>CM053417.1:62040218-62139444 GCA_028644305.1 Xerus rutilus
AAAAAAATAAAATAATAAAAAAAAAAAAAAAAAAAAAAAGAAAGTCAGAGCTGGTGTTATAGCTCAGTGGTAGAGTGCTTGCCTAGTACATGTGAGGCACTGGGTCTGATTCTCAGCACCACATAAAAATAAGTAAATAAAATAAATGTATTGTGTCCATCCATAGCTAAAAATACTTTTTAAAAAAGAAAATCAGTGGGAGCTGGGATTGTGGCTCAGTGGTAGAGCACTTGCCTCGCATGTGTGAGGCACTGGGTTTGATCCTCAGCACCACATATAAATAAATTAGTAAATAAAGGTCCATTAACAACGAAAAATTTTTAAAAAAAGAAAGTCAGTGCCTGCACTAATAATGTTGAAATGTTGAGTCTGTATTTTTTTCTAGCAGATTCATTGTTTCTAGTGTAATTCCTGGGTCTTTAAATTTGACTTTGCTCTTCTCTTTCAAATTTTAATATTCTCTTTTTAGTTATCTACATTTGACAGTATAATTATAAGATGCTGGAGTGTTGAGTCTATTTTTTTTCCAGCAGATTCTTTGTTTCTAGTGTAATTCCTGGGTCTTTAAATTTGATTTTTGCTCTTCTCTTTCAGATTTTGATATACTTTTTTTTTAGTTATCTACATTTGACAGTATAATTATAAGATGCTGTGGAAAGTAACTTTTCTGGTTATGTCTATTTGGGGTAACAAATGCCTCTTGTACATGAATGTCCATGTTTTCCAAAGATTTGGGATATGTTTTGCTATTATTTTATTTAATAGGTATTTATATCATTAAACTGTATCTTAACTCCTTTGTCTAATCCTGTAACTTGTAAGTTTGTTCTTTTAATGATGATGTGGAGATCTTCTATGTTCTATACAGTTTCTTATTTCTTTTTCTTTATTATTACTTAAATGTGATGGTTAATACACCAAGCTGTGATATTTTTCCTTCTCGTGGTCTAGGCTGTTGATGAGGCATTCAACTGAATTTTTATTTGACCTAATGAAGTTTTCTTCTTTAGGATTCTGTTTCTTTTTCAGAATCTTTATGTCTTTATTGAATCGTTGCTTCATATCTTACATTTTTCCTTAATTTATTCAGCTGTTTATTTGAATATTTTTATAAGTCTATTGATCATTCTAAAACTTAATCTTTTGAAATATTTGTATTTCATTTCATCTACTTTGATATTTCTGAACTCAATTTCTAGAGAGTCTTGATGTTGAAGAAGTCATTTTGTTTTTGTTTTTTTTTCATATTTCTTATGTTTCTATATTGAGATCTGTTTGTTATGTTTCTATGTTAAATCTATTGGGATACAACTTTCTTCAACTTCTATGTGAAGCCTGTTTCTTTTTCATTCTTTTTCTTTTTCTTTATTTCTTTTCTTCTTCTCTTCTCTATTTTATTTTGTGTGTGTGTGTTTGTGTGTATGATGTGCATGTATATACCAGGGATTGAATTCAGGGGCACTCAAAACACTGAGCTGCATCCTCAGCCCTATTTAGTAATTTATTTAGAGGCAAAGTCTCAATAAGTTGCTTTGCTGAGGCTACCTTTGAACTTGTAATCCTCCTGCTTCAGCCTTCTTAGCCGCTGAGATTACAGGCCATGCCTGGCTAAGTGAAACCCTTTCATTGAACAATCTTCTCTCAATGAAGTGTCTAGGGTTGTCAGTCTGTGTGCAGAGTTTAATTCCAAATGGAATTAATACAATTTTATGTCTTTCGTTGTGACTAGTGAGTTCTGGCATTGTGCATGGTATTTCAAAGCTTAATTGAGCCAGGCACCGTGGCACATGCCTGTAATCCCAGCACTTTGGGAGGCTGAGACAGGAGAATCACAAGTTCAAAGCCAGCCTCAGCAACAGCGAGGCACTAAGCAACTCAGTGAGACCCTGTCTCTACATAAAACAGAAAATAGGGCTGGGGAGGTGGCTCAGTGGTCAAGTACCCTGAGATCAATTCTGGCACCAGGAAAAAAAAAACAACGAAAAAACCCCCAAAACCTAATTGACCCACTTTCACTTTCTCTATAGGTCTATCAATATATGAATCCTCTAGAATTTCATATATGGAGTGGATTCTCTGTGTCTCCTCACCCAGTCTTGTCAGTGATATTCATTCTGAAAGATTATAGAATCTACAAATTCTTAGGATACTTATAGATGTGGAATATATGTCAGTTGTGTTGCTCTCCTGTTGCTCTCTGGTGTGAATGATCAGCATTTCTACTTGAGGATGAGTTGATTGCTTCAGGCTTTCTATCTACCTTGTTCTATCCTTTACATTGAAGCTTTTGCCCAGGTTTGAGCAGGATTATATTGTGGCTATATTGTCACATTTTTTCACAACTGTGTTACAGATATATCTCAGCAGCAAAACACCAACTTATTGTGTTCAAGGCTCCAGTTTTAATACCAGCAACACAAAGGGAAAAAAAGCATTAACAAACTGATAATTTTAAGATACAACAACTAGTATATAAATAATCAATTAAAAACAAATACTACCATGACACCAAAAGCAATGGAAAAGAGATGGTCTAAATAGTATAGAATGAACCAAAATGTAAAAAAGTTACTTATTAATTAAGATAAGAATTTGAGAATTAAAGATGAGGCTAAAATAATACCAAATGAGATAGGGAAACAGGAAAATATGTGAAATTTGGGGGGGACATAAGGAAGAAGAAAAAGGAGGAGGAGGAGAAGAGAGGAAAGGAAAAAAGCTACCGATATTAAAAGAGTGGGGAAGGAAAAAAGAAAGAAAAGAAAATATTAGAGGGAAAAGAAAAGAGAAAAAGAGAGAGGATATATAAACTAAGCAGAAATATCAAAAAAGTTCTTAATATAAAACTTTAGTGTCCTTTCTAGCAAGAAGATTGCTTTTGTGAGGAAAAGAGGCTGTTCTCATTCTATTCAGAATATCTTCATTTTATGCCATTTTTGGCTTTTCATCTTGCAGAGGAAGAGTAAGTTGTGGGCTATTCACCATTATGTATTTGTATTGCTCTCTTGGCAATTAGATTGTGTCTTTTCTGGGTAGAGTCTGAAGTAATAAATATCTCTTAACTGACTGGGGTGGAACGCAATTTTTTTCCAATAGCGTTTTTCTCTGATTTTATTTTCTCTGCTTCTACTAGAGTAGATCTAATACCTGTCACTGTAACTCATCCTTGTCATACTCCATGGGTGGAAAATGGTATAGAATTGTAACAATCAGCAGTGAAAGGGAATAGCTGTAATTCCACATATACTCCACTCCTCTGTGCTCTGATGTTCTGAATCTGAAACTTAACTATGACATATGCTAATTACATGTAGAGATTTATTTTCACACATCTTTCTCCAAGTAGACACTCCTAAGAGGAAAGAAACCTTTGCTCCAATAAGTTATACAGATCATCTTCCTATTGCAAAAGAGTTCAAGGTGTTTTTTGCAGACCCTTTCTCCCATAGCAGAACTAGCTGACGAGGCAAACAGCTGTTGGATCAGTGTATGACATTTGCTGCTGGTTCCAAGAGGAGGAAAATTTAGTGACTTTGGATTCCCTGAGAGGTAAGTCCAAGTAAAACCTTATCAAAATAACTCCCTGAAACTGCACTGTGATTATATGTTGGGAAGTAGTACTTCACTAGTTCTTGTTTGCTATGCAGATTCCAGGTCCACTGTCTGTTTCAACTGTTAACTTCTCCATGGTACCGAGACCTGTTCTAGTTTTGTTTTCTGGTTCTTTCTGTCTTTCTTTTATTCATTTCTACCCTTGCTTTCTGCCATGAAACTAGGAATTGGTGCAAGAGTTAATCCTTTCAATCTGCTCCATTTTCCAAAGTTCTTTATTTTTTCAAGTCTACTCATATCTAAATTTCAGTGGCTTCTCACAGTTATCCACATCAACTACTAGCTTCTCTCCAGTTGTTTTGATTTAATCCCCTTGAGAAGCTGGTGACCAGTGGTGTATCTAATATACTGTCTGACTTGACTCTCTTGGTCATTCTTTGTTTTTCACAAGTTTTAAATTTTGAAGATAATTTTATTTATTTTCCTTTTTTGCTTATGTTTTTGGTGTCATATTCAGGAAATCATTAGCAAATCCAATGCCATGAAGATTTCCTTTTGATTTTCTTGAAAGTATTTATAATTGGCTCTTATGTCTTTGATTATTTTAGTTAATATTTGCATTTGACTTAAGAAAAGGGTCCAACATCAATTCTATGTTGATATTGTTTTCTTAGTACAGATTCTTGAAATTCTCTTATTATCATTGAATGATCTTGACATCCTTGCTGAGCATCTTTTAATTACATACTTGATGTTACATTTGTTGGTTATCTATTCCATTTTATATTTGAGTATATGTATCTTTATGCCATAATTTCAAAATCATAATCACTATGAAATTTTACTTGTAAAATAAGGAAATAATCATTCAAATTTATTTTTTTTTAAGTTTTTGCTGGTTATTCACAGTGTCTTGAAATTTTATGTGAATGTCATGATGGATTTTGTTTTTTGTTCAAGAATATCTTTGAGAATTTTGTTTGGGATAACATTGATTCTTTATATTCATTTGAGTATTATTAACATCTGGATAATATTAAAGTCTTCTAAACCATGAATATAGGATATCATTTCATTTAAGTCCTTTTTAATTATTTCTTCAAAATTTTGTAATTTTCATTGAAGAATTATTTTACTACATTATTAAAATATAATTTATTTATTTTCTTAGCTATTGTGAATGAAGTTTTTTATAATACTTTTTCAGCAATATCATTATATGTGTATAAAATGCTACTGATTTTTGTATGTTGATTTTATATCCTGCAACTTTAGTTCATTTATCAATTCTAGTATTCTGAAGAATTTCTATGTATGAAATCATATAATCTATAAAAAGAGATAATTTGATTTCCTCCCTTTCTATATGTACATATTTTATTCCGTTCTCTTACCTAGTTGCTCTGGATAAATATTCCATTATTATGTTCATTAAAGGTGGTGAGAATGGACATTTGGCTGTATTCTAGATCTTATAAGAAAAGCTTTTAGTTTTTCCCCATGAATGATGATGGTGACTATTATATATAACTTTCATTATATAGAGTAATATTTTTTCTACATATAACTATGAAGAGATATTGAATTTTATCAAATCTTTTTTCTGAATTTATTGAGACAATCATATGATCTTTGTCTTTTATTGATGTTATATTATATTTATTGCTTTGTATATGCTGAACCAAATTTCCATTCTTTGGCTAAATTCAAATGGATCAAGCTGAGTTATCTTTTTGATGTGCTCTTAGATTTGCTTTACTAATGTTTTGCTGAAATTTTTGCATACATGTTCATTAGAGATACTAGACTATAGTTTAGTTTACATTTTTATACTTTTTCTTTTCTTTTTTTGCTTTTTGTGTTCTTATCAAATTCAATATCAGTGTAGTTTATATTCACAAAAGAACATTGGAAATATTAGTTTTTTCTTTACATTTTGGTAGAATTCAACTGTGATGCCATCTGGAACTGGACTTTTATTTATAGGAAGATTTAATTACAGATTTAATCCATTGTTTATTACTGTCTGTTAGATATTTTGTATGCCTTCATGGTTTAATTTTGACAGGCCACGTGTGTCCAGAAACTTGTCTAGTTTTCTAGGTTTTCCTTTTATTATTGTTTTTATCACTTCTTTTCAGTTAGGATTTATTTTGATATAATTATAAAAGCATGAAATAAAATTTGTTCTAATCTAGTCCCCAGTACATCTTCTTTCCCTCACCTGTTCTCTCCTCCTATTTCCTTCACTATATTCTACCGACCATACTTTTATTCACTTATAGTTTTTGTTTTCTATAATTAGTGTCTTATGGATGGTGGGATTCACTGTGGTATATCAATATATGTACATATGAAATTTAAATCAGATTCTAATTTCTTGGCATATAACTTTTCATAATATTATGTAATGATCTTTCTTCTATGGTATCATTTGAATTATTTTTTGGTTTAGAAGTTTATTTTTTCTTCTATCTTTTATTCTTGGTATTTTAGGCTAAAGGTTTATTGACTTTTCCACCATTTCATAGTAACAATTCTTTTTCTAATTGTCATTTTTAATTTATGTTGTTTATTTATATTTTGATCTCTGTTTCTCTTTTATGCTGCTTATTTTGTATATTATTTCCTTTTCATTTCTAGGCCCTTGAGATGTATTACTAAGTTATTTATTTGAATTCTCTGTACATTTTTGATGTAAGAAATACTGTCATGAGGTTCTTTTATAGTATTCTTTATATTCTACACCAAACCCATCCACAATGATGGGTTCCTTAGACTCTCAAATTTACTCATTGCAAAGAGGAGTCTCCATGATGCGAAGCTGCTGTTGTGTTTTTCACTGTGCTTCTATCCATGTTCTGTACTACCATTCCAGGTCTATGATTCTTCCCAGTTTTCAGTATTTCCTTTGTCGAATTTCAGCACTCTTCCTTGGACACTGATCTCACAGTACTGAGGGTGGACTGAAGTCTTTATGTGAACCCCAGGGTTCACAATTCTTCTACCAGAAGTCCAATAAATCACCAAAAACAAACATAACTGCCATCCATGCTAGGGAGGTATCTGGCTACCAGGATAGGGAAATCCTGTCGCAGTCCCTAGAGGACTTGCTGACTCACGGTACCACAACTGTATAGCAGGTACACCTAGATTACTCTAGGAGTAAGGTTGTACAAGAGTAGGTGGATAGGCTGAGTGTCTGAGCTCCATGCAGTTTTTTGAAGCAAGAGACTAAAGTAAAAATGTGGAAAAAATAATATACAGATATCCATCCCGACACAGAACTAAATGGAATCTGTCATGGATAATCTCCAAGGATTGGTCATTGGTCTCATCACTGATAAACAGTGAAGTTCAAAACTGATAAAATGAGAAAGAAGATACTTCAGCTTGAAAACATTAACAAGAAGGAGTTTTAGATTTCTTCACATTTAAGTTTTGACCTGTACTGTTTCTATGTTGATTTAATTGATTTCCCTTTATTACTAGTTATTTCATACATTTATCTAATTTTCAGTGTTTAATATATTAGATTTTTTCTCCTGTCTTTTTCTACTCTCTCATTTTTATTCCCTCTCCTTCTCTTTTTTCTTTCTTCCTCTTATAATATTTTCTTGTGCATATCCTACATTTTTTATCATTTTTATTATTTTCTTTACCTTCTTTAATTTTTCTATTTTATATGCTGTAATTTATCTTTCTTAGTCACCTAATTTTCAACTTATTCTATATAATCATTACCCCTTCTTTTTTAATTGAATTGTAGAAATAATTTTTAAGAAATTTTAGTTGTATGTTTATTTATGATTTACTTAAAACTGTAGCTTTTATTGATGGTTATTCTCTCCTTTCATTGTCATCCTGGGGATTGAAAGTAGCAGTGAAGACATTGAGTTGTTAATTTGGGTGTGATATAAACCCTAGCTAGGGGCACATTTAAAGGCTAAACATCTCATTAAAAATGCTCACATAACATCAATTAAAGTGTAAATCCACTTCGCCAAAAAGAAAATTTCCACATAGAAACATAGAAAGCATTAAATAACAAGGCAATAGCATGCCTCAAAAAGATAAAATATTCAAAAGCTGAATCAGTAGATATTAAAATAGTAGAAATGGCAGACACATAATTCAAAAAAAACTGATAGTTTTAAATGATCAATAAACTTAAGAGCTAAGAGAAGTTGGAAAAATGGCAGAGTAGAAGAAGCAGCACTTCTCACTTGCTCTGCTATTTGGAACTTGTACAACAGAATTATGGCTTCATAACATGGTAGCTGTCTGAAGAAAACCATCAATATATCATTATTTGTCTGTCACAGATTTGGAGAAACCATGAAATAGTGGTGTAGTGATCAGAGGATATAAGGAAATTTGAGCCTGTCAGGGTAAGTAGTGCTGTGTCAACACAAAGCAAAGGATAAGATGAAGGGAAAGAGAAACACTTACCAAGTTTGGCATATAGCATGCCCTCTCAACCTCTAAGTAAAGAACAGAGGTGGAGATCCAGCTCAAGTAATTTATGCCAAATCTTGTTTCCGCAAGAGCCTGAGAGTCCTTAACAAATATTTTCACTCTGTCTCAACCAGTGCTTACCGTGTTGTGTAAAGTGCACCTGGCATATCATGGTCACAAAACAGTTATAAAGAATAGTGGATCCAGATGGATTCAAGAGGATGTACAGAGAAAGAGTGAAATCTTCTCTTCCTTTGTTCCCTGTAGAGTAGGAATGAGCAGCAGAAAGAGGATTCTGGAAAGTGTCACATTGGAGACAGGAAAGTGCAACTTGTTTTCTTGTTTTTCATTCTGTGGCTTGAATGAACAGCTGAGGCAGTATTTTAGTCAACCTTTTCACAAATATAACTAAAGAACCTGACCAGAATAATTGTAGAGGAGGAAAATTTTATTTGAGGGCTTATTGGGTTTCAGATGTCTGAGTCCATAGAAGGTTGGCACCATTCCTCAGGACTCCATCCATCATGGCAGAAGAGTGTGGCAGAAGGAAGCAGCTCACATGGTGATCACAGGACAGAGAGAGAGAGGTCTCCATTTGCCAGACACAAATATATAACCCAAAACCACGTCCCCATTTCCCACCTACTCTAGTCACACCCTACCATGTCAGTTACCACACAGTGAATCGCTATCAGGGTGTTAATCCACTAATTGGTTAAGATGTTCAAACTCCAATCATTTGCTTTGGAACCTCCTTTCACTTTCTCACACATGACTTGGGGAACAAATCACATCCAAAACATAAAAAACAGATTAGGCAAGCTTGATCAAGTGGGCATGACTACATGCATTGGAGACTTGGAAATTCATATTTCGATGGTGGGCAGGGAAGAGGAAACCTGCCATACACAATCCACCCCAGAGTGTTTGGTCACCTCATCCTGTTAGTAGAACTCTGGAGAAATGCTAGAAACCCAAGACACCCAGCCAAGCTCAATGTCTACTCAATCATTTAGGACTCGTCCACAGAAGCCAGAACATCCCAAATAGATCTCTGTACCACTTGTAACTAGGAAGAGCAGTGATTCAAGATTTCTAGAAAAAATCCCAATAGAAGGTACTTCTAGTCCCATCTGTCCTATACTAGGGAATACAGAAGCTAAGAGCCTTTTCAGTGGTCTAAACTTCCAATTTACTCGAGAAGGAATAGTGGTGAAAAATCACAAAAATTGGGTTTAAAATCACCAAGCCATGGCTTATTATAAGAGATGCATAGCCCAAGAACTATAGGAAAGAAGGAAGATCTGAAATGGGATGTAAATATCCAAATTTAGCTACTTCAATGGCAAAATTTAAGCATTTTTAATTAAGAATGTTTCTTTTTTATTATTTATTATTAAATAATTTAGTTGTTTTTGTGGTTATTTTTTATGATTAATTCAATTACATATAAATATATACTTCTATTTTTTCCTATTTTATCAATTATTTTCCTTTTATTAAACTTTTACTATCCCTGTTTTTCTGAGAGATAATAACTTTTTTCTTTTTGTTTTTTGGGTTTATTTTTATTTTCTTATTTTTTCATTTTTAGTTTTGGTGTTTGACACTGGGGGTCTTGTTGTTTTGTACTTATTTGCTTATTGTATTAATCTTATGTTCCTCAATTTTATCTCCTATAGCAAAAAGTCTTAATCTCTCTCCTAATTCTTCACTTTCTCTCTCCAAGCCTGAATTTGATTCCACATTCTCTCCTTTCACCTTCTGAATATTCCAACCTTCCTTTTGCCTCTATACCACAAATTCTTTACCATTAATGATTCATTTCTCAACGCTCTTTTAATCCATGTAGTCTATCCATTTGGGAAATAAAATAAAGCAGTCTGGAGGAAGCCACAACATCATAGCAGCTCCTAAAGTGAATCAAATGAGCAATTCAGCTGTGCAAATTGAGTGTAGAAAGCCGAAAAGAACAAAAGACTCTTTCATTCGACACAGCAATCAAAGCTCTGAGATTAGGAACCTGGAAGACATGAGGAGGAAGCTGAGGACAATTAAATTCATATCAAATATGCTGAAACCAAAAGTCATCTTTTCCAAACCTAGAAGGGGCTAGCGGATAGACTGATGCATGCTACTCATCCAGCATATTATCTGAGACCCCCAGGAAGAGGAGGTATCAGAGTTTTCCAGGCAACTAGGAACCAAAGCCCTGTAGTAAAACTCAACATTTAGACTCTCCTAACAAGTTTGACAACAACAACAAACAAGTTTGAGATTTGAGTCAAAGCTCACAATAAGTAACTGCAAGATAACTGAAATCTCTGAAAGAAAATATCCTACATCAAAATCCTGACCAAACTATAGCTGAGGCTGGGGCTCAGTGGTAGAGCACTTGTTTACCACATGTGAGGCACTGGTTTTGATCCTTAGCACAACATAAAAAATATACAAATAAAACAATGCATGTTGTCCATCTACAACTATGAAAAATAAATTTTAAAAACCTGACCAAAAACAATAGATTAATTGGTAGCTGAAGAATAATGTTAATAAGTATTTTTTAAGTTTTATTAGTATATGGCATAGTTCTGAAATGGCTATAGTATCTTGGGACTAGTATCTCCTTTCAATGTGCTATTAGATACTGGACACAGTAACAAGTTCAACAGAGTGAAAATACTGAAATTGACATTTATCAAATCCATGACACAGAATAAAGAGGAAAAAGCTCTCAAAAAGTGTCTCACATAGAAAAGTAAAATAGGGAATTATCACAAGGGAACAAGCCACTCCAAATAGCTCATAGTACAACGTATCCCATGGAAAACACAGTGCAAGAAATTTCTAAAAGAATTGAGAAAATTGATCATTAAAATGCTAAATGAAATTTAAATATCTAATAAATCAACTAAGAGAATATGCAGGAAGTGAAATAACATTTCAACACAAGGGTAAAGATTCTGAAAAAGGAAAAAAAAACCCAGAAATATTGAAATGAAAGACTTAAGAAATCCAGTTAAGACTGAACACAGTGGTGTACTCTTATAATCCCAGTGGCTTAGGAGGCTGAGGCAGGAGAATCATGAGATCAAAGCCAGGCTTAGCAACAGCATGGTGCTAAGCAACTCGGTGAGACCCCATATGCAAATAAAATAAAAAATAGGGCTAGGCATGTGGCTCAGTGACTGAGTGTACCTGAGTTCAATGCCCCGTACCCCTGCCGAAAAAAGAAATCCCATTAAAAATTCAATTGCAAGCACTACCAAAAAAACTAGACTACATTGAAGATGGGTTTTCAGTCCTCAAAGACAAATGATATAACCATGAACACAAAGTAAACAATAAAGAAGAAATGTTAAAAGAGGACCAGAATATTCAAGGAATATGAGGTAATATCAAGAAACCAAAATAATAATCATTAGTGTACATGAAGGAACTGAAATACAAACTAAAAAAATACACAATATTTTAAATTAAGTAATATCAGAAAAATTTCAAAACTTTAGGAATGAGATAGAAATCCAAACAGAAGAGGCAGTTAGAGCCTCATATAGACAAAATCAATAAAGATCCTCTCCAAGATATATTATAATTAAAATGACTAACATAAATAATAAGTATAGAATTCTGTAAGCTGCAAGAGAAAAATAACAATTCACATTTAGACTTAAACCAGTTAAAATGTTTACTAATTTAGGCATTAGAAGATGGTGTAATGAAGTCAGTGATTCCAACACAGAAAGGAGACAGTGAAGAAATAACTTATCTTACAGTTGAGTGATAGAACAGACATTCCATGACCCACTATTATAAAATCTGACACTGAGTGGAAAATAAGTGCAGAATTTCCTAAACCAACACCCCGACCAGGGTGAGGGAGAAGGAAGGGCGACATAGAGATAAAAAGAAAGGGGGAGCATAAAAGCATACAAACTCACACTGTTAACAACATTTGCAAATAAAGACAGACCAAATTAAAGCTTGACAAGGGCAGTAGTGTCCTTGAATCAGATCAAGCAGTTTGAAACCAAATTGTGTGTAGAAAATTGTGCAAGCCTCCATAGCCATTTTGTGTGAGCCCACAACTGACCAGTTATCCTTCAAATAAAAATAGCCTCTTCCCACTTCCAAATAGCAACAGATTAAACCAGAGGGAGTACCCCTTCAGTGGAATCTCTTAATAATCCATCTTGAAAGAAATTTAGAGTGATCACTAATAGCCAAAAGTTACTTAATCCTCCTTACTTTCCCCATGAATAAGCAAAGTGGTGTGGAACATACACACCATGGGAAGTGCATACCTCACTCAGTGCTCTGCACAGCCTCCATGGGAGTCCAGGCAAAGACACAACAGATGCTCCTCATTCATTGTAGCAGAAAATGAGAGCTCAGTTTCAAGCAGAAAGGCAGTTTGATCCCCCAAGCTGAGAAAAGGAAGACATTGGGATTGCAGCTGCCACTGACATGGCAGGAGGCAAAGTGGGAAGTGGACTGAGTCCCATGAAGCCCAGAGGGACTGTTCTCCTGATCATCACCATAGTCTGAGTAGGGATCTTCAAATAAGAAAGCTGTTTGAATCTCCAGTGGCATATAAAGCTGATCCCTGGATTATGGTCAGGATGATAAGTTGCCTGAGCCCCAGGAAACTTAAAGAGAAGATGTCTGAATCATGATTATACCCAGTGGAAGGTCAGTCAAAGCAGAAAATTGTGGGAGTCCAAAGCAACAAACAGCATTGGCATCCACCTTGACCCATAATCACAGCTGGTGAGTGTCTGGGCACTATATGCACACTGATTGGATTCTGCCTCAGTCACAGTCAGCAGAGGGAACTGGTGCTTGAAGTTCACAACCTGGACCAGTGGAAGTTAGAAACCAAGCAAAACACTTGAGCCTCTACTCAGTAGTAAGGACAGTACCCCAGTCAGCTGTGTCAGCCAGGGAAAATACTTCTAAACTACAGATTACCCATGGAGAATCCATAACCATAAGACCTATGCTTCTAGATAGCCATAAGAAATGATACATAGCTACCCACAGCAATCACAGAGACAGCCCAAAGTCTTGTATCCTGAACTCCTGCATAAAATAGAAACAACCAACAGACACAACACCATATCCGTCAAGCAATTAAACTTAGGCCTCTGGAGCTGACAAACTAGAGCAGGCTGATGGGAAGTTCATAGCAACTGGAGAAGTGACCACGGGCAATGGGTAACCTTGTTTAGTCCCTACCTGGACATGGTCCACCTTGGACTGATTCTGGACCAAATCAGTCTACCTGATTCATAGGCCAGAGCCATCCCCACCAAATTTGTAAAGAGTGAAATGGTGACTGGGTGACCCCCATCACGACCTTCTTGTCTTTTTTTATAAATTTATTTTGTGTATTTATTCTTTTTATGTGGTCCTGGGAATAGAATCCAGAGCCTCACAAGTGCTAGGAAAGTACTCTATCACTGAGCTACAAACGCAGGCCTAATACCTCTTTTTTTATTTTTGTTTCCAAATGAGATCCAATTCTTCTAATATACCATGAATCCCATCTCTCTCCTGTTGGCTCAAAAACTGGGATAATTTGGACCCCCGATTAAAAAGAAAATATTTGATCTTATTTGGCACTGATTTCTGTCCTTAGTACCCTTTAAGAGATGTAGAGAAATGGCCATCTGAGAGGATGCTAAATTACAATAATATTCAGAAATTAAATCTTTTCTGTGAGAGGGTAAGTGGAGTGAAGTTCCTTATGCACAATTACTCTTTTATCTGAGAATCATCTTGAACAAGCAAAGGATTACAAACTTGACAATCAGACCCTAGCAGGAGGCTACTCCTCTAAGCAGACACCAAATCCCCAGGACAGCCTTTTACACAATAAACAGAGAATTCCCTCTGCCCCATATGAATGAAAAATATGTCATAGGAATTCTTCTTCTTTGTATCTCAATTTAAAGTGATTAGAGCCCAGTACTCTTTATTCAGGGAAAACTTCACCTATGATCCCAGAGTTGCTAGGAAATATGCAGATCAGTGCATATTTCCTCTCAAGGCAATGCTGGCAAGGGGGCCATGGATTTGGACCCAAAGTGGTACATGTCCCTTTTTCATTAACTGAATTAAATACATAAAAGAGACCTAGGGAACTACATAACACCAAAAAAGAAGAAGAAGAAGAAGGAGGAGGAGGAGGAGAAGAAGAAGAAGAAGAGGAAAAAGAAGAAATAACCCAATAAAGAAGTGGACAAAGGAACTCAACAGGCACTTAACAGAATACAGCCACAAGGTTCTTTCATCTTAAAATAACCTTGACCCATTCCACTCAAGACATATGGAGATCAACAAAATATGAAAAAATGTTTAACATTTCTAGCAATTAGAGAAATAAAAATTAAAAGTGTACTGAGATTCTATCTCACTCTAGTTGGAATGACAATTATTAAGAATACAAGTGACAGCCAGTCTCGCTCCAGAGTTCCTGTGGACTGTCAGGAGTCACAGAGGGCCCTGATCCTCCCCAGGAACCTTCACGGTTGTCCAGCCAAAGGGAGACCAAAGATTGCTACCTGATAGCCACTGGGGAGCCCAAATTCAGGGTAAGAGTCACTCCAGAGACCTCACTGGAGGCAGCCCTGCCCAAGGGCAGCCTGGGCCTGCTTTAATTCCACTCCAGAGTTTCTGTGGACTGGCAGGAGCCCCAGAGGGCCCAGATCAGCCCTAAGGAAACTTCCTGGGTGTCCAGCCAATGGACAACCAGGGGATGCTATCCGCTAGCCACAGAGGAAGACATACCCAGGGTAAGAGTGGCCTGCAGAGATCCCAGCCAGAAGAGGCCCCACACAAGTGCGTTCTGGGCCTGCCTCACTTCCGCTCCAGAGTTCTTGTGGTCAGGTGAGACAGGAGGCCCAAAACCACACTTAGGGAATGCCAGGAGTGTCCAGTTGAAGGCAGACCAGAGTCTGTTAGCCTCCAGCCCCAGGGGAGCTCACACTCGCTGTAAGGGTCACAAATAGACTGTCCTGATTGTGATCCTGCCTAAGTGAGATCTGGGTCCACCTACAGTTCCACTCCAGAGTTCCTGTTCACCAGCAGGAGTGCAAGAGAGGGGCAAAACAGCCCTCAGGGGCCACCTCAGAAGCCCAGATGAGGCCACTCCCACTGCCCTCTAGAGGTACATCCACTACCTCCGACACCAACTTTAGTGGCAGTAATGCCCATCTGGGGACACTGGGGGAACAGAAGTAGCTCCAAGGAGAGACATAGGTAATCTGGAGTCGCAATACAAGATTATAGGATAGAAACTGCAATACATCAGATAGGTATTGCAAGAAAGGAAGATACACAATCAACATGAGAAAGCAGGGAAGAAAGTGCCCCAAATAAACCTTGATACCACTGTAACAGAATCCATTGACAACACAGTTGTTGAAATGTCAGAGAAAGAATTCAGAATATACATAATTAAAATTATCAGTGAACTAAAGAATGACGTAAGTGAACAATTACAGGCAAAAATTCATCAATCCAACAAAGAATAGGTGAGCAAATAAAGGCAACCATTTATCATTCTAACAAAGAGATAAGAGAGCAATTGCAAGTAGCAAAAAATACATTAAGAAAGAGCTAGAGATTGTGAAAAAAACAATCAGAAATACTTGAAATGAAGGAAACAATAAACCAAATAAAAAACTCAATAGAAAGCATCACCAGTAGACTAGATCACCTGGAAGATAGAACCTCGGTTAATGAAGATAAGATATACAATCCTGAAAATAAATGTGACCATACAGTGAAGATGGTAAAAAATCATGAGCAGAACATACAAGAAATATGGGACAGCATAAAAAGACCAAATCTAAGATTTATTGAGATTCAAGAAGGCACAGAATTTCAAACCAAAGGAATGTACAATTTCTTCAATGAAATAATATCAGAAAATTTCCCAAATATGAAAAACAAAATGGAAATTCAAATACAAGAGGCTTACAGGACACAAAAGGTACAAAATTTCAATATATCAACACCAAGGCACATTATAATGCAAATGCCCAACATACAGAATAAGGATAGAATTTTAAAGGCTGCACAAGAAAGGAACCAGATTACACACAAGGGGAGACCAATTTGTATCTCAGCAGATTTGTCAACCCAGACAGTAAAAGCCAGGAGATCATGGAATAACATATTCCAACCCCTGAAAGACAATGGATGCCAACCAAGAATCCTATATCCAGCAAAACTGAACTACAGAGTTGATGACAAAATAAAAACCTTCCATGATAAACAAAAGTTAAAACAATTTACAGCAAGAAAATCTGCACTACACAGCATTCTTGGCAAAATATTCCACGAGGAGGAAATGATAACCGACAATGAAAATTTACAAAGAGAGGAACTACGCTAAAGGAAAGACCATACAAAAGAGAAAACAACTCAAAGTAAAAACCAAAAACAAACCAAAATGACTAGAATTACACATCATATCTCAATAATAACCCTGAATGTAAATGGCCTAAATGCACAAATTAAGATATAGCCTGACAGACTGGATCAAACAAACAAACAAAAAAAGACCCAACAATATGGTATCTTCAAGAAACTCATCTTACAGGAAAAAACATCCACAAACAGAAAGTGAAAGGGTGGGAAAAAATATATCACTCACATGGATCTAGCAAACAAGAAGGACTTTCCATCCTCAAATCCGATAAAGTGGACTTCAAACCAAAGATGGTGAAAAGAGATAAAGAAGGTCATTTCATACTTCTTAAGGGAAATATACATCAACAAGACATGGCAATCAAAAATACCTAGGCACCAAATAATGGAGCTTCTATGTATGTCAAACAAATCCTTCTCAAATACAAGAATCAAATAGACCACATCACAATAATACTTGGAAACTTTAACACAGCTCTCTCACCATTGGATAGATCTTCCAAACAAAAACTTAGTAAAGAAACCACAGACCTTAATGAAACTATCAATAATTTAGACTTAACAGACATATATAGTGTTCTATCCATCAACAAGTGAATACACTTTTTTCTCAGCTGCACATGGATCCTTTTCCAAAACAGAGCATATGTTATCACAAAGCCAGTCTTAGCAAATACAAAAAAGTAGATTCTACCCTGCATCCTATCCAAACACAATGGAATAAAATTACAAATCAATGACAGATTAAAAAACAGAAACTACTCCATCACCTGGAAACTAAATAATATGCTATTAAATGATGCATGGATAACAGAAGACATCAAAGAAGAGATAAAAAAAATTCTTAGAGGCAAATGAAAACTCTGATACAACATATCAAAATCTCTGGGATGTCATGAAGGCAGTGCTAAGAGGAAAGTTCCTAGCACAAAACTCATTCACTAGAAGAAGTAAAAGTCAACAAATAAATGAATTGATGCTTCATCACAAAGCCTTAGAAAAGGAAGAACAAATTAACACCCAAAGAAGTAGAAGACAGGAAATAATCAAAATTCAGGCTGCAATCAATGAAATTGAAACAAAAGAAACAATTCAAAAAAATTGACAAAACAAAAAGCTGGTTCTTTGAAAAAATAAACAAAATTTACAAACCCTTAGCCAGCCTAACGAAAAGGAGGAGGGTGAAAACCCAAATTAATAAAATTTGTGATGAAAAAAGAAATATCACGACAGACACTACTGAAATACAGAGGATAATTAGAAACTATTTTGAAAATTTATACTCCAGTAAAACAGAAAACCCTGAAGACACTGACAAATTTCTAGAGGCATATGACCTACCCAAACTGAACCAAGAGGACATACACAACTGAAACAGATCAATTTCAAGCAAGGAAATAGAAGATGCCATCAAGAGCCTGCCAACCAAGAAAAGCCCTGGTCCAGATGGATTCTCAGCTGAGTCCTACAAGACCTTCAAAGAAGAACTAATATCAATTCTCCTCAAACTATTTCATGAAACAGGAAAGGAGGGAACTCTTCCAAACTCATTCTATTAGGCAAGTATCACCCTGTATTCCAAAACCAGACAGAGACATATCAAAGAAAGAAAATTTCAGACCAATATCCCTGATGAATATAGATGCAAAAATTCTTAATAAAATTCTGGCAAATCGCATACGAAAACCCCACCATGATCAAGTGGGGTTCATCCCAGGGATGCAAGGTTGGTTCAACATACGGAAATCAATTAACGTAATAAATCACATTAATAGACTTAAAGGTAAGAATCATATGATTTTGTCAATCAATGCAGAGAAGGCATTTGATAAAATATAACATCCTTTTATGCTCAAAACACTAGAAAAACTTGGGATAGTGGGAACATTCCTCAACTTTGTAAAAACTATCTATGCTAAATCCAAGGCCAACATTATCCTAAATGGAGAAAAATTGGAATCATTCCTTCTGAAAACGGGACCTAGACAGGAATGCCCTCCCTCACCAGTGCTATTCAACATAGGCCTTGAAACAATAGCCAGAGCAATTAGACAGATGAAAGATATTAAAGGGATATAAACAGGAAAAAGAGAACTGAAACTATCATTATTTGCAGACTACATGATTCTATACTTAGAGGATCCAAAAACTTCTACCAGAAAAATTCTAGAATTAATAAATGATTTCAGCAAAGTAGCAGGATATAAAATCAACACCCATAAATCAATTGCATTTCTATACATCAGTGATAAACCCTCTGAAAAAGAAATTAGAAAAACTATCCCATTCACAATAGCCTCAAAAAAAATAATAAAATACTTGAGAATCAATTTAACAAAAGAGGTGAAAGACCTCTACAATGCAAACTACAAGACACTGAAGAAAGAAATTGAAGAAGACCTTAGAAGATGGAATAATCTCCCATGCTTCTGAATAGGCAGAATCAATATTGTCAAAATGGCCTTACTACCCAAAGTGCTATATAGATTCAATGTCATCCCAATTAAAATCCCAATGTCATTCCTTATAGAAATAGAAAAGGCAATCAAGAAATTCATTTGGAACAATAAGAGAACCAGAATAGCCAAAGCAATTCTTAGCAAGAAGAGTGAAGCAGGAGGCATCACAAAACCAGACCTTAAATTATACTACAAAGCTACAGTAACAAAAACGGCATAGTACTGGCACCAAAATAGACATGTAGACCAATGGTATAGAATAGAAGACACACAGACAAACCCACTTACATACAGTTATCTTATACTAGACAAAGGAGCCAAACACGTACACTGGAGAAAAGATATCCTGTTCAACAAGTGGTGCTGGGAAAACTGGAAATCTATAAGCAGCAAATTGAAACTATACTCTTATCTCTCACCATGCACAAAATTCAACTCAAAGTGGATCAAGGACCTGGGAATCAGAACAGAGACCCAACGTCTAACAGAAGAAAAAATAGGCCCAAATCTTCATCATGTCAGATTAGGATCATACTTCTTTAACAAGACTCCTATAGCACAAGAAGTAAAATCAAGAATCAATAAACGGGATGGATTCAAACTAAAAACCTTCTTCTCAGCAAAAGAATCAATCAATGAAGTGAACAGAGAGCCAAAGTTCTGGGAACAAATCTTTGCCACACACACATTTGATAGAGCACTCACCTCCAGGATACATAAAGAACTCAAAAAGCTTAACACCAAAAAATCTAACAACTCAATCAATAAATGGGCCAAGGAGCTGAACACAAACTTCACACAAGAAGATATACAACAATCAACAGACATATAAAAAAAATGTTTAACATCTCTAGCAATCAGAGAAATGCAAATCAAAACTACCCTAAGAATTCATCTCATGCCAGTCAGAATGGCAATTATCAAGCATACAAACAACAATAAGTGTTGGAGTGGATGTGGGGAAAAAGGCACGCTCATACATTGCTGGTGGAACTGCAAATTGGTACAACCAATCTGGAAAGCAGTATGGAGATTCCTTAGAAAACTTGGAATGGAACCACCATTTGCGCCTGCTATCCCACTCCTTGGTCTATACACAGAAGACTTAAAAACACCAAACTACAGTGCTTAAGCCACTTCAATGTTTATAGCAGCTCAATTTACAATAGCTTAATTGTGTAACCAACCTAGATGCCCTTTGATTGATGAATGGATAAAGAAAGTGTGGTATATATACACCATGGAATATTACTCAGCAATAAAAGAGAATAAAATTTTGGCATTTGCATGTAAATGGATGGAGTTGGAGAATATCATGCTAAGTGAAGTATGCCAATCTCAGAAAACCAAATGCTGAATGTATCGTTGATAAGTGGGTGCTGATCCATAATGTGAGGAAAGATATGGGAACAATGGAGGAATTCTGTTCACAGGGGTGTAAGGGGGGAGGGGACATGGGGACAGTAAACGTGGTGGAATATGATGATCATCATAGCCCTAACTTTATGTATGACTGCATATATGTTGTGATTGCATACAACTTACAACTAGAGAATTGATATGTTATCCTCTATGTACAATGAATCAAATTGCACTCTGTTATCATGTAAGCCTAAATAGAACAAATAAATAAATTTAATATAAAAAAAAGAATACAAGTGACAATAAATTTTGGTGAGAATGTGGGGAGAAAAGTACACTTATACATTGCTGATTTGGCTGCAAGTTGTTGCATCCACTCTGGAAGTCTGTATGAAGATTCCTTATAAAATTTGGAATGGAACCTCCTTCATTTGACCCAGTTATCCCACTTCTCAATTTATAGCAAAAGGACTTAAGTTCAGCATACTATGGTGACATAGCCACATCAATATTTACAACAACTCAATTCACAGTAGAACCAATTAAGCTGTCCAAAGGTATAGAATCAACTTAGGTGTCCTTCAACAGTTGAATAGATAAAGAAAATGTGATATATATATATGTATATATAAAGGACTATTACTCAGCCATAAAGAAGAATGGATTTATGGCATCTGCTGGTAAATCGATAGAACTGGAACTATCATGCTAAATAAAATAAGCAAGTCCCAAAAAACCAAAGGCCACATGTTCTCTGTGATATGTGTAGTTTAGCCCATAACAAGGGAGGCTAGGGAGGGGAAGAATAGAAGCTCATTGGATTAGACAAAGGGAAATAAAGGGAAGAGAGTGGTAAGATAATAGGAAAGACTGTAGAATGAATTGAACATGACTTTCTTTTGCTCATATATGAACACATGACCAGTATAAGTCCATATAATGTATAACCACAATAATGGAGTTCTAATTGTGATGGGTTGTATTCTGTGTATGTATAATATGTCAAAATATACTGTTGTTATATCTAAAATCAACAAATTAAAAAAGAACAGCAGTCATCAAATCTTTGAATTACAGTGAATTGAATTCAAACCTTCCAGAAGTTATCAAATATTTATGACTTAGTATGGAAGGATGTTTTATAGCTTTTTAGTCAAATTTTAACTTCTTTGACAAGATTCAGAACATTCCCATGGGGAGTCTGGCAGTTCCACTCACTGAACCAAACTGGGATGCTGACAGTGATAAAGATGAATAGTACAAATATTACTTTATTTATATGTGCTAGAAGGATTTAGAAGGGTCCAAATTAAGCCTTTCAATTATGTCCAGCTAGTCACTATAACTCAAGGGGAAAAAGAGCCACCAGTAACCTTTCTACAGAGACCCCAGGAGGCTATTATCAAACACACTAATATTGAGCCAGGATTATAGACATAGAAAATCATTCTTAAAGATTCTTGACCCAATCCAATCTAGATATGTGGAACAAGTTCCAAAAACTGGATACAGAACAATACAAAACCTTGAGCCAATGAGTCCAGTCTGCTACAATAACCTTCTATAATAGGAGCCTAGAAAAGGAGGAAAAGGACAAAGAATGTGGAGAATTGATGACGGCCATGGGCAAAACTACCCAGGGTTACATCTCTACCTCCTGTTTCTTGTGGTGGAAAGTACGCCATTTTAAATGAACAATCCATGCATTGGATTGCCTTTTAGACATTGTTCTATGTGTTAAACCATTAGAAACCATTAAAAGGTTAGACATTCTTAGAACCTGAGAGGATCAAGGCCATCACCTACCAGTCACCAATGACAAGTCCCAGGGTCTTCCTTTATGACTCCCATGATGGAAGTTCAACTTTAGGAACCTCAGGCAAACTTGGTCATAAACAGGCACCAAGTTAACTTCCTTCTTGACATGGGAGCTTGATTCTCAGTCCTGTCCTTCTCTCCAGGACCTCAGTCACATGATAAGGTAACCATTTGGGCCACATCAGGCCAGCCCCTTGAGCAATATTTTACTAAACTTCTTGTTTGTTCCTGAAGTGATGTCTGCTTCTGTCACTCCTTTCTCATTATGTCTGAGACCCAAAACCCTATCTTAGGAAGAGACTTGTTATCTCAATTAAGGATGAAGTTGTTGTTGCCACCTGGGGAATATAGGTATATACCTTTAATAGAGACAGAGGTGGACGCCACACTTTTGTCAGATAAGAGTACATTGGGAAGGTCACAAACTGAAACAACTGTTGAAATTCATCTTAAGAATCCTTCCTACTTTCCTCACCAAATCCCTGAGGCTAGGAAGGGACTGATTACATTGAGTTTAAAATGGCAGAGAGTTTTGGCAGAGTACTCTAGCCCTTATAATACTCCTATATCAGGTGTCTCATAGGGACCTAATAAATGGAGATAAGTTCAAGACCTTCATATAATAAATTATTGAAGCAGTGATTCCTTTGTACTCTGTGATTCCAAATCCACATACTCTCCTTATCCAAATTCCTAAAGTAACTTCTTATTATGCTGTCCTAGATTTGAAGGCTGTCTTTTTCTGTATTTCTTTACATCTAAAAATCCAATCTCTATTTGAATTTGAGGAGCCTACTGGTATGGCAAGACAAGTTACTTGGAGAGTTCTTCCATATGAATTTAGAAAGTCTCTATCTGTTTGCCAAGACCTCATGGAGTGGTCATACTCTCAGTTAGTTCAGTAATGTAGATGACTTTCTTTTTTTTTTTTTAAATATATTTTTAGTTATACATGGACACAGTGTCTTTATTTTGTTTATTTATTTTTATGTGGTGCTGAGGATCGAACCCAGTGCCTCACATGTGTGAGGCAAGCGCTCTGCCACTGAGCCACAACCTCAGCCAGATGACTTTCTTTTGTGTTGATCTTCAGAAAAAAATCTGAGGGCACTGGCTCTTTTCTCAATTTCCTGGCCACTTGGGGATATAAAATCTCCTGAGAAAAGGCTCAGTTGTGCCTACCTCAGGTTATGTAAACCCATACTCTAATATACCCTTCCTCATACAGTAAAACAACTCAGAGTTTTTCTGGGAAAACTGGGATATTGTATAATTTGGATCCCTGGATATACTGAGAAGACAAGGCCCCTCTATGAATGCCTAAAAGAAGCATAGGCACATTCACAGGCAATTATTATTTGTACCTCAGAGGTGAGGAAAGCCTTCAACATTTACAAACAGCTCTTACATAGGCCCCTGCTCTATGCTTGTCCGTTCACTCAACTTTTTAATTATATGTTACAGAACAGAATTAAGTGACACTAGGAACAATTACTCAATCATAGGGGGGCACTCCACATCCAGTGTGATATCTAAGTAAAGGATTAGACAAGGTGGCCAAGGGGTGGCCTGGATGTCTTAGAGTTGTGGTTTCAGGAGGTCTATTGGTCCCTTAGGCACACAAATTTAGTATGGGAAGGCCCCTAACTGTACTTACCACCCATGACATAGGAAGAATCCTAAATTCTAATGGTAGTTCTTGTTAAAATGACATAAGTAAACTCAAATATCAGGTCCTTTTGTTGGAAGGACCTGAAATTACCTTAAAGACCTGCAATAACCCCAAATAAACTTCATCCAGAGACAGATGGAGAAAAACAAAACAATAACAACAACAAAAACCTATTCACGGGCTGGGATTGTGGCTCAATGGTAGAGCGCTTGCCTCGCATGCATGAGGCACTGGGTTTGATCCTCAGCACCACATAAAAAAATAAATAAAATAAAGATATTGTGTCTATCTATGACTAGAAAAAATTTTTAAAAAAACCTCTTCACTCCTATGAGGAGGTTTAATAGAAATTTATGCCACCAGACCAGATTTATTTGATCATCTTATAGATAATTCTGATCTCACTCTATACAACAATGGGAATTTGTCAGTAATTGATGGAATTCAGCAATGCATATATGCAGTAGTGGCATTTTGAAGTTCTTGAATCAGGGCCACTTTCCGCTAATATCAGCACTCAGCTGGCAGAATTAGTTGCCTTCACCTGGAACCAGTGCTTTCTAAATATAAGAAGGTCAATATATATACTAATTCTAAATATGTCTTTCTTATATTTCATGCTCACCCAGCTAAATGGAAAAAACAAGAATGGCTTACCACTACAGGCACTCCTGTTAAACATGCCAAGGAAATTATTTGCCTCCTAGAGACAATCTTCCTGCCCTCTCAGATACTAGTTATCCATGTTTGTGGACATCAGAAAGGATAGGACATAATAATTAAAGGAAATAGAGCTGTAGATGCAGTATTCAAGGTGTCTACTTTACAGGGTAATATAGTTGCTTTACTCCTATGGGAAAATTATTTTCTGCCCTCTAAATGCCCCTAGTACTCAATGGAAGAGGCTTAACAAGCTATAACTCAAGGATACCAACCAGATCATAGAGAATGATGGGTTTCTCCTGAGGGCATTCTATTACCTCCTCAAGTATCTCAACAGATAGTTTTAAGTTTGTCCATTAACTCTACCATTTTGGAAGAGATAATACTCTTACCCTAATAGAGAAAATGCTTTCAGAAAAAAGGCCTTGAAGGACATAGTCCAACAGATTATCCAAAGTTGTAAAATCAACCTCATGTTTTTCTTTCCTTTCCTTGGGTCACTGACAGCCTTATTGATTCTTATTCTTTTTGGTCCTTACATTATCCATTTGCTTATTCACTTTGTTTCCCCTTGTATAGAGGCAATAAAATAGCAGATGGTGTTACAAATGAACCCCCTACAGAATTCTAACATGTACCCCATTGACAAGCACACTGATGTATATAATTAATGTCAGCCTCTGGTGCAGCCTTCTACTTCCCACTTGTCCTAGACTTTACTCAGAATGATATCCCAGTTGCTCAGAGAGTGCCCCCTGTCAACTTTAAGTAGCTAGAGTGGTCATCACCCCAAATTCAAACAGTAGTCAGGTTGTCCTCTGAGAGGGAGAATTGAGGAAGCTTTAGAAGGGCTTAGGCAGCCAGGGAAAGATGGTGAGGAAGAAATTTTGGAGCAAGGACAAAGGAGCATGGAGAGAATCTTCTGATAAGGTCAACTTCCTAGTTGATGAAAGCACTTTTAGATACAAGCTGTAACCCAATCAGACAGAAACTTCCATACTTGTGCTTTAAAGCTGAGGAGCCAACAGGAAATCTAAAACATACATGTGTATAGAGGGAGCACCAATTGATACTAGTGAGGAGAGTGTGGACAAAGGAGAAGATAAGGAAAGGAGGACATTCAAGAGACCATAAAAAGATTAGGCCATAACTCCTCCACCAGATTCCCAGCTCCGGGATCCCTTCTCTCTGGAGAAGTCTCTCTCTGTCACTTTTGATATAAACCTGCTGCTTGCATGCTATCTCTGTGTCCTGTTTTTCAATTCATTACTGAATGGAGACAAGGAACCCAGCACCCCTAAATAGTAACCAAAGGAGAATAGTGATATAACATATCAATATTCCTGGAATAGCATGACAACAGTGCTAAGAGTAAAATTTTACAGCACTGAGTTCATATATGAATAAAATTTAAAGGCAAAAAAATAATATAGCATTACACCTCAAGGTACTAGAAAAAGAACACCAAAAGCAGTAGAAGACAGGATATTATTAAAATCAGGGCTGAAATCAATAAAATTGAGAATTAAAAACAATACAAAGGATAAATGAATCAATGAGTGATTTTTTTGAATGATAAACAAAATCATAACCCATTACCAAACTAACCAAAAGAAAGAGTGAGAACACCCACATTAATAAAATTAATAAAACAAAGGAAAATATCACCACTGATACTATTGAAACCTAGAGGATCACTAGAAATTATTATAAAAATTCATAGTCCAATAAACTAGAAAATGTTGACAATATTAACAAATTTCTGGAGACATATGACTTAATCAAATTGAACCATAAAGATACAGAGAATTTAAACAGATAAACAACATGTAATGAAATTAAAGCAGCTATCAAAAGCCTTCCAACAAAGAAATCCCAGGACTCAATATATTCTCAGCCTAGTTATACCAGATATTTGAAGGAGAAATAATACCAACACTCCTCACATTACTCCATGAAATAGAAAAGGAAGGAACACTGACACATTCTTTCTATGAAACTTGTAACACCCAGATACCAAAATCACACAAAGGCATATCAAGGAAAAAAATAGCAAGCCAATATCTTTGATGAAATTATATGCAAAAATTCTTAATAAAATATTGGCAAACTGCTTACAAAATCACTTTAAGGGATAATGCATCATGGTCAAGTGGGTTTTACACCAGGGACACAAGGATGGATTAATCAATAAATGTAATTCATCACATAATAATGTACAAGAATCACATGATTATATCAATAGATAGAAAGAAAGCAATAAACAAAACCCAGCCCCCATTGATCCTTAAAGCCCCAGAAAAACTAGGGATAGAGAGAACTTAGCTCAACATTATAAATGCTATGTACAAAAAAAGCAAAGGTGAAAGTCATGCTGAAGAGAGAAAAAAACCGATAGTATTTCCTTAAAAAACTTTAACACAAAAAAGATGCTCAGTTTCAACACACTTATTCAAGATAGTTCTTGAAACTCTAGTCTGAACAATCAGATAAAAGAAGATTAAAATGATCCAATTAGGAAAAGAACAGATTAAAATCTCTGTGTTCTGATGTTATTTATAGCTGATAAAAAACAGTAATGTAGCAGAAAAAAGATTAACACACACAAATCAATCACTTTAATATAGTCAAATAATGAATAAATTAAAAAACAAAGTTTGAAAACTATGCCATTCACAATAACCTCAAAAATACTTGGAAATTAATCTAACAATGTGAAGTACCTCTATAATGAAGACTGTAGAACTCTGAAGGATGAAATTAAAGAAGACCTTAGAAGATAGAACATAGTCCTATGTTCTTGAATAGGCAGAATATTGTCAAAATGGTGATATTTCCAAAAACCTTATGCAGATTCAATGCAATCCCCATCAAAATACCAATGATATTCCCCATAGAACTAGAAAAGGTAGTTCTATAATTCATTTGCAAAAATTAAAGACCCAGAATATTCAAAGCTATCTTGAGCAAAAAGAGTAACTCTAGTATCACCATCCCAAAACTCAAATTATAAAACAGAGGTATAGTAACAAAAACAGCATTGCACTGGCACTGAAACAAACATGAAGACCAATGGAAGACAGAGCCAAACCACATAAATAGTTATCACTAGATGCCAAAAACATACACTGGAGAAAAGACAGTATTTTAAACAAATGCTTCTGAGAAATCTGGATGTGCATATGTGGAAATATGAAAATAGACCCCATCTCTAACTCTGCACAAAAGTGAACTCAAAGTAGATCTAGGAATTTAACAGAACCTCTTCAACTGCTAGAAGAAAATGTAGGTTCAACAATCCAAAATGTTGGCACAGAAACCAACTTCCTTAATAAGACTACTGAAACTCAAGAAATGAAAAATCAATAAGTGGGATGTCACCAAATTAAAAATAGTATCAGAAAAGGAAAAAAATTAAGACAATGAAGAAAGAGCCTAGAGAATGGGAAAATATCTCTTTTATCTGTTTCTCGGATAGGGCATTAATATCCAGAATATATAAAAAACTCAGAAAATTTAACATCACAAAACATATAACCCAATTAATAAATGGGCAAAATAACTAAATAGAAACTTGTCAAAAAAAATATACACATGGACAACAAATATATGAAAAATAATTTTAGCATCTCTAGAAAATCAGAAGTACATTGATATTTTATTTTATTCCAATCAAATGGCAATTAATAAGAATGCATATAATAGGGCTGGGGCTGTAGCTCAGTGGTAGAGTGCTTGCCTAGCAGGTGTGAGGCACTGGGTATGATTCTCATCAGTGCATATAACTAAAATAAAGGTCCATCAACAACTAAAAAAAAACTATTTTAAAAAAGAATGCATAGAGTTCTACTCCAGAGTTCCTGTGGACTGGCAGGAGCTGCAGAGGGCCCAAATCCGCCCTCAGGAAATTCCATGGTTGTCCAGCCAAAGGGAGACCAGAGACTGCTAGCCGCTAGACACAGGGAAGCACACACTCAGGGTAAGAGCCACCACAGAGACCCCAGTGACAGACGGCTCCACACAAATGTGGCCTGGTCCTGCCCCAGTTCCACTCCAGAGTTCCTAGGGACTGGCAAAAGCCACAGAGGGCCCAAATCTGCCCTCAGGAAACTCCAGCCAACAGTTGACCAGAGACTGATAGCTACCAGCCACAGGGGAATGCACACCCAGAGTAAAAGTTGCCTGCAGAGACCCCAGCAGAGACAGCCTCACCCAAGTGTGGCCAGGGCCCGCCCAAGTCCCGCTCCAGAGTTCATTGGGACAGGTGAGAGAGAAGGCCCAAAACCACCCTCAGGGAATGCCAGGGGTTCCCAGCTGAAGGCAGACCAGGGCCTGCTAGCCTCCAGCCCCAGGAAAGCTCACACCCACAGTAAGGGTTGCACACAGACTCTCCTGCTTGTGACCCTGCCTAAGTGACACCTGGACCCCCCCCCAGTTCTGCTCCAGAGTCCCAGATCACCAGCAGGATCCTAAGAAAGGGGCAAAACAGCCCTTAGGAACTGCCTCAGGAGCCCAGCCAAGGCCTCTCCCACTGCCCTCTAGAGGTACATCTACTACCTCCACCACCAACTTTGTGGCAGTAGTGCCCATCTGTGGACACTGGGGGAACAGAATAGCTCCAAGGTGAGACACAGGTAATCTGGACTGTCAATACAAGAATATAGGATAGAAACTGCAATATTCCTGCAAAAGGAAGATACACAATCAACATGAGAAAGCAAGGGAAGAAAATGCCCCAAATAAACCTTGATACCACTGTAACAGAATCCATTGACAACACAGTTGTTGAAATGTCAGAGAAAGAATTCAGAATGTACATAATTAAAGTAATCAGCAAATTAAAGAATGACATAAGTAAGCAATTACAGGCAAAAATTCATCAATCCAACAAAGAAGTAGGAGACCAAATAAAGGTAACCATTGATCATTTTAAAAAAGAGATAAGACAATTACAAGTAGCAAAAGATTACTTTAAGAAAGAGCTAGAGATTGTGAAATAAAACCAAGCAGAAATACTTGAAATGAAGGAAACAATAAACCAAATAAAAAACTCAATAGAAAGCAGTAGACTAGATCACCTGGAAGACAGAACCTTGGATAATGAAGACAAGATATACAATCTTGAAAATAAACGTGACCATACAGGGAAGATGAAAAAAATCATGAGCAGAACATACAAGAAATATGGGACAGCATGAAAAGACCAAATCTAAGATTTATTGGGATAGAAGAAAGCGCAGAATTTCAAACCAAAGGAATGTACAATCTCTTCAATGAAATAACATCAGAAAATTTCCCAAATATGAAAAATGAAGTGGAAAATCAAATACAAGAGGCTTACAGGAAACCAAATGTACAAAATTTCAACAGATCTACACCAAGGCCCATTATAATGAAAAGGCCCAACATACAGAATAAGGATAGAATTTTAAAGGACGCAAGAGAGAGGCACCAGATTACATATAAGGGGTGACCAATTTGGATCTCAGCAGATTTTTCAACCCAGACACTAAAAGCCAGGAGATCATGGAACAACATATTCCAAGCTCTGAAAGAAAATGGATACCACCCAAGAATTGTATATCCAGCAAAACTGAGCTTCACATTTGATGATGAAATAAAAACCTTCCATGATAAACAAAAGTTAAAAGAATGTAAAGCAAGAAAGCCTGCACTACACAACATTCTTGGCAAAATATTTCATGAAGAGAAATTGATAACCAACAATGAAAATATATAAAGAGAGGAAATACACTAAAGGAAAGACCATTCAAAAGAGAAAACAAGTCAAAGTAAAAACCAAAAATAATCCAAAATGACTGAGATTACAAATCATATTTCAATAATAACCCTGAATGTAAATGGCCTAAATGCACCAATTAGAAGACATAGATTGACAGTCTGGATTAAAAAAAAAAAAACAACAACAATATACTGTCTTCAAGAGACTTATCTCACAGGAGAAGACATCCACAGACTGAAAGTGAAAGGGTAGGAAAAATATATCACTCACATGTACCCCACAAACAAGCAGGAGTTTCCATCCCCACATCAAATAAAGTGGACTTCAAACCAAAGATGGTAAAAAGAGATAAAGGTCATTTCATACTTCTTAAGGGAATCATACATCTACAATACATAAAAATCATAAATATCTATGCCCCAAATAATGGGGCTTCTAGGTATATCAAACAAATCCTTCTCAAATACCAGAATCAAATAGACCACATCACAATAATACTTGGAGACTTTAACAGAGCTCTCTCACAATTAGATAGATCTCCCAAACAAAAACTTAAAGAAGAAACCATAAATTTCAATGAAACTATCAATAATTTAGACTTAACAGACATATATAGTGTTCCATCCATCAATGAGAAAATACACTTTTTTTTCAGCAGCACATGGATCCTTTTCCAAAATAGATCATATGTTATGTCACAAAGCCAGTCTTAGCAAATACAAAGAAACAGAGATTCTACCCTGCATCCTATCTGACCACAATGGAATAAAATTGCAAATCAATGACAGATTAAAAAACAGAAACGACTCCATCACCTGGAAACTAAATAATATGCAATTGAATGTGCATGGATAACAGAAGACATCAGGAAATAGATAAAACAATTCTTAGAGGCAAATGAAAACTCTGATACAACATATCAAAATCTCTGGGATGCCACAAATGCAGTGCTAAGAGGAAAGTTCCTAGCACTAAACTCTTTCATTAGAAGAAGTAAAAGTCAACAAATAAATGAATTGATGCTTCGTCTCAAAGCCTTAGAAAAGGAAGAACAAATTAACACCCAAAGAAGTAGAAGACAGGAAATAATCAAAATCAGGGCTGAAATCAATGAAATTGAAACAAAAGAATTCAAAAAATTGACAAAACAAAAAACTGGTTCTTTGAAAAAATAAACAAAATTGACAAACACTTGGCCACCTTAATGAAAAGGAGGGAGAAAACCCAAATTACTAAAATTCGTGATGAAAAAGAAATGTCACGACAGACACTACTGAAATACAGGGGATAATTAGAAACTATTTTGAAAATTTATACTCCAGTAAAACAGAAAACTCTGATGACAATGACAAAGTTCTAGAGGCATATGACCTATCCAAACTGAACCAAGAGGACATACACAACTTAAACAGATGAATTTCAAGCAAGGAAATAGAAGATGCCATCAAGAGCCTGCCAACCAAGAAAAGCCCAAGTCCAAATGGATTCTCAGATGAGTTCTACAAGACCTTCAAAGAAGAACTAATACTAACAATTCTCACACTATTTCATGAAATAGAAAAAGAGAAAACCCTTCCAAACCCATTCTATGAGGCAAGTATCACCCTGATTCCAAAACCTGACAGAGACACATCAAAGAAAGAAAACTTCAGACCAATATCCCTGATGAACATAGACGCAAAAATTCTCAATAAAATTCTGGCAAAACACATACAAAAACATATCAAAAAATTAGTGCACCATGATCAAGTGGGGTACATCCCAGGGAAGTAAGCTAGGTTCAATATATGGAAATCAATATATGTAATCCATCACATCAATAGACTTAATGATAAGAGTCATATGATTTTATCAATTGATGCAGAGAAAGCATTTGACAAAATACAGCACCCTTTTATGTTCAAAATGCTAGAAAAACTTGGGATAGTAGGAACTTACCTGAACTTTGTAAAAGCTCTCTATGCTAAACCCAAGGCCAACATCATCCTAAATGGAGAAAAATTGGAATTATTCCCCCTAAAAAAGGGAACAAGACAGGGATGCCCTATTTCACCACTGCTATTCAACAGAGTCCTTCAAACACTAGCCAGAACAATTAGACAGACAAAAGAAATTAAAGGGATATAAATAGGAAAAGAAGAACTCAAACTATCATTATTTGCAGATGACATGATTCTATACTTAGAGGACCCAGAAAATTCTACCAGAAAACTTCTAGAATTAATAAATGATTTCAGCAAAGTAGTGGGATATAAAATCAACACCCATAAATAAATTGCATTTCTATACATCAGTGATAAACCCTCTGAAAGAGAAATTAGGAAAACTATCCCATTCATAATAGCCTCAAACAAAATAAAAAACTTGGGAATCAATTTAACTAAAGAGGTGAAAGACCTCTACAATGCAAACTATAAGACGCTGAAGAAAGAATTTGAAGAAGACCTAAGAAGATGGAATAATCTCCCATGCTTCTGGATAGGCAAAATCAATATTGTCAAAATGACCATACTACCCAAAGTGCTATATAGATTCAATGCCATCCCAATTAAAATCCCAATGTCATTCCTTATAGAAATAGAAAAGGCAATCAAGAAATTCATTTGGAACAATAAGTGTCCCAGAATAGCCAAAGCAATTCTTAGCAAGAAGAGTGAAGCAGGAGGCAAGAAGAGTGAAGAGTGGGTCAAGGAGCTGAACACAAACTTCACAGAAGAAGGTGTACAATCTATCAATAGGCATATGAAAAAATGTTCAACATCTCTAGCAATCAGAGAAATGCAAATCAAAACTACCCTAAGATTTCATCTCATGACAGTCAGAATGGCAATTATCAAGAATACAAGCAACAATAAGTTTTGGTGAGATTGTGGGGAAAAAGGCACACTCATACATTGCTAGTGGAACTGTAAATTGGTACCACCAATCTGGAAAGCAGTATGGAAATTCCTTAGAAAGCTTGGAATGGAACCACCATTTGAGCCTGCCATCCCACTCCTTGGTCTATACCCAGAAGACTTAAAAACAACCTACTACAGTGCTGCAGCCACTTCAATGTTTATAGCAGCTTAATTCACAATAGCTAAACTGTGGAACCAACCTAGATGCCCTTTGATAGATTAATGCATAAAGTAAGTGTGGTATATATACACCATGGAATATTACTCAGCAATAAGAGAGAATAAAATTATGGCATTTTCAGGTAAATGGATGGAGTTGGAGAATATCATGCTAAGTGAAGTAAGCCAATCTCAGGAAACCAAATATTGAATGTACTCATTGATTAGTGGATGTTGATCCATAATGTAGGGAAGGCCATGGGAACAATGCAGGAACTCTGCTCACTGGGATGTAAGAGGGGAGGGGGCATGGGGACTGTAAATGTGGTGGAATATGATGGTAATCATAGCCCTAGCTTTATGTATGACTGCATCTATGTTGTGATTCTATATCACTTACAACCAGAGCAATGGAATGTTATCTTCCATCTGTGTACAATGAATCAAATTGTACTCTGATATCATGTAAACATAAATGGAGCAAAAAATAAATTAAATATGGAAAAAAAGAATGCATATAATAGTGTTTATTTGGGTGTAGGTAAAAAAGATTAAATTTGATGGGACTGCAAATTTGCACAAATAAGCTGGAAAGTAGTATGGCAATTTCTCAATAATGTGGAGTTGTACCACCGTATGATACAGCTACTCCACTTCTTGTTATATATCCAAAGATCTAAAATCACCATGCTATACGATTCAGTCACATCAATGTTTACAGCAGCACAATTCATAGCAGCCATGTTCTGGAACCAAACCATATGCACTTCAACAAATGAATGGATAAAGAAAATGTGGTATATATATATATATATATATACACACACACACACACACACACACACACAGTGGAATTTTATTCAGCTATAAAGAAGAATGACTGTATGAATTTTTCCAGTAAATAGATGGACCTGGAAACTACCACACTAAACAAAATAATCAAAATAACAAAGGTCAATTTTTTTCTCATATATAAATGTTAACACAGGACAAGTGGGGAGTAGAAGGAGAATAGAAGATCAGTGGATTAGACAAAGAGGGATGAAGAAAAGGGAGAGGGTACAGGTATAGGAAAGACAGTGGAATTTATCTGATGTAATTTTCCTATGTCCATATATGAATATACCACAGTACATCCCCACATCATATACAACTACAAGATTAGAATCCCAATTAGAATATGATACACTCCATGTTTGCATAAATATATCAAAATATACTCTAATATGTAACTAAAATAACAAATAAAAAAGAAAAAGAATGAAATTATGGCATTTGCTAGTAAATTGATAGAACTGAAAACTATCATGCTGAGTGAAATAACCTATATCCAGAAAGTCAATGGTCAATTTTTCTCTGATATGCAGAAGCTAGTACAAAATACAGGGATAAAAAGTCAAAGGGGAGAATCCCATCAAAATAGAATACAGTTTGGTGGAGTATACAAATTTGATTGAGCAGAGGGAGAAGGGATAGTTTAAGTGAAGAAGAGTGTAATTAATCTCATTTAATTTCCATATGTACATATATAGCACAGCAAATCTCACCATTATATGTATCCACCAGACACTATTTTAATTAAAAAAATTATACATGTAAAGAATAGCATGACTGGTTGAGTACAGTTAAGGAAATGGGAAAGAAGTAAGGCAGGGAATGGGAAAAGATATTAGAGCAAATTATATTCCATGCTTTTATAATTATGTCAAAATTAATCCTAATGATTTATATACTAAAAGACATGTCAGATAAGTAATACAATTCTTGAACAAAAACCACAATGACAAAAAAGAAACCAATAAAAATAAATTTATTTATTAACCCAGTCACTAATAACCAGGAGGATTTTGAATAATATATTCCAAGTCCTGTAACATAATGGGTTCTATACAATATTTCTACATGCAGCCAAAACTTTTGTTCAGAATATCATATGGAAAAAAATTCCAAAATAAGCAGAAGCTAAAAAAACCACAACCTCTAAGTCAGCACTAGGAAGCACACCCAGTGAGATTTTGTGCAGGATAAATGAAAAATAAATATCAAATCTAGCATATGGTTGAATATCATTATAAAAATAGTCAATATTTTAAAAAGAATCAATTCTGGATAAATCATAAGATAAAACTAAAAGAGCAGGAAATAAAACAATCTCTCTCTTAGTGATGAACAAAACTTGGCTAATCTCTCCAACCAAAATACATAGATTGACAGAATGGATAAAATAAAAGACCCATTTATATGTTTTTTTTTTCCCAAAAGATGCACCTTATAGCAAAGACATCCATTGGTGGAAAGTCAAAGGATTATAAAGAATACACAATTTACATGGAGACCAAAAACAACGAGTAATTGCTATTCTCATGTCTGAGAAAGTATACTTTAATCCAAAATCAATCAAAAGATTCCAAGAAAGTCACTTCATAGTGGTTAATGGTTTCACCCAGCAACAAGATACAATGATTGTAAATATTAATATCCCAAGTATCTATATACATCTACACATGGAACAAACATTACTCAAAATAAAGAATCAGACTCCAGTACAATAGTACTGGGCGATTTCAGCACACCTAAATTGGTCATCCAGAAAGTAAGTATAGACTTTGAGACCAAAAATTACTATTAAGTAAATGAATACAACAAACATCTACAGAAACCTCCATATATCAAAAATTTAATTATGCGAGACGCAGAACCACCATTTATTCCAGAAAATACAGAAGCTTATATACACTCCTGGACCAATCAGGCCCAAAGTTACAAACAATGAGGTGCTCTCTGTCAAGCACACAGTCCATTAGCATAGAATGGGGAAAGATAGAAGGGAGGGGTTGAAGGTATGGAGAATGCTCCTACATCTGACTCCTTGGAAAGATAAATAAGATCAATAAACACTGTAAAACTAAACAAACTAGAAGATAATCAAAATATTAGAGATGAGCAAGAAGACCTCAACACAGATATTTCTAAAATTCTAAGAATCATCACAAATGATATTGAAATTTTATAATTCAGAAACCAAAATTGCAGAATATATTAAAAAAAACATTTAAATGGTTTTTATTCACAGATGACATGATATTTAAAAAATATTTTTAAGTTGTAGACAGATATAATAACTTTTTATTTTATTTATTTTTATGTGTTGCTGAGGATTGAACCCAATGCCTCAACATGCGAGGCAAACACTCTACCAACTGAGCTACAACCCCAGCCCTATACTGAAAATTTTAAAACACATAAGACCTAGCCTGATTGAACCATCATGATATGAAAAACCAAAACAGGATAATATCAAGCGCTGTAATAAAAGCATAAACTAAAAGCCTTCCAATAAAATATAGTGCAGGACGAGAAGAATTCTCAGGCAAGGACTGACAAACACTTAAAAAAGAGTTAATAACAATCTTCCTCAAATTATTCCATGACATAAATAGTGCAAAAAAAAAAAAAAACTCCCCAATTTATGGTATAAGCCAGTATAACTCTGATACCAAACCATACAAAGACACATCAAGGGAAGAAAGCTACATACCAATATCCCTAGATGCACAAATTCATAATAAAATATTAACAAATTGTTTTCCAAAACATATTAAAATATAGTATTCCATAATCAATAGCTGCAGAAAAAGACTTTGCCAAAATCCAGCATCTATTCAAGTTAAAAACCGTGGAATGAATAAAAATAGAAGAAACTTACTTCAAAATTATAAGTGTTATATATTACAAACCCAAAACAAACATTATACTGAATTGAAAACAAAAACTGAAATTGTATCCTCTTAAATGAAGAACAATATAATGATATCTACTCTTACCACTCTTATGAAATATAATTCTTGAAAATCTAGCCAGATCAATCAGGTAGGAGAAGGAAATTAAAGGGATACAAATAGTAACAGAAGAAGTCAAATTATCTGATTGTGAAGATGTGATCCTATATTTGGAAGATAAAATATTAAACTCCACTAGAAAATATCTAGAATTGATAAACACACTTAGTAAGTATCAGGGCACAAAATCAATCTACATAAATTGATTGTTTTTCTATACTCTAAAAATGAATCTGCTGAAACAGAAATGAGTAAGACCATTTCATTCACAATAACCTTACTAAAATGAAGTAATTTGGAATCAATCTAATCAAGGAGGTGAAGAATATCTACAATGAAAATTACAGAAGATTGAAGAAAGATATTGAATAAGACCTTAGAAAATGGAGATATCTCCCAAGTTCTTGGGTTAGCAGACTTAATATTGTTAAAATGGACACACTATCAAAGGGATTATACAAATTCAATGTAATCCCCATAATAATACCAATAACATTCTTCACAGAACTAGAAAAAATCAATTCCAAAATTTACTTGTAAGAATAAGAGACACAGAATAGCCAAAGCAATCTTGATCCAGAAGATTGATGCTGGAAGCATCATGATACCTGATTTCAAACTATACTACAATGTGAAATAATGAAAAGAGCATGGTACTGGCATCAGAACAGACATAAGAAAACTGAAATAGAGTCAAAGGTACAAAGACAAACCCAAAGAGATAGGGTAATTGGATGCTCAAAAAAAGTGCAAAAATATGGGTTAGAGAATAGCTGTTTTACTTGTATTTTGCCACTTTGACCAAAGATCTGACAGAAACAATTTTAGAGGAGTAAAAGTTTATTTGTGCCTGGGATTTCAGAGGTATCCATCCATAGATGGCCAACTCAATTGTTCTGTGCCCGAGATAAGACAGAAAATCACGGCAGAAGAAGAAAGTAGCTCAGGCAATTGACAATCAGGAAGTAGACAAAGGGATCTCCCCTCTCCATAGAAAAAAATATTAACCTCAAAGGCACACGCCAATGACTCACCTCCTTGAGACACACGCTATCTGCCCACGATTGTGACCCAATTATTCTGTATCAGCAGATTAATGCACTGATTAGTTTAAGCCTTTCACAACGGAATCATTTCACCTATAAACCTCCTTGCATTGTCTCACATATGAACTTTGGGGAGACATTTAATATCTAAACCATAACAATAATATTTTTAACAAATGGTGCTGAGAAAACTGAATATCAATATATAGAAGAATGAAACTAGTTTCCTACAATTCACCTTGCACAAAAGTTGACTCAAAATGAAAAAAACAAATCCTAGGAATTAGATCAGAATTTTTGCAATGTCCTTGCTAGATGAACATATGGGGTCAAAACTGAAACATATTAGAGTAGTTTTCAATATGACAGAATAGAGCAGGTTGTTTTCCTGGCTGCTTCATGGCATAAAACCAAGAAAGCAAACAGGCAGGTTTTCAGCAAGGTGTTTGAACAAAAAAAAGGTGAGGAGACTTTACTGGAGTTTAAAACTAGACATTCAAAGGGGATCAGGGAATCAGGAAATTGGACATAATAAAATAAGAAGGAAATCCTCAGTGGCACAGCTGCTGCCACAGATAGGTCAGAAGCACTGGTCAGAGTGGTCCCTCTGTGAGCAAAGTGGAGGGATATGGGAATTAAAGGAACCTGCGTTTTTATCTATTTATTTATTTTTTAAATGCATTTCAAGTCAGTACATGTATAGAACTCAATTTTTCATCTGTCTGGTTACAAACAAGATAGAGTCACACCATTTGTGTCTTCATACATGTAGGATGCTGATATATAAGGGGTTGGGAGTGGAGAGCATGGGAGAAATGGAGGTACTCTGGATGGGGCAGGGGGGAGGTGGGGGAGGGGAGGAACCTGCATTTTTAGGAGGCTTGAGGCATGTCTGGGTACACTGCATTTAGAGGTCAAGGTCATTGTCCAAGTAAACTGAAAAGTGCAAAACCTAATATCCTTATGCTAGAAAGAAGCTGTCATCTCTCCAGGCAGTGTGCAGAGGACAAAGGAAGCAAACATTGTGCAGCTGTGGTGCAGGGGCCAGCAGCTGAGGGAGCCAATTCCTGGCAAACCAGAATTTGGCCCCAAATAAGGGCCCAGTAACACACACTAAATGGCAAAGAATGAGCTTAAGTGACCAGGAGAAAATTAAACATGGAGATAGGTTTACGCAGGGGACAACTGGTCATGGAAACCCACTTCACTGTAACCCTTTCCCTCCAATCAAATTGCTTACAGGATAGTCTGGGAATGATGCTTCTGACTGGGAATTCAGAAGGACAGGGGCAGGAGAGAATGAATTTGGAAACTGAACCCAATACCAGAAAATGTGGGGTCCACAGGTAACATAGGGGACAAAGAATTGATTCGTCCACCACACAAGTGGAACCAAGGAGAGATTCCTGGGGTACAGGCTTACAGCATGGATGGGAAATTACTGGGCTCTGGAAGTTGGTGATTTAAAATCTCCAGGCCAATTGGCATTCAGCAAACAGTCTGGAGCCCACCTCAGCCCAAAGGCTGTCTCCAAGAATTCTACATATGGGATTACTTCTCTCACTCAAGCAATGTGAAGGGTACAGCATTATGCTCCAGATGACCCTGCCTGAGAAGAGAAACTGATAATCTTTTGAACTCCAACAGAAAGAATTCTTTAACTTTTCATTGAGATTTCTCCTTTTTTTCTTTGTTTCCTTTTTCCTTTTTTTCCTGTTTAATTGTAACCTTAAAGGTACATAGACATTTATACAAATTCTTATTTGTTTTTTTTTTCTTCTTATGGATAGCATTTTTGAAGCAAGTTATTTTTCATGGATCAGTTTTTTGAGGACTAGGATGTTTGGTTAGTGTATTTCAGTTTTGTTTTGTATTCTATTTTATTTTTATTTTTAAATTTTTAAAAATTTATACACACACACATATTCTTATCTTTCTGTTTATGTAATGGTTAATTTGAAATGTCAGTTTGATTGGATTAAGAGATGCCAATGATTTTTTTTTTTTTTTTTGGTACTGGGGATTGAACTCAGGGGCACTCGACCACTGAGCCACATCCCCAGCCCTATTTTGTGTTTTATGTAGAGACAGGGTCTCACTGAGTTGCTTAGCGCCTCGCCATTGCGGAGGCTGGCTTTGAACTCGCAATTCTCCTGTCTCAGCCTCCCTAAGTGCTGGGATTACAGGCTTGAGCCACCGCGCCCGGCAAGAGATGCCAATGATTAAGGGGCTTATGGATGTGTCAATGAGGGTGTGATTTTATAATTATAAGAGGGAAAGGAAGAGGGATGGGAAGGGAAAAGACAGTAGAATGAATTGGACATAACTTTCCTATGTTCCTATATGAATAAATGACCAGTGTAATTCCACATCATGTACAACTAAAAGAGTGGGAAATAATGCTGCCATGTACAACAAAAACAACAAATAAGCAAAATATAAAAATACCTAGGTTGAGACTTTGAGAGCAGAATCAGCTTTAAAGTTCTATTATTCAGATTCATGACATAGTAACAACACCAAAGTGACAGACTCACAGAGCAACTATTTTCTTGAAATTGACTTATTGATTATTTCTTCTTTCTCAAAATAGCAATCTTATATAATTTAAATAAAATAAATCAAGTACAAAAAATCACAACATATTGGTAAAGGCAACAACTTCTTTAGCAAGGCCCTAAAGTTTTAAAAAATGAAACTAAAAATCATTTTCTTCAAAATATCAATATCATTCTTCATAGAACTACAGAAATTATCCTATAATTAGAATGGAAAAGATCCAGAATAGTCAAAGCCTTCCTGAGAAAAAAAGGAAAGCTTGCAATCAACAAAATATAGGGAAAATACTTCAAATGTAAAACACAGGCAATGACTTCTTGAATAGTAGAGCAGGAAAGAAATAGCAAGAATCAACAAATGAGATAGCATGGAATTTAGAAAAGCTCTTACAAAAGAAAAGAAACAACAGATAAAATAGATGGCATGCAGAATGAGAGAAAGTCTTTTTCAATTAATATTCTTGCTGAGGATTAATATTCAGAATATATAAAAGATATATATGTATATATATATATGTATATATATGTATATACACATACACAAATGAACTAAAAAAGCATTTTTCAAAATAATAGATACCAATGATTAACAATAACTTGAAAAGCTGGCCAACATTGTTTTTGGTACCAGGGATTTAACTCAAGTTCACTCGGCCACGGAAGCACATCCCCAGACCTATTTTGTATTTTATTTAGAGGCAGGGTCTCACTGAGTTGCTTAGTGCCTTCTTGTTGCTGAGGCTGGCTTTGAACTCATGATCCTCCAGCCTCCTGAGCAGCTGGGATTACAGGCATGCACCACCACAACCAGTGAACATTTTAGCCATCAAGGAAATGCAAATTTAATGGCAATCATTAAGAATAAAAATAACTATAAGTGTTGGTGAATATGTGGGGGAAAATGAATCTCATTAACCGTTTGTATGAATGTAAATTTGTATAAAAATTATGAAAATCATTATGGAGATTTTTCCAAAAACTGCAAATATAAATACCACATGAAGTCTTCTATACCACCTCTTGGTATTAATCTGAAAGTATTAAGTTTAACATACTTTAGAGATACATGCAAACCCATGGGTGTCCAGTACAATTCACAATGGTGTATTTATGGTATTAAATTTACAGTCCATCAACAGACCGCTGAGTAAAGAAAATGTAGTAAATATACAGAGTAGAGTTTTATTAAAGCATTGAGAAGATCAAAAACATTACATAATTTGTAGAAAAAAAAAGGAACTGGTGAATATTATGTTAAGTGAAATAAGACATACTCAGAAAGACAAGTATCATGTTTTCTCCAATATGGGAAAGATAGAAGGAGAAAAAAATAGAAAACAAAATACATGTAAATAGAAGGCAGTCCATTGAGTGAGAGGAAGGGGATGAGGTGAGGGTAATGGGAGAGTGTGGTAGGAGGAATTGATATAATTGTGTTATATGCATATGTGTATATGTATATGTATATGCATATGTGTATATGCAAATGTGTATATGACATAATAACAAGCTCTATGATAGGTAATTAATATGTACCTTCAAAAAATATAGCTGGGCATAATGATGCACATCTGTTATCCCAGTGGCTCAGGAGACTGAGGCAGGAAGATCAAGAGTTCAAAGCTAGCCTCAGCAAAAGTGAGGTGCTAAGCAATACAGTGAGACTGTGTTTCCAAATAAAATACAAGATGGGGCTGGGGATGTGGCTCAGTGGTTGAACGCCCCTGAGTTCAATGCCCAGTACCCAAAAATAAAAAACATAAAATAAAAAAGTAGACAACAGGAAATCAAGAACAAAAACAAAAAAATAATAAAAATAAAAATAAAAAGTAAGAAAAAATAAACACAATAGCTCAGTGGCAGAGAATTTGCCTAGAATGAAAAAAAGACAAAAGCCATAAAATTTAGAAATGAAGAAGAAAATTGTTTATTTTTACACCATGTGATCTTCCAATTTGAAAACAATAAGGAGTGTAAAATTTTATCAGAATTACTAAATTAATTTGGTAAAGTAAGTTCTAAATGTAACATATGAAAATCATTTGAAATTTACATGTACAATTAACTACTTGTAATGAAAATTAGAAAAAAATCCAGTTGAAAACATTATCCAACAGAGTAGCACACCTACTGATGATCTTAATAAAGGATGTGAGAGACTAATACACTTAATACTACAATGTCTTTTAAAGTACACAATCAAATAAACAGACAGCCTGTGCTCATGATTTAAAAGACAAGGTGACCCTCACCATTATGTGTATGCACAAGACACACTAATTTTAAAAATGTAAGTAAATAGCAGAGAGAACTGTAGAGAAAAAGGAAGAAAACAGAGGATGGGAGGAAGGGAGGAAAAGAAGAAATACTGTGAACTGAAATAGAACAAATTAGATTCCATACTTTTATAATTATGTCAAAATGAATAATATTGTCATGTATATCCATAAAGAATAAATAAAAAAGACTTAGGGAGCTGTGGTTATAGCTCGCTGGTGGAGCACTTACCTAGCATGTGTGAGGTACTGGGTTCAATCCTCAGTAACACATAAAAATAAATAAATAAAATAAAGGTATTTTGTGCATCTACAATTTATTTTTTAAAAGACTTAGGACTATTAAAATGTTCACACTACCTAAAACAATCTATAGATTTAATGTAATAACTATGAATCCAGATTTTTACAAACATAAAGTATTCTAAAATTCTTTTGAATACACAAAATCCTGTGGTAGCTGAAGTGATTCCTAAAAGGAAAAACAACCCTAGAGACCAAATAACTCCTGATTTCAAAATACATTACAAAGCTAATTAATCAAAACACTATGGCACTGGATAAAGACAGACATGTACCAATGGTACAAGAAAGGAGAGCCACCTGTAATCCCAGCAGCTCCTTAGGCTGAGGCAAGAGAATCCTCAGTTTGAAGCCAGCCTCAGTAGTGAATAGGCACTAAACAACTCAGTGAGCCCATCTCTAAATAAAAATACAAAAATGGGATGGGAATGTGGCTCAGTGGTTGAGTGCCTCTGATTTCAATGCCCAGTACCCCTCTCCAAAAAGAAGAGCCACAAATTAAACCTCCTTATATGTGGTTATCTCATCTTAGACAAGAGTGTCAACATTATATCTGGAGTAAAGAACAATGTCCACAACAAATAATGTTGGAATAAGTGTGTATCCATATGCAACAGAATGAATTTGGACTTGTATTACCTGCATAAAAATCTACCCAAAAATATTTGAAGGACTTCAAAGTAAAACACAAATGTTTAAAATTTCCTATAAGAAAGCATCAGAGGAAAGATGCATGTATTGGTTTTAACAATAATTTTATGACCACAATATTTAATGTGCATGCAAACAAAATAAAATAAAGTAAAATAAAATAAAAAATAACTGTGATTACATTAAATTAAAATATCCCTGCACAGTAGAGGAAACAATCTATAGAATAAATAAGAAAACTATGTAAGGTAAGAAAAGATTGTCCAAACCCATATATGATAAAGGCTTAATTTCTAAAATATATAATGATCTCTACCATAAACCCCGTAACCAAGTTTAAAACTGTGCTAGGGATTTGAATACACAAAACAATTTTCTATTTGTTATGAAATATTTTAGAAATGCTACACTTTACTAATCGCTACAAGAATGAAAATTAAAAACAAAATGCTATACCATTTCGAACATGTACTACCAAAAAGATAAGAGATAAGTGCTTACAAGGGTATAAAGCGAACAGATACTTGGTATGGTTTGGTGGGGATATAAATAGAAACATCTCTTATGAAAAAATATGGAAGTTTATCAATAATGTAGCTACCATATGACCATGCAATCTCAATTCTGCATATTTCCCAAATAATTAAAACCATGATCCTGAAACAGCATTAGCATTCTTATGTGCCTTGTGTCATTATTCAAAATGGCCAAGACTAAAAACCACCTAAGAACCACTCATGGATGAATGATCATGCATGCATCAAAATACTATTTTATCTTGAAAAAAGTAACTCTACAGTATAAAACAATTTGGGTGAACTTTAAGGTCCTTGTGCTAAATAAAATAAGAAATTTATAAAAAGATATATATACCATTACTAGAGTGCTATGGGAAAAAATGAAAGTTGAAGGAATTGATAGAAGACATACATGATTCGATAATGATAGTAACAATGTAATCTACATAATGCATAATGAATAGGGAAACAAATTATGTAAAATAGAAAAAATAACAATATAAATCAACCCAACTTATATAGAGAGTACACCATCCAAAAAGAGTATATTTTCACAAGTCCACATAGAAAATTCTCTAATACATTACACTAGTTTGTGAAATAAAATAGGTCTAAATACATTTAAAGAATTGAGATCATACAATATATATTTCCAAACTATAGTGGAATAAAATTAAAGATCATTAACTGAAAGTAATTTGGGAATTGAAATATTATACAAAATTGAACTGAAACTTACCTTATCAATTGTCCAAAGAAGTAGTATAAGATAATGGAGATAAATAAAAATTAAAATTAAATGTAAAATATTGGCAGTACTTACTGGGAAATGCAAAGATATAAATATTTATATTGGACAAGAATAAACAAATGAAATTAATAATTTATGTTCTACCATATGAATTGTGAAAGTTAAACAAACTAAACCTATAACAACCAGAAGGAATAAAATAGTAAAGATTAGAGTGGAAAAAGTAAAATATCGAATCAAAACTGAAAGGTCATAAATTAAGCAAAAATTTAGTTTCTTAAAAATGTTATGAAAATTAAAAACAAAATCTTAGCTATCATGTTCAAATGCAAATAAACATAATTAGCAATGACATTAAATTAGTAACAAAACTCACTGTAATGAAAAGCCCAGAAACAAATAGCTTCAATGATAAATGTACCAAACATTTATAAAAGAACTAGTAAGTATTTGTTACAAATCTACCAAAAAAATTAGAATACTTCTTAACTCAATATATTAAACTAATATTACACTAATTTTAAAACCAGATAAACAGACAAGAAATGTATATACACATATCTTTATTGATATAGAAGTAAAATTTATAAATAAAATACAAGCATCTGTGCATAGATATATAAAAGCATTGTAAACTCTGACCAAATGGGATTTATTCCTTGTAATGCAATTTTTTTTTGCATCTTAAAATCATTCACTATTAATTTTATACAAATTAGAAAGGATGTGAACACCACATGATCATTCCAATATATGTAGAAAAAGCATTTGACTTTATTCTACCACCTTTCCCATACCAACTCAACATTCTTGACCTAATAAAGCAGTTTGTACAAATAAGATATACATCAGAACATAATTGTGACAGACTGAATTATTCCCCCTAAGATTATAATCAAGACAAAAATGTCTGCTTTCACTACTTCTATTTCATATTCTACTAGAAATTCTAAAAGTTCCCATTAAGCAAGAAAAATAAATAAAAGCCATATGGGTGGGAAATAAAGAAGACTGTAATTGCAAATAACATGGTCTTGTACATAGGAAATCCAAAGCAAAAATAATAGTACTAATAAGATATAGATGAATATGCAAAAATAAATTCTGCTTCAACATATCAACAATAAACAGTTTAAAAGTGAAATAATTCTAAGAACAAAAGTTAATAAATTACTAAGGAATAATGCAAAGAACTGTAAATATTGGAGACTGTAAACCACAAAACATCATTTAAAGACATTAAAGAAAACTCAAGTAAATCGAATGACATTGCATTTTTAAAATTTTTTCTTTAGTTGTAAATGGACACAATACTATTTTTAAAAAATTATTTTTATGTGGTGCTGAGGATTGTAACCAGTGCCTCACACGTGCTAGGCAAGAACTCTACCATTGAGTTACAACGCTAGCCCTGACATTCCATTTTTAATGACTGGAAGTTCTATAATTTTTAAATGATAACACTTACCAAACAGATTTACAGATTCCATGGAATCCTTTTCAAACTTCCAGTAGTAATTTTATTATCTAAAACATATCAATAAAATTGATATACAAATGAAAGAAACTCAGAATAGCCAAAACAATCTTAAAGAATAACAAATATAATGGACTGTTGGTTTCTCAATTTCCAAACTTGTTCCAAAACTGTAATAATCAAGATAGTGTGCTATTGTCAGTAATAGGACAAAGTAATAGAAGTGAGAATCCATAAATAAGATTACACATTCAGGGCTGGGGCTGTAGCTCAGTGGTAGAGTGCTGCCTAGGACGTATGAGGTGCTGGGTTACATCCTCAGCACCACACACACAGAAAATGCATCAAATAAAGGTATTGTGTCCATCTACAACTAAAAATAAATTTTAAAAGTTTACACATTCATTATCAATAATCAACAAAGATCAGAAGATAACAGTAAAGTAATAGTATATTTTTGTTCATTTATTTATTCTATTTAGTTTTACATGATAGCAAAGTGCATTTTGATTCATTGTACACAGATGGAGCACAACTTTTCATTTATCTGCATGTATGTGATGTAGAATCAAAATACCTGCAGTCATACATATAGCTGGGGCTATGGTGTCTGTCATATTCCACCATCCTTACTGTCCCCCTGCCCCCTCCCACCACTCACCCCTGTGTCCAGAGTTGCTCCATTGTTCCTGTATCCTCCCCCACATTATGGATCAGCATCAACTTATCAAAGAGAAGATTCGGCATATGATTTTCTGAGATTGGCTTACTTCACTTAGCATGATGTTCTCCAACTCCACCCATTTACCTGCAAATGCCATAATTTTATTGCTGAGTAATATTGCTGTGTATATATACCACAGTTTCTTTATCCATTCATCTATGGAAGGGCATCTAGGTTGGTTCCACAGTCTAGCTATTGTGAATTGAGCTGCTATAAACATTGAAGTGGCTGTGTCAGTGTAGTAGGCTGTTTTTAAATCTTTTGGGTATAGACCAAGGAATGGGATAGCTGGGTCAAAAGGTGGTTCCATTCCAAGTTTTCTAAGGAATCTCCATATTGCTTTCCAGATTGGTTGTACCAATTTGCTGTTCCACCAACAATGTATGAGTGTGCCTTTTCCCCCACAACCACGTCAACACTTATTGTTTGTATTCTTGATAATTGCCATTCTGACTGGCATGAGATGAAATCTTAGGGTACTTTTGATTTGCATTTCTCTGATTGCTAGAGATGTTGAACATTTTTTCATGTGTCTGTTGATCATTTGTATACCGTCTTCTGTGAAGTTTGTGTTCAGCTCCTTGGTTCATTTATTGATTGGGTTGTTTGTTTATTTTTTTGGAGTTTTTTGAGTCATTTATATGTCCTGGCGATCAGTGCTCTATCAGATGTGTGTGTGGCAAAGATTTGTTCCCAGAACTTCGGCTCTCTGTTCACTTCATTGATTGTTTCTTTTGCTGAGAAGAAGGTTTTTAGTTTGAATCCATCCCGTTTATTGATTCTTGATTTTACTTCTTGTGCTATAGGAGTCTTGTTAAGGAAGTAAGGTCCTAATCTGACATGATAAAGATTTGGACCTATTTTTTCTTCTATTAGGCATTGGGTCTCTGTTCTGATGCCCAAGTCCTTGATCCACTTTGAGATGAATTTTGTGCATGGTGAGAGATAGGGGTATAGTTTCAATTTGCTGCATATGGATTTCCAGTTTTCCCAGCACCATTTGTTGAAAAGGCTCTCTTTCCTCTAGTGTACGTGTTTGGCTCCTTTGTCTAGTATAAGATAACTGTATGTAAGTGGGTTTGTCTGTGTGTCTTCTATTCTATATCATTGGTCTACATATCTATTTTGGTGCCAGTACTATGCCGTTTTTGTTACTATAGCTTTGTAGTATAATTTAAGGTCTGGTTTTGTGATGCCTCCTGCTTCACTCTTCTTGCTAAGAATTGCTTTGGCTATTCTGGGTCTTTTATTCTTCCAAATGAATTTCATGATTGCCTTTTCTATTTCTATGAAGAGTGACATTGGCATTTTAATTAGAATCACATTGAATCTATATAGCACTTTGGGTAGTAAGGCCATTTTGACAATATTGATTCTGCCTATCTAAGAGCATGGGAGATTATTCCATCTTCTAAAGTCTTCTTTAATTACTTTTTTAGTGTCTTGTAGTTTTCATTGTAGAGGTCTTTCACCTCTTTTGTTAAATTTATTCCCAAGTATTTTTTGGAGGCTATTTTGAATGGGATAGTTTTCCTAATTTCTCTTTCAGAGAGTTCATCACTGAAGTATAGAAATGCAATTGATTGGGGGAGGGGGGAGGAAGGAAAGGGAAATGGGCATAGTAATGATGGTTATTTGAGATGGTCTTTACTACCCCTGGCACATCTATGAAGACTCTAATGGTGTGAATTTATTTGGTTTGCAATCAGAGAAATGGAAAAACAGAGATCTGGTTATGTACTATGACTTGAAATGCATTTAAATAAAAAAAAGAAAGAAATGCAATTGATTGATAGGTGTTGATTTTATATTCTGCTACTTTGCTGAAATCATTTATTAATTCTAGAAGTTTTCTGGTAGAATATTTTTGATCCTCTAAATATAGAATCATGTTGTCTGCAAACAATGAATTTGAGTTCTTCTTTTCCTATTCTTACCCCTTTAATTTCTTTTGTCTGTCTAATTTTCCTGGCTAGTGTTTCAAGGACTGTGTTGAATAGCATTGGTGAAAGACGTCATTTCTATCTTGATCCCATTTTTAGAAGGAATGCTTCCAAATTTACTCCATTTAGGATGATGTTGGCCTTGGGTTTAGCATATATAGCTTTTACAAAGTTGAGGCATGTTCCTACTATTCCTAGTTTTTCTAGTGTTTTGAACCTAAAACAGTGCTGTATTTTGTCAAATGCTTTCTCTGCATTGATTGATAAAATCATATGACTCTTTAAGTCTATTGATGTGATATATTACATTTATTGATTTCCATACATTGAACCAAACTTGCATCCCTGGGATGTACCCCACTTGATCATGGTGCACCATTTTTTTGATCTGTTTTTGTAAGTGTTTTGCCAGAATTTTATTGAGAATTTTTGCATCTATGTTCATCAGGGATATTAGTCTGAAATTTTCTTTCTTTGATGTGCCTCTGTCTGGTTTTGGAATCAGGGTGATACCTCATAGAATGAGTTTGAAAGGGTTCCCTCCATTTCTATTTCATAACATAGTTTGAGGAGTATTGGTATTAATTGTTTTTTGAAAGTCTTGTAGAACTCGATTATAATCAGTCTGGACCTGGGCTTTTCTTGGTTGACAGTCTCTTGATGGCATCTCCTATTTCCCTGCTTGAAATTGATCTTTTTAAGTTGTGTATGACTTCTTGGTTTGGGTAGGTCATATGCATCTAGAAATCTTTCAGTGTCTTCAGGGTTTTCTATTTTACTGGAGTATAAATTTTCAAAATAGTTTCTAATTATCTTCTCTATTTCAGTAGTGTCTGTCATGATATTTCCTTTTTCATCATGAGTTTTAGTAATTTGGATTTTCTCCCTCCTTCTTTACATTAGGGTGGCTAAGGGTTTGCCAAGTTTGTTTATTTTTTCAAAGAATCAGTTTTTTGAATTGTCTCTTTAGTTTCAATTTCATTGATTTCAGCCCTGAATTAATTATTTCCTGTCTTCTACTTCTTTTGATGTTGATTTGTTCTTCCTCTTCTAAGGCTTTGAGATGAAGAGTCAATTAATTTATTTGTTGACTTTTACTTCTTTTAATAAATGAGCTTAATGCAATAAACTTTCCTCTTAGCACTGCCTTAATGGTGTCCCAGAGATTTTGATTTGTTGTATCAGAGTTTTCATTTGCCTCTAAGAATTTTTTATCTCTTTCCTGATGTCTTCTGTTATCCATGCATAATTCAAAGCATATTATTTAGTTTCCAGGTGAAGGAATAGTTGCTGCTTTTTAATCTGTTATTGATTTGCAATTTTATTCCATTGTGGTCAGATAGGATGCAGGGTAGTATCTCTATTTTTTTGTATTTGCTAAGACTGGCTTTGTGACATAACATATGATCTATTTTGGAAAAGGATACATGTGCTGCTGAGAAAAATGTGCATTCACTTGTTTATGGATGGAACACCCTCTATATGTCTGTTAAGTCTAAATTATTGATAGTTTCATTGAGTTCTATGGTTTCTTTATTTAGTTTTTGTTTGGAAGATCTATCCAGTGATGATAGACCTGTGTTAAAGTCTCCAATTAATATTTTGTTGTAGTCTATTTGATTCTTGTATTTGAGAAGGATTTGTTTGATATACATAGAAGCCCCATTATTTGAGGCATAGATTGTTATGTCTTGTTGATGTATGATTCCCTTAAGAAGTATGAAATGACCTTCTTTATCTCTTTTCACCATCTTTGGTTTGAAATCCACTTTATTGAATTTGAGGATGGAAAGTCCTGCTTGTTTGCAGTGTTTATGTGAGTGATATGGTTTTTTCCACCCTTTCACTTTCAGTCTGTGGATGTCTTTTCCTGTGAGATGAGTCTCTTGAAGACAGTATATTGTTGGGTCTTTTTTTTAATCCATTCTGTCATTCTATGTGTTTTAATTGATGCATTTAGGCCATTCATATTCAGGGTTATTATTAAAATATGATTTGTAGTCTTGGTCATTTTGGTTTATTTTTGGTTTTTACCTTGATTTTTTTCCCTTTGATTCCCTTTTTTTGTTAGTTATTCTCTTTGTGTATTTTTATTGTTGGTTGTCATTTCTTCCTCCTGGAATATTTTGCTGAGAATGATTTGTAGTACAGTCTTTCTTGCTTTAAATTCTTTTAACTTTTGTTCATCATGGAAGGTTTTTATTTCATCATGAAATCTGAAGCTCAGTTTTGCTGGATATAGAGTTCTTAATTGCCATCCGTTTTCTTTCAGAGCTTTTTATATGTTGTTCCATGATCTCTTGGCTTTTAGCGTCTGTGTTGAAAAATCTCCTGAGATCCGAATTGTTCTCCCACTATATGTAACCTGATTTCTCTCTCTCATGGCCTTTAAAATTCTATCTTTATTCTGTATTGGGCATTTTCATTATAATGTGCCTTGGTGTAGATCTGTTGTAATTTTGTACATTTGGTGTCCTGTAAGCCTCTTGTATTTGGCTTTCCAATTCATTTTTTATTTTGGGGAAATTTTCTGATATTGTTTCATTGAAGAGATTGGGCATTCCTTTGGTTTGAAATTCTGTGCCTTCTTCTATCCAGATAAATTTTATATTTGGTCTTTTGATGCTGTCCCATAATTCTTGTATGCTCTGTTCATGATTTCTTACCATCTTCACTATATGGTCAAGTTTATTTTCACGATTGTATATTTTGTCTTCATTATCTGAGGTTCTGTCTTCCAGATGATCTAGTCTGCTGATAATTCTTTCTATTGATTTTTTTATTATGTTTATTGTTTCCTTCATTTCAAGAATTTCTGATTGTTTTTTTTCACGATCTCTATCTCTTTCTTAAAGTAATCTTTTGCTACATGTATTTGCTCTCTTTTCTCTTTTTTTAGAGTGATCAATGATTGCCTTTATTTGGTCTCCTATTTCTTTGTTGGATTGATCAGTTTTTGCCTGTATTTACTTGCTTATGTCATTCTTTATTTTGCAGATTATTTTAATTACGTACATTCTGAATTCTATCTCTGATATTTCATCAATTGTGTTGTCAATGGATTCTGTTACAGTGGTATCAAGGTTTATTTGGGGCACTTTCTTCCCTTGTTTTTTCATGTCAATTATGTACCTTCCTTTCTTGAAATGCTGATGTGAGGTATTGCAGCTTCTATCCTATAATATTGTATTGACACTATAGATTACCTGTATCTCACCTTGGAGTTACTTCCAGTCTCCAAATGGTGTCCCCAGATGGATACTACTGCCACTAAAGTTTGTGGCAGCGGTAGTGGAAGTACCTGAAGAAGGCAGTGGGTGTGTCCTTCGCTGGGCTCCCATGGAGTTCCCTGAGGGTGGTTTTGGGTCCTCTGTTGTGCTCCTGATGGTCCACAGGATCTCTGGAGCAGAGCTGGAGGCAGGCCCTGTAGCAATAGTCTCTTAATAAAACAATGCAGATACAACTGGATATCCAAATGCAAGAGAATACATTTGGACCCATACCAGACACTATATATAATGTTTTTTCAAAATGTATGAAACATCTAACTTAAGAACTAAAACTATAAAATGCTTGGAATAAAAGTATTTATTTATTTATTTATTCATTCATTCATTCATTCATTCATTTATTTTTGGTACAAAGGATTAGCTCTAGTGATGCTTAAGCACTGAATTACATCCCCAGCCCTATTCATTCATTTTTTTTTATTATTTGAGACAGAATCTAGTAGAGCTGCTTAGGGTCTCACTAATTTTTTGAGGCTTGATTTGAACTTGTGATCCTCCTGCCTCTATTACAGATGTGCTGCTATGATTATAGACATGCCAATGTGCCCAGTGAAACTGATATGTTCTTGACCTTGGTTTAGGCAACATTTTCTTAGATATTTCACTAAAGCAAGAGTAGTCAAAACAAACAAACAATCCAAAAACCCTCAAATTGTATAGATTAGGCTTGTACTTCAAAGGGCACAATCCTAAAATATAAAAAGTGTGGCCAGATGCAGAGGTGCGGGGTGATGCACACTTGTAATCCCAGTGTCTGGGGAGGCTGAAGCAGGAGGATAGGGTGTTCAAAGCCAGGCTCAGCAAATTAGTGAAGTTGTGAGCAGCTCAGTGAGATACTGCCTCTAAGTAAAACACAAAAAAGAGGCTGGGGATGTGGCACACAGTGTTTAAGCTCTCCTGGGTTTATTCCCCAGTACCAAGAAAAATGTATTTGGAGTGGGGGAAAACATTTGCAAATTGTACATGTAACAATGGACCTGTTTCCTAGAATGTATAAAGAACATTTGAAACTCAATATTTTTGAAAATGATTTATAAAAATATTCAAGAAGCATGAAAAACAAGTTCATCATTAGTTATTAGGAAAATTCAAATGAAATCACACTGAGATAACACCCTTACACTTCATATCATCTAACACAATTATAGAAATACATGGTAGACAGAAACAAGTATAATTTAAGAATATAGAGGAACTGGAACACTCATGCATTGTTGATGAGTATTTAAAAATGTGTTCCTGCTGTGAAATTATGCCTATTCTTAAATATGTTTAAAAAGAGATAATAAATAATCCATCAATTCAATTGGTGCACTTATTTATGTATCGAAAAAATTAAAATCATATGTTCACATAAAAACTCTACACAATACTGCTAACAGCATTTTTCATATAGCTAAAGATTAGAAACAAATCAAAAGTCTACCAACTGATGAGGGAAATAAAATGCAGTCTATACATACAATATCACATTGTTCAGCAATAAAAATAAGTAATTATGAATTCTATAAAATGTGTGGGTCTTGGGACTGGGATTATAGCTCAGCGGTAGAGCGCTTGTCTCGCATGCGTGAGGCCCTGGGTTCGATCCTCAGCACCACATACAATGCAATAAAATAAAGACATTGTGTTCATCTACAAATAAAAAAAAAATCTAAAAAAAAATGTGTGGGTCTTGAAAATAGTAGGTTAAGTAAGAAAAGGAAATATAAAAATCTCCTTTTTTATATTTTATATTTTATATTTTATACTCCTTTTTTATATTTTATACTTATATAAAAATATAAAAGGAGATATAAATATTGTCCAGTGTGTGCAAATTAATTGATAGATTTTATTTGCCATTGTCACAGGTGGGGGCAATGTAGAAAAAGAACTAAATGCTAATGGGTATGGAGTTTATCTATGATGCTTAAAACCTTCTGTAATTAAGTACTAGTGATAGTTACATAACTCACAATGAGACTATATTAAAAGCTAATGTATTATATAGTTTAAAATGGTATATATTTTTCTATGTGGTTAACACTAGTCCCTACACATCCATAAGGGATATATTCTAAGATTCTCAATGGCTACTTGAATTGGCAGGTATTATTGAACCTTACATATAATATGTATCATTTTACACATAAATACATAAGACAAAGTATAATTTTTACACAGTAGACAGAATAAGAAATTAACAACAATATTTAATGATAAAATATAAAAATGTATTTTAATGAAGATTAATAAAAAATACATGGTCTATTTTCTCTCTTTCTCTCTCTCAAAATATCGTATTTTACTGTACTTAACCATTCTTGTGATATGAGGTGATACGATTTGTACATAATGAAATTAAGTAAGGTGAATGAAGAACACATTGTGCTATATTATTGGTTACAATATAAGGATTATTTGAATGTAAGAACTATAATACCATGTCAGTTGATCTGATAACTGAGAGAACTACTGAGTTGATTAATGGATGAGTGTATATGCAGCCTGAATAAACTGTACAAAGTGATGAGTCATGACCTGAGCTACATAGAATGGGACAGCACCACATTTTATCACACTGCTTAGAACTGTATATATTTTAAAACTGATGAATTGTTTATTTATTGACTTTTCCATTTCATATTTTCAGACTGCTGTTGACTCTAAGTAAATGAAGACACACAATAAAATCAATAGGATAGATAAAAGGGTACTACATTATATCCTATTTCTAAAAGTAGGTATTCAACTTGCAGATCTATACTAACTTCTTGAGGCTCTTTTGGAAAGCAGTACTTAGGACAGTGCCTTCAAAATTTGAGTAATATAATTGGCTATAGCCCCAGTCCTTTACCTGGTCCATTTTAAGTTAAGCTGTTATTAAGATCAACCCACATCCTCTAGAATTTCTGCATATTCAGTTTCAGAGTCTATAGTACATTACTTATTTGAAATTAACAAATTTTATATTAAGAATACAACATAAAAATGAAAACATAATCCTTTGTGCCCTACTAGGCATGGGAACATAATTCAAGTGATTTATGGTTGTATGATTAATCAGGTCATACAGTTACTTCTGCAGTATGTTTATTTCTATAATATTAAGGGGAATTTTGATGCTTTTACTGGATCTTCCACTGATTTTCAAACTCCTCAAATCTTCTTAGTGTTAAAGTACACTTATCATTTTCACATTAGTAAGTTTTTTAAAAATATTTTTTAGTTATCAACAGACTTTATTTATATGTGGTGCTGAGGATCAAACCCAGTGCCTCACACATGCAAGGCAAGCACTCTACCACTGAGCCACCACCCTAGCCCCACATTAGTATGTTTTAATAAAATATTTTATGTAGATTTATATTCATACAAAAAATTGAATGCATGGTGCATAGATTTCCCCTCTATCACTTGACATCACACATGTAAAGCCTCCTTCATTATCAACATGCCCCACTTTAGTTGTTCATTTATTACAATTTATGATCCTACATAGACACATCATTATTACTCAAACTTTGTTATTTAAATTAAGGTTCACTTTTGGTATACAATCTATAGTTTTGGAAAAATGCATGATATATATCCAATATTTTCATACAGAGTAGTTTTGTTGCCCTGAACATACTCAATGTAGCTCTTACGATCCCTCCCTAATCATCCTCGAAGCCCTGACAAAAATTATATTTTTACAATATCCATAATTTTGCCTTTCATATAATGTCATATATTTGGAACACATAGTACAGATATCCATCATTTTATTTTACTTTGCTTGTTTGTGCTTAGCATATATTTGTTTTAATTGAATGTTTGTGGTAACCCTTTGGTGAGCAAGTGTACTGGTGGCATTGTTCCAACATCCCAGAAGATCATTGGCATTTTTAGCAAATGCATTTTAAATGAATTAAAGATATATACTATTTTAGATACTACATTAAACTCTTAGCAGACTATTACATGGAGTAAAAATAAATTGTATATCTACTAGGAAAAATTGTGTTATTGACATTATTGTGACATTCACTTATTTCAGTGATGTGGAATCAAAACCACAATATCTGTAAGGTATGCCTTTTTAGAATGGGATCCATATTTAGTAATATTTGTTTAAGCTTTTTCCATGCCTTTTATGCCTTCAAACCTCATTTTTTAGCACTGAATATTATTCTAATATCTGAATGTACCATAGCTTATTAACCTATTTACCACTAAAGCAAATATTGGTTGCTTCAAAATTTTATCTCATAAATGAAACTACTATAAGCATCTTCATGCAAATTTTTGAGTGAATGTAAGTTTTCAACTTCTTTGGATAAATACTAAGAAAAGTGATTGCTGGATCATATGGTCTGTGTTTAGCATCATAAAAAACTGCAAAATTGTCTTGCAATATGTCTATACAATTTTGCATTGTCACAAGCATTGAATGACATTTCCCATTTCACCACATCCTTACCAATATTTGATATATTAATGTTGTGGAATTTGAAGATTCTAACAGATATATTACTGCTTCAAAATGCATTTATCTAATGGCATTTAATGCACAGCACCTTTTTATATGTTTTTATATCGTGTTCATATCTTCTTTGATTAACTCTTTATTAAGGTCTTTGGCTCATTTTGAAATCATGCTCTTTGATTTCTTACTATTGAGCACTTTACCATAATTGTCCTTTACCATAATTGTCTTTGGCAAATATTTTTTTCCCCAGCCAGGGTTGCTTCCTCTCATTCTTTTCATAGTGTCTTTCACAGAGCACAACTTTTACAGTTTAATTAAAATTTTAAGTGTATGTTGTCAATTCTTTCTTTCACAAATTATGCCTCTGTGTTTGTATCTAAAGAATCATCACCATGCCCAGAGTCATCTAGATTTTCTACATTACTTTCTGAGATCTTTATTTATTTATTTATTATCATTGTGGTTATTGCTGTTTGTTTGATTCACATTTAATTCTAAACTCTCTTCTTAATTTATTTTTGAGATAGTATATTGACAATATTTATGTGGGCTCTGTATACTGTTCCATTTATCAATTTGTCCATTAATTTTGTCAGTACAATGTTGTCTTGATTGCTAAATTTTTATTATAAGCCTTGAAGTCAGGTAATGTCTCAGTCAGGTACAATTTTTTAAATATTTTTTTTAGTTGTAGGCAGACATAATACCTTTATTTTTATTTATTTATTTTTATGTGGTGCTGAGGATCGAACCCAGTGACTCACCTGTGCTAGACGAGTGCTCTACTGCTGAGCTACAACCCCAGCCCCTCAATCAGGTACAATTTAAAGTTAACTTTTAAAAATTTGTTTTATAAGAGAATGGGAAAAATGTTATTTTTTAGGTGCTTAAAATACATTTTACATTTTAGCTTTACTGCATTATTGAGACATTTTGAAATTTTAGGCTATTTATATATCATTTCTTTAATGAAACATGTAATGTTACAACAGAGAAATCTTTAATATTTATTATGCCAATAATAACTGAAATGGCAATATGTCATACATAAGCATGGATAAAACCAGTAGAAGTGCTATTCCTCCAGAGTTTACTTCAATGAGACAAAATAAGAAAGAGAATTTCTAATCATCTCTTGTTATGATACATATTACTCTTATTTTTTTCTTTTTTTATTTTTTTTCATTATGTATTTATTTTTTTAATGTGGTACTGAAGACCAAACCCAGTGTCTCACATGTGTAAGGCAAGCACTCTACCATTGAGCTAAAACCCAGCCTAAAGAGTGAAATCTTTTAACATGTTGGACAAAGTTTTTTAAAACAAAAGCAAAACCCAAAGATGATAAAACGGGGGATTCTTTTTTGATTTTTAACATGCAACACTTTAATAATTTGTGTTTCATCCTTTATGGAAGTTATCCTTGCACAAGGTCCATGCTAATCTTCTCTGTATTGTTTCAATTTTTTAGTGTATATGCTTCCAAAGAGACCATATGGCACATGATTCTTAAGAAATGAAAATATCGTTAACTGTCATTTGGCTATTACTATGCTCCAGACTGTATTTATTATACATTCTACAGATCTGCTGATGGAGTAAGACCCTCCAGCAATCATCTCCCCACAAACATACAACTAAAATCACAAGAGATTAGGAAATCAGATGAGACACCATAGTATCTGATTTTAGTATAACAAAACATAAAAACATTGAATAAGGTAAGAAGGAAAGATTTGCCAGTGATGCCCTTCTCTCAGTTCCCAGCAAGACAGCGTGGAGAGTGCTCTCCCCTGGGAAGGTAAAGGTAATTAAGTCTAGGTTTTACATTTGAAAATCAGTCCCAGACTTGCCACACAGAACCTCAATATTGACCAAAGCTCCATCCATTACATCCAGGACAACTGATGGAGGAAGCTGGTGAAACTGCATTAAGTCATGTGGCTGACTGTATCCACCACTCCATGCGCTGCAGGGAAGGAGCCATACTTCATCTGTTGAGAAGCAGGGTATGAAAGGTAAAACAGGGCTTTATCTTAGAGCAAAGTTGCAGGCCTGCTTGGGTAAAAATCGACACTCAGAAGAAATTAAAGGCCTTGCTTGCATAGAGTAGATAACAAAGAGATCCTCTAATCGCACTCTAGCCTCAAGCATAGAACTATGTGCCAATGAGACAGACTCAAGTTTCAGCATGCAACATTTCCAGCCTTAGACTGGGCCTGGGGCACACCTGCCTTCAAGAATTTACAGTACCCTGCAACTATGACACTCAGGTATAACCCAGTTCAGCTTTAGTTTGAGTGAACAAATATTGTCTCCACCACCTACCCTCTGACTTTGGTGGCCAGGCCAGTGTTTATATACTTATATAAGTGTCCTGGCATGAATGTTTTTGTAAGAAGGTCATGCTGGTCTTGTTGAGCTGTAGACTCATGGCAGCTTTGGCAAATTGGTGGCCACAGGAGATCAAGGGCTGGTCCCCAGTGTGACTCTTCCCACAGCCAAATTCTCAGAGTGCCTGACCACAATTAATCAACTGTGGATGAGATATATGGGCTTATTCTGACCCCAAGGACAGGTTGATGGGGGCAGACTATACTTTATAGGTACTTCTTTTTTTTTTTTTTTCTTTTAAGTCAAACCTATGTAAACAGTGCATGTTGGAAAAGCCTGGAGCTGATTGCCCTGCACTGATGAAACAAAGACAACACATCAACAACACACTCCATAGAAAGCTGGATGTGGCACAATACAGTGTCGAAATAGTGGAAGTGACTATTAGTTCTGAGAAAATAAGCATACCTTAAGCACAAACAAATTGATATTACAAAGATTATAACAAATACCTAATTTCCAAAATCCAGATGATATTACAAACCAACCAGCATAAAGAGATTTTAGAAAACCATGAAGGTTCAGTAGCCCATGCCTGTAATCTCAGCACTTTCGGAAGCTGAGACAGGAGAATCATGAGTTCAAATTAAGTCTCAGAAACGGCGAGGTGCTAAGCAACTCAGTGAGACCTTGTCTCTAAATAAAACACAAAATAGGGCTGGAGATGTGGCTCAGTGATTGAGTGCCCCTGAGTTCAATCCCCAGTACCAAAAAAAAAAGAAAACCATGAATTCATCTAACATGCCAGATAATGACCAAATAGTGATCAGTATAGGAGAACTTCCAGAAAATTTAAATCATCTATTGTAATGAAACTCAATGAGCTTGAATAAAACACAAATAAATATTTCCATAATCTATGAAAGAAAGTTAACAGATATAGGAACAATTAAAAAATCAATCAGATATTCTTGAGAATATAATACACTCAGTAAAACTAAAAGTGTTATTGAAGGAATAAATGAATAAAACAAACAGAAGAAAGCTTGAAGACAAGCTATTTGAAAATATACACTTGGAAAAAAATAGAAGTGAAGACAGTTTACAACAAATATTTATAAAGCAAATATTTGGATTATTTGGATACAAAAGTACTTAAGTATGAGAAAAGTCCAAAAAACTTATTCTAAGAAATCATAACAAATTTTACTTTCCAAACCTAGAGAAGGACACAAATATCCAGTTATAAAAAATTTAAAGGTCAGTCACTGAAATTTAACTCAACAAAGACTACCCAAGAAATTTAATCAACTTGCCTGAGAGAAGACAATTTAGAAATACCATGATAGGCCATGGGGGAGTGATATGAACATTTTCAAACTTCTAAAAAAAAAAAAGCCTGAAAACCAAGAGCACCATACCACATAAAGCTATCTTTTAGAATTGAAGGCAATATATGGACACTCCTAGGCAAACAGAACTGGAGAGAACAAATCTTCACCATACACATTATAAAAAAATATTAACGGAAGTTCATCAAAATGAAAGAAAAGACAACGAATAAAAAGAAAACATGGAAATATATGAATCTTATTGTTTAGAATGATTGTATAAACAAATGCACACTGCTTTAATATTTTAGCACAATATATAAGCAATTCATACAGTAAGCAAGAAGATTAAAACCAGAGGCTGGGGCTGTAGCTCATTGGTAGAGCACTTGCCTAGCATGTGTGAAGCTCTGGGTTCGATCCTCAGCACCACATATAAATAATAAATGAATAAAATAACGATCCATCAACAACTAAAAAAATTTTAAAAATATAAAAGATTACAACCAACACATGTTAATCTTAAGTATATTAATATATTAAGAGATAGACAATATAAAAATACATAAAGTGAGATATACACAACACAAATGCAAGAAGAAATTGGGTATAACAGAAAATGAACTAAGAAGCAATGTAGTTAAATTACAGCATACACCAAATGGACCTAACTGAGTATTCCAATGAACAACTGCAGAATACACACTTTTTTTGATAAACATATTATTCATTCTCCAGGGTAGACCATATAATAAGTCACAAAATGTCTTTCAACAAATTAAAAATAATAATTTTTTTTACTTAATTGCTTTTCTTGTCATGACGCAATAACAGAAAAAACTTGTTGGAACTTGGTAAAGACACTGGAATTAATATCAATTATATCCACAAGACATCAATTAAAAAACTACAAATGAGTTTAAAAAAACAGCAGGGCAGAAGGCATGGAGCAAGGGATGGGGAAGGAGGGAGTGGGGAAGTGCTAGGGACTGACTTAGAGCAAATTATATTCCATGCTTTTGTGATTATGTCAAAATATACTAATGTTATATATAATTAAAAATAATTTTATAAACTATATAAATAAATTGAAAGAACCAATAAATCAAGGAAGAAATCAAGAAGGAAATTAGAAATTTTCTAGAAATGTTTGAACATGGAGACACAAAATATCAAAATTTATGGAAAACAGTAAAGCAGTACTAAGAAGGAAATATACAGTAGTCAATGTATTCATCAAATATCAGAAAGATATTAAATGAATAACTTATCATTGCATCTCAAGAAACTACAAGAAAAAATAAAACACAAAACTAATAGAACAAATTAAATACAGAGGAACAAAGCATAAAGGAATAAAATAGAGCCCCAAAATGATACTAAATATGAAGGAAATAAAGAGCTGTTTCTTCTGAAAGATAACAAAAAACAGGTAAACTTAGGCTGAGGATTGTAGATCAGTTGGGGAGCGCTTGCCTCACACAGATGATGCACTGGGTTCAATCCTCAGCACCACATAAAAATAAAATAAATAAATTAAATGAAGGTATTGTGTTCATCTAGTACTAAAAATATAAACAATTATTTACCATGATTTAATGAATTACTACAAAATATGCAAGCATGGTTCAACATATACAAATAAATATGATCCACTGTATCAATAAGTGAAAGAAAAACCCATATAGTCATCTCCATACATACAGAAAAGAGAGTTGGTAAAATTCAACAGCATGATAAAAAATGCTGAAAATATTATTTATAGATGAAACAAAACATGCTTCAACATAATAAAGGCTATTTATAAAGGGCTAACAGTTAATGACATATATAATGGGGAGAAGCTCAGAGCTTGCTTTCCAATATCTAGAATAAGACAAGAATGCTCACTTTCACTGCTTTTACTCAGTGTGGTTCTGGGAATCTTATTCATAGAAGTCAGGCAAGAGAACACATATTGGTGCAATGGAATATTACTTAGATGTAAAGAATAATGACTGTGACAATTGGCAATAAGTTGATGGATCTGGAGAATATCATGCTAAGCTAAATCAGCCAAAATAAAAAAAATCCAAAGGTTGAATGTAATCACTGATCTATGGAAGCTAAACCAGAATAAAGGGGGCAGGAAGGTAAGAAGAAAAATTAAGTAGGTTAGACAAAAGGGAATGAAAATAAGGGTGGTGGGATAGGAATAGGAAAGACAGTAAAATAAATCTAACATAATTTTCCTATGTACACATATGAAAATACCTAAGTGAACCCCGCCATCATGCCCACCCACAAGAATGGGATCTTAATTAGAATAAGACATATCCTATGCTTGTATAAACTTTATATCAGAATGGATTCCACTCTCATGTATAACTAAGAAGAACCAATAAAACAAAATAAAAAAAGAAATAAGTAGTATTGTTATTTGTCATTAAAATTTGAAATAGAAATCAAGAAAACAATCACATTGACAATGGTACAAAAAAGCACTGAGGAATACATTAATTCAAGAAGTAAAAGAACCTCTTTGATAAAATTTACAAAAATATTGAAATTAAGGAGGACAGAAATTTGGAAATATATCCTATTTTTATGAATTAGAAGACTCAATATGGTTAAAATGTTTATACTACCCAAAGCAATTTACAGATGTAATTCAGTCCTTATCAAAGTACTAAGAATATTCTTCACAAAACTAGCACTAAAATTTATATTGTAGCACAAGAAATAAATCTTAACTAGCCAACACCATCATGAACAACAACAAGAACACAGGACAAATTACACTTCCTGTTTTCAAAGTAGGCTAGAAAGCTGAAATAATGAAAATAGCATAGTATTACAAATAAAAACAGACCAGTAAAACAGAACAGGGAGCCTAGATGTCCATCTACAGCATATTTCTGTCAACAGACAGAAAGAACATACATTGAATAAAGGACACTGTTATGTATAAATGGTGTGGTGAATAGTGAATATCAGCAATAAGAAGAATGGAACTAGACCCTTACCTCTCACCAGTTAACAGATGAACTGAAAATATATTATATTTAAGGCCTGAAAATATCAAACTACTCAAAAAATGTAAGGGAAATTCTTCAAGGTATTGTCATTGGCAATGATTCTCTGGAGACCACCCCAAAGCACTAGAAACAAAAGCAAAAATAGACTCATGGGACTGAGTCAATAGACACTGAACAAAAAATTTTAGAGCAAGAAATAATCCATAGAGTGTAAAGCTAACTGGCAGAGTTGGGAATTTATTTTCAAACCATACATCTACAAGGGGCTGATATCCAGAATACATCATGAACTCTAAAAATTCAATGGCAAAAGACCCAAATAACCTATTTTTTAAAATAAACAATAGATTTAAATAAACATTTCCCAAAAGAACATATATGCGGCCAATAGGTGCATAAAACATTGATCAACACTACTAAGCATCACAGAAATGTAAATCAGAGCCACAAAAATACAATACTTCATCCCAGTACAAATGACTAATATCAAAAGTATTAAATATAATGAGTTTTAGAGGCTATGGAGAAAACACACTGCTGGAGGGAATGTAAACTAAAACCATCAAAGAGAACAGTGCGGATGCTACTCAAATTTTAAAAATAGAACTTCCACATGATCCAGCAATGACATCACAATGTTTACTTCCAAAGAAGAGAAAACAGTATGTTGGAGCAACATCTACACTACCATAAAAATGGTATATATTCAATCACTATTTACAATAGCCAAGAAATGGATACAACTAAGTTTCCATAAACTGAAGAATGGATGAAGAAAATATGGCACATATAGAAAATAAAATACTATTCAGATATGAAAAGAATAAAAATCTCTTATTTGAGGGAACATTAATGGGACTGAAGGCTATTATGGTAAGTGAAATAAGTCAGAAAAAGAAAGACAAGTACCTCATTATCTTACTGACGTGAAATAAAATATATGATCTTATAGAATGTGAGATTAGAAAAGTATTTATCACAAGCCTTGAAGAGAGAAGATGGGAAAATTATTCAGAAAGATTGATGCATGTTTATTGTAATGGATTGGATATTAGATACCCCCCAAAAGTTTATGCATGATACAATGAAGAAATTTTCTGTGGAGCAACAATTAGATTATGAAAGCTGTGACCCAATCAGGGAGTTATTTCATTTGATGAAATACAATTTTTTAATGAATTAGTGAGTGTTAACTGTAGGCATAGGATGGTGCTGGAGGAAGTGAGTCACTGGGGGCATGAAAACAGTTTTTGTATTATCCATGGATCCTTGTACTCTATTTCCTGATTGTCATAACCTGAGTTTTCTCTCCACTGTGCACTTCTGTCATGATATTCTGTCTATCTTCAGATTAAAAGCTATGGAGATAGCTGAATATGAAGTGAAACTTTGAAAGTATAAGTCAAAATAAAGTTTTCCTCATCTAAATTGTTCTTGCTGGGTCTTTTGGTCACAACAACAAAAAGCTGATCAACACATGTATGAAGTTACAGTTAGCATGGAGAAGTTCTAGTGTGCTATTTGAGGACATCACAGTATTTTGACTGATTTAAATTTTATGTATAATCAAGATTACAAAAAATGATAAGTGCTGGCGAGGTTGTGGGGGCAAAGGCATGCTCATACATTGCTGGTGGGACGGCAAATTGGTAGAACCCATCTGGAAAGCAATATGGAAATTCCTTGGAAAACTTGGAATGTAACCATCATTTGACCCAGCTATCCCACTCTTCAGTCTGTATCCAAAGGACTTAAAAACAGTATAATATAGTGACACAGACACTTCAATGTTTATAGCAGCTTAATTCACAATAGCTAAACTGTGGAACCAATCTAGATGACCTTCAATAGATGAATGGATAAAGAAACTGTAGTATATATACACAATGGAATATTACTCAGCAATAAAATAGAATAAAATTATGGCATTTGCAAGTAAATGTATGGATTTAGAGAATATTATGCTAAGTGAAATAAGCCAATCCCCCAAAAAACAAATGCTGAATATTCTCTCTGATAAGTGGATGATGATCCGTAATGGAGGAGAGGGCATGGGAAGAATGGAGGAAATTTGGTCTAAGGGAAGGAAGGGGAGAGAGTGCATGGGGACAGTAAAGATGGTGGAATGAGATGGACATCATAGCCCTAGCTTCACATATGACTGCATATATGATGTGATTCTACATCACGTACAACCAGAGAAATGAAAAGTTGTGTTCCATCTGTGTACAATGAATCAAAATGCATTCTGCTATCATGTATACCTAAGTAGAATAAATAAATTAAACAAAATAAGATAAAAGGGGTAAAACAAAAAAGAGAATCCAAAAAAATTAGCAACAATAAATAAATAAATAAATAAATAACCCAATTATTGAGCAAATGAACTAAACAGATAATTTTCAGAAGAACTACAAATGGTCAACAAATATGAAAAAAATTCAATAGTTTAAGCAATCTGGACAATGAAAATTGAAACTACACTGGCATTTTATCTTGATTCAGTTAGAATTGTATCCATGGAGAATACAAATAATAATAAATACTAGAGAGGATGTGGAGGAAAAGGACCACTTTCTCACTGCTGGAGGAATTGTAAATTTGTACAACCACTACAGAAATCAGTATGGAAGTTCAATAAAAGCCTAGGAATGGAACCACACAAAAATATAAATCAATTAATCATTCAGTCAATCAATTACATGCAATATAATTAGTGCAATCACTGTGGAAAGCAATATGGGGATTCCTCATGAAATTGGTAATTGAACCAACATATGATCCAGCTATTCCATTTCTTTGTATATATCAAAAAGTTTTAAAATCAGCATACTACAGTGACAAAGCAACTTCAATGTTTATGGTGACTCAATTCACAATAGCCAAGCTATGGAGCCAAACTAGGTGCCCTGGAAAAGATGAATGGATAAAGAAAATGTGATATATGTACACAATGGAGTATTACTCAGACATAAAGCAGAATGACTCTATGCAATTTGCCAGTGAATGGATGGAACTGGAGACTATCATGCTAAGTAAAATTTAAAAACTCCCAAAAAGTCAAAGGTAGAATTTTCTCTCATATTAATATGCAGAAGCTAATCCAAAATAAGGGGAGAAGACAAAAAAAATAACAAAAGATGGATCAACTAGACAAATGGGAATGAAGGGAAGAAAGGAGTGATACTATAGGAAAAGATGGTAAAATGTATCTGACATATCATTCCTATGTGTACATATATATATACATATATATGAATATACTACAGTAAATGTCATTATCTTGTACATCCATAGGATGCTAATTTATTTTAAAAAAGAAAAATTATAATTGTATAGCAAAATGATCAGAATACAAAGAAGAGAATGGGGGAGGAGAAGTACTAGAGACTGAATTAGAACATATTACATGCTTTTGTAATTATGTCAGAATGAATCTGATTGTTATGTATAACTAAAAAGAACCAATAAAAGTAAATTGTATTTAATATATAAATATATTGAAACATTAAATGTTATCCCATTAATATATATAATATGTTTTTATTCATTAGTTATAAATGTAAAATTCAATATATATATTTTGTGGATTCATTAACAATTTCATCCTTTATCTCATTATAATTTTTTTCTAATTATTAAAGATCACATGTTTTTCCTCATTTGTTTAATTACAATATAGATAAAATGTCTGAGAAATTCAATTATTTCAATAAGTGACAATCTCTTCTCTATTTTTCAAGAATATTTTTACTTAAATAATTTTGCAAATAAATTGAAAAAAAACAACCTCAGTATGATCTCATATGTGTATTAACATTCAAAGAAGATGCATATAAAGATATAAAGAGGAAAATACACAGTAATATCACAAATGTCTCTAAATATCACTGTTCAAAAATACAAGTGAGAGTATATGGAGAACTTTTTTGTTTGGACTTAAATTTGTACTGCAGTGAAACAGAGATAATAATCACTTTGACTTAGTAAATTAAAGAAAGATCATTGAATCATATGCTGTTTTCACAAAAATGAACACACTGGGACTCAGCTAGGCTGAATTCATTGTCCAGTGTTTCATAGCTAGTTAGGGATGGAAACAAGAACAGGAGAGCAATATGAATTATTATGCAATGTGATGATTTCTGCACTGAGTACTAAGGCTATATGTGATATTATAAATTATTTTAAATAAAAAATATGTACAAAAGAAATAGCAAGCTAGCCGGGCACGGTGGCACAAGTCTGTAATCCCAACACTTAGGGGGCTGAAACAGGAGAATCGCAAGTTCAAAGCCAGCCTCAGCAATGGCAAGGCACTAAGTAACTCAGTGAGACCCTGTCTCTACATAAAAAAAAAAAAACACACACACACACAAAATAGGGCTGGGGATGTGGCTCAGTGGTCGAGTGCCCCTGAGTTCAGCCCCCGGTACCAAAAAAAAAAAAAAAAAAGAAAGAAATAGCTAAAAAAAATATTCACTGAACACATAAAAGTGAAACAAACATAAACTTCTTCACAATATTGAAGTATTTCAAGTGGAGAATTAGCTATATAATTGCATGGATACTCATTTGTTCCATTGTCTATATCCCATTTTTCATTTTAATTTCTATTGTCAAAGTCATTATTAGTCAACATAGTTATACATAATAAGGCTTTCATTTTGACATAATCATGTATGGATGAAATATAATTAGCTACAATTTAGTCCCCAGTACTTTTATTGGCTTCTATTCCCTCACTGTTGTTCCTCTACATTACTGGTATTCTATTAACTTTTGTTTAAAAACTGGTGCTTTATAGATATGCATAAAAATGAAATGCACTATTCTATATTCATATATGTACATAGAATAATTCAGTCTACTTAATTTCACAGTTTCTCCATTTTCCCATCCCTCTTACTTCTCAATCTTCTTTCTTGACTTCACAAATCTCCCTTCTATTTTCAAGGGAATTTCCACTTACTCTCACTCATTTTGCTCTAGTAGACTTCTACATATGAGAGTAAATCTTCAACCCTTGAATTTCTGTATCTGGCTTATTTCACTTAGCATCATGTTCTCAAGTTCTTTCTATTTAACAGCAAATGCTGTAATTTCATTCTTCCTTATGGATAAGTAAAATGCTATTGCTCATATATACCACATTATCTTTATCCATTTGTCATTTGATGGGTGCCTGGGCTGCTTCAATAACTTGTTTATTGTGAGTTACAGAGGTATGTACATTGATGTGCCTTGTGCCTGTATCAATATATTATGCTGATTTTAGTTATTTATGATAAATAACAAGGAGTGAAATTTCTAGGTCAGGTGGTGGTTATAGTTCTAATATTTTGTGGAATATACATATTGTTTTCCAAAGTGGTTATACTAATTCATAATTCCACAATGTATAGGTGTAAATTTTTCTGTCATCTCCTCCCCACAAATTATTTTTATTTCTATTCTTGAAAAATACCATCCTAAATTGGAGTGAGATAAAATATCAGTGTGTTTTTGATTTGTATTTCTGTGATTTCTAGGGATGTTAAAAACATTTTTTTCATATGTTATTTGGCCATATGCACTTTTTCTTTTGAGAAATGTTGGTTTAGTTCTTTTGCCCATTTATTGATTGGGAAACTTTGTTTTTTATTTCCTGGTCTTGTTTTTTGATTTCTTAATATATTCAGGATATCAAATTCCCTGTCATAGGAATAGCTGACAAAGATATTGTCCCATCCTGTATGTATCTCTCTTCATATTTTTAATTTTTGTTTCCTTTGCTTTGCAGATGTTTTAAAAATTGATGCTTTCCCACATATTCTTTGTTTTATTTGCTGGTACTATAGGAAGTAAGAACTTTAGTGGTCTTTTTAAAGAAGTCGCTGCTTCACCAACATGTTGCAGTTTTTATTTGTTTGTTTCTTTGTTTTGTTTTGTTGGGGTTTTTTTTGTTTGGTACCAAGGATTGAACTCAGGGCACTTGACAACTGAGCCACATCCCCAGACCTATTTAGTGTTTTATTTAGAGACAGTGTCTCACTGAGTTGCTTAGCGCCTCGCTCTTGCTGAGGCTGGCTTTGAACTCACGATTCTCCTTTCTCGGCCTCCCAAAGTGCTGGGATTACAGGCGTGTGCCACCGCACCCAGTTCATGTTGCAGTTTTGATCCTATATTTTGTTCTAACAGTTGCGAAATTTCCGGCCTAACTCCTTGGTCTTTGATTAATGTTTAGTTGATTTTTGTGTAGGGTCAACAATGAGTATCGGTTTCATTCTTCTACATTAGTATATTCAGTTTTCCCAGAAATATTTGTTAAAAATCCTGTCTTTGGGCTGAAGTTGTGGCTAGTGGCAGAGCTCTTGCCTCCCATGTGTGAGGCACTGGGTTCGATCCTCAGCACCACATAAAAATAAGTAAACAAAATAAAGAAAGACACTGTGTCCATGTATAACTAAAAATATTTTTTTAAAAAAATCCTATCTTTTATCCAACAAATGTTTTGACAATTTTGTGAAATACCAGGTAACTGTATTTAAGTGGGCTTCTCTGTGTGTCTTCTATGCTATTCCATTGGGCTTCATTTCAGTTTTGATGCAAATCCCATGCTATTTTTGTTACTATAGTTCTAAAGCAACATCTGATATCAGGTATTGTGATGCACTCTGTTGATCTTCTTGTTCAGTATTATTGTAGCAATGATGGGTGTTTTCTGCTACATAAATTTCAGAACTTTTTTGCTAGTTCTGTGAAGGAGGTCACTGGTATTTTGATGGGGATTGCTCTAAAACTGTATAGTTCTTTTGGTATTATGGCCATTTGACAACATTAATTCTGCTTATCCATGAATATGAAAGAACTTTCCATCTTCTAAGGTCATCTTCAATTTCTTTCTTTCTTCAGTGTTCAATATTTTGCATTGTAGAGGTCTTTCACTTCCTTTCTTAGATTTATTATGAAGTAATTTATTTTCTTCAGCTATTGTGAAAAGAATATTCTTCCTGATTTCTTTCTCAGAAAAATTATTGTGAGGTGCCAGAAAGCTATTGATTGCTGTGTGTTGTTCTTGAATCCTGCTATATTACTGAATTTAGCAGATCTAGACATTTTCTGGTGGATATTTTGGGTCGTTTATATATATAGGATTATGCCATCAGCAAGCAGAAATAATTTGATTTCTTCTTTTTCTATTTGTATCCCTTTAATTTCTCTCTTATATCTGATTATTCTAGCCAGACTTTCAATAACTATATTGAATAGGAGGGGGTAAAGTACACATTCCTGTTCTTGATATTAGAGGAAATGTTTTTAGTTTTTCACCATTCAGTATGAAGTTGGTTTTATGTGTCATATATAGTCATTATTTGAGCTATGTTTCTTGTAGCCCTAGATTCTTCAGCATTTTATATATGAAAGAATGATTAATTCTGTTGATGACACTTTCTGCATCTATTGAGATGATCTTGTAATTCATGTCCTTAATTTTATTTATGTGGTGAATTACATTTATTGATTTGCATGTACTGAACCAATGTTGTACCTCTGGGATGAAATCCATCTGATCATGGTGTACTATTATTTTAATGTGCTTTTGAATGTGGTTTGTTAATATTTTATTAAGGATTTTTGTGTCTATCAGGGGTATGGGTCTATAATTTTTATGCCTATTTTTCTGATTTTGGTATGAGTGTGATATTGCCTTCATAGAATTAATTTGGCACTGCTTCTTACCTTTCAATTTCATGGAATAATTTGATGAAGTTTGACAATTAGTTATTCTTTAAAGGTCTGTTAGAACTCAACTGAGAGTCTATCTGGCCCTGGGCTTTTCTTTGTTGGCAGGCTTTTAATTGCTGTTCAATTCTCATTGCTTAGTATGGGTTTGTTAAGTTTTCTATATCCTCATGATTCAATCTGGGAAGGTCTATTTGTCTAGAAACATAGCAATATATTCTAGATTTTTCAGCTTACTGGAATATGAATTTTCAAAATAGTTCCTAATGATACTCTATATTGTTGTAGTAGTCTATGGTGATATCTTCTTTTTCATCTTCAATTTTGTTGATTTGGGTCTTCTGTTTTCCTTTTAACTATTTTGGCTAAGGGTTTATGAATCATTTCTATCTTTTCAAAGAATAAGCATTTTCTTGCATTGATCCTTTATATATATTTCTTAATTTTCAATTTCATTAGTTTGGGCTCTGATATTAATTTTACCATCTTCTGATTTTAGAATTGTTTTGTTCTTCCATTTCCAGTACTTTACAGTATAATATTTATTTATTTAGCATTTTTATATTTTTCTTTTTTTAACTGTAGGTACTCAATATTATAAATTTCATCTTAGAACTTAACAATGTCCTAGAGATTTTTAGATAATGTATCTCTGTTACTATTTTTCTAAGAAAATTTTTTTTTATTTCTCACCTGGATTCTTCTATGACTCATTCCTCATTCAAAACTGTATCAATTAATTGCCATGTGTTAATTTTTTTAATCTTTGTTTTGTTTCCTAATTTCATTCCATTGTGATCCAAATAGATGCATAGAATGATCTGTATTTTTTAATTTTTTTTAGTTGTCAATGGACTTTTATTTTATTTATTTATATGCAGTGCTGAGAATCGAACCCAGTGCCTTGCACATGCCAGACAAGTGGTCTATCACTGAGCTACAACTCCAGCCCGAATGATCTGTATTTTTTATTTGATAAGACTTGCTTTGAATCGTAAGATATAATCTACTTTATGGGAAGCTTCATGTGTAGCTGAGAAGAAAGTGAATTTGATGGATAGAATATTCTATAAATGTCTGATAGGTCCATTTGATTAATGGAATTTTTAGTTCTGTAGAGGCTTTACTTATTTTATGTCTGGATGATCTATATGTTTAATTCTTTATTTTCAATACAGGTTGTTTTGTGTATATAGGTGCACAAACATTTCAATTGCAAATATTTTAATCATTATATCTTGTTAAATGATTTCCCAAATGATATGAAGTGACCTTCCTTGTCTCTTCTGATATTGGCTTGAAATCTACTTTGTCAGGTATGAGAGTACCTATTCATACTTGCTTTTGGTCTTCATTTGAATTCGTTATCCTTTTATATCCTTTTCCTTCAGCCTGTTAATTCCTTTGCCTCTAAGGCAAGCCTCTTGTGAATGATATATGGTTGGGTTTTGTTTTTTTTATTCCATTCTGCCAATCTGTATGTTTTGTGTGAATAGTTTAGAACATTTACATTCAGTATCATTATATAGGTTTTAAATTGTTTTACCATTTTGATTTATTTCTAATGCTTAATTCAAACTTGATTCTCCTTTAGTTCACTATTCTTTTAGTGAGATACATTTGTGCACTGACTCTGATACTTATTTTTTTATTTTCTTTTTGGGAAATATTTCACTGAATGTGTTCTGTAATATTGGCTTAGTTGTTATGAATCATTTTAGTTTCTACTTGTCAAAGGAGGTGTTTAATTCATCTCCAGTTCTGTAGATAGTGTAGTATACACATTAACTTGTGGTGCATGGTATATATTCTAAGCCCTCTTGAATTTTAGAGTAAAGGCTGAGAAGCCAATAGAAAGCCTTATTGACTTATCTCATATTTTGACCTCTTTAAAATCAATTAATATTTATTCGCAAAAATATTTTATGCAATAACATATATTTTTATTGATTGTATTCAGTTATGTGTAACATTTTGTTTCACTTTTACATAATTATAAAAGCATGTGATATAATTTGCTCTAATTCATCCCCCAGTACTAAACCTTTCCCTCCCCTCTTCCCTTCATCTGTTCCCTTTCTTCTACTCTACTGATATTTCTGCTATTTAATTTTGGTTTTGGTGTGTATTTTTGTTGTTGTTGTTATTTTTGTTGTTGTTTTGTTAGTGTTTTGTTCATAAATAATGGTGCAATTCACTGTGGTATGTTCATATATGTACAAAGGAAAGTTAGGACAGATTCATTCCACTATTCCCTTATTCTGTTCAGTCTTTTTCCCCCTCAAACCCATTCATCTAATATAACAATGTTTCTTTTATTTTGCTGGAATCTCCCTCTGCTCTCACTTATTGCACTTAGAATGATAGCCTCCAGTTCCATCCATTTACCAGAAAATTCCATAATTTAATTCTTTTTTATGTCTGAGTAATGCTCCATTGTGTACATATACCACACTTTCCTCATCCATTCATTTTACGACAGGCAACAGTTTGGTTCTGTAGCTTGGTTATTATGAATTGTGCTGCTATAAACATTGATGTGGCTATATCATGAGAGGATACTGATCTTATATCTTTTAGATATATAATGAGGAGTGAGATAGCTAGGTCATATGGTGGTTCCATTCCTGTTTTTTTGAGAAATCTCCATACTGCTTTCCAGAGTGGCTGCACTAATTCACAGGCCCATCACAAATGTGTGAGGATTTCTTTTCCCCAACATTCTTCCAACACTTATTATTATTTGTATCCTAGATAATTGCCATTCTGACTGGAGAGAGATCAAACCTCAATGTAGATTTAATTTGCATTTCCCTGAATGCTAGAGAAGTTGAACATTTTTTTTCATATACTTGTTGGCTAATTATATTTCATCTTTTGAGAAATGTCTGCGTAGTATTTTTACCCATTTATTAATTGAGGTTTTTTTGTGTCAAGTTATTTGAGTTCTTTATAGACTCTTGATATTAATGCCCTATCTGAGAAACAGATGTCAAAGGTCTTTCTCCATTCTGTAGGCTCTCTCTTCATGCTCTTAATTGTTTTTTTTTAAAGTGACTTGCTATTTTTATAGCTTGTAAAACTGTTCCTTGCTCTGTTTATCAGGTATTTTAATTAAAAAGTGTCTTGGAGAAGAATATTTTTATCATGCCTATATAAGGTTCATAATGTGTCTTGTAGTTGAATTTCCATTTAATTCCTATGATTTGGAATGTTTTCTGATATTTCTTTGAAAATTTAGACTTTTTAAAGATTTTATTTCACTGCCTTCTTCTGCACCAATTATTCTTGTATATACTCTTTTACTTTAACCCAGATTTCTTGAATAGTCTGGTCATGATTTCTTTCATGTTGTTGTTGACTATTTTCAAGATTACATAATTTGTTTTTGAAACCTGATAATTTGTTTTCTATATAGTCTAATCTACTGGTAATGCTTTAAACTGAATTTTTTATTTATTTCTTGGCTTTTTGATTTCCAGTATTTCTGTGTGGTTTTTATTTACAATCTCTATCTTTACTAAAATAATCTTTCACTTCCTGTGTTTTCTCTCTTTGTTTATTCCTTGCATGTTCTTTTGCTTCATTGAACATTTTAACCATGAACTTTCTAAATTCGCTATCCAACATTTTCTAAACTGTGGTGTCAATGGAATCAGTAATTTAATTGTTGTGGAATGTTCAGAGTAATTTGTTCCCTTGATTTTATATAATGTGTTCATGTCTTCCCTTTTGCTGGTATGATTATCTTTCCTACTTATATGCAAGGAAATATTTAATGAGCTTCTTTTTCTCAAGTGTTTCAGGCTGGATAAATATCCTAGTATTCATCCTCCCATTTAATATGTCTCCTATGCTATGCCCAGTATCCAGCACCTTTTTGAGAAGAGATAATAAACACCACTAAATGCAATTAATTCAGAGCAAAGTCATGTACTAATAAACCTTAAAGGGAAACTTACAAAAAATGTTTTCCACATATTCTCTAATCCAATAGTAAAATTTTGATCCTGAATCAATTGAAAAATCAGTTATTAAAGACAGTAATATTAGCCAAGCATGGTGGTACACCCCTTTATCCCAGAGACACATAGGTCTCAGGTAGAAGAATCACAAGCTTGAGATCATCCTAGGCAATTTAATCAGATCTTTCTCAAAATAAAGAAATAAAAACAACTGGTAATGTAGCTTAGTGGTAAAGTGCTACAGTTTTCAATCTCCATTAACAGAAAAAATAAATGGTAGTAAAATTACTATTGTATTACAGAGGGGTTGTAAAGGAGAGTATAAATGATCAAAGAAAAAATTAAAAAGAGAAAAATAAAGAGGAAAAATACAAAATAAAATAAAAAGAAGATATGGGGGAGGGTGATTTGAGGCAGCTGTAGATAATGCAAGAGGGAAGAGACTGAAATCAAAAAGTTTGAACCCAAACTGAGAAAGTAAAGATAAGAGTATTCCAGTTAATGCTGTAAAACATTAGAGGAAATATAAGAAATTGGGTAGAGGACTATATTGAATAATAAAAATATGTTGATTCAATATACAAATGTCAAAACTAACATTAGAGCTATTTATGATATTCCATGACAAGGTGAAGAGATTTCCTGTTGAGTCTTCCTTACTTGCATATCATCAGGATTTGGGAACTTAAGATTCTCATCATTCCTCAGTTTTACCTCTATGCTTCCCTGGGTGTGGAGGTAATAATCATTGCAGCTCACCTTTGACACAATTCCGGCTCCCCCCATCTTTGGAGTGCTTTTTATGTACTAACCGTCTGTTGTGTCGGATGAAATGATCCCTGTCTGTGCCTTAGCAAGCAGTTTACTCCCTGTTATGGACTGCAATGCCGCCCTCCTGAAGAAAAGATCTGTTTATGCAGCACTGTCATGTTTAGTCTGAATTTACCTGAGTAAATTTCACAGTGTAAAGACAGTGGTATTCTAAGGTAGAGATTTGGTAGTGTGAATGAAATCTTGCTGGATGGCTCATTGGGAACTGTAGGACTGCTGTTTCCTCTGGAGTGTGCATATTGCAGGTTTGGTGGCTTGTATCTGAGAACATTGGGCACTGGGTGGTGTCTGTGGGATGCTCTTCTTTCAGGCCCTTTGTGGTATGTAATGCCCTTGTGAATGCACAAGATTCTCTGCTGGCTGCTGGGGTTTATCCTCAGAAAATATCTTCTGTGATTCTGTTTATATAAATAAAAATTAGATTAACTGGCACCTCTGGTTGGGGAATGGGGCTACTTCCTCAGTTGTTATGGATTTCTCACCACCTGGTGCTTATTAGTCATCTCAGAGGCTCCAGTCTCCATGTTTAGAGAATGCTGAATCTGCTGGCTATTTCTATTGGTTGCATGGATGCAGGGTGCAAGGTTCAGGGGTGTTTCTGGCTATTGTGGAACACAGAGCACTGGCACCCCCTCTGTTGGTGTTGTTTGTAGGGGACTTGGTACTGCAACTATACGGCCTATGAATGCAGGCTGTCTTTGGGAGGCCTTTGGCAGAGAAGCCTCTACCCTGGTTGTTGTACAGCACCAGGGTACCATCTCAGTGTTGGGGGTAAAATGTTAGTTGGTCTACCTTCATCTGAGTTCCTAGTGCTAGCAGATGTGAATTGTGGTGTTCTTTAGCCCCTCTGCTGGGCTTTCTTGCAGTACTTGGTTACTATTTGCAACTCTGTGGCTTATAAGTGCAAGATCACTGTTGGTGGTCTATGGCACAAAATCCTCCACTCTGTCTGATGCAACTCACTGGGTTTTTGCCCATCACTGTAAGAGGATTATGATGTCAGTTGGCCCACCTTCTCCTGAGTTCCTGTGGAGGCTATGCAGAATGCTGGAATGAGATTAGCACTCCCCAGGAGCAATTTGTTCTAGAATGAGCTCCAACTCCACTTCCCTTGTCTGAAGTGAGGGACAGGAGGTTTTGATAATGCTCAGCTAGCAGTAATCCCTTCACAAATTCCTTCTAAATGGGTAACTAAGACAACCCATTCAAGAGGAATTCCCTATGGTATTATTTGTTACTATTTGTAGTCAGGGGAGAAGTTGTATTAATTTAATTTCTTCTAAGTTGCCTAGCTAGCTGGAAGCTCCATAAAATGGCTTCCCTGCCTGACACAGATATCTGCCTACAGTTTGGATTAAATTGTTTGATCTCCTTCCCTGTCTTTGATGCTCCTGTCCCATTTTGACTTGGTCTACTTTTCCTTGCAATTGTCATAAAGAAAGTAATCTTATGAGATTTTCTTCTCTTTTTCTCTTTAATTCCCTTCCTCAGTGGCCACAACCTTGTGGGTTGGGTTCAGGTCAAGAAATCCCTTTCTTATTTTCTGCTCTAGTAACCAAATTCCATGTGCCCCCATGTTAGCTACCCAGTACTGAGTTTTAGAACATTTATTCTGTCACTCACTTCTTTGTTCAACTGTTCTTTCACTGCTTTGTTTCTGCTTTCTGGAAGAGTTGAGATTTGCTGCATAGATCTGCTCTACCATCTTCTGAGCTCTGTGCCCCATTATCATTCTTTTTTTTTTTTTTTTTTTTGATACCAGGGATTGGACTCGACCACTGAGCCACATACCCAGCCTGATTTTGTGTTTTATTTAAAGACAGGTTCTTACTGAGTTGCTTAGTACCTTGCTGTTGCTGAGTCTGGCTTTGAACTCACAATTCTCCTGTCTCAGCCTCCCAAAGTGCTGGGATTACAGGTGTGTGCCACCACGCCTGGCTCTCATTATCATTCTTAACCAGCACACTTACTCTAATTTCTTTTCTGAAATGGGAGAAGTATAATTGAAAGAATCAAATCAGTTTGATGGAGAAGAAACATTTGAAAAGTGGTAGAATCTGTGTCTGAAATTTGTAAGTCAGGTTCCATAGTAAAAACTCTTTATCCCCATGGTATACTAGTGTCTCTAAAGAAGACAAATTATTCATGTATGTGTGCATTGTGCATAGGTAAAACGGACTTACAATGAAGAGAGATGGTATTGTGTTATGTCACTGAAGATAGAAATCTATTTTTTTTCTTCCAAATAGTTACTTCTAGTACCTTATTGAAAAGTAGATAAAAGCAATTGGAGTTGAACCACCTGTTTGTCACCAATAAGACATGATATTTGTGTATTAAAATGATCAGAAATAATGATCAGATCTTAATTTTATGCATTTTAATTGTCATAAAAATTCTAATTCATTTTATTTTGTAATCATCCCTGTCAGGTGACATCAAAATATACACATTCAATAAATAGGAATGAATCCATAGCATATTTGTGATTTGACTAAGAAACTGCACTTGTAAGTTCTTATCTATAAATTTAAAATGCAAATTTTATGTACCACTAAGACTTTTATTTCTGTGAGGCTTTTATGAGATAGAGGGGTATGTAGCCACAAGATCCCAAGCATAAAGCAAAAGCCAGACCACAAGTTTTCTCTTCCATTGTCAAATCTGGTCTAGGAGAGTAGGAAAATTTACAGGAATATATATAACACTGTTTAGTTTATCTGAGCTCATACTTTGTGCTAGGTGCTCTTTTTTTTTGTTTATCCAGGAACTGAACTCAGGAGTACTTGAACACTGAGCCACCTCCCCAGCCTTATTTTGTGTTTTATGTAGAGACAGGCTCAAATTGAGTTGCTTAGCACCTCACCGTTGCTGAGGTTGGCTTTGAACTTGCGATCTTCCTGTCTTAGCCTCCCAAAGTGCTGGGATTACAGGCGTGTGCCACAATGCCTGGCTTGTGCTAGGTGCTCTTATAAGCTTCTTCCATACATGAAATGAATTAATTTTTAATAATACCATGACACATTCATATCACATTTTTGTGAATGAAGAAACCGAGGCTCAGGGTTTTAGGCTTGAAAATATCACAGCTATAACTCAAGCACAAACACACAGTTACTACATTATAATCATCATCAAAATGAGAAATAGAGAAGTAACCATTTTAAAGTGCTGCCTCTTTCACTTTTTCTGTTTTATGACCTCTAAATTTAACATGTTAGTAGGAATATGGGTGTGCTATACATTTAGGAGCTGCATCATTTGTGTTTCCAGTGGAACGAAAATCGTTTGGTAGTTTTCTCTGGTATAGTATATAGCCTGGTAGTGTAAAAAAGAATTACCAGATGTCCCTTAACAGAATTTTAGAAGGCAAGGATTTTTTTCTGTTTGAATTTATGAATAAATGCTACTCAATTCATACTTAAGTATGAATTAAAAACTATTAGTGATACATTTATTTTTATTTTTTAGCTATATATGACTGAAAATATTTTGATATATTTATTCAAACATGGAATATTTATTTTTCTAATTAGGAACCCAGTCTTGTGGATCTACACAATGTTGAAATTCACTGTGGTGTACTCATATATGTACATAGGAAAGTTATGTCATATTCATTCCACTGTTAAAGATGTTTGTAATTTTAGAAAAAAATTATTAAGAATTTTATGGAAGTTGTCTACTAAAATTTACATAACTTTGAATCATGATCTTGTTTTATTAATGTGCATAAAAGAAATGAAACAGCAGTACATGAATAGTAAATTACATTGGAAAAAGCACTATTTTTAAGTGTTGAAAGACAAAGGTAGTTAAAAAAATCAAATATTCTATAAATGGAGAGGAATATTTCAAAATACATCTGCAACTGAATATCTCAAAAAGCAGGAGCAAATAAGGCCTCTTTAGTGAGTACAAGTGTATAAAGAAGAAAAAGAAATTAAAGATTCCATTTATTCACATGGTTTTCATTTCTAATATTTGGAAGGTAAATCTAAAATTCTAGTACTTACATTAATAATTGTTTATTAAGCCAGGCATGGTGGCGCAAGCCTGTAATCCCAGCACTTAGGGAGGCTGAGACAGGAGAACCACGAGTTCAAAGCCAGCCTCAGCAACAGCGAGGCACTAAGCAACTCAGTGAGATCCTGTCTCTACATAAAACACAAAATAGGGCAGGGGATGTGGCTCAGTGGTCAAGTGCCCCTGAGTTCAATCTCCAGTAGCAAAAAAACAAACCAACAAACCAACAAAGAATTGTTTATTAAAAACCTTTTTCCTTTCTGATATGAGCCAAGTGAAATATTTAATTAATTCATGATAATTTTGAGAGTATTTTGGCATTCATTCCTGATTTTGGTTCAGTAGGCTGGGAAAATATATGTGGAATCCAAGCTCCAATATGTTCATACACATTTAGCTTTTCATTTTGGTTGTATTTGGCAGGTCAGTATATTATTTCCACTTTCACACTTGCTATCTAAGCTTAATTTCCCCTACCTATTTTGACTCTATCCATGTAGATTTTCCCAAATCTTTTCCTACAATAATATTAGTCCATTTATATTTAACACGTATCTGCTTGATTAAATAGTTTACTTTATTTATACTATTTTAGTTTGGTGGCAAAATGTTTTATGGCCTCTAAATTGTGTGGCTGCTGAATTTTGCCCCTGAAGATAAACAGAAGTAGCTAGAGCAGGCAAATTATAAGAGTGGATTTCACCTAAGAAAAATGTAACAAGAAAAGAGAGTTTTCAATTCAAATGAAGAATTTATTCTAGAAGAAGCCTATTCCAAAGAGGAAATAACTAATGATCAATGCCAAAAATACTGAGTGGATTCCCTGAAAATAATGAATAGATAACCAAGATAAAATAGACAATTAAAACATCAAAGAGATAGGTGAGTCATTATAATTTGGTCAGGAAGAAGTCAATATATTTAAGTTCTTAAATGCTTAGAAATGAGTGTGAATTAAAGAGAGCAAAAGTATATAGGTTTTCAGGCATACAGTACAGACTTAGTTTGTCTACGCTTTATATTGTGGTGTTTTGCCTATTCAAAATTCTTTTTTATCAAATAAATTATTTGAGAATAAATCTTTACTTATTTATTATATCCCTAAAAGTGTTACTGTCATATATCCAGACAGTTCTAGTTTTCTGTAATCTAAAGGTGTGCATCAGCATTGCTAAGCTTGGTTATGGATGTGTGTCTCATACACTCAGATATAATATTGCTTTTCTGGAAATAAGACTAGAAAAGCCTACAATAAATTAATTTTAGTCATTCGTTAAGGTCAGTTGTCTTGTAGAACAGTACATAATTGTGGATAATAGGAAGTAGTATGTCTCTTATAACCAAAGTAACTCACTTGTTTCCTCAGTAATTGAATGTACCTAAAGCTGCAGTTTAATCAGTTATTGAACCCAGGAGAAAAAGAAAAGTATTATCAGAGCTGGGGTGGTTTAGAAGAGAATGAAATTAAGCAAATGAGGATACAAAAAAAAAAAAAAAGCATTTTGTCTAGTTATCCAGCACAGTGCACTGGACAGATATAGTCTGGTCAACATGTGTTTTCTGGCTCTTAGGTATATCCACATAAGTTGCGATCAATAACAAGTCATTTCTCTCTCTAGTGATCTGGATTTCATGCCTCTTAGCATTCACCATGTTTGATTTCTTATTAATAATTCCCTGATTATGTCCTTCAGTTTAGTGACTATTTTGGTGCCACATTCATTTTATATTTACCACTGTAATTATATAATCACACTGTAGATTTTAAAATTTTCTTTTTGGTATATACATCAATCTTTTTGAAAATAGTTAATTGGGACTTTTTACTAATTATTATCTCTTGAAATAGGGACCTAGGAATTTCTAGGACTATATGTTTTGCATGTAAGCTAAACTACTATAACAAGTTCAACAAAAAATGTAAAACATTGTGAACTCCATAGAGATAGATGTCTTTTCTTAAAAATTTTATCAATGCATATTAATTTTACAGGATAATGGTTTTTTTGTGACATATTTGATGCATATGATATAATTTGATCAATTTCACTCCATAATACCTCCCTTTTACACTTTCCTTTCCTTTCCCATTTTCTCCTCCTTCTACTTTCATGGGATCCCTTCTATTTTCTTGAGATTCTTTTTTCCATTTTCTTCCATTTACATTTCCCATATAAGAGCAAACATACAACACTTGTCATTCTGAGATTGGCTTATTTTTCTTAACATTATGCTGTTCAGTTACACTCATTTTCCTTCAAATGACATAATCTTGTTCTTATTCAAGGTTGAATAAAACTTCATTGTGTGTGTATATGTGTGTGTGTGTGAATACATTTCATTTTCTTTATCCATTAATCTGTGGATAGACAAGTAGGCTGGTTCCATGCATTGACTGCCATAAATTATGCTGCAATTTACATGAGAATGAATGTATCATTGTAGTATGTTATCATTAATTCTTTTGAACACTGTAGAATAGTATATCTGGGTCATGTAGTAGTTCTATTTTTAGTTTTAAAAGATTATAATTCACAAGAATTTTGTTCTAGTGCTCTGCTTTAGGTGATTATATATGAACATTTTTTTTTATTCTTAGAGATCTACTATTTAGTGGAGGGTCTCTTCCATTAGCATTCCTGTGAGGCATGGATATTGTAGGGAAGGTGCACTTGTTACTTACTAGCTTTTTCAGAAAATGGCCTAACTTCTGTTCTTACTCAGTTGACTAAAAGTCCTTTGTATAGCTACACAATTGCAAAAGAATTTAAGACTCTCTGTGGGCCCAGAAGTATAAGTGATTTTGGCAATTAACCAGTAGTTTTTGCCAAATCTGGTAAATCTGAGAGCCAGAACTTTTAACCTGACAACAGTATAAAAGAACTAGCTGTGATACTTGATCAATATTTACTCTCAGTTGCCCAGCAAAGTAGAGTTTTACTATTTATTGAAAGTAACTGTAGTTAATGTCAAAGTGCTAGAAAGATTTAATTTGACACTGGACAATGCCATAATTGCCATGCCCTTCTTGGTAATTGATGTATAATAAAATAAATAAATAGCTAGACACAAATGGAGAAGAATGTGCCTTTGATGTTAAGTGTTAGCATTCATTCTGAAAAGAGGCAAAAGGAGATTTTTTTAAAAAATGATTAAAATAAAGACATATTTGGATGAATTATGAGTGACGAATGCTGATTCTTAGTGTTACTGATGATTAATTTATTTGTTACTGCACTTACAATCCAGAGAGGGATGATTATAGACCACCACTTTGATAAAAACTGTGTTTACTACAGCCTGAATAATATTGACTACAAATTCATCATCTGCTTCATTACAGCCTTCAGTACTTTATGTTTTATATATTTCTACACCTACTGTTTTTGATTATTTCAAATTATTATGATAAAACGAATATTCCATTTTTAATTTTGGTTGTACATGCAAAATCAAGGTTACAGGATAAGATTATTCTAAAATTAAGGAGAAAATGTAAAGAAACATGAAATTTATACTCAATTTCATTTTGATGTTAGGTCTAGTTTCATGTAATGAAGACAAGTGCAAATTCACTATTGCATTAAAACAAATGTTTTTCTTAAGTACCATAACTACTGCCTTAAACATCTTCTATATAAAACATTGCCTGATTATAAAATGTTAATTGCCTTGTGAATTCATTGCTATGAATTTTTAACTCCTAAAAACAACAGATAACATGAATAGTGATCTATTATGGCACATGTTAATTCTTTTTTTTTTCTTTTTTTCTTTTTCACAATATCTTTATTTATTTTATGTGGTGCTGAGGATCGAACCTAGTGCTTCATGCATGTGAGGCAAGCGCTCAACCGCTGAGCCATAGCCCCAGCCCCATGTTAATTCTTTTAATTGACTGAAAGTAATTCATGAAAATTGTAATGCATCAACCTCACATCATTGAATAGTGCTGCCAAATAGAATTATTGTACAAATGTGAGAATTAAATGATTCAATCCTCATTATTTCACTTTTTATTTTATACTCCAGATTTATTTAAACCCATTTCTCAGGATTTTGGGAAGCATATACTGGAGAAGGCCTTAGAAGAAGAAAAGATCTTCACTATTAATGATATGTGCATTAAGAAGATGTAATAAACCTCATTTTAAAAGTAACAAAAATATGGGATTAGCATGAAAGGCTTTGCAGTATTCAAAATATCATATATTAATATATAAATTAAAACTCATCCCTATTCCATTCACTCAAATTAGTTTATCTAAGAATGAATTCACAGAAGTCTAATAATGTTGTCATTGTTCAAAAATTATTTTGATCTTGTTTTCTATGAAAAATTACTCTTAGAAGTATGTGTTTTAGTCAACTTTTTGGCTGCTGTGATTAAAAGATCTGATCAGCACAATTTCAAGAAAGAAAAGTTTATTTGAGGGTTCACAGTTACAGAGGTCATAATCCATACAAGGCTGGCTCTATTCTTTGGGGCTCGAGGTGGGGCAGAACATCATGCAGGAGTGCTGCAGAGGGAACCAACTCATGTGGTGATCAGACAGCAAAGAGAGAAGTCTCCACTTGCCAGATACAAATAAATACCCCAAAGCCACACCCCAAATCCCCACCTCTTCCATACATATCCTACCACTTCAGTTACTACCCAGTTAATCTCATCAGGGGATTGATTCACTGATTTCGTTAAGGCTCTCACAACCCAATCATTTCTCCTCTGAAACTTCTTTCATTGTCTCACACATGAGCTTTTGGGGAACACCTCACATACAAACTATAACAGTAGGCCATATTACTTTCAGTATTTTTAATAAAAAGCATAATGTTTTGAGGATAGACTTGATTTTTATTTCATAAACCATAAAAACACAAATAAGGCTATGACAATTTTAGGGAAATGAATGTAGTTTCAACATACAATGGCATAATTAGTTACTTGTGTGATTAAAGCTAGATTAATTAGATATTAAGCACTCAGATATTTACTGAGTGCTTCATGTATTTTTAAAGCTTATCAACTATAAATTTTACTAAGTCCTACTCCCATAATTTGATGATTTCTTAGTCTGGGTCATGGCTTAAATATTAATGTAAAAAAAATGAAGACTTTCTTTGTGTGCTTTAACATTTAGCCAAGATTATAAATTGCTGAAGTAAGAGATTAAATTTTGAGGAAAAGAAAGAGTTATGTATAAGTAAGGGTAACTGTGCTTTTTACTTCCTGTTCTATGTATGAAATTCTCTTACAGTGTCAAAATGTATAAAGTGAAATTAAAGGGTGAAAAAAAATACTTTGTACTGAGATTGAACCCAGGGCACTTAACAACTGAGCCATATCCTCAGCTATCTTTAATATTTTATTTAGAGATAGAGTTTCACTGATTTGCTGGGGCCACACTAGGTTGCTGAAGCTGGCTTTGAACTCATGATCTTCCTGCTTCAGTTCCCCAAGTTGCCGGGATTGCAGAGGCCTGGGTAAAATTTTTATTGAATGTTTATTCTGTACCAAGCAGTTTTTTGAGTTTTTCTGTGTCATGCTGTACTTAATTCTTGCAGTAATTATATGAGTTATATAATCACCTCCCTGTTTCATAAATGAGAAAAACAAACTTCAAAATGGTTATAGAATTTACATCCAGTCATATGGATAGTAAGTAGCAGAGCTAGAATTAAGATCTGGCTTCAAAATTGTTGCTCCTTCCACTCTGTACTATTGATTCATATGAGAATAAGAAGAAGCATGACAAATTAAGTGTTGTAGGGAAGAAAAAACAAACACTTTCTTGAATTCAGAGAAATGACAGATAATTTTACCTGAGGATAAAAAAAAAAAAACTTTATAAAAGAGCTGTTTGAAAGAGTAATACAGTTTGTAGACTTATACATGAAATTTTGCTTAGGCATTAATTTTAAATGCAAGTAGAAGCACAGAGAAAGGAAATTGGGTAATATATTTGAATAATTAAGTGAGATCCATGTTAATGATTGTCAGATATGACTGTACTACTGTGATGTGTAGAAACAAATGAAGAAAAATTTTGATTTTACCAAAATAAGGGTACTTCACAATGCATAAAGAAGTATGGCAAAATGAATAATCATAATACAAATAGCAATAATGCTTTTATTGCGTGGTATGTATATTTTGTGTGTGGTATGTATAGAACAATAACAGGAGATAAAGCATGGTAGAGAATACTTGATAATACTTCCAATTCTTCTTTCCTTCTGGACATATTTAAAGATTAAATTTCTCTGTGTCCTTGAGATTAAGTGAAGCTAGTGAAAGATGAGACAACTGATGTGTTATTGAAAGGCAGAAGCATTTACAAGCAGGCACACAATTCTATTTCTGTCTTTCCCTGATTATGCCAACTTGAGTTTAGTATTAATAGATGGTGCTACAGAGTCATTATCTACCCTATAGTGACTAATACCAAAATTCACATATATGAGTTAAAAATAACTAGCAAAGGATTATGAAGTTTGGACATAGCTATGAAAGCCCTTTAAATATAGAATTTTTACCAATATTCAGAATATTGATAGGAAAATTGTATTAAGTGTGTAATCACTCAATTTAACTTCTTCAAAGTAGCATTCATTCAAATATATAGTTCTAGAGTATTAAAAAATCACTCATCTTCTTCTCATCACAGATCATGCAAATTATCATAATGCTTTCTAGATATGGCTGATGCTCAGCAACTAAGGTAACTACACAGATAAAGAAGGAGCAAAGGACTATTGAATTGTGATTGAACCTTAGCAATACATACAAATGTCTACCACATGGAGTAGAGTTCTATCTATCATGGATATTTGAACATACTTAACAAAAAGAATTATTCATCACAATTGTATCCCTTAAATAAAGAAGAAACCTGATAAATCCCTGTTTTGGAAATTTTTTACCATTTCTCAAACAGGCATATATATATATATATATATGTTAATAGTCTGCCATATTATAGAAATGGGATATATATCAAGAAAATGTTAAAATGCTCCTCTGCTCAAATCTAGCCTCATCCACACTTTCGATATAGTTAAAGTAACAATACATCAAAACCATTTTAAGGTAATTTGTTAATATTTACTAGCATACTATAAAATGTTTATATCTTTCAATTGAGTAATTTAATTCTTAGAAGTATACACTTAAAAAAGTAAAATCTTTAAACCTACAACTGTTCAAACCAGCAGTGTTTATAACAGCAAATTATCATAAGCAAGTTATGAGTTGAGGAATAGGAGATTACTAACAATATTCCTTCAAGTTTTAAAATGTTACTTGACACTTGACATAATAGCATTGATTAAATGGTTACATTTTTATATTTACAAAGTGGAGGAAACAGGATCCAATACAGTAGGTTTAATACTATACCAAATAGATTCATTTGATAAAAAAGATGATAGAAGCATATCAAAATCATTAACTTATCACCTAGAGGTGGTAGCATCATGAGTCATATTTTCCATTTTAGTTCTTAGTATATTTTGTAAAATATATACTAAATATGATTTAAGATGCTGTCTCTAAATAAAATACAAAATAGGACTAAAATACAAAATAGGACTGGAGATATGGCTCAGTGGCTGAGTACCCCTGAGTTCATTCCCTGATACCCACTATAAATATAAATATATATATGAAAAATTGGTGCAAGTGCTTGATCTCTTCACTGAACTTCAGGGCAATCAAACCCATCAGGACAGGAAAATATAAAAAGAAGTGGCTTGTGTAGTGCTTGTTCCATTTAAAAATATAGCAACTTATTTTTCCCAAATATTTCTCTAGCTATTTATTTATATTTAGAATATAAATAAACTTAGACTTAGGCCATGCTCTTTAAAGAATAAATGACTTACTGGTAGAAAAGCTAGACCAATCATATCTTATGTACCAACATTTCATACACATACAGAAACACATACACATATTCAAACTGAGGAAATATTTCTCTTCACATACATATGTATATATGTTGGTACTTATACACATGCATACACAGATGCACAAATGTTCAGGTATGCATCATTTTATTTTTACTGCTATTCACATGCATTGCATGATTCACAAATCAAAGACTTTTGTTTACCATGCATTGAGCAATACATCATTGTAATTTTCCAATCATCATGTATTCAAGATATATGTTTATTCCATGTGACAGTTTGGTAACTCTCACAATGTTAAACTTGGTTTTCTTCCTCTTTTTCTTCTTCTTCTTCTTATTATTATTATTATGTCTTTATGATTATATGAAGATAAGTTAACTTTAATATTAGTATTCTAATTATTTAGGAATGCCATGAACCACACTCATATAGGTTGGTAAATTTAACCGAGGAATTTGTTTATGTTCTCAATATTTCACTCACTTGCTGTTCCTTCGTCTTTTACCCTCTCTAAAGACTTATCTATTCCCTGAGACAAAAAATATTGAAATTAAATCAATGAATAGCCTTATAGTGACCTCTAAGTGTTCAAGTAAAAGGAAGACTCACATTTCTCACTTTAAATTAAAGCTAAATATGAATAAGATTGGTAAGAAAGAAATGTCCAAAATTAACACAAGTTGAGAATTAGTCTTCTTGTGACACATTTAGCCAAGGTGTGGGTGTCAATGAAAAATTATTGAAGAAAAATTAAATGGCATTTCAGGGAAAACAGGAAGGAAAAGAAAGCAAAACAATCTTATTACTGATATGAAAAACGTCTTAATGGCCTGGATAATACATAAAAGTAGAGACAGCTTTTCCTTGATCTGAAATCTAATCCAGACCAAGTTCCTTTGGAGTTTCAACTCAATGAATGTGGATACATGTAAGGAAGCTTCACAATAAATATTTAAATTGAGAAGAGATGAGTTCATGGGTTTCAGAAAAGAAGCTGTCACTACACCATAAAAATTCACATGAAAACAAAGTGCTGATGCATTAGCATCAGCAAGTTATTAAGAAGATAGAGCTTAGCTATGTGAAGGTGGCTACACTCAACAGCATGTTTTCAATTTTGATGAATTAGCCTTATATTGGCAGGAGATTCCATCTAATACTTTCATAGTTAAGAGTACAAAACAATCCCTGTTGTCAAAGCTTCAAAGATATGTTGACTCTCTTGATAAGGCCTAATAAGGTCCCTTTTTGAGGAGACTTTAAGTTGAAGCCAGTAATCGTTTACCATTCCAAACATCCTAAGGTCTTTACAGGCCATACTAAATCTACTTCAATGTGCTCTATAAATGGAACAAGGTATATATCAGTTTACCACATGGATTACTAAACTTTTTTTAAAAATTTGTTCTAATTAGTTATATGTGAAAACAGAAATATTTTGACACATTGTACACAAATGGAGCACAACTTCTCATTCTTCCGGTTGTACATGGTGCAGAGTCACACCAGTAGTATAACCATACCTGTATATAGGGTAATAATGTCTGCCTCATACCACTGTTCTTTGAACTTCTACACCCCCTTCCCTGCTCTCACTCCTCTCTGCCCAATTCAAAGTTCTTTCTTCCCTACTCCCCACCTCCAGCCATTATGGATCAGCATGCACTTATCAGAGAGAATATCTGGCCTTTGGTTTTTTGAGATTGGCTTACTTCACTTGGCATGATATTCTCCAACTCCACCATTTACATGCAAATGCCAAGATTTTATTCCCTTTTAATGCTGATTAATATTGCATTGTGTATATATAGCACAGTTTCTTTATCCATTCATTTTTGGAGGGCATCTAGGTCAGTTTCTCAGTTTAGCTGTTGTGAATTGTGCAGCTATAAACATTGAAGTGGCTGCATCACTGTAGTACGCTGTTTTTAAATCCCTTGGGGATAGACCTAGAAGTTGGAGAGCTGAATCAAATTGTGGATCCATTCTATGTTTTTTGAGGTATCTCCATACTGCTTTCCATAGTTGTTGTACCAATTTGCAGTCCTACCAGCAATGTGTGAGTGTGCCTTTTCCCCCACACCCTTGCCAACACTTTTTGTTGTTTTTATTCTTGATAACTGCCATTCTGACAGGCATGAGATGAAATCTTAGAGTAGTTTTGATTTGCATTTCTCTGATTACCGGAAATTTTAAACATTTTTTCATATATTTGTTGATTGATGGTATATCTTCTTCTGAGAAGTGTCTGCTCAGCTCCTTAGCCCTTTTATTGATGGGATTATTTGTTTTTTTGGTGTTAAGTTTATAATTACATTAAGTATTTCAATTATTTCAGTGGTGTCTGTTGTGATATTTTCTTTTTCATTACAAATTTTAGTAATTTGAGTTTCCTCTCTCTCCTTCTTTTCGAGAGGGTGGTTAAGGGTTTGGCAATTTTATTTTTTAATAGAACAAACTTTGTTTTGTCAATTTTTTAAGTTGTTTCTTTTGTTTCAATTTCATTGATTTCAGCCCTGATTTTAATTATTTCCCATCTTCTACTACTTTTGGTGTTGGTTTGTTCTTCTCTTTCTAGGTCTTTCAGATATAATGTCAGGTTATTTATTTGTTGACTTTTTATTCTCTTAATGATTGAGCTTAATGCAATGAACTTTCCTCTAAGCACTGTCTTATAATGTCAGGTTATTTATTTGTTGACTTTTTATTCTCTTAATGATTGAGCTTAATGCAATGAACTTTCCTCTAAGCACTGTCTTTATAGTGTCATAGAGATTTTGATATGTTTTATTAGAGAGCTCATTTACCTCTAAGAATTTTTTTATCTCCACCCAGATGTCTTCTGTGATCCATGTGTTATTCAATAGTGTATTATTTAGTCTGTAGGTGTTGGAGTATTTTTATTTATTTATTTTTTCACTGATTTCTAATTATATTCCATTATGGTGATTTCAGTCCAGTTTTCCTGAGGAATCTCCATACAACCTTTCATAGTGGTTGCACCAATTTGCAGTCCCATGAACATATGAGTTTACCTTTTCCCCTACATCCTAACCAGCACATTATTACTTGTATTCTTGATAATTGCCATTCTGACTAGAGTGAGATGAATTTTTTTTATTTTTTCATGTTTATTGATGGATTGCGTTTCTTCTTCTGTGAAGACTCTGTTAAATTCCTTAGCCCATTTATTGATTGGGTTATTTGGTTTTTTGATATTAAGTTTTTTGAGCTCTTTCTTTTTTTTTTTTTCTTGGTACAGGAGATTGAACTCAGGGGTACTTGACCACTGAGCCACATCCCTAGCCCTATTTTTGTGTTTTATTTAGAGATAGGATCTCACCACATCCTCAGCCCTATTTTTGCGTTTTATTTAGAGATAGGATCTCACTGAGTTGCTTAGCACCTCCCTTTGCTGAGGCAGGCTTTGAACTCATGACTCTTCTGTTTCAGCCTCCAAAACTGCTTGGATTACAGGTGTGCATTACCACACCCACCTTTTTTTTTTTTTTTTTTTTTGGTGGTGCTGGATATTGAATTAGGGCCTTGAGCATGTGAGGCAAGCACTCTACCAAATAAGCTATATCCCTAACCCTAAATGGATATATATATTTATATGTGATGCTGAGAATCGAACTCAGTGCATCACACTTGCCATGTAAGCACTCTACCACTGAGCCACAACCTCAGCCCTTGAGTTCTTTATATATCCTGCCAATTAGTGCTCTACCTGAGGTGCATGTGGTAAAGATTTTCTCAAATTCTGTAGGCTCTCTATTCACCTTATTGTTTCCTTTGCTGAGAAGAAGCTATTTAGTTTGAATCCATCCATGTATTGGTTCTTTTTTTTTTTTTCTATTTTGTATCAGGGATTGAACTCAGGGGCACTGGGACACAGAGCCATATCTCCAGCTCTATTTTGTATTTTATTTAGAGACAAGTCACAATGAGTTGCTTAGCATCTCGCCATTGCTGAGGTTGTCTTTGAACTCACAATCCTCCTGCTTCAGCCTCATGAGATGTGCCTGGCTCCATTTATTGACTTTATATCTTTCACTACAAGTCTTGTTAAGGAAGTCAGGTCCTACTGTTATTGAGACCTGCTGCTTAAATGATTCATTCAAAATATTGTTCCTGATTGATAGTGTACCTAGTCACTCAAAGTGCCAATAGAGATTTAGAACATGATTAATGTTGTTTTCATGTCTGATAATACATAATTAATTCTATAGTCCATGGATTATGAAGTAATTTGTATTTATTTAGTTTTTTGGTTTTTAAAGTAGCTTTTATTTTTTAAAAGTAAATATATGCATTACAGGGAAAATAAAAACACAAGCAAACAACAAAGTCATTCAGTCAGAGCAGCTTAGTTAGATGTGTCCCTCCGTATTGTGCATATGCATACACAACATTCCACTTGTGTGACTGAGATCATATTGTGTATCATGCTTTTTCACACATCATGAATATTCAACCATTCAAAATCCCAGAGCTACATGATTATTTTTTATAACGAAGAATACACTACACCAACTCAATCTGTTACAAAAAATTATAATGCTTTCTTTGGGACAAAAATTTCACTGAAAACAGAAATGACAACAGGCCCCTAAAAATATCTAAAAGATACTTACAAATTCATATTTTACTATCTCTACATTTAACATATATTGGGCACTTCTAAACATCTAGACAGACTAGATGTTTCAAGTACAGACTCAATTTGTCCACTATGTCTATAACAGTCTTGCTTAAACTGTACAATGTAGGGACTGGGGCTAGGGCTGAACAGCAGAGTGCTCACCTAGCACAGGTGAGGCACTGGGTTTGATCCTCAGCACCACATAAAAACAAATAAATAAATAAAAATAAAGGTAGTAAAAAAACTGTACAATATAACAATAGTTCTAATATGAAAATATCTTCATACATATTGTCAGAATTACTACTAAAATAATGAATTTCCTTAATGATCCATTTAAAATAGGAAAAAGCAAGAAAATACAACAAGAAAACTAAGAGGGCACATTACCAGAATTCTACTACTAAAATATTAACAAGAATGCATGTTCCCAGCACTGGGGTCGTGGCTCAGTGGCAGAGTGCTTGCCTAGTATGTGTGAGACACTGAGATCAATTCTCAGCATCGCATATAAATAAATAAAATAAAGTCCATTGAAAATTAAAAAACTTTTAAAAAAATCCTGTTTTTAAAAAAAATGCATGTTCCCAGTGAAGTAAAGTATTCCTATAGTGGAGACAGAAAATGCACATGGATAAATGGCTCATATTAAACATAAATTCTTAAGCGCTTGTTCCCAACTTTCCCTGTGTCCTTACTTCTGCCCCTCGGCTGCCAGCCTAATGAATATGTCCTAATACACACTGCCCAGAGACAAAATAAATTTGTGTCCAAGATGCATTTTTCTATCAATTATAACAAAAATGTATTTATATGTGGACTAATTAACTAGCTCTATTTTTTATGATATACTGTTTCCTCAGGACATCTGGAAAGCTTAGATGTTGTGAAATTAAGTATAAACTTTGTACACAATAAACACAAGTACTTTACCAAAATGCACATATAGACCTACAGTTATAATCTAAAACTGTCTTCCAGATAAGAAGAAACTATCAAAGAGCACTTCAGTTCCCCTTTTCTCTTCTCCCTCTTCACCATACCAGTCACTAAATTCAGGAAAACCCCTACCTCCAAGAGGTGAACTGACAAAGGTCATGCCCAGAAGAGAATTCTTCCTAAAAACTAACAAAAGGACGTTTACATAGGAATTATTTTGCTACTTTTAACAAACTTTGGATAATAGCACTTATCCTTTAATACTGAGCAGCATTAACTAAAAAGCATATTTAACAATGGCTAGAAAGTCTGAACTAATCTAAGGGGCACATATTGCTTCTATATGCTTATTTTCTCCTTCCCCCATCCACCACTCAGTGAATCTTCATTATACTCTACAAGAAATCAAGTTCAACAATCCCATTCCCCTAAGTGTCAACCATCTCCTATGTAGTATCAAAACATACTTAAAGGGCATTACTTTAGCCCTCTAATTTTAACATGTGTTGTGAATTTTAAACATCTAATAAAATTGAATTTTTCCAACAAAGACTCAAGTTTTCAACTATACATATCATAGCACTGAATAAACTGTACACACTTACTTTACAAAGACTAGGTTTGAAACAAAAAAATGAAAAGAGAAACCTTTCTTTAAAGGCTAGAATTTGAAAGTATCAGATATATGAATATCTAATACTTAGAGATGACTTTAATAATTTCATTTCCTAATTGATTTTGAGAAGTCTTACCTGTGAATTTTAACACAAACTATATTCAACTTGTTAGTTTACTAACTACTTTTGACATACTGTGGCAACCTCTTTAACATCTAGACAGACTAGATGCAAATTAGTTCCCATTTGTCATTTATACATACTAATTTTATAGCTTTATTTTTATTTATTTATTTTTATGTGGTGCTGAGGATCAAATCCAGTGCCTCACCCATGCTAGGTGAACGCTCTACCACTGAGCCACAACCCCAGCCCCTATATGTCTATTTACACAGCATAATAAAAAAACAATCACAGACATAAGGGACAATAGTCAATCTTGCTTCATAGAAAATACATTGATATAAAACTCTTTGCATTTTCTTTTCCTTCTTCCTGCCTGAACCAGCACAAATATGATATATACTGTTCAGATGAGTGTTTGATTATTCCATTTCCAACCCACAGTTATTTCATTATGAATTTTAACAAAAAGATACCTACACATTGTTTAATTTACTACTTCTACTTTTAACATATTTTGTGTACTTCTAAACATCTAGAAAGTCTAGATGTTTAAAATAAGGACTGAATTTATCCACTATGTACACAGTAGTGTTGAACAAACTACACATATGCAACAATGATTGTATGTGAAAGTGTCTTCTAAGTAGGACCATTCTGACCTAGAATCATCCATTTCTTCTACTTCTTTCTCCTATGTCACATGTGATATAGGCACATGTGTCACTCAGGTGTTATGTTAAAGTTTCACTTCCAAAAGTCCTTTTCAGAAAACTACCTTTCTATGAAATTTAATACAAACTTAAAACTGTGTTAGTTTACTAACTTTATTTTTGTAACCCATTGGTAACTTCTTTAATATTTACAACTACATATTATAAAATTAAGACTCCTTAGTCCAGTATATACAAAATATATACAGTACAGCAAAGTTAACTGAAATGCACACTTACAGGGCAATGGGTAAGCTGTCTAGTACATGGCCAGTCTTTCAGGGGTCCACTTGCCTTCTTGGACACTAGAGGCTTCTACCAGCCTCCAGGGCATACAGAGGACATTTTTCTCCCCAGAACATGCACACTTCCACCCAAAGGCCCACATCCTCAGATTAGGCCAGGAGACCCAGCAGCCCACAGGGTCCTGGTCTGACAGGTTGCCACCACCATTAGATCACCCAGGCAGGGGAAGAGGAGCCCTGTTCCTTTATAGCCAACATGCAGTTGTATCTCCAGGTGTCTGCAGGGCAGATGCCACTGCCTGTCTCTGGGCCCCCCAGGTCACCTACTGGCTTGGGGACAGAGAGAACCCAGGGGAGCAGGCCATATTCTGTTTCTCATCATGGTCTCTGCAGGAATTCAGCAAATTTTTACTTTTCATATTCATCATTTAATAAATTATTTTCATAAGGCTATAGCTGACATAAATAATGATTTCCCTGATGGATATAAAGTGAAGGTAACTTGAAAACTTCTGGAAATAATGCATAATTATAGATATCATTAAGAACATTCATTACTCATGGAAGGAGGCAACAATATCAATCAATGTTAACAGCAGTTTGGAAGAAGTTGATTTCAAATTGTATGAATGACTTTGGGGGTACACAACTTCAATGAAGGAAGTAACTGTAGAGGTGGTGGCAACAGGAAGTTAACTGGAATTAAAGGTAGAGCTTAAATATGTGGTTGAACTGCTGCAAACACATAAAATTTGAATAGATGAGTGATTACTTCTTATGGGTGAGTGAAGAAAGTGATTTATTGAAGTGGAATCTATTATTGGTGCAATTTTTGTGAAAATTGTTGTAATGACAATACAGAATTTAAAATATAACAAATTTAGCTGATAAAATGGTAAAAAAATTTGAGAGGATTTATTAAAATCTACTCCATCTACTAATGAAAATACTACAAATATTTTATAAATGAGAACAAGGATTTGGAACATAATATAAACTAAGAAATAAAAATATCAGGGTTTGAGAAGTTTGGCTCCAATTTTGAAAGAAGCACTACTGTGGGTAAGATGTTATTAAAGACAATTGCAGGCTATAAAGAAATCTTTCACTAAGGAAATATTTGAACAATGTAACAGATTTTATTGTTTTATATTGAGAGGTTGCCATACCACCAAAACCTTCAGCAACTACTCCCCTAATCAGTCAGCCACCATCAAAATCAAAGAAAAATCCTCCATCAACAAAAAGAATATGACTTGTTAAAGTCTCAAATAATTTTTAGTATTTTTAACAATAATGAATTTTTAATTAAGGCACATACATTTTTAGACAGTGTTATTTCACATTTAATAGAATACAATGTAGTGTGAAATATTTGTTATATATATTGGGAAACAAAAAAAAAATCATGTGCCTCACTTTAGTGGAGTGGTCTGGAACCAAACTCAATATCTCCAAGGTAAACATGTATACGTGTGTGTGTGTGTGTGTGTACAGATACCTATATTATCTAGGAGAGAGACAAAGATTCATCCATGGATATTTATCTGTGACTACTATTTGCAAATATTTTGAAAGTTAAAGGTAAATGATAAAAATAAAGATGACTATTTTTCTCTTATATAGAATTTTATTTAATTCATAGATTTACTTAGAATGTTTAAAATTTCTACTTTTTAGTTAATTTTCCTTGCCATGAAATTGAGACTATGTGTAATTATTTGTTGTATTTTTATCAATGTCCCTATTTGGCAAAACAAAAAGGTGACCACCTCATGTAGCAGAATAGTGAAATAAATAATCTTTAATACTGTCAACCATCCTTCATACTATATAATCCTGTATTTTGAGGCTTCAGAGCCTTTCCTTCCCTCTGTTTTCAGACCTTGTATGTAGCTGTCAACATATGATTGGCCTTGGCTAGAACCCAAGGTAAAATCCATATGTTAAGCATCATCTGTAACAATAGCAGAGCTTAAATATGAAGCTATATTTTCTACACTTCTCTATCCTACTCTCCCAAAAGAAGGATTGTCTGTATCAATGTAGTCAGAAACCTAAGAAAGATGATGAAAAATAATAAAACAATGAGAGGATAGTCAAGTTAAACCAATAAACAATTAGCACAGCTACATAGTGGACACAGATTTTCTAGTAGCTTCTGAAATAGAGTAGTATCCTGTTCTACCTATTCCACATCCCCAATTTACATAGGTAGAAGCTGACATTTGAGTTGTCATTTCTTCTTCTCTGCATAGCTAACTAAAGTCTCCTTATGTCTTTTATTTGGCCTTTCTAGGTAAATATCTAGCTCTTGTCTAGAAGGAACCCTTAAGGTCAATATCAGGTGAGCCAGCTAGTAAGACTAAAAGCAAACATATGCCTCAGACTTGAAAGCACTGGCATCTATGCCTGCTAGTCAGGGATGAAGGGGAAATCTTTCATTGCTACAATATTTGTAACATTTGAAACAAACTCAAGGACTCAAGTTACTTGGCATCTTCCCTCATGGGACATATCCACTGTCCATTTCATCTCTTTATTTTGTATATTGATCCAAACAGAAAAAAATACCGACAAAAAGGAAAAATGTTCTTATGTCACCCTGTCATGTAATAGAAAAGGAAAACATTATGCCAAGTTATTTTGGCAATAGACAACTGGCCATTCTCTCTTTGAAAGGAATTGGCACAAAAACAAACATAAATGATACAGGCTATATATGGCAATCCAACACACCCAATAGTGCCTGTGGTTGTTGGTTCCAGTAAGGCAAATCTTGCAGGCTGCTATTATGGTTCTGAAATGTGAGAAAGATGGGCTAAGCCACAGCCTCTTAAGTACTCCTTTTCTGCTAGTGAAATTGAAGCTTTGCATCAAAGAGTGCTTTTAAGTCCAATTAATTAAGGTTTGAACCCCACACCCCCATCATATAAATTTTTCTGCTGTACCCACAACCATTTTTGACCCCATTTCTAACCTTTGCTTTGTTCTGAGGAATAAAAGACATCTATGTTTTATTATCAAATCTTGTGTTAAGAATCTCAAAACCTCACATCTTGTGCATTCATGAGAAGAACACCTGGATGTGACAATGAGAAAACTGTTTCTGGCTCACTGCCACTCAGACAATGAATGTGTGTGCAGAAAGCAAAGACAAATTCTTCTGTGGCCCAGACTGAACACTCCAGCAGCTTTGATTCTCTATTGCCCACTTTATAGAAGTGAAGACAATTTCTCATCTGCCATTTCCTTTAAATAACAAAGTTACTAGAAGGTGAATTCCTGTGGGGGTTTAACCAAACTTTATATAGACATTGTCAACATGAAACTTGTTTGCTTTTTAAAATGTTGGCTGATTTTCAAAGTTGTAGAACCCTCATGATTATCACTCAAAAGAGAAAAAACAATATGAATATGAGCTACTTATAGTAAACCAAATCATCATAACTTCTATTATAAAACTGTGATCTATTAAAACTAAAATATTTAAATCACAGCATTTTTTGCTCCTCCTTGGTAAGAGAAAAATCCAAAAATATGACCATTTTGTTTGCTTATTGGGTTTCTAAAATGTGCCTAATGTTGTTACAGACCATTTTTTGAACATATTCAACTCATTTTCTAAGGCAAAGATTGCGTATCTATTCTCTTTCTCACAAGTTAAAATAAATAGTATGTGGCTCAGTGAAATAAAACTAAAAATAAGAGATATTATTGAACATATTCAATGTTTTTACTGGT
>CM053417.1:62139944-62202996 GCA_028644305.1 Xerus rutilus
AGAGTAAGCTCTTGGAAATATTACAGTATTTATGTAACAGTGTATACTATTGTGTTTGATTTCTATTAAAATATTGCCATTAGAGGTTAGAGTAATAATTATAATCAATGGGATTTTGTGGCAAGATAGAATTTCAACAATAACAATGAAAAAATGATCTGCTTAAACTTACTAAATAAAGTGAAATAAATGCCCTTTGATTGATTTTTGAGCCTAATAGTAAGAAACTTCATTTTTTCAGAATGCATGTTTATGTATTTCAACATTTTAAACTATTCACATTCCCTCCTGTACAACTTTTATCAAATCAAGTGTGTCAGATATAGACCAAATGCCAAGCTCCAGGAAATGGCTTTCTCCCTCCACTAGCTATAAGGGAAACTTAAATCTTTGGTAATAGCTTCAGTAGTTGGAAGTAGACATCTTGAGAAATGATCAATTTGATGGATTAATTATTCTTTAAAATGTATCTAAGCATACCATTTTATCCTGGGAGAATGGAGATTATCCACTTGTAGTGATCAAAAGCACAATTTTTCTTCAATCCCCTTCATAATATGAGTTAAATATGACATACTACTCACTCATAACTGACTAAAGAGTCAAATTCCTTATTTTTCAAAATGCTTTTATTCTCACTCTTCATCCTCTTGGACTTAATTTTCTCCTTTACTCAGTTTTGTCTACCTCTACCTATTTGTAAAAGTCCAGTTAAGTAATGGCCTCCTCTTCTAACTCTTTAGCATTCTTTTCAAATTCCCTTTCTTTACATCATTCTGACTCCAATTTCATTTGCTCATTTGTTGATAATTATTGAAATTCATAACCCTCACAATTTTCATATGTGAAGATCTCAGGAGTAAACCCTCACATGTAATGTAAATTACTTTCCCTCAAAGCTGCCAAAACCATTAAAAAGGGAAAAACATTCTTTTTTTTTTTTTTGATACTGAGGGTTGAACTCAGGGGTACTCGACCACTGAGCCACATCCCCAGCACTATTTTGTGTTTTATGTAGAGACAGGGTCTCACTGAGTTGCTTAGTGCCTCTCCATTGCTGAGGCTGGCTTTGAATTCATGATTCTCCTGTCTCAGCCTCTCAAAGTGCTGGGATTACAAGCGTTTACCACCACACCCAGCTAGGACATTCTTTATAAAAAATGGTGCTAGAAAAACTGGAAATCCACATCCACAAAATAAAGTTGGACCCATACCTTACACCATATACAAAGATTAACTCCAGTCAGGCACAGTGGTGTATGCTTGTAAACCCAGTGGCTTGAGCTGCTGAGGCAGGAGGATTGCGAATTCAAAGCCAGTCTCAGCAAAAGTGAGGCTCTAAGCAATTCATTGAAATCCTGTCTGTAAATAAAAATACAAAATAGGGCTGGGGATGTGGCTCAGTGGTTGAGTACCCTGGAGTTCAACACTTGGTACCCCTCACCCCCAAAAATATTAACTCTAAATAGACCTAGAACATAAATTTAAGAACTAAAACTATAAAACTTTAGTTGAAAACAAAATAAAACTTTGTAATATTGAATTTGGCAATATTTGATATGAGGCCAAATGTAGAAAAACAAAAAATAGTTAAAATGAATAAAAATATTTTTTGCATCAAAGAACACATTCCAGAAATTGAAAAAAAAGCCACAGAATAGGACAAAACATTTTCATATTATATGTCTGAAAAGGAACTAATAATCAGAATGTATAATAAACTATACCTAGCCACGCACAGTGGCACATGCCTGTAATCTCAGTGGCTCAGGAGGCTGAGGCAGGAGGATCATGAATCCAAAGACAGCCTCAGCAACTTAGTGAGGGCCTAAGCAACTTAGTGAGACCCTGTTTCTAAATAAAATTTTTAAAAAAGCTGAGGATGCAACTCAATAGTTAAGTGCCCCTGGGTTAAATCCCTGGTACCCAAACAAAATAAATATAACTGAACAACAGCAAAAAGTAATATATTTTAAATGGGCAAAGTAATTCAATAGATATTTTCAAAAAATGTATGCAAGTAGTTAATATGTTCTTGGAAAGGTGCACAATATAAATTATTCATGAGGCAAATGTTAGTCAAAATCATGATGAAGCCAGGCATGGTGGCATAAATCTGTAATCCCCACAACTGAAGAGGTAAGGCAGTAACATCTTCAGTTTCAAGCCAGCCTCAACAACTTAATGAAATCCAATCTCAAAATAAAAAATAATAACAGTAAAAAGGTTTTGGGATGTAGCTCAGTAGTAAAGTACCCCTTTGTTCAAAACCCTGTACCAATTTAAATAATAGAGTATTATACAAATTCTATACTGGATATAAACAAAGTAGAAAATAAGTGTTGGTGAGTCTAAAGAGTAACTGGAAATTTCTGTCTTGGTGGGATTTCAAAATGGTGCAGCCACTATAAAAGCAATTTCAATTTTTCTCGAGTTTAAAACAGATATATTTTATGACCTAAGAATGGTCCCAGGTATATATCCAAAAAAATTAAGAACAAGGACTCTAACAGTCATTTGTACACTAGTGTTCATAGCAATATTATTCAGAATACCCTAAAGATGTAAACAACTCAAACGTCCACTGATGTATTAATGAATAAAAAAATGTGATATATTTTCTATCCTTGAAAATGAATGCAATTCTGATACATGATGTGATATTCATGAACCAGTAAGTCATTATCCTAAGTAAAATAGCCAAACATGGAAGGACAAATATTATATGATTACATTTATATTAGTTATTTGGAATAGGTAAATTTGTAGATAGAGACAGTAGAAATAATTTTGATATAATTATAATTACAATATAATATTTAATATTATATTGTATTTAATATAATTACATAATATATAATAATTATATAATATAATAATATTTAATAGGTAAATAGGTAAATTTGTAGATAGAGACAGTAGAAATAATTTTGATATAATTATAATATTTAATATATTATATTATATTTAATATAATATAATAATTTTGATATAATTATAAATATATTTGTGCTCATAAATAAATTGTGCTAATTTATTCCTTAGTACCTCCCTTTCCCTCCCCTTCCCTCAACCCCTACTGCTTTCCCTCAACTCTGCTGATCTTTCTGCCATTTACTCAGTTATTTTTTAAATTGTTTTCTTGTGAATGTACACAATGGTAGGATTCACTGTGGTATGTTCATATATGTATATAGGAAAATTATGTCAGATTGATTCCACTGTCTTTCCTTTTCCCACTCTCCCTTCCTTCCCTTCATTTTCCTTTGTCTACTTTACTGAACTTCTACTCTTTTTTGTTCATTACAGTAGATCCCTCACTTTGATGCATTGTAAGGTGTGTATGGTTTTTGTTGAGTGCTTGGTTACTTTTTGCACTTCCCCTTTCCTCTATGCTGGACTTTAAAACCCAGCACTTCCCACTCTCTCAACTGTAATTACTTCTGAATGGTATGTATAACCCCGGGGCATTCATTCATTTACCACTGAGTACTTTCTATTCCCCCTTTGTCCTTCAATTCCATTCACTAACCAGTCAAATTTATCATGCACTTTCTGCAGTCATCAGTGACTGACTGCTGAATATCACAAACTCAGCTTTCTATTCCTTAATTAAAACTCAGGTAAGAGGAATGGCTCTTTATTCTGTACCTTTCTCAATATAAGCAGTGTAATAAGTACAGTTTGATCTAAGTGAAATTAAGAAATGCTTTTAATCTTGTTTCTTTGTATTTATACTAGGATGAATTTTAAAGTCTAAAATGATTTTCATTTTTGAGTGTTTCTGTCATTTTTTTAATATGAGGCATAAAATCTTTGTCTCCTCAATTTGTAGATTATATTCAAAGTGATTATTTAATCTCTTCAATTTTGCACTATAGGTTGTGTGACTTCCTGTGACTAAATAACCTCAAAATATCACACAATGATCTTTTTACTTCACCTTTCTTAACTCTTAATAGTAGCCATAGTCTACTAAATTTTCCATTTTAGACTCCTCATCAAACTAATTTTCTAGTTCTGAATATTTTGGCCACAAATTTCCAAGAGTTGTTTTTGATATGAATTGTAAAATATCTGATCTCTGTTCATGAAAAACAGACATTTGTTTTTTTATGAACTCTTTGGAGAGAAAATGTTTCAAATGTATAGAATAGACTTCATTACTAAAGTGCTTTTGACATCAGTGCTATGAAGGGAGTGTTAAATGGAGAAACTTTGAATATACTGGGAAATTAGTTGGATGGGTTGTCATTTCATTGCTATGCTAGATTCAACTTTGTAGATATGATGATTGCACAGTCTCCAAGTACTACAACTCAATATGTAAACTTTATTAGATTTTTTTCCTTTTTTATTTTTTAGCTGTTGTTCCACGATAAATATTTTTCCCTGAGAATAAAATCTCTGTTTCTGCATATGACATTTGAGGTCTTTCAGAAGCATACTCTATCTAATTTGTCTATTTACTTCCTGTTTTTCCTGAATATGAATAATTTGGTTCAGCTAGGTCAATTTTATTTCAAACACTGAAATTTTCTGAGAAGAAATGTTTACTTTTGTATGCTTAGTTATGCTTACCCTTGGTCTAGAATGCCCGTTTCCTCTCTATCTATCCAAATCTTATCAAGATTAAGCCCCATGAAGAACACCTTCACTTTTTGTACCCCATCCTGCTGATACATTTTCATGAATAGTCTCTATTGCACAGTTCAGTACCTGACTGAATGATTTCATTATGATTAAATTTTCCAATGAGCATGAAGAATTATTATTTTTTTCTTTTTTCTTTTGGTACTGGAGTTTGAACTCAGGGGCACTCGACCACTGAGCCACATCCCCAGCCCTATTTTGTGTTTTATGTAGGGACAGAGTATCACTGAGTTGCTTAGTGCCTCGCCTTGCTGAGGCTGACTTTGAACTTGCAATTCTCCTGTCTCAGCCTCCTTAAGTTGTTTCTTATTATGTGAGCTCATTCAGAAAAAAATACTCATTGCTTTGTTAGATTAGCGTGGGATCTTAGTTAAACTTCTATTAGCCTCATTCCTAAATAACAACATGTGTATGATTGTGGTACTTTCTAAACAGCATTATTACCATTAAAATAGATAATACAGTAGACTATATTTCTCAGTACTTGACAAATGCAAAATTATGGATAAACAGGGTATAAATTAAAGGTTTATACCCTCTAGACTATAATATTGCAAGTCCAATGTCAAATTTAAGACTTTAAGACTTCAGAGCAATGATGTCCACTACAACTACCTATGATGATAGAAATGTTATCAATATATAATGTCTAATATGATGTCTAATATGGTTGTCAGTAGTCACATTGTGGCTACTAAGCACATGACATGTGTCTAGTGAGATTGAGGGAGTAAATTTTATTTTATTTTTTATAATTTTATTTTATTTATTTACTTATTTTTTATGTGGTGCTGAAGATTGAACACAGTGCCTCACACATGCAAGGCAAGTGCTCCTTCACTAAGCCACAAACCCAGCCCTAAATTTTATTAATTATTGATTCAAATTTAATTTAAAATAATCACATATGGCTAGTAAACTCCAAATTTATAGTCTAGAAAAGGGATAAAGAAGGTAATTTCATACTGTTAAGGGAATCATACATCAACAAGACATAACAATCTTAAATATCTACGCTCCAAACAATGGAGCAGCCATGTTCATCATAAAAACCCTTCTCAAAATTCAAGAACCAAATAGACCCCAACACAATAGTATTGGGTGACTTTAACACAACTCTCTCACCACTGGATAGATCTTCCAAACAAAAACTAAACAAAGAATCTGCAAGATTCAATAGAACAATCAATGGTATAGACTTAACAGATATATATAGAATATTCCATCCTTCAACAAGCAAATACATGTTTTTCTCAGCAGCACATGGATACTTCTCCAAACTAGATCATATGCTATGCCACAAAGCAAGTCTTAGTAAATACAACAAAATAGAGATACTACACTGCATTCTATCTGACCATAATGGACTGAAACTAGAAATTAATGACAGTTTAAAAAAAAGAAGCCACTACAACACCTAGAGACTCAATAATTTGCTATTGAACAACAAATGGGTAACAGAAGACATCAGGGAAGAGATAAAAACATTCTTGGAGGAAAATTAGAACTCTGATACAACATACCAAAATCTCTGGGACACTAAGAAGGCAGTGCGAAGAGGAAAGTTCATTGCATTAGGGTCATATATTCAAAGATGTGAAAGTCAACAAATCAATGACTTGACACTACAACTCAAAGCCCTAGAAAAAGAAGAACAAAGTAACACCAAAAGAAGTAGAATACAAGAAATAATTAGAATCAGGGCTGAAAACAATGAAATTGAATCACAAGAAACAATTCAAAAAAAAATTTTTTTTTGGTACTAGGGATAGAACTCAGGGGCACTCGACCACTGAGCCACATCTCCAGCCCTATTTTGTGTTTTTATGTAGAGACAGGGTCTCACTGAGCTGCTTAGTGCCTCACTGTTGCTCAGGTTGGCTCTGAACTCCTGATTCTCCTGTCTCAGCCTCCCTAAGTGCTGGAATTACAGGTATACACAACCGCGCCCGACTCAATTCAAAAAATTGATAAAACAAAAAGCTGGTTCTTTGAAAAAATAAACAAAATTGACAAACCCTTAGCCACTCTACCAAAAAGGAGAGAGAAACCCAGATTACTAAAATTTGTGATGAAAAAGGAAATATCACAACAGACCCTGCTGAAATACAGAGGATAATCAGAAACTATTTTGAAAACTTATATTCCAGCAAAATAGAAAACCCTGAAAACTCCAAAAAATTCCTAGAGACATATGACCTACCCAAACTGAACCAAGAGGACATTCATGACTTAAACAGATCAATTTCAAGCAAGTGAATAGAAGATGCCATCAAGAGCCTACCAACCAAGAAAAGCCCAGGTCCAGACAGATTCTCAGCTGAGTTCTACAAGACCTTCAAAGAAGAATTAATACTAATTCCCCTCAAACTATTTCATGAAATAGAAAAGGAGGGAACCCCTCCAAACTCATTCCATGAGGCAAGTATCACCCTGATTCCAAAACCTGACAGAGACACATCAAAGAAAGAAAACTTCAGACCAATATCCCTGATGAACATACATGCAAAAATTCTCAATAAAATTCTGGCAAATCACATACAAAAACATACCAAAAAAATAATGCACCATGATCAAGTGGGGTTCATTCCAGGGATGCAAGGTTGGTTCAACATATGGAAATCAATAAACATAATCCATCACATCAATAGACTTAAAGATAAGAATCACATGATCCTATCAATTGATGCAGAGAAAGCATTTGACAAAATACAGCACAATTCATGTTCAAAACACTAGAGAAACTAGGGATAGTAGTAACATACCTCAATATTGTTAAAGCAATATATGCTAAGTCAAAGGACAACATCATCCTAAATGGAGAAAAAATGGAAGCATTCCCTCTAAAAACTGGAAGAAGACAGGGATGCCCTCTCTCACCACTCTTATTCAATATAGTCCTTGAAACTCTAGCTAGAGCAATCAGACAGATGAAAGAAATTAAAGGGATATGAATAGGAAAAGAAGAACTCAAATATCATTATTTGCAGATGACATGATTCTTTACTTAGAGGATCCAAAAAGTTCCACCAAAAAACTTCTAGAACTGATAAATGAATTCACCAAAGTTGCAGGATATAAAATCAATATACATAAATCAAATGCATTTCTATACATCAGCAATGAGTCCTCTGAAAGAGAAATTAGAAAAACCACTCCATTCACAACAGCCTCCAAAAAAATAAAATACTTGGGAATCAATCTAACAAGAGAGGTGAAAGACCTCTACAATGAAAATTACAAGACACTAAAGAAAGAAATTAAAGAAGATCTTAGAAGATGGAAAGACCTCCCATGTTCTTGGATAGGTAGAATCAATATTTTTAAAATGGCCATAATACCCAAAGTGCTATAGAGATTCAATGCAATCCCAATTAAAATCCCAAAGTCTTTTCTTATAGAAACAGAAAAGGCAATCGTGAAATTCATTTGGAAGAATAAGAGACCCAGAGTAGCCAAAGCAATCCTGAGCAAGCAGAGTGAAGCAGGAGGCATCACAATACCAGACCTTAAACATTACTACAAAGCTATAGTAACAAAAACGACATGGTACTGGCACCAAAACAGACATGTAGACCAATGGTACAGAATAGAAGACACAGAGAGTAATGCACAGAAATACAGCTATCTCATACTAGACAAAGGTGCCAAGAACATACATTGGAGAAAAGATAGCCTTTTCAACAAATGGTGCTGGGAAAACTGGAAATCCATATGCCATAAAATGAAACTAAACCCCTATCTCTCACCATGCACAAAACTCAACTCAAAGTGGATCAAAGACCTAGGCCAAAGACCCTGCATCTAACTGAGGAGAAAGTAGTTCCAAATATTCATCACGTTGGATTAGGCCCCAAATTCCTTAAGAAGACTCCAAAAGCACAAGAAATAAAAGCAAGAATTAATAAATGGGATGGACTTAAACTAAAAAGCTTCTTCTCAGCAAAAGAAACTCCCAATGAGGTGAACAGAGAGCCTACATTCTGGGAGCAAATTTTTGCCACATGCACATCAGATAGAGCACTGATCTCCAGGATATATAAAGAACTCAAAAAACTTAACACCAAAAAAACAAATAACCCAATCAATAAATGGGCTAAGGAATTGAACTGAAACCTCTCAGAAGATGATATCCAATCAATAAACAAATATATGAAGAAATGTTCAACGTCTCTAGCCATTAGAGAAATGCAAATCAAAACTACTCTCAGATTTCATTTCACCCTAGTCAGAATGGCAGCTATCCAAAATACCAGTAACAAAAAGTGCTGGCAAGGATGTGGTGAAAAAGGCACACTTACACTGTGCTGGTAGGACTGCAAACTGGTGCAACCAATCTGGAAAGCAGTATGGAGATTTCTTAAAAAACTTGGAATGGAACCACCATTTGATCCAGCTATCCCACTCCTTAGCCTATACCCTAAAGACTTAAAAACAGCATACCACAGTGACGCAGCCACTTCAATGTTTACAGCAGCACAATTCACAATTGAAAAACTGTAGAAGCAACCCTGATGCCCTTCAATAGATGAATGGATAAAGAAACTGTGGTGCATATGCTCAATGGAATATTATTCAGCAATAAAAGAGAATAAAATTATGGCATTTTCAGGTAAATGGATGGAATTGGAGAACATTATGCTAAGTGAAGTAAGCCAATCCCAAAAAACCAAATGCCGAATGTTCTCTCTGATTAGTGGATGCTGATACATAAGGGGGGTGGGAATGGGAAACTTATGAGAAATGGAAGAACTCTGGATGGGGCATGGGGGAGGTAGCAGAAGGGAAAGGGAAATGGGTGTAGTAAAGATGGTTGAATGGGTGTAGTAAAGATGGTTGATGCATCACTACCCTTGGTGCATGTATGAAGGCACAAATGGTGTGACTCTATCTAGTTTGCAACCAGAGAAATTGAAAAATTGAGCTTTATATATGTACTATGACTTGAAATGCATTTAAATAAATTAATAAAAAATTTTCATGAAAAAATGGTAAATATAATACACAAAATTCTGTGTAGTCTTGCTTTACTGTCCTGGATTCTGATTTTTACTGTTTAGCATGCTGTTTGGAAATATATATAAATTAGATCATTTATACCAAAGGCTGAATTTCAAAGTCTTCTAATCTGAAAATTGGTCTAGCTTGATTATTCTGTTTTAGGTTAATCCACACAATGTTATTTCATTTGATTTTAGTAGCAATGAGGAGACACTCCCATTAGTCATAAATAATTAGAAGTTGAGAAAATGTAAACCATGGTGAAGAGAAATTTGAAATGGCAATGTATTCACAAATGTAATAAGATAAATGTTAAAAGAAGTTTTTCTTGATCTGAGAACACTTTGCAGACATAAAATCTGTTGAATAACTTATAGTGACGTGTGTTATATCTATCAATAATTTTATATTAGAAATTAAGTTTCAATAATTTATTTTAAATCATGAAATATCAAAACTATTATGCCAGTATAAATAATATTTTATGAAAATAATTATATTTTAAAACAAAATACTAAGTAGAATGGCTTAATATAAGACATCTTGAATTATTTTTATTATTTTTTTATATTTTATTGAAATGCACTGTAGTTCTATGTAATGATTCAATTTATTGTTACATATTCATATATGCACACAACATAAAAATGTAATTTGACTAATATAATTCCCCAATACTTTTCCTTCTCTCCCCTCTTCCCTACCTTGAACCCTTTCTTCTACACATCTCCCTTTGATTTTAGTGTGATCTCTCCTCACTTTTCTTTTTCTTATACCTCTCTAGCATCTACAAATGAGAGAAAACATACAACTCTCAACCTTCTGAACTGAGATTATTTTGCTTAATAGAATGTTGTCAAGTTACATTAATTTTCCATCAAGTCACATAATTGCATTTTTCTTTTCTTTTTTTTTCTTTTTTCTTTTTGGTACTGGGGATTGAATTCAGAGGCACTCGACCACTGAGCCACATCCTCAGCCCTCTTTTGTGTTTTATGTAGAGACAGGGTCTCACTGAGTTGCTTAGCGCCTCGCCATTGCTGAGGCTGGCTTTGAAGTCAGGATTCTCCTGTCTCAGCCTCCCAAAGTGCAGGGATTACAGACGTGAGCCACCAGGCCAGCTGCATTTTTCTTTTTGATTGAATAAAATTTCACTTAATTGGGCAAAGGAAGGAGGGAAGGAGAGGGAGTATGGGGGCAAGAAAGATGATGGGATGAGATGAACATCACTGTTCTAGGTATGTGTATCACTGCACATGTGGTGTGACTCTTCATCATGTACAAAGAAATGAAAAGTTGTGCTCTATGTATGTACAATGAATCAAAATGCATTTTGCTATCATGTATAACTAATTAGAACAAATAAAAAATTTAAAATTAAAAAACTATATTATGTAGATATACCACATTTTCTTTATCCATTAATTCATTGATAAACACATAGCCTAATTCCATACTTTGGTTATTGTGCATTGTGCTGTTATGAACATAGGTATGTGTGTATTGTTATAGCTTGATAAAGTTCATCCTTTAGGATAAGTACCAAGGAGTGGTATAGATTGGTCACATGATGGTTTTTTGTTTAGTTTTGTTTTGTTTGTATCAGAAATTGAACTCAGGGGCTGGGGCTGTAGCTCAGTGGTAGAGCAATTGCCTAGCATGCATGAAGCACTGGGTTTGATTCTCAGCACCACATATAAATAATAAATGAATAAAACAAAGATCCATCAACAACTAAAAAAATATTTAAAAAAAAGAAATTGAACTCAGAGGTTCTTAACTACACATTCACATCTCCAGCTCTTTATATATGTGTGTATGTATATATATATATATATATATATATATATATATATTTAGATAGATAGATAGATTTTTTTGAGACAGGTTCTTGCCATGTTGCCTAGGGCCTTGCTAAGTTGCTAGCTTTGAACTTGTGATACTCCTGACTAGATCCCCTGGGTTGCTGGGATTATGGGTGTGCACTTCTGCACCCAGCTGATGTGATGTTTTCATTCCTACCCTTTTATGAAGCTCCATGCTGATTTCCACAGTGGTTGTACTAATTTACAATCCCACCAATAGTGTAAAATGTTCCTTTTCTTCCACATCCTCTCCAACATTAATTATTGAATGTATTTTTGATGAATGCCATTCTGACTGGAGTGAGATGGAATCTCTGTTTCTTTTAGGGGGGGAATGGGGGTACCAGGGATTGAAATCAGGGGCACTTGACCACTGAGCCACATCTCCAGATGTATTTTGTATATTTTATTTAGAGACAAGGTCTCACTGAGTTGCTTAGCACCTCACTTTTACTGAGGCTGACTTTGAACTTGTAATCCTCCTGCCTTAGCCTCCTGAGCCACTGGGATTACAGGTGTGCACCACCATGCCTGGCTGGAATCTCTGTATTTCTGATATTCATTTCCCTAATTTCTAATGAAGTTGAACATTTTCCATTTAATTTGTTGACCATTTGTAGTTTTTATTTTGAGAAGTGTCTGTTTCATTTATTTGCTCATTTATTAATTGTGTACATTGTGAGGGGTTTTTTTTGGTGAAAATTATTTTTTGCATTCTTAATATGTTCTAGATATTAATCTTCTATCAGATCAGATAGCAAAAAATTTTCCATATTCTATAGGTTCTCTTTTCACATTCTTAATTGTTTCCTTTACTGTGCAGGAAATTTTTAATTCAATACCGCACCATGTATTAGCTTTTGACATTGTTTTCTGAGATTTAGGGTTCCTAATGAGAAAGCCTATGCCTGTGCCTATATATTTGAGTGTTGATTCTATGTTTACTTCTAGGACTTGCATAATTTACAGTCTAATTTCTAGGTCTTTGATTCATTTTGAATCCATTTATATGCAAGGTGACAGATACACTCATTCTTTTACATATGGATAACCAGATTTAAGCATAGTTTGTTAGAAAAAAAGGCAGACTTTTCTCAAGCGTATGTCTTTGGTAACTTCATCAAGGATCAGCTAACTGTATCTGTGTATATTTCTCTGTGTTTTGTACTATATACCATTTATCTATGAGTCTGTTTTCATGCCATGACCATGCTGTTTTGTTACTATAGCTCTGTAGTATATTTTGAAGTCAGGTATTGTGATTCCTCCAGCATTGTAGCATTGGTTGTTTTTGTTTGTTTATTTGTTCTGGCTTAGAATTTCTTTGTTATTCTGGGTCTTTTTCATTTTATTTTTAAAATTTTGTTCTACTAAGTTATACATGACAATTGAATGCATTCTGACACATTGTACACAAATAGAGCACAACTTCTCATTCCTCTGACTATACATGATGCAGAGTCACACTGGTCATGCAATCATACATGCACATAGGGTAAATGGGTCTTTTATTCTTCCAAATGACTCTTAGAATGTTTTTTTCTTGTTTTGTGAAGAATGTCTTTGGTATTTTGATGGGGATTTTATTGAATCAGCATAAGGCTTTTTGTAGTATTGTCATTCTGATAATATTAATTCTGCCTCCAAGAAGGTGGGAGTTCTTTCCATCTTGTAAAGTCTTCTATAATTTCTTTCTTCAGTTTTCTATAGTTTTCATTGTAGCAATTTTTCACCTCCTTGTTTAGATTTATTCCTAAGGGTTTTCATTTTTTATGCTATTGTGAATGCAATTGTTTTCCTGATTTATTTCTCAGCAGATTTATAATTGGTATAGAAAAAAAAGTTATTGATTTTTGTGTCTTGATTTTATAACTGTCACTTTTTGCTGAATTCAGTTATTAGTGCTAATGTTCTTTTGATGGGCATTTAGAATCTTATAAGATTTTATCATCTGCAAACAATGATAAATTGACTTCTTCCTTTTCTATTTTTAACCCTCTTATTTCCTTCTCTTGCTTAATTACTCTAGCTAGAATTTCTAGTAGTACATTAAATAGAAGTTGTGAGAGTGTCTTGTTCCAGGTTTTAAAGGAAATGCTTTCAGTTTTTATGCTTTCACTATGATGTTGGTTTTGGTTTTGTCCTACATGGCATTTATTATATTGAGGTAAGATTCTTCTGTTCCTAGTTTCTTCAGTATTTTTATCATGAATGGGTGCTGAAATTTTTCAAAGCCTTTCTCTGCATCTATTGAGAAGACTAAGTGATTTTGGTCCTTAATTCTATTTATGGGATGAATTACATATATTTATTTACATATGTCAAAACATCCTTGCATCCCTGGCATAAAACCATCTGTCTCATGATGTGTAATCTTCTTACTATGTTGTTGAATGTGATTTGCCATTATTTTATTAAGAATTTTTGCATCCAAGTTCATCAAGGTTACTGGCTTGTATTTTTCTTTTCTACATGTGTCCTTATCTAGTTTTAGTATGAATGTGATATTGGCTACATAGAATGAATTTGTATATGTTCCAATCCTTTATATTTCAAGGAATAATTTGAGTAACATTGTCATTAGGTCTTCTTTACAGTTTTCACAGAATTCAGCTTAGAATCCATCTGATCCTGGGCCTTTTGTGGTTATTGTTGGAAGGCTTTTCATGACTGCTTCTATCCCTTTGCTAGTTGTTGGTCATTTTAGGTTTTGGCAGGTTCTATATGTCTAGAAGTGTGTCCAATTCTTATAGATTTTCAAATTTATTCAAGTATAATTTTTCTCTTTTTTCCCCTTTTTTATTTGTTTATTTTAGATATGCATGAAAATTTCAAAATAGTCCCTAATCATCCTCTGGATTTCTTTGATGTCTGTAGTGATGTATCCTTTTTTGTCTCTAATTTTATTAATTTGAGTCTTCTCTACTTTGAATAGCTTGGCTAAGGGGTGATCAATCTTATTTATCTTTCAAAAGAACAATTATTTATTTTATTGATCCTTTCTACTGTTAATTTCATTGATTTTGGCTCTGATATTAATTATCTCCTTCCTTCCGCTGGTTTTGGAATTGGTTTGATCTCCTATTTCATGGGCCTTAAGATGCATCATTAGATTACTTGTTTAGGGTCTTTCAATCTGATTTTCTTATTTATCCACTGATCGCTATAAATTTTACTCTTGGAATTATCTTCACAATGTCTGAGAGGTTCCATGATGTTGCATACAATTTCTCATTTGATTTTAAGAGTTTTAAAAATTTCTTCCTTGATTTTTTCTGTCACTCATTCATTATTCAAAAGCATATCGTTCAATCTCCATGTGTTTATACATGTTTTGTAGGGGTTTGTGTGTTTGTGTGTGTGTGTGTGTGTGTGTGTGTGTATGTGTGTGTGTGTGTGCGTGTGAGAGAGAGAGAGAGAGAGGAAAAGAGAGAGAGAGAGGGAGAGAGGGAGAATGGGAGAGAGTAAGAGAGCTGATTTCTAATTTATTCCATTATGATCCAATAAGATTCAAGGAATTATACTAATTGTTTGTGTATTTTCTAAAAGTTCCTTTGAAACCAAAAAATGATCTATTTTGGAAATGGTTCCATGAGACACTGAGAAGAAATTGTATTCAATTGTATTTGGATGAAATATTCTTTAGATGTCTGTCAAGTACATTTGATTTGTAAGATTTTTCAGGTCCAAATAGTCTATATTAACTTTATTTCTTGATGACCTATATATTGATGAAATAGGTGAGTTGAAATCACCCAGTATTATTGTACTGGTGTCTGTCTCAGTCTTTAAATCAAGTAGTGTGTTTTATGTAATTAGATGTGATGAAATTTGGAGCATATTTACTATCACAATCTATTTGTTGGATTGTTCCCTTTAACAATACGAAAGAGATCTTCTTCACCACTTATGACAAATTATTGTCTTTAATATTGTTTTGTTGGATTTCAGAGAACCTACCCCTGCTTGTTTGGGGGCTCCTTTCATATAGTATGTCAATATCCATCCTTTTAATTTCAGACTGTGGTTGTCTTTGCATATAATGTGAGTGTTGCAAACAACTTGTAATGGGGTATTGTGTTTTAGTACATTCTGACAGTCTATGTATTTTTTTTTTTTTGGTACTGGGGATTGAACTCAAGGGCACTTGACCACTGAGCCACATCCCCAGCCCTATTTTGTGTTTTATGTAGAGACAGGATCTCACTGAGTTGCTTAGCACCTCGCCAGTGCTGAGGCTGGCTTTGAACTCGCGATTCTCCTATCTCAGCCTCCCTAAGTGCTGGGATTATAGGCTTGAGCTGCTGCGCCTGGCTGAGTCTATATATTTTTAATGCTATTTTAGAAATATTTTTATTCATTCCTTCCATTTTAATTTATATCTTATGTTTTTTTAAAAATATTTTTAGTTGTAGATGGACACAACACCTTTATTTATTTATTTTATGTGGTGCTGAGGATTGAACTCAGTGCCCCACACATGCGAGACGAGCATGCTGCCACTGAGCCACAATCTCAGCCCGTCTATCTTATGTTTAATTGTGTCCATTTTCTTATTTGCTTAGCTATTCCTCAAATGGGAACTTTTTGTTTGTGAGCTCTAGGCTTATTATTATTATTATTATTACTATCATTATTTCTTCTATGTGTGATATTTCTGTGAGATAGTACTGTAGTGATGCTTGACTTGAATAAATCACACATGCTCATGATGAGTAATATTTTTAAAATATTTTCTGTTAGTACTTTTTGGGGCACTTTTATTCATTGTTCATCAAATGTAGATCATGAATTAATCAGTCAAAGCACATTTGCAGAATGATGAATATTAATTTGTAACACAAATTAGTGTGTCAATTTTTTGTGGTGGAATAATATCTCATATTATGTATATAATATAATTATTTATCCATCAGTGTATTGATAGACATTCCAATAATATCTCCTCCTGACTATTGTGAAAATACTGCTGTAAGCATATAATGTTTTGTTTAAACTTGTTTTCTATTATCTTGGTTTTATATCTAGGAGTGATATTGCTCAGTCAAATGACAACTTTATATAAAATTCTGAAGAACTGCAACAGTTTTTATCCATGAAGCTTAATCTTTTCCCCTTATCAATAGTAATTTTTTCACATAATCAGCAATAATTGTTACAGTTTTTGTAATTATAATCATATTACTGTTTTCTAAATATACCTCATTATTTGGGTTAGCTCATTGTGGTTGTCATTTGTATCATGCTAATGGCCAATGATGTTGAGCCATTTTTCATATTCTTATTAGATATTTTATACATGCATTGAAGAAATGTGTAGATTCATTACTTTCTTCATCATTTGTGTTTTATACTTCACAGAAAATTTTTATCAGCTATATAATAAATATATATAATATTTTATCAGCTATATAATAAATAAATAAATAAATAAATATATTTATTTCCTTCTCTTTCCCATGCCTTCTCTTCAAACTTCTACTATATCGATCATCCTTTTATCCTTATACTCTCTAGGCTTTCCCCTTTCTATACATACTTTGCTTTAGCTTCTGCATATGAGAGAAAAAACCTTGATTTTCTGATTCTGGCATACTTCACTTAGCATGATGTTTTTCACTTCCATCCATTCATAACAAAACCATAATTTTATTTATCTATATAACTAAATAAAACCACATTGTGTGTGTGAGTTTTTGCATATAGTTTTAGTTAGTTTTTCACTATGACTAAAACACTTGACAATAGGAATTTTAGAGGACAAAAAGTTTATTGAGGGGCTTGCAGTTTCAGAGGCTGTAGTCCATAGACAGGTGGCTCCATTCCTCCAGACCCAAGGCGAGGTAGAACATCATGACACAATACTGTGGCAGAGGGAAGCAGCTCACATGATGATCACCAAGCAGAGAGAGATTTCACTTGCCATATACAAAATAAATACCCCAAAGGTATGTCCCTGATGTCCATTTCCTCCAGCCACATCCTACTTGACTTTAGATACCACTCAGTTAATCCCTTTTGGGTGATTAATTCACTAAGTGGTTTAAGACTCTCATAACAAAATCATTTCACCTCTGAATGTTCTTGCATTGTCTCACACATGAGCTTCTAAGGAACACATCACATCCAAACTATAACATATGACTTTTTCTTAATACAATTGTCTGTTGATGGTCGCTAGGGAAGGTTCTATAACTTGGTTATTTTGAGTTCTGTTGCTATAAGCATTTATGTGGCTGTATCATAATAGCATGCTAATTTTAATTATTTTGGTAAATACCAAAGAAGGGATAGCTGGGTCTAATTTTGAAAGTGATTGTACTAATTCATAGCCCCAACAAAAATGTAAAAGGACATTTTTGTGCCAGCACTAATTATTATTTATATTCTTAATGATTAGCACTTTAACTGAAGTGAGATGGAATCTCAATGTAACTTTAATTTGCATCTCTTTTATTACCATGGATATAGAACATTTGTCATATATTTGTTAGTAATTTGTATTTTGTATTTTGAGAAATGTCTGTTTTATTCTTTTGCTTATTTACTGGTTAGATTGTTTAGTGCCATTAAGTTTCTTGAGTTATTTACATATTCTGGATATTATCCTCTGTCAGAAGAGTACCTGGAGAACATCTTCTCCCATTCTATAGACACTTTTCGTGCTCTTAATTATTTCCATTTATTTGCATAAGCTTATAAACTTAATGCTGTCTCATTTATTACTGGTTTTATTTCTTGAACTTCAGGGGTCAAGCTTTTATGAAAGTCCGTGCCAGTGCCAATATGTTAGACTGTTCATCCTATATTTTCTCCCAGCAGTTGTAAAAAGTTTCTGGTCTAATTTCTCAGCCTTTAATCCACATTGTTTTCACTTTTGTGCAGATTAAGAGGGATCTATTTCCATTTTTCTACATTTGAATATGGAGTTTTCCCTGCACCATTTGTTAAAAGGCTATCATTCCTCCAACATAAATTTTTGACACATTTGTGGAGTTTGAGATGACTTAATCTATGTGGGTTTTTCCCATGTGTCTTCTTCTATTCTCTTCCATGAATCTTTATGTCCATTTTCATGTCAATTCCATGATAATTTTATTACTATAACTTGGTCATGATGTGGTGCTTCTAGAATCATGTTTCTTGCTCAGGATTGCTTTGGTTATTTTGGGTATTTTATTCTTCCGAATATATTTTGAGACCATTTTTTTTCTAATTCTGTAAAGAATTTCATTGGCATTTTAATGGTGATTGCATTGAATATGCATAATGTTTTTGGTAATATTTCTATTTTGAAAATGTTAAGTCTGCTTATACAAGAACATGGGTGGCCTTTATAACTTTTAAGGACTTCTTCAATTTCTTTCTTCATTGTTCTAGAGTTTTCAATTTAGAAGTCTTTCACTTCCTTCTTTAGATTAATTCCCTAGCTTTATTTTTTTCTTTTTTAGGTTATTGTGAGTGGAATAGGTTTTCTTATTTCTTTCTCAGCAGATTCTCTATTGGAGGATAGGAATGCTATTGATTCATGAATGTTAATTTTGTAGACTGTTACTATTCTGAGTTTATTTATTAACATTAGAAATCTTCTGCTGGAGATTTTGAGGTCTTCTTGATATAGGATCTTGACATCAACAAACAATTATTTAGGAGCACTCACCATACCTTCAGCCCCTCCCCTCCCCCTTTTCCCACCCTATGCTGATGGACTGCATGCCTGACACAGAGCAGTACCCCATTGGCTGTAACCTCAGGGCCATGACTGGTCCCAGGACCACTCATAAACTGTTAAGCTTCCTGGAATAAATGGATTCTGTGTCTGGCTCTAGCAGAGCAGTCTTACCAGCCCCCAGAGTCTGGGTGAAGTGACTCCGCAACCATCTACCCCTACCTCATCCCACAAGACCCCATACTGTCCTTCCTGAGGACCCCATACTTTTGTCACCTGGGAACCCAGCTCATTGTCAGACCCACGCAAGGCATGACATAAACAACACAATTTGACTTTTTTATCTATTTACTCAATTTTTCCCTGTAATTGTCTTTTCTTGTCTTATTTCTCTGGCTCAAGTTTCCAAAACTGTATTGAATATGATTGGGGATATTGAACGTCCTTATCTCATTCCTGGTTTTATAAGAAATGCTTTCAGTTTTTATCAGTTGTGTAGGATGTTCGTTTAGCATTTCTCATATATAACCTTTATAATGTTGAGGTTAGTTCTTTGTATCCCTAGTTTCTCAAGTGTTCATAACATAAATGGTCACTGGGTTTTATCAAAGGCATTTTATGCATCTACTGAGGTGATCATAAAATTCTTGTTCTTATTTCTATTTATGCAATAAATTAGAATTACTGATTTGTGTGTGTTGCAACGATTTGTATATACCTTGGCTGAAACCCACTTTATTATGATATGTTATCTTCTGGATGTGTTTTTGAATAAAGTTATGGCATATGCTGATAAATGGATAGAACTGGAGACTATAATTCTAAGTGAAATAAGCCAATCTCAAAATAACAAAGGCCAATGTTATCTCTGATATGCAGATGCTAATTCATAATAAGTGACAGGGTGTAAGGAGGAAAGAATAGAAGTTCACAGGATTAGACAAAGGGGCAAAAGGTGAAGTGAGGTGGGATGGCAATATGAAAGACATTAAAATCAATCTGACATAACTTTTCTATGTTTATATATGAATTCATGTCCAATGTAACTCCACATCATGTATAATCACAAGATGTGAATATATACTCCATGTGTTTGATATGTCAAAATACATTCTACTGTCATATATAACTAAAAATAACAAATAAAAAATTTCATTACCATTAGAAATAAAAATAATGACTTCATGAATTTTGCCAGTAAATGGATGGATATGGAGAATATTATGGGAAGCAAAATAAGCCTAGCCTTAAAAACCAAAGATTGAATGTTTTCTATGATATGTGAAAGCTAACACCCAGCAATGGGGGACCAGAAACATAGATGCTCAGCAGATTAGACAAATGAGATTGAAAGGCAGGGAGGCAAGACAGGGAGTACATGATATATATGTACCTATGTACATATATGAATATGCCACAGTGAATCTCCACATCATGTACAACCACAAGACTAGGATCCTAACTAGAATAAGTTGTACTCCCTATTTTCATAAATATATACAAATATACTCTACTGTCATGCATAAGTAAAAAGAAAAAATTTGAAAAACAAAGAAATGATAAAAGAAGTTCTCATGTGAGAAGAAAATTACTTAGGACAGAAACTTTATTATACAAATAGCATAAGAGAATGATTAAGTGAAAGTAAAATAAAAACTTGTTTTTCATATTCTAAATCTAAAAGATAAATTAATTTATTCAAAATAATTGCAACACTATGTTAGATCATGTACATTATATATATATGCTTCTGTATAAATGAAATATTTAAGAGCAACCAATATTGCATGGGATAGGAGGGAGAAATTAGGATTCTTATTCCAATATAAGATACATTCATTGCCCATTATCAACATACTGTTATTTGAAATGACTTGGGTTAACAATAAATCTATGTTAAACTCTTTAGAAAAGTATTTTTAAAAAGGTGTGATTTATATACTAAGAGGAGAGAAAGGATTTATTTTAAATGCTCATTAAAGGCAGAATAATAGAAGTATTTCAGAACAGGAAAAAAACAAGAGTACATTAAGTAGAAAATAATAAAAGCATGGCAGTTAATTGTCCAACAATATCAATTTTTAGTGTATTTTTTTCCATATTTAATTTATGTATTTGTTCTATTTAGGTTTACATGATATCAGAGTAATCATGATATCATGATTCATTGTACACAGATGAAGGATATCATTTCATTTCTCTGGTTGTATGTGATGTAGAATCACAACATACATGCAGTCATACATAAAGCTAGGGCTATGGTGACTATCATATTCCACCACACTTACTGTCCCCATGCCCCCCCTTACACCCCTGTGAACAGAGTTCCTCCATTATTCCCATGCCCGTCCCCACATTATGGATCAGTATGCACTTATCAATGAGTACATTCAGCATTCAGTTTTCTGAGATTGGCTTACTTCACTTAGCATGATATTCTCCAACTCATCAGTGTAGTAGGCTGTTTTTAAGTCTTCTGAGTATAGACCAAGGAGTGGGATAGCTGGGTCAAAGGGTGGTTCCATTCCAAGTTTTCTAAGGAATCTCCATACTGCTTTCCAGATTGGTTGTACCAATTTGCAGTTCCACCAACAGTGTATGAGAATGCCCTTTTCCCCACAACCTCGCCAACACTTATTGTTGTTTGTATTCTTGATAATTGCCATTCTAACTGGCATGAGATGAAATCTTAGGGTAGTTTTGATTTGCATTTCTCTGATTGCTAGATGGGCTGAACATTTTTTCATATGTCTGTTGATTGATTATATACCTTCTGTGAAGTTTCTGTTCAGCTCCTTGACCCATTTATTGATTGGGTTGTTTGTTTTTTTGGTGTTAAGTTTTTTGAGTTATTTGTATATTCTGGAGATTAGTGCTCTATTCGATGTGTGTGTAGCAAAGATTTGTTTCCAGAATGTTGGCTCTCTGTTCACTTCATTGATTATTTATTTTGCTGAGAAGAAGCTTTTAGTTTGAATTCATGCCATTTATTGATTCTTTATTTAACTTTTTGTGCTATAGGAGTCTTGTTATGGAAGTATGGTACTAATCCAACATGATGAAGATTTGGGCTTATTTTTTCTTCTATTAGGCATTGGATCTATGGTCTGATTCCCTGGTCCTTGATCCACTTTGAGTTGAATTTTGTGCATGGTGGGATATAGGGGTTCAGTTTCATTTTGCTGCATATGGACTTCTAGGTTTCCCAGCACCATTTGTTGAAGAGGCTATCTTTTCTCCAGTGTACATGTTTGGCTCCTTTGTCTAGTATAAGGTAGCTCTATGTAAATGGGTTCATCTCTGTGTCTTCTATTCTATACCATTGGTCTACATGTCTATTTTGCTGTCAGTACCATGCCATTTTTCTTACTATAGCTTTGTAGTTTAATTTAAGGTCTGGTATTGTGATGCCTCCTGCATCACTCTTCTTGCTAAGGATTGCTTTGGCTATTCTGGGTTTCTTATTCTTCCAAATGAATTTCATGATTGCCTTTTCTATTTCTATAAGGAATGATGCTGGAATTTTAGTTGGAATTGCATTGAATATGTGTAGTTCTTTGTGTAGTATGGCCATTTTGACAATACTGATTCTGCCTATCCAGGAGCATGAGAGATTTTTCCATCTTCTAAGGTCTTCTTCAATTTCTTTCTTCGGTGTCTCGTAGTTTGCATTGTAGAGGTCTTTCATCTCTTTTGATAAATTGATTCCCAAGTATTTTATTTTTTGAGGCTATTGTGAATGGGATAGTTTTCCTAATTTCTCTTTCAGAGGGTTTATCACTGAAGTATAGAAATGCAATTGATTTATGGGTGTTGATTTTATATACCGCTGCTTTGCTGAAATCATTTATTAATTATAGAAGTTTTCTGTTAGAATTTTTTGGATCCTCTAAATATAGAATCATGTCATCTGCAAATGATAGTTTGAGTTTTTCTTTTCCTATTCGTATCCGTTTAAGTTCTTTCTTCTAATTGCTCTGCCTAGTATTTCAAGGACTATGTTCAATAGCAGTGGTGAAAGAGGGCATCCCTGTCTTGTTCCCATTTTTAGAGGGAATGCTTCCATTTTTTCTCCATTAAGGATGATGTTGGCCTTGGGTTTAGCATACATAGCTTTTACAAAGTTGAGGTATGTTCCTACTATCCCAAGTTTTTCTAGTGTTTCGAATCTGAAAGGATGCTGTATTTTGTCAAATGCTTTCTCTGCATCAGTTGACAAAATCATATGACTCTTATCTTGAAGTCTATTGATGTTATGTATTACATTTATTTATTTCCTTATGTTGAACCAACCTTGCATCCCTGGAATGAACCACACTTGATCATGGTGCATTATTTTTTTGGTATGTTTTTGTATGTGATTTGCCAGAATTTTATTGAGAATTTTTGCATGTATGTTCATCAGGGATATTGGTTTGAAGTTTTCTCTCTTTGATGTGTCTCTGTCAGGTTTTGGAATCAGGGTGATACTTGCCTCATGGAATGAGTTTGGAAGGGTTCTCTCTTTTTCTATTTCATGAAATAGTTTGAGGGGAATTGATATTAATTCTTCTTTGAAGGTCTTGTAGAACTCAGCTGAGAATCTGTCTGGACCTGGGCTTTTCTTGGTTGGTAGGCTCTTGATGGCATCTTCTATTCACTTGCTTGAAATTGATCTGTTTAAGTTGTGTATGTCCTCTTGGTTCAGTTTGGGTATGTCATGTCTCTAGAAATCTGTCAGTGTCTTCACGGTTTTCTATTTTACTGAGAGTATAAATTTTCAAAATAGTTTCTAATTATCCTCTGTTTTTCAGTAGTGTCTGTTGTGATATTTCCTTTTTCATCACAAATTTTAGTAATTTGGGTTTTCTCTCTCCTCATTTTTGGTAGGGTGGCTAAGGGTTTGTCAATTTTGTTTATTTTTTCAAGGAACCAGCTTTTTGTTTTGTCAATTTTTTGAATTGTCTCTTTGATTTCAATTTCATTGATTTCAGCCCTGATTTTCACTATTTTCTGTCTTCTACTTCTTTTTGGGTTGATCTGTTCTTTCTTTTCTAAGGTTTTGAGATGAAGAGTGAATTCATTTATTCATTGACTTTTACTTCTAATGAATGAGTTTAGTGCAAAGAACTTTCCTCTTAGCACTGCCTTCATAGTATCTCAGAGATTTTCATATGTTGTATCAGAGTTTTCATTTGCCTCTAAGAATTTTTTATCTCTTTCCTGATGTCTTCTGTTATCCATGCATCATTCAATAGCATATTATTTAGTTTCCAGGTGTCATAGTGATTTCTATTTTTTAATCTGTCATTGATTTGTAATTTTATTCCATTGTGGTCAGATAGGATGCAGGGTAGTATCTCTACTTTTTTGTATTTGCTAAGACTGGCTTTGTGACATAACATATGATCAATTTTGGAAAAGGATCCATGTACTGTTGAGAAAAAAAAGTGTATTCACTCGTTGATGGATGGAACATTATATATGTCTGTTAAGTCTAAATTATTGATAGTTTCATTGAGATCTATGGTTTCTTTATTAGGTTTTTTTTGGAAGGTCTATCCAATGGAGAGAGAGCTGTCTTAAAGTCTCCAAGTATTATTGTGTTGTGGTCTATTTGATTCTTGTATTTGAGAAGGATTTGTTTGATATATGTAGAAGCCCCATTATTTGGGGCATAGATATATATGATTGTTATGTATTGTTGATGTATGATTCTCTTAAGAAGTATGAAATGACCTTCTTTATCTCTTTTCACCATCTTTGGATTGAAGTCCACTTTATTTGAAATGAGGATAGAAACTCTTGCTTGTTTGCAGGGTCCATGTGAGTGACATATTTTTCCCACCCTTTCACTTTCAGTCTGTGGATGTCTTTTCCTGTGAGATGAGTCTCTTGAAGACAGTATATTGTTTGGCCTTTTTTTTTAAATCCAGTCTGTCAGTCTATGTCTTTTAATTGTTGCATTCAGGCTATTTATATACAGGTTTATTATTGAAATATGATTTGTAATCCCAGTCATTTTGGTTTATTTTTTGTTTTTACCTTGACTTCTTTTCTCTTTTGAATGGTCTTTTCTTTAGTGTATTTTCTGTCTTTGTATATTTTCATTGTTGGTTATCATTTCCTCCTCATGGAATGTTTTGCCAAAAATGTGGTATAGTGCAGGCTTCTTGCTGTAACTTATTTTAACTTTTGTTTATCATGGAAGGTTTTTATTCCATCATAAAATCTGAAGCTCAGTTTTGCTGGATATGGGATTCTTGGTTGGCATCCATTTTTTTTCAGAGCTTGGAATATGTTGTTCCATAATCTCCTTGCTTTTAGGGTCTGGGTTGAAAAATCTGCTGAGGTCTGAATTGGTCTCCCCTTATATGTAATCTGGCTCCTCTCTCTTGCAGTCTTTAAAATTCTATCCTTATTCTGTATGTTGAGCATTTTCATTATAATGTGTCTTGGTGTAGATTTGTTGTAATTTTGTGCATTTGATGTCCTGTAAGCCTCTTGTATTTGATTTTCCACTTTATTTTTAATATTTGGGAAATTTTTTAAATATTATTTCATTGAAAAGATTTTGCAATTCCTTTGGTTTGAACTTCTGCACCTTCTTCTATCCCAATAAATCTTAGACTTGGTCTTTTGATGCTGTCCCATATTTCATGTATACTCTGTTCATGATTTTTTACCATCTTCACTGTATGGTCAAGTTTATTTTCAAGATTGTATATCTTGTCTTCATTATCTGAGGTCCTGTCTTCCAGGTGATCTAGTCTGCTGGTCATGCTTTATATTGAGTTTTTAATTTGGTTTATTGTTTCCTTCATTTCAAGAATTTCTGATTTTTTTTTCATGATCTCTAGCTCTTTCTTTAAAGTAATATTTTGCTGCTTGCAATTGCTCTTATCTCTTTGTTAGAATGATCTATGGTTGCCTTTATTTTCTCTTCTATTTCTTTGTTGGATTGATCAATTTTTGCCTGTAATTGTTCACTTATGTCATTCTTTAGTTCACTGATCATTTTAATTTTATTATGTACATTCTGAATTCTTTCTCTGACATTTCAACAACTGTGCTGTCAATGGATTCTATTACAGTGGTTTCAAGGTTTATTTGGGGTACTTCCTTCACTTGTTTTTTTATGTTGATTGTGTATCTTCCTTTCTTAAAATACCGATCTAAGGTATTGTGGCTTCTATCCTATAATCTTGTACTGACACTCCAAATTACCTGTGTCTCACCTTGGAGCTACTTCTGTTCCCCCAGTGTCCCCAGATGGGCACTACTGCCACTAAAGTTGGTGTCGGAGGTAGTGGATGTACCTCTAGAGGGCAGTGGGAGTGGCCTTGGCTGGGCTCCTGTGGTGGCTCCTGAGGACTGTTTTACCCCTCTCTTGCACTTCTGCTGGTGAGCCAGGACTCTGGAGCAGAACTGGGTGTGGGCCCAGGTGTCACTTAGGCAGGGTCACAAGCAGGAGAGTCTGTGTGTGATCCTTACCATGGGTGTGAACTCCTGTGGGGCTGGAGGCTATCATTCCCTTGTCTGCCTTCAGCTGGACACCCCTGGCATTACCTGAGGGTAGTTTTGGGCCTTCTGCCTCACCTGTCCAAGGAAAATGTGGAGCGGAACTGGGGTGGGCCCAGTCCTCACTTGTGTGGGGCTGCCTTGTGCTGGGGTATCTGTGGCGACTCTTACCCTGAGTGTGGGCTCCCCTATGGCTAGAGGCTAGCAGTCTCTGGTCTCCCTTTTGCTGGATACCCATGGAGTTTCTTGAGGGTGGTTTTGGGCCCTCTGTGGCTCCTGCTGGTCCACAGGAACTCTGGAACGGGACCTTGGTGGGCCCAGGATGCACTTAGGTGGGGCCTCCTTGTGCTGGGGTCTCTGCTCGTGACTCTTACTCTGGGTGTGCGTTCCCCTGTGGCTGGTAGCTATCAGTATCTGGTCAATCCTTGGCTGGTCACCCATGGAGTTTCCTGAGGGCGGATATGGGCCCTCTGTAGCTCCTGCCGGTCTGCAGGAACTCTGGAGGAGAACTGGGGTGGGCCCAGGCTGCACTTGGGTGGGACCATCTTGAGCTGGGGACTCTGCAGCAAATCTTACCCTGAGTGTGGGCTCCCCTGTGGCTAGTAGTCTCTGTTATCCCTTTGACTGGACACCCTGGAGTTTCCTGAGGGCAGATTTGTGCCTTCTGTGGTTCCTGCCAGTCCGCTGGAACTCTGGAGCGGAACTGATGCAGGCCTAGGTCGCACTTGGGTTGGGCCGCCTCACGCTGGGGTCACTGTGGCGACTCTTAACCTGAGTGTGTGTTCTCGTGTGGCTAGCAGCTAGCAGTCTCTGGTCTTCCTTTGGCTGGACACCCATGGAGTTTCCTGTGGGTAGTTTTGGGCCCTCTGCAGCTCCTGCCAGTCTGCAGGAACTCTGGAGTGGAGCTGGGGCGGGCCAGGTCGCACTTGGGTGGGGCTTCCTCATGCTGGGGTCTCTGCGGTCAACTCTAACCCTGGTGTGTGGTCCCCTGTGGCTGATAGTTATCAGTCTCTGGTCAACCCTTGGCTGGTCACCTGTGGAGTTTCCAATGTTTACTTTAAATATCCAGTTGTCAAAATGCAGTAATTGGATCCTTTATCAAGTTTGAGGTAACTGTATTTTTGTCAGTTTGTCTCTGTGTCTTCTGATTCACTGGTATTTTTGCCTATTTTGATGTCAATACCATGCTGTTTTTGTTACTATAGTTCTGTATTATAATTTCATATATGGGTTTTGTGATGCCTTTTGCTTTGCTTGTCTTGCTAAGGATTACTTTCACTATTCTAGGATTCTTATTTTTCCTGATGAATCTCAAGATTGATTTTTCTGTTTCTATGAAAAATGTCATTTGGGGCTGGGGTTATGACTCAGTGGTAGAGTGCTCGCCTAGCATGCATTAGGCACTGGGTTCGATCCTCAGCACCACATAAAAATAAAATAAAAGATATTGTGTCTACCTATGACTAAAAATAAATATTTTTTAAGAAAGAATGTTATTGGAATTTTGATGGGAATTGCATTAAATCTGTACACCATTTTTGGTAGTATGGTCATTTTTGACAATATTAATTCTGCCTGTTCAAGAACATGGGAGGTCTTTCCATCCTCTAAGATCTTCCTTAATTTTTTCTCAATGTTTGGTAGGATTTTTTTAGATATTCTTCACCTGTTTTGTCAATTTGATTCCCAAGTATTCCATTTCTCTTTTGAGACTATTGAAAGTGGGATGGTTTTCCTAATTGCTCTTTCAGCTGATTCATCTTTGGAATATATGAAAACAATTGATTTATTGGTGTTAATTTTGTATCCTGTTACTTTGATGAATTCATTTATAAGTTCTAGAATTTTGTTGGTGGAGTGTTTGGTTCTTCTAAATATAGAATCATGTTATTGACCATGAGAGATTGTTTGAACTATTTTTTTCCTACTCATATCCCTTTAATTTCTTTCTTTTGCTTAATTTCTCTGGCTAGAGTTTCAAGGATTATGTTGAATAGAGGTGGTGAAAGTGGGCATTCCTGTCTTGTTTCTAATTTTACAGGGATTTTTTCAATTTTTCTCTGTTTACACAATATGCTCAGTCATTCAAAAAAAAGCCTTTTTTGACAATTTTAAATAAATAAATGGACCTGGAGACTAACATACTAAATGAAATAAGACAGTCCCCCAAAACCAAAGGTCAAATGTTTTCACTGATATGTGGAAGCTATCCCAAAATTAATGAGAGAGGGAAAATAGATTTTCAGTAGATTAGACCAAGTGGAATAAAAGGAAGTAGGAGGATACAAAAAGGAAGCATATTGGAATTAATCCAAAATAATTTTCATATATACTTACATAAATACACCATAGTGAATCCCACCACTACATGCACATATAAAAATGGAATCCTAAATAGAATAAGAAATATTCCATGCTTGTACAGTTATAAAAAAATTAATTCTACTCTCATGTATAAAATAAGAAAAAAATAAAAATGGGAAAATACAATAATTGGAAGGCAGAGATTGATAGAGTGTATAAAAAAGATTAAATTAATGTTTTCTACAAGAAATTCACTTTAAATAAAAGATGCTTAGAGATTAAAAATAAAAGAATGGGGGCTGGGATTGTGGCTCAGTGATAGAGTGCTTGCCTCACATGGGTGAGGCACTGGGTTCAATCCTCAGGCACCACATAATAATAAATAAAATGAAGATAATAAAATTTATTATTATGTTTGGTTCTTCTAAATATAGAATGATGTTGTTGACCATGAGAGATTAAATTAAATTAAATTAAGATAATAAAATTGGCTAAAAATTTAAAAAGTAAAAGGATAGAAGTAATCAAAGAAAAATAATTAACCATGATTTTTTTCAGACAAATCAAACAAGCTTCACATAACAGGCAAATTTATCAAAAATAAAGAGAGGAATTGCATAATGATAAAGAGATTAACTCTCTGAGAAGACATACAATTTTGTAACATGTTTGTACCTAAAAATAGATTATATATGAGGCACAATCTGACAGAATGAAAAAAAATTTATTAAAATCTGCTACTTTAGCAGGTGAATTTGACACTCCTTTCTTAATAATAAGAATTTTTAGAACATAAAAAATCAGTTAGGACATACTTGAAATCAACATCATCTATCACCTGCATATGTACAATTGACATTATACAGTACTTAATTCAATAATTGCAGAATTTACATTTTTCTCATAGATAACATAAACATTCAGCAAGATAGATCACATTTTGACCCAAAAATATACCTTATCAAACTTTCAGTAATAGAACTTACACAATGTTCCTTCTCAGACCATGTAGGAAGTAAACTAAAAATTTGTAATACAAAGCTGGAAAATGCCAGAATGTGTATATGAAACATAACACTTTTAAATAACAGAAGCCAAAGAATAATTATGGAAAAAAAATTTACGATATTGTTTTTTTTTGGTACTGGAGATTGAACTCAAGGGCATTCGACCACTGAGCCACATACCCAGCAATATGTTTTGTGTTTTATGTAGAGACAGAGTCTCCCTGAGCTGCTGAGTGCCTCGATCTTGCTGAGGCTGGCTTTGAACTCGTGATTCTCCTGTCTCAGCCTCTCAAAGTGTTGGTATTAGAGGTGTGTGTCACCATGCCCAGCTCTTTTACAATATGTTTTAAAAATTAAAATGAAAAAAAAACTCCCAAATTTCTAAGAATAACTGTACTGCTAAAATATATATGATGTTCTGGGGAAGGTGAAATTATGGATTCAGCAAAATGATCGCTTGTTACGAGTGGCATGGGGAAACAGTGGGGGATTTTAGTAAGCAGAGCACAGACAAATTTCAGAGTGGTAAAATGCTTTGTATAATACTATAATTGTGGACTTATATCATTATATATTTTTATAATCATGTAGAATGTAGAACACAAAGAATAAAATTAATGCAATCTATTGACTTTAGGTGATAATGACATGTCAGTATAGATTCATCAATTCTAATGTATGTCTCTTTCTCATGGGGAATGCTGATAATGGGGAAGGTTATACATTTGTGAAGGCAGGTATTAGAGGGTAAGTATCTACAACTCATGCTCAATTTTCTTTTGTAAACCTAAAAGTGACTTAAGAATTTGTGAGAATGCAGTGAAAACAGTGTTTAGAATAAAATCTGCTTCATAGACTAAGTATATTATAAAAGAATACCATCCATTTTATGAAACTACAACCAAAAATAATTATTAAACACAAAGAAAACAAGCAATGAAAACTATATCAGAAACCAATGCAATTCAAAATATGATTTTTAAAAATATTTGCAAAACTAAAAGATCTTTAAGAGATTAATAATTGATAAGTTTCTAGAAGGGTAACAGAAATAATAGAGAACATGAAAAATGCCAGTATTAAAGGTGAAAAAACAGACTTTAAATTCAATAGCTATCAAAAGGGTAAAATATAGTATAAACAACTTTATGATACAAATATTGGTAACATAGTTAAGATAAGCCAATAATATGGATATACAATCTACTAAAACACAAACAATAAGAAATTGACAATCTCAAAAGACCAGTTATTAGTAAACAAGCTGAATAAAGAATTATTAACTTTCCAAAACTGAAACAACCAGGCACAGTTGGGTTCATTGCTGAGTTCTGCCAAACACTGAAGAAAGAATTTATATTAATTATCTATGATCTCTTACATAAGATTGAAACAAATAAAATAATTTCTCCGTCTATGAGAACAGCATTGCCCTAACATGAAAGTCAAATATATCAAAGAAAGGAAAACTAAAGACAGATATTTGTTTTAATCACAGAAGCAAACAAATTATTCACTGAATATCAGTCTCTAAAAATCATTATACATTATGACCAGCAAATTTGGTTTTAACTTAGACATACAAAAAAGACTGAAAATTTGAAAACTCATCTAATTTATCTCATCAACAGGATAAAGAACAAAAGTCACATGATATTATCAATAGATGCAGTAAAACTATTTGACAAAACCCAACATCCATTTATGATATAATCTATCAATAAATTCGAAAAAAAAAGGGGAGGGAATTACTCAAATTTTCAAAGGCATATATGGAAATAATATCCAATATTTTAATTAATGATAATCTCCAAACATTCTCATTATGATCAGAAATAGGAAGCATATCTCTTCTCATCACTGATTTTAGAATAAATAAAAAAATAAAAAGTACTAGAAATCATATGTAATTCAATTAGAGAGTAAATATTTAAAAAGTACATATTTGAAAGGAAGAAATAAAAATTTATTTGTTCACAGATGTTACAATTGTCTATGTGTAAACTCCAATATATTCAACAACAAATTTCTCAAGTCGAGTGCCGTGGCACACGCCTGTAATCCAAGTGGCTCAGGAGGCTGACACAGGAGGATTGTGAGTTCAAACCCAGCCTCAGCAAAAGTGAGGCAATTAACAACTCAGTGAGACTCTGTCTCTAAATAAAATACAAAAAAAGGGCTGAGAATGTGGCTCAGTGGTCAAGTGCCCCTGAGTTCAATATCTGGTACCAAAAAAAACAAAAACAAAAACAAAAAAACACAATCTCCCAAAACAAAGAAACAGTTATAGCAATAATGCAGGACACAAGGTTAATATACAAAATTCAACTGATTCCTTATGTTAACAAAGAATAAATGGAATATAAAATTAAAAATACATTACCATACACATTCGCACCCCCAAAATAAAATACTTTAAAACTAAAAAAAAAGCTGAAATATACATATTTATACTCAATATTAGAAAAAAGTACTTAAGAGGAGTAGCGTCACCATGAAACTTCAAGCTCAGTAATTAAGTAATTAAGAATGTGGTATTTGCAATAGAATATGTCAATAGAACACGGAAGATAGCCCAGATGTGTGACACATAAATATAGTAGGTCTAAACTTTGACAGAAAATACAGCAATATTGTGCAGCAAAGATGATCTTCAAAAAATCATATTGGGTCAACTGAATATCAACATTCCAAAAGAGATGGGGGTGGGGAGGCATAAGGATCTTACACATTTCACAAAAATTAACTCAAACAGAATCATGTTGAAACTATAAAAGTCCTTAAACCCTATCAAAAATGTGCTAAAATCTTAAGAGATACCTCACCAGACTGTACAAACAGGTGGCAACTAAATATAGGAAAAGATGCTCCACAGCATATGTCAACTGCAAGATGCAAATTTAAATAAAAATGAAATGAGACTACAGAATTATTTGAATAACTATATCCCCAAATGTTGACAACATAATATGCTGGTAAATATATGGAGCAATAGGAACATGTATGCACTGATGATAGAAATGCAAAATGTTGCAATCACATTGGAAAAATTGGTTGAGTAGTTGTAGACTAAACATACTTGCAACCTGTGTCCCAGCAATTTTCCTCCTTGGTATTCACTCAAAATATTTAAAAACTATGTCCTCACGAATACCTGCACTCAGATATTTATAACACATTAATTCACAATTACCAAAACTTGCAAGCAGTCAAAATGTCCTTCAGTGGGGAATAAAATAATTAGCTGTAATATATCCAGATAATGAGATTGTATTCAATACTAAAAGTGGCTACTGAAGTATAAAATACTTAACGGAACCCTAAATGCTAAGGGAAGAAATGAAAAGGCCATGTGCTGTAAAATTTCATCTCTATGACATTCTGGAAAAGGCACATCTATAGAAACAGTAAAAAGACCAATAGTTCTTGAGATTTGAGGAAAAAATGGGATAAATTAGCAAACTGTAGAGTATTTTTATTTCAGTGAACATATTGTTTAAGATTCTACAATAAAATATATCTCAAAATCATTTATCTAAGCATATAGAATTTACATTATGAACTGAATCGTATTCCCCCAGAATTCAAACTTTGAAGCCCTAATTATTAAAATTCTGTATTTGGAGATACTGACTTAAAGGAGTTATTTGATATTAAATGAGGCTGCATAAAATGCATGTCTTTATAATAAGAAGATGCACCAAATCTCTATCTTCCTCTCTATCATCCTCTCTGTCTCCACCTTTCTCCCTCTCCCTTTCCCGCTCTTACTCCATATATTCATATTTGAAATATCATGTGTAGGCACAAATTAGAATATATGAATATGCTCTTTGCAAGCTAAGAAGGTGCATTAGAAACTAACCCTGTTGGCACATGATGTATGCCTTCTAGCTTCCAGATATTTGAGAAAATAAATTTCTATTTTTTTTTTTTTTTGGTACTGGGTTTTGAACTCAGGGGTACTCAACCACTGAGCCACATCCCCAGCCCTATTTTGTGTTTTATGTAGAGACAGGGTCTCACTGAGTTGCTTAGCGCCTCGCCCTTGCTGAGGCTGGCTTTGAACTCATGATTCTCCTGTCTCAGCCTCCTAAAATGCAGAGATTACAGGCGTGTGCCACCACACCTGGCTCTATTGTTTAATTCATCTAATTTCTGGCATTTCTTTATGGTAGATCAAGAAACTTAGACATACCAGTTGTGAATGCTAATGTAAACTGTAAATGTTGGTGCCACTGATCTGTCAATTGGTTCATTGATTGCAACAAATATACTACCATGGTCTGGGACATTGATGATGGGGGATATTGTTAATATAGAGCAGGAAGGAATAATTTATGGGAAATCTTTGTATTTTAAGTTGACTTTCTGTGAACTTATAACTGACCTGAGAAATACCAAGATAGTAGAATAGAAGCAGGCAGAAAATTCCAGGTTCTGCAGAGTTTTTAAATCAAATATTTGATTAACAGATGTGCAGACAGTTTGATTACCGAGGGAATACCTAGAGTTTCAATATTAGATACTGAGAGATTTGGAGAGATGCATAAATTATAACAGGAAACTGCAGTGAGAAAATGTTTATCAGGTTCAAATCTGCAGCCACATCACTGGTGCAGGACAAAGAAAGAAAAAAAGGAAGTTTGAAGAATTGCTTTGTACATAGTGATATAATTAAAAACCAATCTGAGCTAAAATGATACAGAAGCTGTATAGTGGGCTGGTGAGTGACAAGTACTCTTCTTAATTTATGAGGAAAAAGCTGTGGTTATAAGCCATTTTGTGAAGGTTGAACATAAGCTTTTAGCTTTGGGAAAGACAAATTCCTGCAATTTTCTCTTCTCTGGAGATAGGGGCAAACATTGTCATCAGGAAATGCCTTTAAAGCAATCATTTAAATTATATATGTATATGGGGCTGGGATTGTAGCTCAGCGGTAGAGCACTTGCCTCACATGCGTGAGGCCCTGGGTTCGATCCTCAGCACCACATACAAAGCAATAAAGTAAAGACATTGTGTCCATCTACAACTAAAAAAATTTAAAAATAAATAAATAAATAAATAAATTATATATGTATATATATGTGTATATATTATGTATTATATATACACATGTAATTGAAATCATACATGTGTGTATGTGTTTGTGTATGTACGTACATATATATATATATGTATATGTATATATATGAAAAAAAGGTATTGAAGTGGTGGAGTGGATTTAGGCAATAACCCTTGACCATTCCTGAGAGAAAGCAGTGAAAGGAAGCAATGAAAGAACAGCTGATCCAAGAGGTGGAGTGACAGAGGAAAAGGAATTGCACAGAATTGGACAGAACAGGATGGATCAAGGATCAGGTATAACAGAGAGAAAGAAGGAGAAGAAAATCCCTTAGGCTTAATTCTTTAACAATAGTTGGAAAGAAAAACAGATAAAGTTGAAACAAGACAGGAACAAGCAGCTTAACCCAAATTTTGGACTGAAAGCTATACTAAGCATCACAGTCATTTTTCACAGTTTACAACTACCCAGCTTCCCTTAAAGAAGTTAAATCAATGCAGCTTTTCCCGCTTTCAAATAGTAACAAATAAAACCAGAAAGAATACCTCTGAAATGGGTTATCTCAGGAGTTTGTCTAGAAGTTACTTGTAGAGGAATTGCTGCTAACTAAACATTACTAAAATGTTCTCCCCCTCATCACAGGTAAGAGTAGTGGGGTGGAACTGACCTAAAAGCTAATCACTCCAGGGGAGTATTAACTGTAACCAAGTACTCCACACACCCTTCATAGGAGCTCAGGCAAAGTTGGGTCAACAGATATTTTAACACCATCATAGTAATAGGTAAAATCATGGTGAGCTGCACTAAATAGGTAGAAGTCTTCTGTGCCGCAGATGGCCCACAGAGATCCTAAAACCACAGGACTCACAACTGCATACAACCAAAAAATTTTTTGACAACACCAACCCAAAGAATTCCCAGCAGAGGGGAAAAGGCATACATGATATAAAACCATGAACATTAGGAGATCAGAGACAGGGAGGCCAACCAATTCTCTGAGTCACAGGAACAGTACTCTAGTGATCTATATCTGCCATGGGGGAGCCATGTATACAACAAAACATCCACAGGAAGACCACAGTCACAGGTTCCATTCTTGCAGACAGCAAGGCCATATGCTAGTTTAATGAAGGTCTTATGGAGGGAAGTGGATGCACTATAACCCACAGTACTCAGCACAACAGTCTTAACCCCTGCATGCTGTTATCCTGCACCCAGCAGAAACAGCCCTCTAAATTTGTAGGCCCAGGCTCCAGAGCTAAGAACAAAAACTGGTGAGGAAGAAATCTACCACAATCAGGATGTAGCACTTATGCCCCAGCACTACTAGGAAGATCAACAGCAATGAGTCCCAGGATTGCTGGATAACTCAGTTATCATTCAGACACATGGACCAACCAAAAGTAATTTCTGAAGATAACTTCAAGCAGCCAGTGGAGAACCTCAGAGAAACACAATGATACTACATCCCACAAAGGGGCTTAAGGCAAAGCACCCCCAAAACAGCAGCCACTTCCCCATGTGCTTAGATACAAGCCTATTGGTCTCTGACTTGTACATTCCAAAGAAGGCAACAAGTCCCCTCATGGACTACCCAGTGCCTCATCAGACTACAATCACTCTACTTAGATCACCACACCCAGTGTACTCTGAATATACATAGGATTCACCATACTGTATTTGACAGTGCTGGATATACGGAACTTTTCTTTAGGAGAAAAAGAAAATGCCCCCTATCAGGTATTAACCAGGCTTCTAAGTTACAGACAATTAGAAACAACCTCCTCTGACCCAGGAGAAAGTCAGTAGATACCTAAACACAAAATGATCAAAGGGGACCTCCTAGAATTATATTATAGTTGACCTGATATAATAACTAACTCCACACGTAGGACAACATAAAGATAAATCTGAACAGAGGTAGGCATTCTCAAAAGGTCTCAAGTTCTGATGAAATTCAAACCAGGAAGACTCAATATAAACTATCTTCCCCTCATATGGATAATTATGAATGCCTCTAAGGTGAATTTTGATCTTCCATATAGTACTTTTTTATTGTGAATCAATAGTTTTTCCCTTAGTATTTGATATTGTGCCTTCAATTCATTTGATGATGTTTCTTCTGATTTAAAAGCATTAACTGGAACCATTCTGTCTTTATTTTCCTAACTCAGATTTACACTTGCTCCTCTTAGCCCATCTTTTCCCTCTTGGCATTGCTTTCCAGTGCCTCAAATCCTGTCTATCCATTTTTTTTCTTTTTACCTTGATTTGTACTATTCTTTTCTATCTTTTTTTATTATTCCCAATTTTTCTCTCCCTCCCTTTCAGTCCATAAATAATGTAATGTAAATTTGAAAATCACTAATAACTAATTTCTCAACCTATTCCAGAACATTGCAACAATTTATACTCAGAATAGTGGAGCTGTGGAGAACATTTTCAATAAGTTTTTGTTTTTCCTAATGTTGATTCCTACAGGGCTTTGCTCTGAAGTGATCTTAATTAATAATGTTAGCAACTTCCCTCAAATTGGTGCTGATACTGGAAATAGCAAAGGACATACATTGAAGAAGCTATCAATACCTGGACTTTTACTCAGTCCAGAGAATTTAAGAGAAGAAGCTCAACAAATTTCCCCTTGCACAAAAGTAGAAGCAATATTTATCCCAACAGATAGACTGATAGGCAAACAGTATGAAAAGTCAAGAGAACAAATCACTACAAATGGTTCAAAATGCTTCAACAATGGATCAATAATCTCATTGACACTATCGTGGAGGAACTGTTGGAAAAAGAACTTAGAAAATTTATAGCTAAAATGTTCAATAAACTAAAAAAAAAGATGTAAAGAGTGAACTTAGAAAATATCAGAAGTGAAAGGAGATGGAGATTGTGAGAAAGAATAAATAAGAAATCCTGGAAAGAAAATAATCAATAAATCAAATTAAAATTTAATGAAAAGCATCACCAATAAATTGAACCTATGTGAAGACATATACTCAGACCTTGAAGAAAATGTATAAATCTTGTATATATATGTATACAATAAAATCAAAAATAAGAAAAGATTAAGAGACTATGACCAGAATATTCAAGAAATCTGGGATAATGTTAAGAAAACAAATATAAAACTCATTAGAATAGAAATACAAACAAAAGGAATAAACAAGCTTGTCATTGAAATAATACCAGAAAAATTTTTAAAACTTGGTGACAAGATAGAAATCATAACAAAAGATGCATTTAGCTGGGGGTGGTGGCTCATGCCTGTAATCCCAGCAGCTCAGGAGGCTGAGAAAAGAAGATCACAAGTTATAAGCCAGCCCCAGCAACAGTGAGGAACTAAGCAACTCAGTGATTCTCTCTCTCTAAATAAAATACAACATAGGACTGCAGATGTGGCTCAGTGGTTGAGTGCCCCTGAGTTCAATCTCCTGTACCCCCCTGCAAAAAAAGATGCATTTAGAAACCCATCAGGCAAGATAAAAAAGATTCTCTCTGGGACATATTTTAATTAAAATTCCTAATATACTGAAAGAGTATAAAATTTTAAAAGCCACGAAAATAAACTTCAGGTCACAAATAGAGATAATTCATTTATCACACCAAATGACTTCTTAACACATACCCTAAAAGTCTGGAGGGCTTGGAATAATATTTACCAAGACCTGAAAGAAAATTAATGTGAACCAAGATTACTATATCCACAAAACTATCCTTCAGAATTAAAACTGAAATAAAAGCCTTTCATTATAAGCAGAAACTAAAATAATTTTTAACCATTAACTTTGCACACAAAAAATAAATATTTCATGCAGAAGAAATAAAAAATAAAAATAAAAAACAGGATAGGGATATATTGCATAGAAAAATAGTCAATTAAAGGAGAATCAAATTGAAATTAAGCATTAGAAATAAATCAAAATGGTATGAAATAAAAATTCTAACTATAAAATAATCCTGAATATAAATGGTCTAAAATATCCAATCAAAACACATATGGTTGCAAAATGGATTTAAAATCAATTTTCATCTAAGCTAATTAGTTAGAGCCTGACTCAAATTTTGAAATAAATTAAAAAATAAACAAAAAGAGCTGAGCTAGGGATGTAGCTCAGTGGTAAAGCATCCTGAGTTAAATTCTTTGTACCCCCCCAAAAAAGAAAAACAGTCATACATATGCTGTTTATAAGAGAGTCATCTTACAGGAAAATGCATCCACAGGAAGAAGGTGAAAAGATGGAAAAAGGTATACCATGCAAATGGGGAGCAAAAGCAGCAAGGAGTAACTAAATTTGTATCGGACAAAACAGACTTCAAGTCAAAATTAATCTGAAGAAACAAAGAAGTTCACTTTATACTGATTAAGGAAATCATCCAATAAAAATGCATAATGATTATAAATATTTGTGCTTCAAATGTACCTAAAACAAATGTCTCTCAACATAAAGATTCAAACAGACCACAACATGATAAATTTGTGTAACTTCCAAACTCCTCTCTTACCATTACATTAGTCATCCAGATGTAAGTAAAGACACCTTAGAGCTAAAAACTACTATTCACCAAATGGATATAACAGACCTGTACAGCATATTTTATCCATAAACAACTGAATTAACTTTCTCTTCAGGGGCATGTGGAAATTTCTCTAAAATTTATCTTTTTATAGAACAAAAAACAAGTCTTAGCAAATACAAAAATATAGAAAAAATTACTTGTATCTTATCAGATCATAATAGAATAAAATTAGAAATCAACAAGTTAAAAATAGAAAACATTTTGATACATGGAGATGAAATAATGCACTTTTGGATGAGGAATGAATAACACAAGAAAATGGGGAGAATTAAAAAGTTTTTAGAAACAATTGAGAATAGAGATACCAAGTATCAAAAATTCTGAGACAGTTTGAATGCAGTTTGAAGAGGAAGGTATATAGCATTAGTTTCCAAAATTAAAAATATAAAAAGATACCAAATAAATAATGTAACACCTCAAGATCCCAGAAAAAGACCAAACTAATTCCCAATTCAGTAGAAAATGGAAAATAAAGATCATAATTGAAAAAAGTAGCTCTAAAATTCATTTGAAAAAATAAAGATCCAGATCTGAAAAAGCAATCCTGAGCAAAGAGAATTATGCTGGAGACATCACATTATCAGAGCTCAGATTATACTACAGAACTATAATAACCAAAATAGCATAGTATTGGCACCCAAGCAAACATTAATATCAATGAAACATAAAAGAAATCACAGAGACAAATTCACATGAAAAGTAGTCTTTCTAATAAATGGTGCCAGGAAAATTGGAAATGTATATGTAGAAAAATGACATTTGACTCCTGTCTCTCACTCTGCACAAAATTCAACTCAAAGTGGATCAAAGACCTAAGAATTAGACCAGAAACTCTGCCAGCACTACAAGAATCTGTAGGTCCAACACTCTAGTATGTTGAAACAGGAGATATATTCCTTTACAAGACTCTTGCAGCTCAAGAAATATAATCAAAAAGATATGTGAGAAGGCACCAAATTAAAAAGCTTTTGCACAGCAAAGGAAACAAGAGCATGGAGAGGGAGAGCCTGCACAATGGTAGAATGTCTTTGCAACCTGCTCCTCAGATAGGGCATTAATATCCACAACAAACAAAAAACTCAAAAAACTTAACACTAAAAAAGCAAATAACTCAACAATAAATTGTCAAAATAACTAAATAAACACTTCACAAAAAATACAACTGGACAACAAATATATGGGAAAAATCAACGTATCTAGCAATTAGGAAAATTCAAATCAAAATTACATTGGGATTTCATGTCAATCTAGTCAAAATGGCAATTAAGAAGAATACATATACTACTAAATGTTGGCGAGGATATGAGGAAAAAAGTATACTCATACATTGTTGATTGAACTGTAAATTAGTGAAACTACTCTGGAAGGCAGTATGGAGATATCTCTTAAAACTGGAAACAAAACCAACATATGACCCAGCTAACTCACTCCTGGGTGTATATAAAAATATTTAAAGTCAGCATACTACAGAGATCCACTCACATTACAGTTTATATTGACACAATTCACAATAGCTAAACTAAGGGAGCACTCAAGATGCATGTCAGCAGATGAGTGGATAAAGAAAATGTGGTACTTATACACAATGCAAAATTACTCAGCCATAAACAAGAATGAAATTATGGCATTTGTAAATAAATGGATGGAACTGGAGAGTATCAGGTTATGTGAAATAAGCCAACCTCCAAAATTCAGAGCTCGAATGTTTTATCTGATATACAGAAGCTAAGAGAAAAAGAAAGAGAAAGGAATAAAAAGGTAATACCATCAAAATAGAAGGAATTGAGGGGGAGGAAGGAGGGACAGGATAAGGGATGAATGGTGGAATGAATCTGACCAAACTTTCATGTGTACACACATGAATATATGACAGTGAATCTCAACATCAAGTATATCCACAAGATACTAATTAAAAAGAAAACTATAACAAATTTCAGAAAGATCAGTAGAGAGTAGAGAGGATGGGGAGGAATGTGGGAAAGAGAGGGAAGTACTAGAGAATGTATTATATAGTGAATTATTATCGTATGCTTTTGTGATTATGCCAAAACGTATTTTAATGTTATATGTAACTAAAAAGAATCAATTTAAAAAGCTATTAGTTATATAAGATAGAGGTAGTTCCAAGTTTCAAGGAGTTTAGCGTTTAAAAGGCAATAAAGTATTTTTCAATGTTATGCAAATGAGGGAACAGATATGAAAGAGAATTTAAGGTCTCATAAATAAGGACTTTGGCAGCCAGAGGTGGGATTGTAGGATTATGATGGAAATTGTAAGGGTATATCATTTCCATAGAGAAGACCTAAAAGGCTTCTAAATGGTGAAGAAGGCATTCAAGGGCTCTAACCCAGGTCTTGTTGCACAGAAGTGCATTCTAATATATATTGTCCTTCATGATCTCCATATTTTATTTCCTGTATTAAAAAAGCATTATCCTGATATGAAGTTCATAGGTTTCTTTAGAATGCTGAGATTAAAAATCCACATATATGTCATTTCATTCAATGCCTTTTTAAGGTTCAATTTTAGCTGAGAAGTTTTCCATTATAAAGGTTAATCCATGATTTTTCTGTGTTAGAGTTAATCAAAGTGGAGTTTAGGGAGTTTTCAGGTTATCCAGATATTTTAATGTGATCTACATGTTTGAAGACATTATTATTGTAAAACGTTATTTATCTTTTTTAATGCTTATTCTTCCATGTTTGTACAGTGGTATTTTCCAAAGGCTACTAAATGTAGGTTGGCATTATAACTTTGAAATTAACATATATTAGCCTGGTAATTATTTTAAATTAAATAACAAATAAATATTTTAAAATGTCTAATTTTTAACCAAAAAAAAAGAAAAACCCTGTGAAAGACCATTCCATGCCTGTTAGAATGTTTCTTAAAAATACAAAAAACCAAATATTGAAGAAAATAACTCTTACAGACTGTTGGAAGAAATGTAAATTGGTACAGTTATTATTATAAATAGTGTAGAATTTCCTCAAAACATCAAAGTACATTTACTATGTGATAATTTTTCCCACATTTTGGTATATATTCATACCAAATAAAATCAGTATATGGATGAGATACCTGTTTGTACATATTTATTGCAACACTATTCACAATAGATATATATGAAATCAGCCCAGGTGCCAATTTATTGATAAATAGATAAAGAAAATGTGATGTATATGTGCAGTGGAGCTTTTTCTAGCCATAAAAAATAATGAAATCCTTTCATTGGTCACAAAATATAATGAACTGAAAGACATTATGTTAAGTGAAATAAACCTCACATAGACAAGTGCTACACATTCTCTTTCAAATGTAGAATATAAAACATTAACCTGAAAGTTGGATAGTCATTTCTAGAAATCCTGAGGGATGTGGTGGCAGAAGAGAAGAGATGATATTTGATTAATGCACCCATTTGCATGCACGTAAATATCTCACTGAACTCTGTTATTTGTACAATTAATGCATTATAAAATTTTTAAATAACTAATTAAATAATCAAACATGAATTCTGGGATTCCAAAGTACAATAACCGGAATTTAAAATTAATTGTATAAATTTGAGAGCAGAACTAATCAGGATGAAGAAAGACTCAGAAAATGCAAAGGTAGATGGTTTGAAATGATTGAGACAGAGTAACAAAAAGTTATGGGCACTCTCAAGCACATCCATGTACACATTATAGAATACCAGAAGGAACAAAGAGAAAGACAACAATGTCACTGAATAATGACTTTAGGCTTCCAGATACTTGCAGAATAAAGTAGATATATGGACTTCAGAAAAGAAATATCACTTGAAAAATTGTAAAAAAATACAATGAAACATGATACAGTCGAACTCTACAAAGAAAGAACATTGAAAGGGGCAAGAAATCAACTATCACTTACAAAGGAACTTCCTTCTCATAATAAAACTATTGTTTCATGGTAAAAACATACAACTAGAAGTAGAAGGAAACAATCTCAATGTAATTAAGGTTATGTACAGCTCACAGACATCATTATACTCAACAGTGAAAGACCAGAAACTTCCTCTAAGTTCAGGAACAATACAAATATGCTGACTTATTTTTCTGCTTCTCTAAAATATAATCTTGGAAATCCCAGACGGAGGTATTGGTTGACAAAAGATAAAATGCCAAACAGACTGGAATCATATGGTAGATTTATGAACTCACATACAGAAAACCATTAATTCCAGAGATCATAGTAGCAAAAAATGTTTTTAGAATTAATAAAAACATTCCACATTTTAGAATTTAAAATCAACATGCAACATACAAAAAGGAAATTATGACAAGCTAACAACATGACATACGAAAAGGAAATTATGACACAATTTGTTCATAATCCCAAGCTTCTAGCACATGAAACTTTGGGAGACACATTCTAACCATATAAACAAATGATTCTGTACTTGACATCCAAGATTCATGTCCTTCTCCCAATGCAAAATGCAACTTTTCCATCCCCAAGAGTCCTAAATAATTAACTCATTGCAATATAAAATTAAAGTATCTTCTAAAATTCAGGGGGAGCTTTTCCATCTGTGACCATATTATTTCAAGATAAAATGGCATTCCTATTTCTAAGGGGAGAAATAGGAAAGTAGAAAGGATTAATAGATGCAAAGCAAGACCAAAATCTTGCATAGTCGACAATAAATTTCTAAGCACAAATTCTTGCATCCCACATACACCACAGCAATGGATGCACTCCCTAGGTCTCACATAGCCCTAGACTCATGACCTTCCTGGTTGCAGTCTATACATGACTACAAACAGGATGAATTTACATGGTAATGCCTGCAGCTTTCCCAGATGGGCATTTAATGCTGCAGAGGTTCTGCAATTCTGGGATCTTAGCTGCATATAAATTTTCATGGGTCCTCTATGCATGATAGCAGAGCAAATCTTCATTTGCTATATACCAGAAACAAGCCTATTACTGAACCTCCAGGCATTTCTTTGAAATCTCAGTGGAAGCCATTATCACACCACAACTATTGCATTCTGCACATCCAAAAATCAGCACCACATGTATGTCAAGGTCTGCTGATTCCTCTTTTAAGATCAGTGACTCTAGTTGTGCCTGGACCCACTTGAACCAAGACTGAATCAATTGCTTAGTGCTATCCCAGAAAGCAGGTAGATGAAACCAAAGGAGACCTTAGGTAATAAAACTATAATACATCAAGCTCATTCCTTTAAATAATTCTGCTCCTCTATGCCTTTGTCCTTCAAATGGGAGAGTCAGCCTTAAATTTTTGAGATGCTATAAAGGCCTTTTTCCTATTGTCTTGAGGTTTAGCACGTGGATTTTTTTACTCCATGCAAATCTCACCAGGCAGGACAGTAATATCCCAAATATGCATTTTGATCTTTACATGTGCAACCTAACTTTCTGAAATATTTCCAATTTGCTTCCACTGGCCTACAGATATGAGAAAATGTTTAAAAATAAACAGCAGCCTGAATGCTTTATGTTCAGATATTCCCTCTAAAAGAGATCCCAGGTCATCACTCTAAAATTCAGTCCTCCACAAAGCTATAGGACATACACATATTTTAGCCAAATTATTTGTTACTTCATTACAAAAATGTCCTTTTCTCAAATTCAGTGACAGTCTTCCTGTGTTCTGACCCCTCACCACTATCACTGGTATTACTCTGCTTACAGCAGTATAGGCCTTTTCCAGTCAGTGCCACCAATGTCTTCCAGCCTCTTCTTGTCACCATGTTCTGAAGCAGAGTTCAAATTTTCAGATGTTGTTATAGTAAATATCCTACTTCTCAGTGCCAAATTTCTGTACTAGTTTGACTTCCATTGCTATAAAAATACATGAAGACATGCATTTACAAAGAAAAGATTTTTATTTAGTTCATAGTGTTGTGGTTGAAAATCCAAGATTGTGTGACTCTATCTGTTCAGCGTCTAGTGAAGGCTTCATGGCTGAAGACAGGAACCCACATAAAAGAGATAACATGGTGAGATAGGAAGCCAGTAACATTGAAGGAACAGAATCTTTTCTTATAGCAGCACAAGCTCACAGGAATTAGCTGGAGTCCCATGAGAATTACACTTCTGAGAATGATGTCCTCAATGATATAATTACCTACCACTAAACCCCAAAGGTTCTACCACCTCTCAAAACTAGCACAGAAGGGAGAAAGCTTTAGCATATAACACTTTGGGGGGGTGTGCACAATCAAACCATATCCAAATCATAGCAGTAGGATTAATAGTTAAAAAGTTATCTCATTCTATTCTATATTTAAGGTTACAATGCTATGAGTTAAACCAACAACAAATGTGCAAATGGAAATGCAGTATTATTACATGTGTATTAAAAAAGTAATGAAACTAAAAAGAATTATTTACTTAGCTTTTTAATATTCTTGCTTTCACTACGAGGTTGAGACAGGAGAATCATGAGTTCAAAGCCAGCCTCAGCAACAGCAAGGAACTAAGCAACTCAGTGAGACCCTGTGTCTAAATAAAACACAAAATAGGGCTGAGGATGTGGCTCAGAGGTCGAGTACTCCTGAGTTCAATCCCTGGTAGCAAAATATATATATATACTCTTGCTTTCATAAAGAGTGTCTAACATCAGAGACAAACTCACTTAAATACAGTTATCTTATATTAGACAAAGGAGCCAAACATGTACACTGGAGAAAAGATAGCCTTCTCAACAAATGGTGCTGGGAAAACTGGAAATCCATATGCAGCAAAATGAAACTGAACCCCTATCTCTCACCATGAACAAAATTCAACTCAAAGTGGATCAAGGACCTGGGAATCAGACCAGAGACCCAACGCCTAATAGAAGAAACAATAGACCCAAATCTTCATCATGTTGGATTAGGACCTTACTTCCTTAACAAGACTACCATAGCACAGGAAGTAAAAACAAGAATCAATAAATGGGATGGATTCAAACTAAAAAGCTTCTTCTCAGCAAAAGAAACAATCAATGAAGTGAACAGAGAGCCATCACTCTGGGAACAAATCTTTGCCACACGCACATCGGATAAAGCACTAATCTCCAGGATATATAAAGAACTCAAAAAACTTAACACTGAAAAAACAAACAACCCAATCAATAAATGGGCCAAGGACCTGAACAGACACTTCACAGAAGAAGATACACAATCCATCAACAGACATGTGAAAAAATGTTCAGCACATCTAGCAATCAGAGAAATGCAAATCAAAACTACCCTAAGATTTCATCTCACGCCAGTCAGAATGGCAATTATCAAGAATACAAACAACAATAAGTGTTGGCGAGGTTGTGGGGAAAAAGGCATTCTCATACACTGTTGGTGGAACTGCAAATTGGTACAACCAATCTGGAAAACAGTATGGAGATTCCTTAGAAAATTTGGAATGGAACCACCTTTTGACCCAGCTATACCACTCCTTGGTCTATACCCAGAAGACTTAAAAACAGCCTACTGCACTGACACAGCCACTTCAGTGTTTATAGTAGCTCAATTCACAATAGCTAAATTGTGGAACTAACCTAGATGCCCTTCAACAGATAAATGGATAAAGAAACTCTGGTGTGATATATACACACACAGTGGAATATTACTCAGCAATAAGGTAGAATAAGATTATGGCATTTTCAGGTAAATGGATGGAGCTGGAGAATGTCATGCTAAGTGAAGTAAGCCAATCTCAGAAAACCAAATGCCTAATGTATTCATTGATAAGTGGATGCTGATCTATAATAGGGGTGAGGACACAGGAACAATGGAGGAACTCTGTTCACAGGGGTGTAAGGGGGAAGTGGGCTTGGGGACAGTAAAGGAGGTGGAATATGATGGACTTCATAGCCCTAGCTTTATGTATGACTGCATGTATGTTGTGATTCTACATCACATACAACCAGAGAAATGAAATGTTATCCTCTATTTGTATACAATGAATCAAATTGCACTCTGCTATCATGTAAATCTAAATAGAACAAACAAACAAACTAATAAATAAATAAAGAGTGCCTAACATGTACATGGTACAAATTTTATTAACAGAGAAATAACCTGGGTGATGGTATGACTCATTTAATATCTCATGATATTTTCATGAGCAATTCAAGCATATTTGTTGAAAAAATAAAAGCAGATGTGATCAAAGCTTATAAATTCACTTTAAACAACAATTATGCATGTAGAATATATCTACTTAAAATATTTGTTCCAAAAATTTTTTTCAAAATATTTTCAGTAAATTAGAAGGATTGATGATTTTCTAAATTAAGTAATACTCACTCATTATTATCTGGGTTATTTCCAAGTCTGAATGCTAAAACATTAATTGCTTAGCATGAGTTAAAATTTGACTACTTTTACCTTAAGTTTTACAGAAATGGCTCAATATATTTTAGGCAGTCAATAAATATGAGAAACTGAACTACTGGGAGGCAGATGCTGCTAAAAATTATGAATCATCTTGTTTTACAAAATGTGATGTCTCAAGCCAGGCGCGGTGGCACACGCCTGTAATCCCAGCACTTTGAGAGGCTGAGACAGGAGAATTGTTAGTTCAAAGCCAGCCTCAGCAATGGCAAAGCGCTAAGCAACTCAGTAAGACCCTGTCTCTACATAAAACACCCCCCCAAAAAAAATAGGACTGGGGATGTGGTTCAGTGGTCTAGTACCCCTGAGTTCAATTCCTGGTACCAAAAAAAAATGTGACGTCACAGCTCACAAATGTATACTTCCTGGTTTTCAAAAGAAATTAAAATTATTAAGCATTAAAATTCTAATTAATATATGTAATTAAACCTCCTATAATTCATAAGGGAGATAACTCTGTATGCAAATATGCAAAAAATGTATACTTTTTGGTAAGGAAAGTTATAAAGCATGAGGATATGTTTTTCTATTAAGGGAAAAGGAGTAATTAAGTGTGCATTAAAATAGAAAGACTTTTTTCTAGAAAAAGAAAGAAAACTTTAGTGGTGAATACATAAATATATTTTATATATCCATATATATGAAATATACAAATTTAAGTATGTTTAATATATTAAACGTATATATTTATAAATATTAAACATATGAATTAGTATATTTATATATTTAAATACTTCATGTATAATTTAATATGTTATGTATTTTAAATTTTAATTATAGATGGACACAATATGTTTATTTTAGTTATTTATTTTTATGCAGTGTTGATTATCAAATCCAGTGCCTCACACATGCTAGGCAAGCTCTCTAGCACTGAGCTGCAACCACAGCCCCTAAAATAACATATTTTATTGAATATGAATAAAGGTTGTGAAATTATTACAGGAAATGAAATGGATATTCATAATTAGATGAAATTTAATGGACTCACATGTAAAATGTTATTAAATATAGTTTCATATTTAATGTTATACTGATGAATAATTAGGATTTGATCTTCTTTTTAAAACAATTTAAAAATGTATGCCAGAGAAAATCCAAATTTCTTTATAATATTTGCCATTATTATAATGAATTTTTTCAGATATTTAACTGTAGCTATTTTAATTCTTTTGTAATAATTTACTTAGTTATTGTTTTATTTTGCTTATTCTCTGAAAGTGTTTTCAATGAACTGCACTGCAAAATTTCTTTCTAGAGAATTACAGATATAAAAATAAAAGGCTCTAAAAATTACTCTATAATACAGATTTCTGCTAATTTTAAGTCACAATATTAGATTTGAAAAGAATTTCCCAAGCTATAACACAGAAATTTGTAGGCTTTTGAAATTCATAGATAATTTCAAGCAGAACAAGAATTAAGTATAGAGTCCTGAATGGACTGATCAGAATGATTTTATGTTGTTTGGTTTGAACCATTGCTGGTTCTTTAACATTTTTTCCAGGTTTAAGGAGTCTTTTTTTTTTCTTTTCTCTTAAAATGCCTGTTGATTACAATATGTTAATAAAGTGTATTTTTGTGAATGAAATTTGAAAGATTTACTTTATCTTGCTATCTGATCCCTTGATAATACAGAAACTGTTAGTGAGTATTTTATTGTTATGGCAATGTTGTTATTTGTATAAGTTCAATAAGAATCTGTTCCTCTTACATTGAGACATCATCAGTGGTATTGTAAACATTGGTTATATTATTATGATTTTGACTGGAATGTCATATTTTCTTGTATGATTTGTGTATAATGAATGGAAGAGCATTCTTCTGTCATGTATAACTGTTTAGAACAAATTAAAAAAATACCTAATGAGAATCTATCTGAATTAGGACTAAATTTAAGAAAATTCCCTAAGATTTTTGAAATAAATATCTAATATAAGTAAAAAAAATTACCAATCTAGTAGTCCATTGAAAAATTACTGACAAGGAGAATTATTATAATATGACTAGTTTATACTTATATGATGTTAATTTATGTGTCAATTTTACTGAGACAAAGAATGTCTAGTGAGATGGTAAAACATGATTTCTTTCTTTTTTTTTGGTACCAGGGATTGAACTCAGAGGCACTGGACCACTGAGCCATAGTCCCAGCCCTATTTTGTGTTTTCTGTAGAGACAGGGTCTCACTGAGTTGCTTAGTGCCTCGCCATTGCTGAGGCTGGCTTTGAACTCGCGATTCTCCTGTCTCAGCCTCCCTAAGTGCTGGGATTACAGGCTTGAGCCACCGCGCCCAGCTAAACATGATTTCTTGATGTGTTTGTGAGGATATTTTCAGAACATATGAGCATCTGAAATGCTACACTGAATAAATGTGAGTGGAAATCATTCAAATCCTTCGAAGGCCTAAATAGAATTAAAAGACAGAGGAGGATTAATTTACTCTCTACCAGAACTGACACATCCATCTTTTCCTGTCCTCAATCATTGATGCTTCTGATTATTGGGAATTTGGATTAAGATTTAGACTTTCACTTTCAACATCTCTGCCAATACTCTGGCCTTCGGATTCAAACTAAATTATACCACTCTGCTTTTCAGTTTGGAAGTCATGTATTGTAGAGATTTGAGGCCTCCATAACCATGTAAGTCAAGAAGGGAGAAATAAAGGATAATGACTAATATCACTAATAAGTATTTACTGAGTAGACAATGGCTCAAATTTAGGATTGTGATAAAACAATAAAAAGAAAAAGAAGCTAGCTCTGGTGGTTCGCTCCTGAAATCCCAGGAGGTCGAAGCAGGAGGATTGCAAGTTCAAGGAAACCCTCAGGAACTTAGAAATGTGCTAAGCAACTTAGTAAGGCAATGTCTTAAAAATAGATTATAAGGGCTCAGTGGTAGAGCACTTGCCTTGCACATGTAAGGTACTGGGTTCAATCCTCAGCACCACATAAAAATAAATAAAGATATTGTGTCCATCTACAACTAAAAAATATTTTTTAAAAATTATAAGCCAGGTTTGGTCGCACACACTTGTAATCCTAGCAGTTCCAGAGGCTGAGGCAGGAGGAAATCCAGTTCAAAGCCAGCCTCAGCAATGGCAAAGCACTAAGCAACTCAGTGAAACCCTGTCTCTGAATAAAATACCAAATAGGGCTGGGGATGTGGTTCAGTGGTTGAGTGCCCCTGAGTTCAATCCCCATATAATCAATCAATCAATAAATAAAATTTTTAAAAATGAGGACTGTGGTGTAGCTCAGTAGGAAAATGTCTCTGGGTTCAATTCCTAGTACCTCCTCCACCCCTGGACTGCCAAAAAAAAAAAAAGTAAAGGAAATTAGATACTTGGTAGGTAACCAACTTAGTAACTCTGTTTGAATACAAGGGAAGGGTAGGAGAGGGGAGGGGAGGGGAAAAGGGGAGAAAGGGAGAAGGGGAGTAAGTGAATTATAGTTCTAACCATGACGTAAATATAGAATAAACCTTAAAAGAGATTAACTGATTCTATGATTTAAATACTTCTACAGTTTCATAGAACCTATGCATTAAATTAGACTTTAAACTTAGTCTAACACATTATTTCCCCACTTGTGTGATTAACACTATCACTTACAGTAGTTATGAAAAGTAAAAATTTAGTAATAGTCTCTAGATGAAACAAATCAATATATCCAGCAGTAGATCCCACTTCTATTTTTAAATTTTTTCACTAACTTTGCTTGTATAGCAAGTTTGGGAATATAAGCACATTCTATTCTTTAGCTCTTTTCCAGATGAATATTACTGAGGTGAGTGGCCCAGGTGTCTTGATAATATTGAAAAAAAATATATAAAAATCATGAAATAGATTATAATATAATTCAAATTTTGTAATTAAAAAGTATTTACATCAACCTGCTTATTGTGTACTTTTAGCTTTTATTGCATTCATATATTCTTTCTATGTGAGTGTTTATTATTCAGGTGAAGTATCTTAAATGTGAGCTTTAACAATTTGTATGTATGCTTCCTTTATTTGGATGACTCACCTGGGGGTAAGAAAAGGTTAATTCACAACAGAAGGTCAACCTGCTCCATCATCAGGTACTATAGTCTGAAGCTGACATGGCCCCAAATGCCTAGGCTTAATGACAAAATCAATATACAATGTTTGCCCTTGTAACTGGGTTTTCTGCAGAGTTTTTTATAATTTATACATCAAAAGAAAGTGCATTCCATATGTTCCAGAAGAGGAGCTCATAAGGTCATCAGCATTATCATTAATAGCAGTGCTCTCAAGTCTCATAGATTGAACAGGACCTGAGTATTCCTATTGATTGTTTTCTTACAAACTTCCTAACTCTATTGAAAGCAATATGCCCCATAGAATGGAGAATTTTTGCTGAAATATGATATAACTGAATTCTTCTAGTATTTTAATAATTTTGTGTACTCCTCCAAATTATTTTATCATAAGCTACATTTAATGATACTGTAAAGTATGGCTCATTCTAAAATAAAACAAAAACAACTTTAAATCAATTGTAGTTATCAAATTATTTTCCAATCTTCATAAATATATTAAAGCCAAACTTTTGAAAAGATGGGGCTTGCCATACATTATATAAGTATAGTATTTTTCTATATATCATGTATCTGGATATTCTTGACCAAAATTATTTCTTATAAAAGGGACATTAGAAGAACAAGGTATTTGAATCTATTTGGAAATACTTTTATTTTTATTGAATTATAACTAAATCTAGAATATTTTTATCAGTTTTGAACAATCATCCAAATGGAATATTATATCCAAACCACATTAAAATAGAAGGAATATTATATATGTGTGTGTGTGTGTGTGTGTGTATCACACACATAATGCTCAATTTTTCAAACGTTTTAAAATAAAGCAAAAAATCAATGTTGAAAACAATGATTAAATATGTGCTAGTATTGTTCAGGACTCCTGATTGTAAACAGCAGAAATTCAAGCAAAACAAGCTTTAGTTTCATAATTTTTAGTGAATAATATACTTGTCATAATAAAATCATAGTCCGTCTTGGACTAATATTCATGGATATAAAGATAGAATTTGCCACTATGTGTCATCATCCATTTAAACTACCAATCTAAAATGAACAAATGTAAGCAGATTTGTTGTGGAAATGATTGTAGTTACAATAAGAAGTTATAGATGGTAGGCAGATAAATAAATGTTCACATTTCTCCTCTCTACTGAATGTTTTTAGCAATAACTTTATGTGTAATTTTGTTAGCTGCTTTATGGTGTGAGAAACTATATCAAGAACATACTGCTGACAGCAGTGGGCTGAGTGGGCATGCTCAGGAGCAGGGAGGCTGGGTTCCCCTGGAAGCCAATCACATGTACTTACTGTGCCAGGTGCCAGTGGTCCAGGGCGTGGTGCTCAGGCTGCCACTCTTGCCAACACCCTGTTCAGCCTGGGCAGGACATGGGCCCAGATGACCTCCCTCATTGCGCACGTCAAAGATGTGAGCAGTGGGAGTTAGAACCCATCTTCTGTAAAAATGGGCAGCTACTACAGTTGTGTCAGCCAGATCAACAGAGGTTATGATGTTACTGAGCCTGTTGCAATTGGGCTTACCAACTGGAAAAATGCATATGCACAAGGAAAATCCACTCTCTAATCAGATCTATCCCTCTTGGTTTTCAAAGATGCAGGCATCCCCGTGTACTACCTATACTTCACTTGCAGGATGGACGACCATACCTTTGTCTTGTCCAGCCTCATTGTCCATCACTCTGGTGACACTTTAAAGCAGCCGCAGCCAGGAAATCTGAGTCAAGACATGACAGGTAGCACTGTCGGCCTCCTGTTGTAGGTTCAGGACTCTATATCTAAGATTACATCATTCATTTGTTTGCTTAATAAATTGCATGTACATTTCTACTGATGTGAGGCTATGCACTTCAACAATACCTCTATATTCACTGGCTTTAATAATATAGCTATACCAGAAGGAAGATTTGGTATGTTTGGAAACATTTGGCCTAAGTGTTGGCTCTATTTGGTAAAATTTCATTTATAAATCTGAAGAATAAGGAGGAGGAGGAGGAGGAAGAGGAGGAGGAGGAGGAGAAGCAGCTGCTGCATAGATCATCCTCCAGGATGTGAGGATCCAGGAATATAAATATTATAAAATTTTATTGATATTAATTTCAAACAAACTATTCAGGCATTTTCATGCTTTTAAACATCAAAATAATGTAAAAACACTTTTCTGTGAAACCAAATATGTATTTTCTTCAATTATTCATGCCTGGACAACAGGACTTATGACTCTTGTCATACATCTCCTCATCTGGAGGCAAATGTGATATAATTACATGAGAGAGAGCAACTTATGTTGAGGACAAAAAACATTTACCCCAAATCCTTTCACTTTGCATTTTCCTTTACTGTGAAATGTGAGAGAAAATATAATAGTAAAAAATAGTTTAATTCAATAATCTTTTTATTGAATGTGCATTTCTCCAATAATTTTAGTTTACTTCTTATAATAACATAATAGCATTCAATATTTATCATGCATTTAGCATGTGCTAGATATTATAGTAAGCATTTTATGCATGTTATCAAATTTCATTGTCTTTCATTCCAAATTGAGAAATTACTTTATTTTCATCCCTATACATGGAAACTCAGGCTTAGGTAATTTCAATAATTGTCCAAAGTCTTTCATCTAGAAAATGTTGGGATTGGGAATTTGAATTCAATGAATAAATAATCTTCCTTCCTATACATTAAATGATATTGACTCTGACTCCAAAGTGACAGTCACTTGGCCTTGCTATCATACAATTTTTCAGTATAATCAGAATGAAAACTCATGTTTGCGTTTGTCAACTTTCTGTCACTGTGACCAAAATACTTGATACAAACAACTAAAATTAGAAAATGCTTTATTTTGGCTTATTGTCTCAGAGGTTTCAGTCCCTGGTTGGCTGGTTTAATTGCTATAGGCCTGAGGTGTGGCAGAATATCATGGCAGAGGGGCATGGTGGAGCAAAGTTGCTGATCTCATAGGGGGGACAGAGAGAGAGAGAGAGAGAGAGAGAGAGAGAGAGGGAGAGAGGGAGAGAGAGAGAGAAAGGGAGGGAGAGGAGAGAAAAATAAAGGGTCCAGAAAAATATAAACTCTTTCTGGGCACACTATCAATGAACTACTTCCTCCTCTAGGTCTCACCTCTAATTAGTTCACTCAGTCATCAATGGATTAATCCACTAATGAGTTCAGTGCCCTCCAGACCTAATCACCTCCAAAAGCCCAATCTTTCAGCAAAAAATAATTTGGAGAATATTCCACATCTAAGCCATAACCTTGCAATCTTGGCCCCCAAAGGCTCATACCCATTTAAAAAGACAAAATGCATTCAGCACATCTATAAACGTCCTCATAATCAATACTTCCACCATTGCTCAAAAATCTAAATTCAAAATCTCCTTTTAAATCAAGGCAAACTCATATATGGGCCTCTGTGAAAACCAAACAGTAAGTTATGTGCTTTCAACATATAAGACACAGAGTAGACGTTTACACATCTAAAAGGAGGAATAGAGGCTTAGAAAAAAATGGGACCAAAGCAAGACCAAAATATAAGAAAGCTAAAATTAATTCCTACAGCTCCATATCTAGTATCTGGATTAAACAGTCATTGGATATGTACCCCAAATGGCTTCTTATGCCTTATACATATGACCTTGCCAGTCGCACCCACATGACCTCTTATTTGGGCTGGTTTTGCTTGATGCCTGCAGCTTTCCATAGCAAATTTTGCAAATTCCTGGTATCTTTAACATTTAGGGTTTCACTGTAGTTTTAGCATCATTAACACAGATTCACACATCAATCTCTCATAAGCTACCTGCATGGATTCAGACTCTCTACCAAACATTGCCTAGCTTCCATGGACTTTCTTTGAAATCTGGGTGGAAACTTCCATCACCTGGTATTTGCAGAATTCTGTGTTCTGGCAAAACCAGCACTACTTGGATATTGCTAATCTCTGCCACCAGATAAAGCAGTAAACAGGTCTTCTTGTACCATGAATGCAGTGGTCACTCAGTGCCTGCATGTCTGAGCATGGTGAAACAATTCCTGGGGAAACAGCTTCCTATGCAACTCTGTATGAGTAGAGTCATCCAAGCGCTCTCTTCTCCAAGCAGTCTTCCAAACAAGTTGTTATGTTTACACCCTTCAGCATTGGATGAATGGGGTCTTTTTTATTACTGAGATGGCTTCAAGGCATGATTTATTCTGTCTTGGTGAAAAATACTTGTTTTCTCTTTAATAGTACTAATTTCTTCAGCAACCACAACATCCTTGGCCACAATTTTACACAAAATTTTCTGGCCAAATTGAAATTTTTCAATATCTTTCTTCTCTGCTTTTGCTCATGATTATCACAGTAAACTTGAATAAAAGCTGGCAATAATACCCATTCAACTGCTTGAATGCTGAACTACCTTGAAATTTCCTCCTCCAGAGCAATTAGGCCATCTCCTTTAACTCCAGCTTCACAGAAAGTCTCAAGACATGGACAACATTTAGATAATTTTTTTTTCCAAAATACAATAATAATTATCTATAGTTCAATTAGGAACAGAGTCCTTATTTCCATCTGAAATCTCATGAGCACAAACTTTTCTGTCTTTCTTTAGCATTCTGGTCTTCTGAATTCCCACCAGAACTGTTTTATTGAAGTCTGCTTTCAACATTCTAAGACTTCTCTAGCCTTCATCTCCAAATTTTCCCAAATGTCTTTGGAAAACCAGTTCCAAATGTTTTTTAACCACTTGGATGGGTATAATCAGAGAAATAACTGTACTCCTGATATAATTTTTGTGCGTCAGCTATTCATCACTGTGACCAAAGCATCTGACATAATCAACTTCAAGGAGGTAAAGCTTAACTTTAGTTCATGGTTTGACAGGTTTCAATACATAATTGACTGACTCATTGCTCTGGGCTTAAGGTGAGAGAGAACATTATGGCAGAAGGGCATGGTGGAGGAAAACCGCTCACCTTGTGGCAGCAAAAGTAGAGAAAGTTGCCAGAGAGTAGATAAATCCTTTCAGATGTTTTATTCAACTTTTTCATCACTATGAACATAAGACCTTATAAGCACAATGTAGAGTAGGAAGTTTATTTGGAATTCATAGTTTCAGAGCTCTCAGTCCATAAATGGCCATCTCAATAACTCTGGGCCACAAGTGAGGCAGAACACCATGGTGGAAAGCACATGGCAGATCAAAGCTGCTCAGGTCATGGCAACAAAGAAGCAGAGAGAGCTCTGTTCACCAGGGACAATATATAAACCCCAAACTCATTCCCCTAGTGACATACCTCTTCACTTACTCCCTACTTCCCTACAGTTACCATTAAGTTAATCCATATCAGTGGATTGATCCACTGACTATATTCTATTTTTAAAAATCTAATTATTTCACCCCTAAATGTTCTTGCATTGTCTCACACATGAACTTTTAGGGGATACCACATATCCAAAACATAATATTATGCCTTTGGCTCCCAAAAGCTCAATGTCATTTCACAATGCAAAATATCTCTAGTCCATTTCTAAGAATCCCCAATCTTAAAAGTCTTTTGTATTATCCCAAAGACCAAGTCCAAATTCTCTGAGACTCAAGGAAAACTTAGATGTTTTCCACTGTGAAGATCAAAAGCAAGTTACATATATCCATTATATAAAGAAGTGAGTAATTACGTTTATTCCAACATGGAAAAATGGGGGCACAGAAAGAAGGGATTGGACCAAAGAAAGGCTGAGCAAAATACAGCTGGGGAAACATGTCCTGTAACTTCATATCCAGCACCTGGGACACAAGGCATGATGTTCTTTCTGAAGGGCTTGTGTAGCTCCATCTCCATGGTCTTGATGATTATGGTCTACAAGATTTCTCTTAGCTTGTCTCTGCTTATTTCCTGCAGCTTTCCTTGTCAGGCATTCCACAATACTGACATCTTTTAATATTAGGGGACTCCACTGCAGCTTTGGCTTCATTCTAACTTCTTCATCACATTACCTGACATCCCATTCCTTCCTTTGAAATCTTGTTGGAAACATCCATGACCTCCAACTCCAGAATCTTCCATTCACACAGAACCAGCTAAACATTTTGAGTGCCAAAATCTGCCACCATCTCAAGCAGTTATCAGGCCTCCTAGGACAATGGTTGCAGTAACCTTTAAGTGCATGGATGACCTCTGTGCAAGCAGGGTGCCCCCATTATCTCTTCTCAAAGAAATTTTCATTTTTACACACTTGAGCCTGAGGTGAGCATGGTCTTGTCAATTCTTGAGATACCCTCAAGCCATCTTCTCTATTGCCTCTGGGTAAATATTTACTACTTCTTTAGTGTTTATAATCTCTTTAACAACCAAATCCTCTTAGGCCCAGTTTTACGCACAATTTTCTGGCCAAACTTCTAGTTTTCCAAATCTTTCTGCTCTACTTTCTGCTCCAGATTATCACAATAAACTTGACTCAAAGCTGCCAGCAATGTCCATGCCACCACCTGAATGCTCTACTGCCTTGAAATCAACTCTGCCAGATTTATTAGTCCATCACCTTTAAAGTCAGCCTCAGAGAATGTCTCAGAGCATGGTCAAAATGTAGACAACTTCTTTGCCAGAAAATAACATGAATAGAATAAAACCCAAATTCAGACTTAATGCAAAATTACTCTAACAGGTGGTTGACTATTACATTAGAGGGATGAGAACTATTAGAATAGGGTGACTGTTGAATCTTCCATCATCTCAAATTTAAGTAAAAAGTTGTTTATTATAACAAAGAGTAAACAAAGTTAGAAAAAATGGTTATGGGGAACAGGGGATGGTGTGCTTGTAATGAACAGGTAGAAGAGGTATAATGAGACACATAAGACAAATTTTTACCCAGAGTTCGGTCTATTTTCGGGAAGGAAAATTAAGAAGGATGTTGAACTCTGAAGTAGGTTGTGGCTGAGCCAAATTTCAAGGGCCTGTGAGAAGGAGAATACCTTAACCAGTTTTATTTATTATTTTTTAGTTGTAGATGGACACAATATCTTTATTTATTTATTTATTTTTTGCTGTGCTGAAGATGGAACCCAGTACCTCACATGCAGGCTGGTGGGGCATAATTGGAAGAGATGGGTTACTAGGGATGTGCTTTGGAAGAGTTCATCTTCCCTTTAGTCCCTACTCCTCTCTTTCTGCTCCCTGGCCATCAGTAGCAGAGCAGCTTTCCTCCACCAAGTACTTCTAAATAATATTCTGCCTCAACTTGAGCCGAGAACAATAGTTATGGTTTGGATGTGAGGTGTTCCCAGAAAGCTCATGTGTGAGACAATGCCAACAGGTTTAGAGGAGAAATGATTGGGTTATGACAGCCTTATCCCAATCAGTCAATCAAAACTCTTATAGGATTAAATGAGTGGTAACTAAAGATAGGTAGGGAATGGCTGGATGAGGTAGGTCATTGGGGCATGTCTTTGGATTTTATATTTTTATCTGGTGAGTAAAGCCTCTCTCTGTTTCCTGATTATCATGTGAGATACATCCTTTCCCCACACTCTTCTGACATGAAGATCTGCCTCACCTTGAACCCTGAGGAATGGAGCTGAAATTCTATGGACTGAGATCTCTGAAACCATAAGCCCCTAAATAAACTTTCCCTCCCCTAAAATTTTTCTTGTCGTGTTTTTAATCACAGCAGTGAAAAAGCTGACTAAAAGAACAACACAGACATGCAACTATAGATTAATTTCTGAAACAATGAGCCAAAATAAACTCTCCCTCCTCTGAGTGGTTCTCTTCAGGTATTTTGTTCACAGTGATGCAAAGCTAACTAACATACCTATATTGCATAATTTTTTCTACAAGCAAAGTGAAGATGAAGTGAACACTTGATTTCTCCAGTTGGTCAAGATGATTCCCATGAGGCTAGCTTCTGTCTCACTGTATCCACAGGCTGAGGGGATCAGCATATCTTAATTTTCTGAGGGTATCTAGAAGCAGGGAGAAAAAATTTCTCAGCACAATGATATGTGAATCATAATCACAAGTTTTGGATTTTATAACTAACTTATAAACAACACCAAAAGGCCTGTTCATGAATGCCACAAAACACACTTTCCAACCATACAAGTAGATGACCTATGTCTCTAAAACTCCATACACCTACATGGCCAGTGTTGCAAATGCTTCTGTGTACAGTTTCACACATACCTCCACAGAAGTAAAGCATAAGACCCTACAGATAGCACAAAGATCTCAAGAAGAGATGTAGATCTCTTTAACTCCACTTGGTTGTATTTTGAGAAGGCACACAATTTTGAACTCTCAAGATAATTCCTCAGAGAAAATTAATAGGAGGCTCAGAGTACCTTCCTTGGCTTTGTGAGTTCAAGAAAAGATACAGAATATATAGGATTCCCTCCTAAATGAAACAAGAAGAGAGAAGAGAATACATACAGAGAAAATATTTGAAAAGCCCCTAGACTATATAGCTATGCTGAATGTTGAAGTTCTTCGTCTCACAAAGTCAGTCAGTAACTAGTGTAGAAAGTGAGTTCACCTTGTAAAGCAAAGAATAAAGCCGGGCACAGTGGTGCAAGCCTGTAATTCCAGCACTTAGGGAGGCTGAGACAGGAGAATCTCAAGTTCAAAGCCAGCCTCAGCAACAGCAAAGCACTAAGCAACTCAGTGAGAACCTGTCTCTACATAAAACACAAAATAGGGCTGGGGATGTGGCTCAATGGTCGAGTGCCCCTGAGTTCAATCTCCAGTACCAAAAAAAAAGCAAAGAATAAAACATAAAGCATCAAATAAAATAAAGAAAATAAGACAATTATATCACAGAAGAATGAAAGCAGTTTTAGGATCTGACCCCAAAGAAATGCATATCTAATATTATAGCTTGGATATGAGGTATTCCCCAATAAGATCATGTGACAGACAATGTAGTAATGTTCAGAGGTGATGTGATCAGATTATGAAAGCTGTAACCCAATCAGGGGACTAATCCATTTAATGGGATTAATGGTCTGAATGCATTACTGTGCCTTAACTGTGGACAGGTGGGTTATGGTTAGAGAAAGTTGGTTCCTGTGGGCATGATTTGGGGATTATATACCTTGCCCCTGGCACCTCTCTCTACCATGGCTTCTTGGCTGCCTTTATAAGTGGCTTTCCACCACTACAACCATCTGCCATGACATTCTTCCTCACCTCTATCCCAGAGCAATGGAGCCAGCCAACCATGGACTAAATTTCTGAAACCATGGGCCAAAAAACCTTTTCATTCACTAAGTTGTTTTTTTCAGGTATTTTAGACAAATTGATATAAAACTAGCTAACACATTTTTAATTATCTGAAAATTACTGAAAATATTTGCAAATCTTAAAGATATTCAGTGGGCTATAAGAAAACACATACATATAAATGAAGGAGAAAAAATAACACAAAAAAACACAAGATAGTTAACAAATAAACAGAAATTTCTTAAAAATCAAACATACATTCTAAAGGCCAATAATAAAATGACAATTTAAAATTTCAATAGAGAAGCCAGACACAGTACCACATACTTATAATCTCAGATACATGGGAGACTGAGGCAGGAGGATCAAAAGCTTAAGACTGTACAATTTGTTATACCCTGAATCAAATTAAATAAGTAAATAAAAGAGTGAATGAATGAATGAATGAATAAATAAATAAATAGCAATGGGTATGCAGCTCAGCTCTAGATCACCCCTGGCCTCAATCCCCAACACTAAAAAAAATTACCTAAAAAGCATACTGGAACAAGCAAAAGAAAAGAATTGATGAAATTGAAGGTAAAACATTTGAAAATATCTGCCTCTGAAAAAAACAGAAAAAAAAAACAAAAAAAATCAATGAAGATCAAGGCTAGAAAATGGTATATCAGAGAAACCCACAGTGTCAATAACAACTGTCCATAGTGAACAAAAACAATAATTCTATAATGGAAAACTAAGTTAGGGATATGGTTGAAAAATGCAGGGAGGCAAATCAGTGAGCTAACAACTAAGAGAACACCAAAAACATCTATTTCTATAATAAAAAATGATAAAGGTAACATACAGTAGAAGTGTTGCGCATGCTGTATCTCATTAGGGGAAGGAAAATTCTCCTCCAACAAGTTGAAAGACATTCTGTGAATGAGCTTAGGAGGAAAACAAAAACTGATCCCCAAATCCAGAATCTGAGCAGATAAGCTTGTAAAACCTAAGCTGTACAGGGCACAGTGGTGCACAGCTGTAATTCCAGTGATTTGGGAGGCTGAGGCAGGAGGATCACAAGTTCAAGGCCAGATTTGCCAACTTAGAGAGGCCTTAAGCAACTTAATGAGATCCTGTCTGAAAACAAAATATAATACAAAGGGCTGGGGATGTAGCATATGTGTGTGTGTGTGTGTGTGTGTGTGTGTGTGTGTGCTTGTGTGTATGCCATTTTAATTATGTTGAAATTTATAGGTAATATGTTTACAGATACACATGATAAATATGCACACATATGAATAAACTTACACACTCAAACATACATGCATGTGTATGGATATGTTTAAGCCTTGATGGCAGTGACAATTTCACAGGTATACACCTATACCCAAACTCATTGAGCTTCACACACTACATATGTTCACCATATAATATGTCCATAATATCTCAATAAATTAATTTTTTAAAAAATTGTTATTCCTCTGCAGTTTGGCCTCAACTGTTCTGAATGAGAAATCAGAAATCAAACAAATTATTGTTCTCCAATATCTTTTTTATAGATTTTCTCTGATTGTTCTGAAGACATTTGCTTTATTTGTTTAGGTTTCCTCAGTTCATTGATGCAGTCTCTGGCACTATATTTTTTTTAGATTTATCCTGGTTGGATTTCACTAAATTTTGTCAAGCTATAAGTTTTTTGACAAATTTGATAAATATCCAGCTTAAAATATATATATATACATATATAT
>CM053417.1:62203096-62300829 GCA_028644305.1 Xerus rutilus
AGGACTATGGCCTTCTCTTCCTGTACCCAACCCCTCCCCTTCCTGACCGGGTTTTCTTGAAATTCTCTGTGTACAGAATCTCCGGCGCCATTTCTCCCGACCCGCTCTGATGGACGGGGAGATGGTCCGAGGGCTCGCCTTCCAATAAAGCCTTGCTGAGTGGCTTAATTAATTTTCTCCTGGTCGTGTGAATTTTACATATATATATATATATATATGTATATATATATGTTCCTGGGATTGAACTCAGGGGTAATTGACCACTGAGCCACATCCCCAGCCCTATTTTGTGTTTTATTTAGAGACAAGGAGTTACTGAGTTGCTTAGTGCCTCCCCATTGCTGAGGCTGGCTTTGAACTTGCCATTCTCTTGTGTCAGCCCCCTAAACTGCTGGGATTACAGTTGTGCACCACTGGGCCTGGCTCAAATGTGTATTTTTATACCATATTCTTTCTCCTTACTTTCTTTAACTCTGATATTGTGAATGTTAGACTCCTCCTAGAGTTTGAGCCTCTTCATTTTTCATACCTTTTGTAAGGACAAAAAGAAGAGCATGATCACGGGGGCAGCAAACTATGCAAGTCATGGTAGGCTTTATTCAGGAGCAGGAGTCATCTGTGGAGGTGATGGACCCATATTCCCGGTGGAAAATGAGACCCAGCACAAAGGAAGGGACTGGGTTTATATAGGCTCTTAAGTTTTGGCGGGCATTTAGGAATTTAGAGTTGTTTGCCAATTAAAGTAATCAATTTATCACTTTAGTTTGGCTCCCTCTTCTTCCTGGAGCAGCCTCAGGAAGACATTTATTGGAGGAGGTGTTAATTGCTGGCTTGATTAACATCAAAGAGACAAAACTGGGGAAGGTGCAGGCTGCCGGCATGATTAGCATTAGAAAGACAGTGTTGGGGAAGGTGGGAGCTGCCAGCATGACCAACATCAGGAAAACATTGTCCAGGGAAATGAAGGTAATTCTTGGCCATTCTTTTACATTATTTTTCTAATTCCCATATCTATCACCTTGCCTCTTTGTTTTTCTGGTTGTATTTTTAAAAATCTATAATCATGCTTTCTCATTATTTTTAAATTTTTCTTAGTTGTAGATGGACACAATATCTTTATTTTATTCATTTTTATGTGGTGCCAAGGATGGTACCAAGTGTCTCACGTATGTGAGGCAAGTGTTCTACCACTGAGGCAAAATCCCAGACCTCCTCATTACTTTCTCTGTAATTTCTTCCAGTTTGTTAGTGGGTCTATTTTCTACTTCACCTCTTTTATATTTTTGTTCTGAAATTTCCATTTAAGTATATTTTATTTATTCTCTGTAGTTTTTCTATTATTTCGTTTATTTCAAGAATGTTTGATCTACTTCTTGGAACATGATTCTAGTAACTTCTTTAACTTTGTACTAATTCTTATATGTGAACCTCTCTAGATTTGGCTTATATTGATTTTTTATTCTCAAATTGATATCTTTCTGTTATTCTGAGTCATTTTAAATCATATCCTGAATATTTGAATAATATTTTATTTGAATTTGGTTCTTATTTATATTCCTCAATAAGAATGCTATTTTTTTTATTTTTGCAGGCCATAAAATTGATTAGGTTCCGAACAGAAAGTCTAATTGATCTTACCTATGTTGTGATGTTAATTTCAATTCTGGTTTTTAAATCTTTGTGTTAGGGTAGCGGCCAGCCAGACACGAACACCTCTGTACAGCCAGGAAAATCCTTTATTCAGGGGAGTGGGCGCCCGGGCGAAGGAAAGAGGAAAAGAGAGGAGAGGGGCCGTGCGGGAGGGATTTTATAGAGCCCACTACAAACCGTGTGGTGAGCTAGGGATTGGTCACTTTAAGATTGGGGGCAGATAAGCAGTGGTGGTCTTCTTTTGATGTGCTAACCTGGGCAGTTAGGTTTTGTTTTAGGCTTTGTTTCCCAGGTGGAAGATTGGGAGAGGAACCCCCTGGGGCAGGAACTGCCCTGTGCTTCTAGAGAGGGGAGGTGAAAATTAATTACAAAAGGGCTGTTTTCACCTTACACTTTGTACTGTTATTGAGCTTTGTCTTAAATGTTCCCCACACAGTATCCACTCTGGAATGGGCGCTGTGGGCTGTTTAGTTCTCAAGCATTAGTACATACTTTGGCGTCATAAACCCACATAATATGTTTGGTAGGAGTTTATAATTCCCAGTGATACTAAAAAATTCGCTCTTCCTACAAGTTAATTCTATTGAAGTCTATCTTTATTTTCCTCCAGTCATTTTCTGATTCCTTGGAACCCCATTTCACAGTCCTGCAGAAAGGAAGATGTTTTCTTTATGCCACCCTTTTGTAATAGTGGTCCACTTCATTATTTGTATAGCCCCCACTACTCTGAGGCTTATTTTTAAAAGGACATCTTTTTTCTCTCTTCTCCCTGCTCCCCTCCATATCAGGATTAGAGAGACAAAGTCATCTTTTCTTCCCCATTTTTGGCCTCGTTATCTGTCCTTGAGCACGCACCCACCACAGGAAGGAGATGTCACCAGATCTAGGAAGTGAGTATCTCCCAAATGAACAAGTGAATCACAATCCCTCTACAGGGAACACCCGGAAGAGAGTCTTTGAATAGCTTCTTTAAAAGCTCCCTGTTCTCAGGGATGGGCAGAATCACAGCCTTTGGACAGAAATCCTTGGTGCTTCTCCTTTGCTAGCAAAGCAATAAAATTATTTCCTTTTTTTTCTCAAAACTGTCTTATTCTTATTAAATTGACATCAGGGACAAGGATGGAGTTTTTGGTAAAACTTTCATGTTTTTCTTATGTCTGCTTCAAAATTATTAGGAAAATGCTAGAGGAACAGAGAAGAAAAATAAAGCAACTAGGTAAAACACCTTCATCTATTCTGATTCAAGAGAAAGATTTCCACCACAAAGTTTTAGGGACCTACTCTATTTCTATACAACCATAAAATTGGTATCTGGAAAGAGAAAATAGGGGCTGAAGTTTTCTAAACTTCTGATGTTTTCTTTAAATTTAAATTTAAATTTTATTTTATTTTTGTTCCATGAGCATTGAATCCAGGGGCATTTAACCACTAAGTCACATCCCCAGCCTATTTTATATTTTATTTCAAGACAGGTTATCACTAAGTTACTTAAGTCCTCACTAGATTGCTGAGGCTGGTTTTGAACTTGCAATCATCCTACCTCAGCCTCAGGAGTTGCTGAGATTATAGACATGCAACATTGAGGCTGGCTCCTTTAATATTCCAACAGCAAGAAAATACAAGCTTTCTTTAAACACTTTCTGTCTACACCCTTTGTGATCATGTGAATTTTGGATTACTTTGATTTCAGTATGAATGATACCAGAGGGGGGAAATAGTATATTTGTCACCATTTAATTGTTATATCCATTAACTTCTCTAGTCTATTAATTCTTTTCAAACTCCATAGACAGCTTTATTCCACATAATGCTTAGTGGTTATATTTTCACTTACCAACTTTATGATATCTGGTCCTATTCTTCATTTTTCTTGTATATATTATGGCAATAATAACAATATATCCTCCTAAAGGAGTATCATACATATTAAAGGAGGATTCAGTAAGTCCTTAAAAAATGTCTGTATCATATGTGATACATACCTTCTCAAAGGTTACATTTATGAGTCATAATTTCATCACTAGATCCAAAATTTCTAAACTTTGAATGAGATTATGGGTCAGTAATAGAGTGACTCCCTAGGTTATTTGATGCCTTGGGTTTTATCTCTAAGACAAAAAAATTAAAATTTCAATTTTGATTTATTTCTTTACAGCTATTTCTATACATTAATAACAACATGAATGAAACCATACTGAAAATAGCTATTAGTAACCTGCTATTATACTCAACTCTAAATATTTTATATATCCATAAATGTAACACCTTTGAAGTTTGCATTCCATTGTATGGAAGTATTATTATTTTAACTCAATTTGTATTTTATCTTTTTCTTGAAATATTTATATCAACAATGAAAATATTTATGACCAAAAACGTTATACCCTTCTTTATTATTTTTATAAAAATATTATCTGAATTTTATGTTACTTGCTAATTTCAATTTTTAAATTATTATAATTTTTATACTTCTATTGGTCTACATATTCCCAAGTCTATTTTATTGTGGTGAAACTTACATGACATTAAATTGCCATTTTGATCATTTTTATACTGCTCAAATTTAGCATATTCATCATCTAAAATAATTATCATACCTTTTAGAGGAGTGCATTAAGAATTCTGTCCCCCAGTAATATTGAAATGTACACAATTTTTTTTTATTTTCCATTTATTAATTCCATATTATACCTATTATTTAAAAACTATTTCCTTCCTTCTTTATGTTATGTTTTCACTCTTTAATACCTAAAAGCTTTAATGTTATCATGTATAATTTATTTTATTTTTAGCACATTGTAGTTATAAATAATATTGAGGCTCATTTTGACATACTCATAAATGAATGTAGCATAATTTTCTCCATTTCAATACCCAGGAACATTCCCTCCCTTGTTTTCCATCCCCTTCCATTTCCTTTCTTTAATCTTTTGGTCTTCCTTCTATGCATGCATTTATTTATTTTTAATTGGGACATTATGATACATACATGAATATAGCATAATTTATAACTTAATTCCCCAGTTCACCTTTGTCTTGCCTCCTCCATCCCCCTAAGTCCTCTACTTCTACTCTATTGCCCTCCTTTCTATTTTTTTGTGAGAGATCCTTTTTTATTCCATTTTCTTAACTTCTGCATATGAGAGAAAACACTTAACCTTGAGTTTCTGAGTCTGCTTTATTTTACTTAGTACACTGTTTTCCTGTTCCATCCATTTATCAGGAAAAGACATAATTTCATTCATTTTTATGGGTGCATAGAATTTCATTGTTTATAAGGATGACATTTTCTTTATCCATTCATCTATTGATGGGTGCTTATGGTTCTATAATGTGGCTACTGTGAATTGTGCTGCTATAAATATTGGTATACATGTATTACTATGATATGCTGATTTTACTTCTTTTTTTATAAACCTTGATTTTATTTATTTATGTATTTTGTATATGGTGCTGAGGATCAAACCCAGTGCCTCACGCGTGCAAGGCAAGCACTCTACCACTGAGCCACACCCTCAGCCCCTGATTTTACTTCTCTTCAATAAATAACAGGGATAAGGGTAGCTTGGTCATAGGGTGGTCCCATCCATGGTCTTTGAGGAATCTCCATACTGCTTTCCCAAACAGTTGTACTAATCTAAACTCACACTAATAATGTATAAGTGTACCTTATTGCTAACTTCCTTGCCAGCAATTGTTATTTTTATTTCCAATGATTAATGATTACAATGTATCCTTGTTTCCTTATGTTTATTTTAATTTTGCTTTTATATCCAAGATATCATTTTCAAATACAATATATTGAAAGGCTTTTTCCCTATATTTTCTGAATTTCATAGTTTCTTTTTTATTTTAATTTTACAACTTTGAAAAATCTTAAATTGATTTTTATATGTGATATGAAAAACTTTTCCAACTTCACTCTTTAGTATATGGATATCCAAACATCACAGTATCACTTGTTGAAAACATTACTATCTCTGATTAAATAATGATGACAACTTTGTTAAAAATCATTCAGCTGTTGATATATCAGGCCATTTGTGGAATCTCTGTACAATTATGTTTGTCTATTGGTTTGTTTTTATATGGGCACAACAATGTTTTTTTATTTTGTATTTTAGTTTTTAATTTTTTTCCAAATTTTAAAATTTTATTATTATTATTTTTGGAAAGATTTTAAGTTAGAATGTGTGAATCCTACACATTTTGAGTTTATTTTAAAAATATTTTTCTATTTGGAATTCTTCAAGATGTCATATAGATTTCAAAATGGATTTTTCTACTTCAGTAATAAACACATTGAATGTTTTTTGTAAGAATTGTATTGAATTTTAACAATCAGTTAGGTAGTATGAACATAAATTAATATTTATTTTTCCAATTCATGAATACAGAACATTTTTCTTTTTAATGATGTCTTCTTAAATTTCTTTCAGCAATGTTTTGTAGTTTTTGGTACAAATCTTTCACCTCCTTGGCTAAATTTACTGATGAGCATTTTGTTATTTTTAATGTGATTGTAAATTAAATTTTTAAAAATTTTATATTCAAATTGTTATAATGCACAAAGTAAGATACTTTTTATTTTGATTTTGTGTCATGCAACTTTTTTGAGTTTATTTATTAAATCTAACAATGTGTGTATTTGTGTGTAATGGCTTTTCCTATGTATGGAATTATATTAGACAGAAACAAAGATAATTTTATTTCCTTCTTGTTAATTTTTATGCCTTTCATTAGCTTTTCATATGTCCACCACTTAAAACTTCTAGTTTTTAATAGTTATTATTACATGTTAAATGTACAAATCAAAAGGGTTCACTGTGACATTTAAATATATGCATACACCACCATGTGTTGTGAATATGTTGAATATGTACATCCACTCTATATCCTTCCCCCAACTCCTTATTCTGTCCTAAGAAATACCTCTCCTACTTTTTGGTCTTCTCTTTTTTATTTTTCCTGTATAACAAAAAGCATGTGTTGCTTGTCTTTCTATGTGGGGCTTATCTTTCTTAACATGATGCCCTCCAGTTCTATTCATTTTACTGCAAATAAATTCATTTTATTTTCTTCATGTTTATATTCTACCCATTGTATACATACAAACATTGTCTTTATCCATCTGGTAAAAGGAAGGTAAGTTAATTCCATAACTTAGTTATTGTGCATGCTAATAAAAACATGAGTGTGCTTATATCTCTTTTGAATGTTGATTTCCTTGTAATGGAAAATATATCCATAAGTTGGATAGGTGGATAACATTAAAATATATTTTTTAAATTTTTTTCATAATAGTCATGTTAAATGGAGTGAGATGGGATCTAACTATAGTTTTATTTTTATGTTCTGGATGACTAATGATATTGAGCATTATTTCACATATTTCATGGACATTTGTATTTCTTCTTTTAAGAAGTATCTATTTAGATCATTTGCAAATTTATCAATTAGATTACTTAATATTTGTTACATTTTTGTTAATTCTCTATATATTCTAGGTTTTTGTCCTCTACCAGAAGAATAACTGCTTAAATTTTCTACCAATTCTTAGATTGCCTCTTCACTCTGTTGATTGTTTCCTTTGCATGCAATCTTTCCCTTCTAATTCGATGCAATACCGAGTATCAGTTAATACTTTTGCTTCTTGACCTAGTGGAATCCTATTCACGAAATCATAGTCTATGACAATATCTTGAAATATTCCCTCTATGTTTTTGTCTAGTAGTTTCATACATTCAGGTGTTACATTAAGGTTGTTGATCCATTTTGTGTTGATTTCTCTAAATGATGAGAGACAGGGGTCCAGTTCAATCTCCTATGTTTCTATATCCAGTTTTCCCAATACCATTATCTGATGTTGTTGTTTTGCTCCAGTGAATGTTTCTGGCAGTTCTTTGGAAGATCACTACACTGTAGATGCATGGGTTCATATCTGGGCCCTATACCAGTACCATGTTGTTTGTATTACTATGCTTATGTTGTATATTTTGAGATCAGGTAATGTTATGACACCAGCATCAAATTTTTTGCTCAGAAATTTTTGGTTATTTGGGGTCTTTTGTGCTTACATATGAATATTAAGGATTCCTTTTTCTAGTTCTGTGTAGAGTGGTGTTGGTACTTTCATGGGGATTGCATTGGATATATAGATAGCTTTAATTAGTAAAGCAATATTAACCATATCAATTCTCCAAATCCATAAACATGGGATTTGTTTGCATCTTCCAGTGTTTTCTCCCATCTTTCTTAAATATTTTGTAATTTTCATTTTACAGTTCTTTCACCTTATTGGTTTGATTTATTCCTAGATGTTTTATTTTAATACTTTGAGGATATTATAAATGAGATTTTTTTCTTGATTTCTTTCTATATGAGTTCAATGTTGGTGTATACAAAAGCTACCAATATTGGTACATTTCTTTTGTATCCTGAAAATTGAATGAATTAGTTTATCATTTCTAATGACTTTTTCTTGGAGACTTTTAGATTTTCAAATATAGTATTAAGTTCTCAGCAAATTATTAGTATCAATTTTATTTCATTATTTTAACTTATTGTTTTGGATGAAATTTTAAATATTCTATAAAACAAGAATGGAGAGAATGGAAACCCTTGACTTGATCCTGACTTTAGGGGAAATGCTTTTTTTTTTTTTTCCCATATCCAGTATGATGATGGCTATGAGTTATCAATATGCAACCTTTATTATTTAGGTATTATCCTTCTGTATTTAATTAATTCATTGCATTTATCATGAAAGCACATTGAATTTTATTATAGCTTCTTCACACATTTATAACAATGATTATGCAGTTATCTTAAAGTGGATTTAGATATTTTATTATGTTTATTGATTGTTGTATGTTGAAACTTTCTTGAATCACTGGATGAAAAAACATGATCACGGTGTGTGACTTTTCTAATGTGATGTTCAGTTTTATTTGCTGGCATATTATTGAGGAGTTTTATCTGTTGTTATCAGTGAATTATTATTTATTTTTGTGTTCTCTTATGGATTTGATAGCAAAGTAATACTGGCAGCATAGAATGTGCTTGAAAGATTTCTTCTCTTTGTATTTTATGCAATAATTCAAAGAACATTAGTATTAGATTTTCTTTAAACCATGTTAAAATTCATTAGTCGATCCACACATCCCTGGATTTTTCTCTGTTGGGATACTGTTATTGCAATCTGATTACCTCTTCTCTGTTAATATTTATACATCCACTTGGATTAATATTGGTAAGGCATATGTGGACACAAATTGGTCAGTTTCTTCTAGATTTCCCAGCTGATTGTAATAGAATTTTTCAAAATATTACCTAATTATGCAATGAAATTCAGTGATGTCTGTTGTAATATTCCTGTTTTTATACAAATTTCATTTTGACCCTCTATATCTTTAATTTATGTATGTTTGCATTTTTAGTATTTTTATAAAGCTAACTTTTGGGGAGTACCAGGGATTGAACTCAGGAGTGCTCAACCAGTGAGCCACAATTGACTAACTTCCATCAACTTAAATAGGTCATATGGTGAGGGGCATGTGGCATGCTGGGGATAATCCCTGCCCTCATTCCAATTATATGTATGAGTTCACAAATTGCTATCAAAGACATTTGTCCCAATGGACAGGTGCCCTATACTCTATTCTTAAGGGCAGCACTCTTCATTTGCCTGTTGTCTATAATGCAGCATGTCAAGAAGATTGTGTGCTAGTGTTGTTTATAATCTTCTGAGATGAATTGGGTTTATGAGACTGTAATCCCCTATGCTAGTGTTAAGGAATGTCTGTAGATTCCCCAAAATTGGGATATGCAGGAATTTATAACAAATAGAGCAGTTTGAATTTGGACAGCATCACCTTTATCAGGATAGTTCTCAGCCACAGCAGTTTGAACTCTGGGCATAGGCAGGGAAAACAATGTGAATATCTTCTCTAAATAAAGCTACTGTGGAGACTTAAATAAAGCTTCTCTAAAATAAAGCTACTGTGGAGACTCTGGGTTACTTCTATATCTGTGCTACAAGACTGTGTCAATTGTAAAATTTTCCAATAGCTAGGATTGCTGATGTCTGCCATGATTGGATTTTCTGAATCTTTCCTGTTCACTCTTTCCCCTGTTATGAGGCGTATCAGCCTTCCTCAGCACAGGGACAAGAGTGATAGCTTCAGGTAACTTAGTTCATATTTTTTTAACCATTGAATCTGATTTCGGAGTCTTAAGTATTTCAGTTTCTCCCTTGATAAGTTTCAGTGTTCTCCCATATTCACTGACCCAAATATGCAATTATAAATCTGTTTCTTCAGTTCTTTATGTGTAAAAAAAACAAATGTTGTATACTTTTATTGTATCATCTTGAAAAACCTTGTATGCAACTTTTTTATGAGAATGCGAGAATGAGAGACACATAGTGGTTTAGTGTTTTGTTTTGTTTTTTAACGAAGGATTTAACTCAGGGGTACTCGACCCCTGAGCCACATCCCCAGTCCTATTTTGTGTTTTATGTAGAGACAGGGTCTCATTGAGTTGCTTAGCACCTCACTTTTGCTGAGGCTGGCTTTGAACTCGATATCCTCCTGCCTTATCCTCCTGAGCCCCTGGGATTACAAGAGTATGCCACCACAGCCTGGCAGCATATTCTATTGTTAAGTGATAGTCTTTTGAAAGACTGAAGGTATTTAAATACATTGGTATATTGATGTAAGTATATTATGTAGCGGGAAATATTTATGATGTAGGAAACAGAGGTTATAATTATAATTACATACACCAAACTATCGAGCACCTACTAAAACTGGGTTGGAATATAGATACAAATTATATATCAGTGAATGGACATATTCTGTTTTTCAGTTAGTTTACATTATAGTGAATAATTTTAAACTTAGTAACGTTAGAAGACAATGAAAGATTGGCCTTTGGTAAGTCAGCAGATTAGTTCATGAAAAGCTTTTCGTACTAAGTTAGGAAGTGTAAGTTTTACCTTACAGGCTATAAAAAACAACTAAATAATTTTAATTAAAGTTTTTGGTTGTTGTTGTTTAGGTTTATGTTCCATAAAGGTCACCCTAGTGGTAGAGGAATCAGACAAGAGAAAGGAAAGTCAAGAGAAACTGTTGAAAAAATAGGAAACTAGTGTAATATTACAGAAGAATGATAAAAATTCTTGAAATAGCAGGTCATTTTTAAAGTGAGTAAAAGGATTTTAATAATTGGAACCAATAGCACACAGTGATTAATTAGGTTTATAAGATCAGAGAGATAAAGAGCCAGAAATGGCTTCTAGTTTCTCTGACATACAGAATATAATGGTGCTATGATTTGGAACTTGTCTCCAAGAAAACCATGGGTTAGAGGTTTGGTTCCCAGCTTGACCCCACTGGGAGGTGGTGGAAATGTTAAAATGTAGTACCTAGTGGGAGGTCTTTGGGTCACTGGGAATATGCACTCAAAACAATTTGTGGGACACAGGCCTTTCTTGTTATTATTTTCTCTTCCTTGCCAGGAAGTGAGTGATCTTACTGAACAATGTTTCTATAATGACGGGCTGCCTCTCCTCAGACCCAAAAGCATGGGGGCCAGTCAGTAATAAACTGAAACCTCCAAATGTGTGAATGTAAATAAACACATTTTTTCTTTGAAAACTGATTAGCTCAGAAATTTGTTACACTGATGGCAAGCTAAAAACAAAATTGGAACTGAGAAGCAAGATCTTTGATATTTCTATATGCCTGATGATGTGGAAAACCCATTTAAATTGGCTTACAGTTGTAGTTTGGAAAAGTTTGGAGGGCAGGGTGGAGAAATTCTAGAATGTTAAGAGAGTTTAACGGACTGTTCTGTTAAGCGTTCTAAAGATCGCATGCTGACAGAAATATGAACAAGAAAGACTTTTTGTGAGGTTTCAGAAAAAAATTAGAAATTTATTGTCAATTGCACTAAAGGCCAACCTTGTTACGCCTTGACAAGTAATGTGGCAGCATTTTATCTATTTCCTGGAATTTTGTTATGTGGAGCATAAAAGTAATGCCCTAATGTACTCATCAGAGAATATTTTAAAACAGCAAGACACCCAAAATGTAGCATGGATGTTATTGTCTGCTTTTAGTCATATTTACATTATAGAATAAAGAGCAAACTGGAGTAAAGCAGAAAGATTTTATTTTTAAAAATACGCTTGGGCCAGAAAAAAGAATATGCACAAGGTTTTGGCCAAAGAGGTTACAAGTAATAAATAAAATACTTTGGACCATCACATTAGGAAAAATCACTTGGGGCATTTCAGAAATTACCAGACACTGCTTCACATTCTCAGAAATACAGATGTATTTCTAAGGCTTTTCAGTGTAGAATTTTTTGAATCGGGAGCCCAAGGGCTCACACAGAACTACCTTGGAATTTGTTTCCTGTTGCCCAAATGGGGCAAATCACTTGAAGTAGACCCAGGCATAGCTCATTCTAATGATAGATTAATTATGAATTCACCATTACCTTTGAGTTTTGCACTTTGATATGTTTTTTTTATTGGTAGTAGTTATAATTGTTTTGTTACTAGATGAGACACTCCCTTAAGCAGTTCTTGTGAGTATGGTCTAGTGAATTCTATCAACTTTTCCTAGTCTGGGGAAGTATTTATTTCTCTTTCTTTACTGAAGTAGAGCTTTACAGTATATTATTCTTGATTGGTATGTTTCTTTTTTTCAATACTGGAATATATTTTCTCTCTTCCTAAAGGTTTCTGTTAAGAAGTTGAGAGGACAAGACAAACGCCATTTTGTGACACTGAGCCTTTGTCCTCAACCCAGCAGCCCCCACCCAGATCCTGGAAAATTGTGACACACTTAATGGCGCACTGCTCTGGTGCCAGTGAGTCGTTTCGCAATCTGAACCAACCAATCAGGAAATTAAACATTGGGCCCACCATAGCCAAACCTATCAGCCTAAAGTTCAACTGACCTCATACCGACCACACTCACCCTTACCCAATCCTGTAGTGACAAGACCACTGTCCCCCTGCGTGCTTTCCTTTACCCAATCATGTAACACCAAGGCATGTACTCCCCTGCTTGCGATTGTAATCCATAAAAATCCCCACTTCCCTAGACTCGGGGCACACCTCCCTACCCGCTGTGTTGGAGAAGGTGTGCAGTCCCTGCTCGAGCTTGGATTTAAAAACGCTTTTGTGATTACATCGGAATCGGACTCCTGGTGGTCTCTGGTGGTCTCTTGAGTCTGGGCATTACAAAATCTAATATCATTATGGGGGTTAATTTGTAAGAGTCAGATCTCTGTCACCTGAACACTTTTTAGATTATCTCTTTAACATTGACTATTATAATATGTATCAGGTTATCATTCTTTAAATTGTTTTTATTTGAGGTTCATTGAGACTACTGAATGTGGATTTCATATCCTTCTTAAGATTTTGATAGTTAAGCCTTTATTGCTTTAATTAAGCTTTCTGATTTTCTGATGTTCTGATTTGTTTTCTCTCTTTTCCTGAGATTCTCATGTGCTATAGATTCATTTGATTGATAGTATCTCATGAGTCTATAATCTTTACTTCAGTCATTTTTCCTTATTTCTTATAATTCCTCTAATTATCTGATTTCAAATGTTTTGTCCTCAAATTAACTGATTTTTTATTCTGTGTGATTGAGTCTGCTCTTGAATATCTCCTATTAGTAGTTATTAGGGCTTATGAATATATGGGATAAATTTGTTGAATTTAAATGAATAAAATATTTTTCAAATATACAGGAATTTTTTAAATAAAGGAATTATAAAACAATATTACTCCCCAACACTAGCCCCAGGTGCATCACACTTTTGCAAAAAAAAAAAAGGTATATATTATATATATAAATATATATATAAAATATTTATATATTTAGTATATTTATATATTATATATAAATATATATATAAAATATTTATATATTTAGTATATTTATATATTACATGCTATATATAATAATTTATGTATTATATAATATTTTAATATATTTATGTATTATATATAAATGTATACTATTTTACATTTTTATATTTTATATTTTATATAAATAAATGTTATATATAAATACATAAAATATATGTACATATGTTATACATACATATATATATATATATATATATATATATATATATATATATATATATTTGGTAGTGGAGAGTGAATCCAGGTATGCTTAACCATTGAGCCACATCCCCAGCCCTTTTATATATTTTATTTAGAGACAGGGTCACACTGAGTTGATTGGGGCATTGCTAAGTCCCTGAGGCTGGCTTTGAACTCATGATCCCCCTGCCTCAGGCTCCTGAACAGCCAGGATTACAAGCATGTGCCACCATGCCCAGCTGCCAAAAAAAAAAAATTAAAGACATTATGGTGAAATCAATTCCTTCCTTAAAGATGACTCAAAAATTATTAATAACACAATATAAGGGGAAATGTAATTTTCAAAGTTAAATGTGATGCTAAAACTAAAAATTTTAAGGATTGTTTTTTTAAAGTATTTTGACAATACCATAGCAATAAATTATTTTAAAGTATGTTAACTTCATTAATTACAGGGCTAACTGTCATTGGGAAAACATTGCTTAATTCTCATATCAAAATATTATCAGTTCATGCTTCAGAAAATTATACTGCAATGATATATTTTCCTCCTGAAATTTTTTTTTAATTTTTTTTTTTTTAGTTGTAGATGGACACAATGTCTTTATTTTATTGCTTTGTATGTGGTGCTGAGGATTGAACCCAGGGCCTCACGCATGCGAGGCAAGCGCTCTACCGCTGAGCTACAATCCCAGCCCCTTTCCTCCTGAAATTTACTTGAAATAAATATTCCAACATTAGACGGTCAGCAATTGTACATATATGGATAGCTCATGCAAAACTTTCTAAAAGCCCGCCTGATATTTATTAATTTGGTAAGTGATTAGAAGTATTATTTTTGGAGATATTTTTGATGACTTAGCAGTGATGGCCACAGAGGAAGCTATGCTATTTCAGGTGACAATGCCCTGTAGTCTGGGAAGATTTTTTTTTTTCATATTAGTGATACCAGTCTTTGAGTCAAAAAATGTGTCCTTATTTCACAGTGTTGAAGATTAAACACATAAGAAACTCTAAGGCAAGCATACAAAGCAAGTTTTGTTTAAGAAAGTGATAGATATAGAATTCTAGAAGAGAAGTGAGGTGGAACTTCAGAAGAGAAAGCCCTGGGGAGGGGTGCATCTTACACTTTTGTAGACCTCAGAACATTTCTCTTTATTTTCTTCTCCAACCCCCTACCCCACCATATGTGACTAAGGGCAGGGATGCAGAGCTTAATTATTAGAAACTCAGAGTGCCCAGGAACATGATCACAGAGATTAACAACCCATTGTTCTCTTTTTGATAACCAATTCTCATCCTCCTTTGACCCTCCTCATTCATTACCTACACTGCCTGCCTAACCTTTGCCCCTGCCTCAGTTTGCTGAGGAATATGGCATGTCCTATCCACTTAGCCCAGGCAGGGCTGTAGCCAAATTGCTTTTGAGCAAAGAAAGCATATGGGAGTCAACACAGTGGGCCAATTTTCTAGAATTATTCTTTTAACCTTGTGTTCCCATCATTCTCATCCATCTTTTCTCTTATATTAGGAGGAATTTGCTAGTCCAAGATCCAAGAGGGTTCATGTTGAAATGAGAGAAGTTTCTTCCAGGTAAAAATATGAGAGGCATGTCTTTAGTACAGTATGAGTTCTAGATATCTATTTCCATTGAGTTCAAATTTCAAAATTTTAAGATAACCTATAAAACCAATAAAACAGTCTAAATTTCCTGAAAATGACAGAAATAGTTTATCAAATTCAAATAAATGCTAAAAGCTTAGGGAATGGTTTAGTCAGATTTCTGTAAACAATGAAATATCTGAGGTAATTAACTTATAAAAAGAAGGCCTTATTTTGACTCATAGTTTTGTATATTCCAGTTTATTACTGATTTATTTCATTTATTTGGAATTGTGGCAAAATAGTACATCATGACAGGAGTATACGCATGAGCAATAATGCTCCCATCATAAGTCAGACAGCAAAAGTGATGAGGAAGTGTTCAGATTCTCCCAATTCTCTTTGAGTGCATACCCTCAATGAACTAATGACTTCTCTTTAGGCTCTATCACTTACATGTTCTGCCAGTTACCAATAGCATCACACTGGGGATCAAAATTTAACATATATTAAAGTCAAGTCTGGAAACCTGCATGGATCCAAGTTGGCCATATTCCTCTGCCCACTCTCATAAAAATAGGAAAAAATGGAAAAGAAAAAATAAATTTTATGCAGTTTGATCAAACTTTGGAGAAGCAGCTAGATTGCTACTCTGCCCATCTCACAGATGCAGTCACAATTTATAGAAAGAAACATCAGGTAATATACATATGAAGATTTAGCTTTGTTAATCATATAACATGGCAGTCTCAGGTTCCCTGGTGCCTGGTAAGATCATGTGGCAAAACCTAGGATTCCATTCCTAGTAAGAGAAAGTGGTTTTTAATTTCAAATGTGATCTGGTTTACATGGACCTTTGGGAGGCATTCAAGGTCCAAACTTCGGCATTTCACTCCTGTACCTGAAACCTTCATGTTCATATTATAATGTAGAAAGACATTCATTCTATCACCAAGTTTCCCAAAATCTTAACTGTTCAGGCATTGCTCAAAGTCCAAGTCCCAAGTCTCTAAGACTCAAGTCAAACTCAACTATGAGCCCACATAATAGTAACAAGGAAATTACTACTCTGAAGATACAATAGTAGGACCAGCTAAGGGCAAACATTTCTAATAAAAAGGAGAGGAATAATGAAAATAATAATGACTTATCAATCCAAAATGAGACCAAAATCCAGCAGAGAAAATATTCAATTCTAAATGTTCATGTCTGTCATCTAAGGAATATAATAGTGAGATATGGTACCCAAGGGCTTAGGCAGATCCGCTTTCTATGGTACTGTTCATTGCAGCCCATATGACCACTCTTTTTTGTAGGTTTCTTTAACACTTTTTTCAGCTTCCCTCAGTAGATGTTTCACATTACTAGCTTCTCCATTTACCTTGGATCTCTATGTTAAAGTAGGTAGATTAATGTGGAGCAGGGGAGTAGGGTAAAAGAGAATAGGATTCACTATATCTTGACTTACAAAAGATCATTCCATGTCAGATGACAAAAGAATCCTGCCCAGAAATCACATTGTTCACAGCCAGATGTTATATTCTTTCTTTTTAATTATAGTTTGATTTTTTATTTTTTTGTACTGGGCTTCAACCCAGGGCTTTCTGAAAGCACTTTACCACTGAAGTATATTTTCATTATTCTGTTCTTTTTAGATATACATGATAATAGAGAATATTTTGACATATTATACATACATGGAGTATTATTTATTCTAATTAGGATCCCATTCTTTGTGGTTGTACATGACGTGTAGTTTCACTGGTTATATATTCAAATGTGAACATATGAAAGTTACGTCCAAGTCATTCCACTATCTTTCCTAATCTCATCTCCTCTCCCTTCCCTTCATTCTCCTTTGTCTAATCCTATGAACTTCTCTTCTTCCCTCTCCCTCCTTGTTGTATGCTGATTTTACATCCTTTGAGTATAAACCAAGGAATGGAATAACTGGGTTCTATTCCAAGTTTTCAGAAATCTCCATATGGCTTTCCAAAGTGGTTTCATCAATTTGAACCACTAATTTCAGTGGTGGTTATGATTGGCATATTTTGCCTCAAATATCTCCAACTGAATGGGCCTCTTCCATGTTTTTGTACTCATGTACTTATGGTCCTACAATAGCCATCTATGACAGGTTCTGTTTTGCGTTCTGGAAGTCTCAATCTGGTGCATATTCTGTTTAGTGAGTATCTATATATTTGTATTCTATACAAATCATGTATAGAAGGCTATGTCTTTGTTTCTTAGTTTTCCTTTCTTATGAGACGTATTATTTTTTCTGGTTCTTGGCTAATAGGAATATCTGACCCAAGGGTTACTATCAGAAAAGAAAAACAGTAAATCCTAACATTGTCTCTTGCTCTAGTCAACAGAAAAGCCTCTAACAAAAAGTTTTCAAAGCAGCATTAGGCAGAAATTTTATTAAATAATTTTGGAAATCTCAAAAGTGGTTTTCTCAGATTGGGTAGGTATAAAAAATACTCTTTGCCCTAACTATTGAAGGACCATAGCTGATTAAAAAACAAAATAAATTAAAATGACTTACCAACTATACAGTTCTCCAAAATATGATTATCCCAAAACTTTACAAAATAAATTTCCATGTGTAACAATGTCTATATCTGTGGACTAGATCTTAAGAGAGAAAAATATATTAATTTAATTCTGCATAACAATACCTCACCTTTAAGCATTTCATTTTTATTGGACCTTGGCTTATGTCTTTCTCAGGGATGTTTAGACTAATTTCTGTGTTGTTGAGATGTATGTAAATGTTTCTACTTTGTTTCAAATAGGTTATACCTTTGAAAGTGTTTACTTAAAATTATAGATTATTTAGGGACATGATAATAATAGCAAGAGTGTAACTGTTTTTAAAAAGTAGCAAATAATGAATCTAAATAAAAGCTATAAAATATTTGTTTTATGTTTATATTATTATATGATAGTATATTTGTGTGTGCTCTATGTTGTATCTACATGTTACCAAATTGACTTTTAAATAAGTGATTGCTCATATGTTTTTTAAAATGACATAAAGTAATTGCTTTTTCATTTCCCTGACTTAAATAAATATTTGATGACTGAGTTGTTCTAAATTTTGTTTAAATATGTCTTTAAAATTACTAACACACTTTTTTTTCTTTTTGCCTAGGTTGCCAGTCAATCATCCCTGTACTTGTCTTTAATAAGATGTTTAAAGTACACCGTCCATTAAAATTCAGGTTTCTTTCTTTGTTTCTCTTTTTGCAACCAAGGTGTGAACTCAAGGGCACTTGACCATTGACCCATATCCCAGCCCTATTTTGTATTTTATTTAGAGACAGGATCTCACTGCTGCCTTGCTTTTGCTGAGGCTGTCTCTGAACTAGCAATCCTCTTGCCTCAGCCTCATGAGCTTCTGGGATTACAGGCTGCACCACTGTGCCCAGTTAAATTTAGGTTTCATTATAGCATGGTAAAAGTAGTTTAAATGTTTAATTATTGTTTGTCTGAGAACTTGTTTTTATGTATAATATGAAAATATCTGTTAAAATGTGTAAATTCGATTTGACATAAGTGGACTATACATTTACAAATGTGTTGGTAAGAGAAAACATTTAAAAAATAGAAAACATTTGAGTCATTTATAAGTAAATATATTAAAACATCAATTGTGAACTATAAATTCAAGTATTCTTGACTATTCGATTCTCTAAAAAATAAAAACAGATATATGCATATAATTAGACCCAGTTATTTCAGGTCTAATAGCAACGATGATTGGATAAATTGTTGGTATATGGAAAACAGTTTGAGATTGCTTTGTATTTGAGTCTTCACTGAGAAGAAAGTTTACTAAGAGTTAAAATTTTAATTAACAGATTTAATTTTATATACAAAATGCATACAACTTAAGCTGTGTTCTTATTAAAATAATGTAATAGAAATAAAGTATTTTATCATATTGAGAAAAAGGAGTACAATGTCTAAATTCACCTCATTATGATTGTTTTACATTGTGTACTTAAGGAAGAAAAAAGGCAGAAAAGAATCAGTAAGTAGGAGAAATAGACAAGAAAGTTAAATAGGTAAGGGGATATATTTCAGGAAAAAAGGTTAAAAGGAAAAGGGAATGCTTTTGCGTGGGAGGGTATTTTGTATGAATCAGTAAGAATTTTTTCCTCAATCCCAAGATGAAAGAGAGAGAGGACAAAATGAAGGATATGAACTAGTTATAGAGTATCTAAGTAAGTCATAGAAGGGTTGTAGATAGATGAATCTCAGGAAATTTGATTGTTTGACTAAAACAACAAGCTTTTGTTATAACATTAATCTTCCATTAATTATATTTTAAAGAAATGGCTAGAGAAAATAAAGATTGTGTGTTTTATCAATATAATTTCTTGAGCCTATTAGGTTTTCATTACATATAAAAAATTAAGTCTTAAAAGATTTAGGGCTTAAGCACCTGTTTTTAAAATCTTTTAAGTAATATCTTTATACTAATTTAAAAAGCAAATATTGCTTTACATTATTATGATATATTGTACACATTATACATCTTTAATGTATAATTATGCATCTATAATGTATAATGTGTACAATAAATCATATGTACAATACATCTATATGGCTAGAGATATGTATACATCTAAGGACTAAATATGTGTCATATCTGACCTTTATCTAAATATCATATGAGAAATTATGAATTTAATTATATGTAGAATTAATACATGCAAGTAAATTGAAAGGTGCTCTCTTTTATGCAATGTGAATTACTTTGTTATTTCACAGATGAGTTTCACTTGTACATCCAATAACTAATCTATTTTGGTACATTAACACAAGTCCCTCAACTTATAGAAGGTCTAAAGGTATTTGCAAGTGAAATTAACCTATGCAAACATGTTACAGGTTGACCCACATAATTATAGTTTTACTATGGAGATATTTAAATATATTTATGCTCCATAACTATGTAAGTCTTCTAAAAGCAAAGCTTAGGAAAACACTTTACCAAGCTGGTATCCTCCAAACTAAACTTTTGTGGGGACAGCCTTTTCTCAGATTTGTTTTTTGTGCTCATAATTGTATTATGACTATCATCATTGAGCAAAGATAGTTAGATATACCTAAATATTTGGCATTCCAAACTATGCCACTCTGATAATTATGAACTAAATATGATTTTGTTCTTGTTTATTTCAAATTATATTCTACTTGTAAAATTATAACTGTTGCTTGTTAGTGTTTTGCAAAAGTATAACTTCTGAAACAGTGAAGTGTATTGATTTGAGATAATAAGCCATAACCTACAGGAGAGTTAGCATTCCCAGTATGAATATTGATCCCAATTAAATGGAAGGAGTAATGCAAAATTACAAAAGGTAAAGTCAAAACCATTCCTCCCACTTCGAGAGTGCTTGAGCTGGCCTTATGAGTGTGCAAAAAATGAGACTTAGAGACAAAAGTAAAGAAAATATTTTGGCTCTTGCCAAAGTCATCCAGGACCTCAGGGAATGATGGGACCACTTTAAGGACCCTGCAAATCCAGTGAGTCACCTGACCTTCATTTTAGGGGGATTGTGAGAATGCTAGAGAGTAGAAAGTCAACAAGTATTTATTCTTCAAAGAGGAGAGTCATTGTATATAAAAAATCCATAATGTTTCCAATGGAAGCCAGAGAAAAACTCTACCTCATCCTGACAGATGGCACAAATGTACAGGAAAACATTGTAGAATTCTAAAGGCTTTTCATAAATTCCTAAAAGAAACCCCTAAAGAGTCCCAAATGAACTTAATAAGAGAAAGAAAATAAATTAATTTTTGGTCAACATAAGGGTCATCTATTTGGTCTTAAATATCAAACAAGAAAGTGTAACAAAAGAGAAATGTACCAATGTGAGGGTAAAATATAAAAGCCAAAAATTAATCATGCATGAACATTTCAAAGTGTAAACCAATAGTGGAATGGATTCACCATTGACCTAGTTATACCACTCCTTTATGTATATTCAAAGGGATTTAAATCAACATACTATAGTGACACAACCACAATGATATTTATAGCAGCTCAATTCATAATAGCTAAACTATGGAACCAACCTAGATGCCTTTGAACAGATGAATGAATGGAGAAAATGTATATATATATATATATATATATATATATATACACACACACACAATGAAATATTACTCAGCAATAAAATAATGCTTTTATTATGTTTCCCCGTAAATTGATGAATTTGGAAACTATCATGATAAGAGAAATAAGGCAATCCCACAAAATCTGAGGTCAAATGTTCTCTTTTATATATGGATGCTAATGCACAACAGAGGAGGGAGAGTGAGGGGAAGAATAGAAGTTCAGTGGATTAGTCCAAGGGGTATGAAAGAAAGGGGGATGTCAGAAATAGTAAAGACAGTGGAATGAATATGACATAACATTCCTACATACATATATGAATACACCACAGTGCATCTCTCCATCATGTACAACCACAAGACTGGGATCCTAATTAGACTAAGATTACTTCATGTTTGTATAAATTTGTCAAAATATACTGTCATGTATAAATGGGAAGAGTAAATTAAAACACAATGAAAAGACTTGAGGCCACTTCCTACTTTAGAATGGCCTACTTTATATTCTCCCTAAAATGTAATTTCACTTTACTAAATAAACTCTGTATGTCTTTTCCATATCTCTTCATTAAAACCTTTCTTTCAAGAAGACAATAACAAAGGAAGCTCCACTCGTGACATCTTTAACTTGTCAACTTCATTCCCATAGTACCATGCATCACCATGTCAGGATGGTGTTTTAGATGATCCATCCCTGTAAAATATTTCCGAGGCCCCCAGGATTTCCTTTGAGAACTTGGGTGAATCAGTCATGATTCTATAATTGTACTTTTCAAGCTTACAAAATCAGCATCATAAATAATGTGAGTATTGCCACCAGTGAAAGCTGCACCTGAGCCATCCAGAAGGTCTTCCTGGGTAGAAATGGGAAAATGAATTCCATGGAAATGATGGCTTAGGGAGTCCTTATTAAGCATGGTGCCCTGTGGCTCTTTTCACAAATGGTTCACCTTTTGAAACAAGTTGGCATTTCTTTTCCTTCAAATAGGTAGAGTGTCCTTGCAATTTTCTGAAATGCCTTCCAGACATCTTTCTTGTTGTTCTAATGCAAAACACTTAACTGTTTTGTCAATATTAGCAATTTCAATTTCCTTGGCTGTACCTTTACAAGTACATATTTTTCTGGTCAAGATGCAAAACTTTGAAACTTATCGATCTACTCTTTTTTTCCTGTCTCTCACCATATATTTGAGTAAAAGAAGCCAGTGAAATCCATGATACAGACTGAATGCTTAGAAGCTTTGAAATTTTCTCTGCCGGATAAACTAGTCCATCTTCTTTAAGCTTGACCTCCTACAAAGTATCAAGTAAGGGACTTAATAATATTACCAAATTATTTGCTAGGTTGTAACAAAAATGTCCTTTTATTCAATTCCTAATAATATCCTCATTTCCATCTGAAACCTCTGCAGTATAGCCTTTGCTGTGTACATTTCTATTAGCATTCTGGTACTCTGGTCCTTTGAGTCCTCACCAGAATCACCTAATAAGAAAGACATTTTAGGTTTTCTCTAGCCTTTTCAAAGTCTTCCAATCTTCTCCCATAAACCAATTACAAAAGCTCCTCTACATCATCAGGTACAGCTATAATCAATGGCCCTGCTTCTTCATATCCATTTTCTATGTTAGTCTCTAGTTTTATGTTACTATAATGTAATAACAGATACAATCTTTTTTTTGATTCACAGTATTAGGGGTTCCATTTCATGATTGATTCACTCAATTGCTTGAGGTCATTGGTAAGAAACCATATTATGGTGTGCACTTGTGGCAGAGCAAAAGTGTTCACTTCAATAGCCAGGCAACAAAAGAGAAAATAAAGAATATATAGTCCTGAGACTACCTAAGGATTTACAATAAGGCTCAGCTTCCTGAAGATTCTACTACCTGTCAATAGCACCACACTGGTGACCAAGCATATAACACATGGTCCACTGGAGGACATTCGGCATCCAAATTAAAATGCCCCCTCCCTTATCTCCTTCTGTGTTTCTCTCACTTTCACATGTGGTGCCTTCCTTTATTTTCTGATTCAGCATGACATATTTCACTAGAAGCTGTCTCTCAATCCTTGACTTTTTAGTCTTAAGAAATATGAATAAAATAAACATCTATTTTTATAAACTGTCCAGTCAGTGGTATTATGTTCTATCAACACAAATGGACTGAAAAACTATGACAAAAATATTAAAAGTTCTTTTGAAAATAGCATACACCATGAGAAAATAGGTGTCTAAAATAAGCAGAAAGAAATAAGCTCCAAAAAAGACACCAAAAGATTCTAGAAGTAAAAATCATAACATAAATAAATAAAATGGATTTAACAAGGTCTTCACTAGACTTGGCTTAGCAAAATACAGAATCAGTGAACTTGAATGTAGATCAGTATAAATTTCTTAAAAACAGTGTAAAATGGATTATTAAGGAACAGAAAACCCCAACAAAATGTGAGGGTCTGCATGAAAATCTATAACATGCATATCTGGAATATCAGAAGAGTGAAGGGAATGGAAATAAATTTGAAACAAAAATGGTGGATATTATCCAATGTAAATTACAGATACCAAAGCATATACATAGGAAATTCAAAGTTCAATCATGATAAGTATAAAAAAAAAGACCTAGACATATCATATTCAAATAGAAGAAAACTGAGGAAAAATTAAATATCAAAGTAAGCCAGAATGAAAAAATCAAAACATTTTATTTATAGAGAAATAAGAATAAAAATTCTATGCTAGATAAATAATCAGAAACCAAAATCATGAAAGAATGCAGTAAAAGCTTTAAAATGTTGAACAATAACCCACTGGCTTAAAATTGTATATACAGAAAATTAATCCTTCCAAAGCAAAAGAGAAGTAGACTTTCTAACACAAATAAAATATGAGGGATTTCATCACCAGCAGACGAGGTCTGCAGGAAATATTTAAAAAATATTTTTAGTTATAGATGGATACAATACCTTTATTTTATTTATTTATTTTTATGTGGTGCTGAGGCTCGAACCCAGTGCCTCACATGTGCCAGGCAAACGATGTACCACTGAGCCGCAACCCCAGCACCAGGAAATAGTTTTTAAAGTTTTCTGCAGGCAGCACAATACCAAAACATGTTATATATTTATATCTACATACATTCTTTAGAAAAATAACACATCAAATATGTAATTAATAAAGACATAAATATTACTATTTTAAATTATTAATGTCTAAAAGACAAATACTTGTTTACAGCAATGAGAGCCACAGAATTTTGGGTGTTTATAACATATGAAAAAGTAACAAAATAGTATAAAGGTAAAGAACAGCATGACGGATTTGGAAACAGTGTTATAGGATTCTTGAACTATATAAGAAATGCTATAATTTTATTTGAAATTTGAGACTACAGTTTTCATAATGTATACTCCAATAAATAATGCCACCACAAAATATTTTACATAGGTTTGAATGATATGATAGTGGAGGTGGTAAAATAGAATTGTACAAAAAATGTTCGATTAAGACCAGATAGAACAGAAAAATGGAGGGTAGGAAAGGAAAAAGAATCGCAAACATGCAAAGAAGAGCTAATTCTTACAAATATGGTTGATACTAGTACAACTATATCAATAATTACTTAAAGTTTGAGTAAATTAAACATGACAAATTGTAGACAGAAATTGTTATAGTAGATAAAAACATAAGGCCTTATTCTGTTGTCTATGAAAAACCCAGTTTAAATACAAATACTTGGATAGGTTGAAAGTAATGGAATTGAAAAAAAGAGAAACACCTCGCAAAAAACTAAAAGTCCCTGCAGGAAATAATTGAGTGGCTGAATACCTTTGCTCTGACCTCTTTTTAGGGTATATTTCTTGATTTGTGTAGCTTCCCTGGACTTTCGTGAAGGATGAGAAAAAATTCAAAACAAAGAGAAGTCCAAATTATTACAATCTCAATGCATGAAATACAATTTCAAAAGAGTTAAATAGAATTATAATGAAAGGAAGTATAATGTAATGTTTAATTTTAAAACTAATGTGTATCAAATGCAGTGGAGAAATAAATTTATTTTGTACATACCAAAATGGTGCTTACGATATAACACACATGGTCATGTTTTGCATAAGTTCTCAGTGTTTCAAATTGTATATGAAATATATTAATACTATAATTTAAGCAACTGATTATGAAATATTTCAATTTTACTGATGATAATTAGTAGTTTCAATAGCTGAATCCACGTATTAATTTCATTTGCCAAAGAAAACTGATGACATGATGTATTTTCTTTAGTGTTTACATATTGAAAATAAAGAACTATTGTGATAGTATCAAATAAAAAAATCTGGAGTGGATATATTACTTTCAGACAAAGCAGATTTCAGAAGATGCATATTAAGCAATAGAAGCATAAATTGATAAAATATTTATAATTGCAAACAGGTGTGCACCTAACAAATGAGTATCAAAATAAGTGACAAGAATCTTATAGATCTGGAAGAACTAGACAACTACTGATGCAGCTGAATGTTCATAAACTCTATGCCAGTATTAAAAGATTAAGAAAACAGGAAATGTATAAACATATAGTTGATCTAAATAGTACTACTATGTTTAAATTTGTATTTATAATTACTCTATTCAATAGAGAATAATGCATATTTTTCTCAAGTTCACATAGAATAATTGTTGAAACAGAACACATTCTGAACCATAAACATCTTCACATATTTCAAAAATTATGTTATGATAAGTATGTTCTAAGAGCACAATGAAATTCAGTGATAGAAAGATAGCCATGCCTACTATCACCAGATATTTTGATTTTTTTCAGACAAAATAGATTTTAATGCTAAAGCACAATCAAAGATAAAAGAGGCACTCCATAATGATAGAAGGTTAAACTCACCAGGATAATATAACTATTATAATTTTGAAGGCATAAAATAACAACAATTTAAGATCCAAATAACATTCTTAGATTTTTTAATTTGTTCTAAGTAGTTATACATGACAGTAGAAAATATCTTGAAATTAAATGACATTTATAACAACCTACTGTTCAAGTAAGAAGTCTCAGGAGATGTTTAGAAAGTTTGCGATTGTGTACATAGACAAGTAATCAATTAAAAATAATTATGGGTAAATGGCAGAAAGATCAGTAGAGTAGAGAAAAGTGAGCAGGGGGTGGGGGAATAGAGGGAAAGGAGAAAGTCTGGGGACTGAATTAGAGCAAATTATATTCCATGATTTTATAATTATGTCAAAATTGATTCCACTGTCATGTATTTAAAAAGAACTAATAAAAAATTTTAAACTAAATGAAAACAGAAATACATCAAAATTTGTGGGATACAGTAAAACAGTGTGAGAAGGAAAACTCATGACATTATAATATAAACTACACATTCCTGGTCTGATATGGAAGGAAATTGGGAGTCTTATGCCCATTCTAAGGAGAAATAAAGGGGGGAAAGTCTGTTTCTGGAGTCAGTACTGGAGTACAAAAATTTAATGATAATTGATGAATTACTGGAGACTCAGAGTTGACAAGCTTGAAAATTAAAATTTCCAATGGAGGTAGACTTACACTTTGATGAATATTACCTACAAAGCTACACCAGACTTTCAAAGTAAAGATGAAGGGAAGATCTTCTTTTAGTTGCAGCAGAGATAGGGGAAATGAAAAAAATTGAAAGACAATAAATACATCCATTCTGTTATCCTTAACAAGTGCTTTCATCAGGAAAGCTATTCAAAAGAAGTAAATATTTATTGGAGACTAACAGGCTAAGTAAAGATAAATACCTAACTTCAAAACCTTTTATTTTTCCTCTGTCACTTAATTGAGAAGTGCTTATGAAAGTCACAACCCAGAGACACAAACTTCCTGGAAGACATAGAAAACACTATAAAAATATAGAACAGTTCTCCTCCTCTCCCTATAACTTAGAGGAACATTATTAAGACTCATGTATAACAGGATTACAACTTAAAAATTGCATGTCTCAAACCTTATTTGGAACAAATGTCTAGGTAAAACCAAGACAAGAAAGGCAAAATGTGATCATTAGAGGAAATCCCAACCTCTGACACCTACAGCTAAATAAACAGCAAACATAATTCTTAGGCAGATGCACACCAAATTTGACAGTAAAGAGCTGTTTAATCAGTTCCTTTTACCTGATAATAAAATTTGTAGATTTTAAAATATTGTAAAACATTAGAAGGGACAAATTAATTACAGGTCTATCATAAGGTGAAAATACATTTACCTAGAGCAAATATTAAAACTAGACTTTTAAATGGTTGAGGTAATAGAAGAAACATACATTATAAATTTAAAATACCTAAAGGTTCTAACAGAGAAAAATGAACATTGCACAAAAATAAATAAGCAATAAAGAAGAAAATTAAAATTTTTAAAAATAAGAAGTAATTGCTAGAAATGAGACAAGAATAAGGACTACATTCAATTTTTTTCTAGAAACTATGCAAGGAAGAAGAGAGTGGAATAAAGTATTATGTTTTAAAAGTGAAAAAGTAATAAAGGCTTTCTCAGAGAAATAAAATAGAGGAAATATGTTGATACAAATCTATCTTGCCAAAGGTACCATAAACATACATTGGAGAAAAGATAGCCTCTTCAACAAATGGTGCTGGGGAAACTGGAAATCCAGATGTAGTAGAATGAAATTTAACCCCTACCTCTCACCCTGCATAAAACTCAACTCAAAGGGGATCAAGAACCTAGGCATTAGACCAGTGACCTGTGCCTATTAGAAGAAAATGTAGGCCCAAATCTCCATCATGTTGGCCTAACATCTGACTTCTTCAACAAGACCCATAAAGTATAAGAAGTAAAATCAAGAATCAATAAATAGAATTTAATCAAACTGAAAAGTTTCTTCACAGCAAAGGATACAAGAAGAGAGAACCTGGAGAATGGGAGAAAATCACCACCTGCACCTCAGACCATTAATCTCCAGGATATATAAAGAACATAAAAAACTTACACACACACATACATACACATATACAATGACTCAATCAATAAATGAGCAAAGGAACTGAACAGGTGCTTCACAGAAAAAATATGAATGGTCAACAGATACATGAAAAAAATGTTCACCATCTCTAGCAATTAGAGAAATGCAAATTAAAACTACACTGAGATTCCATCTCACTCCATTCAGGGGCAATTATCAAGAATACAAGCAACAATAAATATTGGCAAGGATGTTGAGAAAATTTTTTTCACTCATATATTTCTGGTGGGACTGCAAATTGATGCAACCACTCTGGGAAGAAGTATGGAGATTCCACAGAAAACTTGGAATTGAACCACATTTGACCCAGTTATTCCACTCATTATTATATAACCAAATTACTTAAAATCAGCATACTACAGTGACAGAGCCACATCAATGTTTATAGCAGCTCAATTCACAATACCAAAGCTATGGAACCAAGCTTGGTGCCCTTCAACAGATAAATGAATAAAGAAAATATGGTATATATACACAATAGAATATTACTCAGCCATAAAGAAGAATGATTTTATGACATGTGCTAGTAAATGGATGGATCTGGAGACTCCTATGCCAAGTGAAATAAGCCAGTCCCCAAACCGAAAAGCCAAATGTTCTTTCTGATATGTGGATGCTAAAACACTCTAAGGGGTGTGGGGAGGCAAAAATAGAAATTCATTGGATTAGAAGAATGGGAATGAAGGGTGAGGGAAGGGACATGGGAATAGGAAAGAGGAGAATGAATCAGACATAACTTTCCTATGCTTATGTATGAATACACGAGCAGTGAAACTCCACATCATGTACAACCACAAGAATGGCATCCTGGTTAGAATAAATTATACTCCATGTATGTATATATCAAAATATACTCTATTGCCATGTACACCTAAAAAGAACAAATAAAGAAAAAAATAAAAATATAGCACCTTTAAAAATACAAATGAATTAATGTTCTAAAACAACCTGTCTTACAAGAAATTGTAAAAAAAATATTTACAGGAAAGAAAAGTATGTAGATAAAAAATAACTACATAAAGAAAGAAATAGTATTAGTTCATAATTAAAGAAGATAATCATTTTTCTTATTCTTAGCTATCTAGCACATAACAAGGTATTAAAGTAATGAAAGCAACAATTTATTCATTGATAATAGTTTATGGATAAATGAAATAAATGATAACAATGTTGAAGAAATTAAAGAAAGAAATTGGGAACAACCCATTATAAGGCACACACATTACCCATAAAGTGCTACAGTAATTTTTGAAAGTGGACTGAGGAAGTTGCAAAAATATATCGCATATTTTAGTGCAACAACTAAAAGTAATGTAAAAAGAATTATATTTGATATACTAAAAGAGGAGAAAAACTAGATGCACATAGTATTTTCCATTTAGCTTGGAGAATGAGCAAAATAAGTACAAAACAATTAAAGGAAAACCAAATAAGACACAACTATATGTTGTATATAAGACACCACTTGACAGGTACAAATTATGAGAGAAAGAATGGAGACATATATACCACACTAAGTCTAATAAAAAGCAAGCAGAAGTGGATATATTTATTGAAGACAGAGCAAGTTTAAATTGAGGGAAGTTTCCAAGAATAAAGAGGAGATAGAACAATGATAAAGAGATAATTCTCCAAGACAAAAACTTCTAAACAAGAAGGCAGTTTTAACAGAATATAGTTTGTCTCAAAATACATGAGACAGGACTTGATAGAACTATGAGGAGAAATAAAGCATATCTACTATAATAGAGACTCAATAACCCTCTTTAAGTAATTAACATATCCAGCAGGCAAAATATTCAGTAGGAAATAACTAAAATAAAGAGTAGTATCAATCCAACTGGACTTAATCAATATTTTTGGAATACCATAGCCAACAAAAGCAGAACATCCATTTTTCTCAGGTGATAGGAAATATTTACCCAGACAGATAATATTTGGGGAAATAAAATACTCCTTCACAGATATAAAAGAATATAAATCACACAAAATAGACTCTCATAAATCATTCCAATTATACTATCAGTAAATAAAACTAAAATAGATTTTACTTTTTAGCTAGAAAATCCCAAAATACCTGGAGAGTAAATAATACCTGTCTACATAACAAATAGGTCAGAGAAATCTCAAAAGATATTAGAAAATGTTTTTAATAACACAAAAATGTGCATATGAATTATCATACTCTATGAATAAAATTGTTTGTAATATAAATCATGTGATTAAATGTACTTTTTGAAAAAAATAATGATTTTTAAAAAATCAATAATCTAAGCTCCCACCATAGGAAATTAGAAAAATAATAACATTAAATCTAGTAAAACTAGAACAGAACCACTGAAATGTAAAACAAGAAATCAATAGAAAAAAGCCAATGAATTCCCCAAACTAGTTATTTGTAAAGATTAATAAAATTGATAAACTTCTAACTGGGCTAACTAACAAAGAAGGAAAAGACACAATACTAAAATTTGAGATGAAAGATGGACCATGACTACTGATGTCATGGACATTAAAATGATATATAAAAAACATTATGAACATCTCTGTGTCACAACATTTACAATCTATATAAAATTGACTAATTCCCTGAAACACAAGATTTATCAAAATTCAAATTAGAAAAATAGATAATCTGAAATGATCATTCATTAAATAAACTAAGTCAATAATTAATAATATTCTAAAACAGAAAATGTCAGACCCAAATAGATTCACTAGTGAGCTCAAACATTTAAAGAAGAAATATAGTTTTTCTAAAAAGAGAGCATTACACTAATACCAAATTATACTAATACCAGCATTACACAGACTGATACACTGCAAGTAAACTATGAATGAGTATCTCTCATGACTATTAATGCAAAACCCCTCAACCAAATATTAACAAATGAAAGCTAACAATGTATATGAATGATGTACCATGACCAAGTAGAATTTATTATAGGTATATAAAGATAGTTCAGCATTCAGAATCAATTTATTAAATAAATCACAAGTTAAAGAAGAAAAGTCACAAGATCATATCAATAGATGCAGCAAAAACATGTGACAAAATAAGTTACTATTTAATAACAAAAATTAATCAAACTAGAAATAGGGAAGAACATTGTTGATATGTTAAGACATTCCCCAAACCTAGAGCTTACATAGGATATAATGGTGAGACACTAGTATTATTAGTTAGGATTTCCAGTACAATCCGAAATATGGGCAGTGAGAAGCAGTAGCATTAGGGGGAAAGTATCCAATTTCTCACTGTTAAGAAAAGCAGGTTGGGCTGGGATTGTAGCTCAGTGGTAGAGTGCTTGCCTCACGTGCGTGAAGCACTGGGTTCAATTCTCAGCACCACATAAAATTAAATAAGTAAAATAGAGATATTGTGTTCATTCACAACTAAAAAAAATTTAAAAAAAAAGAAAAACAGGTGACTTTGTGTTTGGCAATGATATTTAAATACAACACTAAAAGCATAATGTAAAAAATGGAAAATTGATCATTTGATTTTATTAAAGTTGAAAAAGCCGAGTCTTCAAAAGACAGTATTAAGAAAATGCAACAAAAAGGCACACTGTGAAAGAAAATATTTTCAAAAACGTATCTGGTAAAGGCATGATATTCAAAACATGCAAAGAACCCTTGAACTTCAATATTATTAAAACAACGCAATTTGAAAACAGGCAGAATATATAAATATACACCTCACCAAGGAAGATGAAAGTTAGCAAATAAATGTATATAGATGTGTTCAATGTTTGTAATCAGAAAATATCATAGAAAACAACAAAAATATTTGAACACAATTCTGCTAAAAACTAAAACACTATATCAAATGCTAAAATTTTTCGAGGATGTGGAACAACAGGAACTAATGCTCATTGCTGGTGGAAGGCGAACGTAGTGAAGACGCATTGGAAAACAATTTGTTGGTTTCTTACAAAGATAAACATATTCTTATATGGTACAGTGATCATGTTCTCTGGTAATTACACAAATAATGGAAAATATCAACAGAAAAGTCTAAACATGTTTATAGCAAAATTATAATTGCTGCAAATAGATATCAAACAGGTTATCCTTTCATAGAGGAAAGAATAAACAATTTGTGGTACATACGTGTAATGAAATATTAATCAGAAATATAAATGAATGAACTACCAAGCTATAAAAATGGACAGTAGAATATTCAGCATATATTGTTAAGTGAAAAAAGCCGAACTGAGAAAGGAAAACCATTATTTCAATTATATAGCATTGTGGAAAAGGCACAGTATAGAGATGTCAAAATTATCAGTGATTGATAATTCATCCTCTTCCCCCATGAGTTAAAGGGGAGGAAAAAGTAGTTATAAAAAATGAGATACTTGGGGTATTGAAACTAATCAATATGATATTGATTGTTATGTTAGACAAATGTCATTATATATTTGGTAAACTAATAGAATGTAAAATACTTAGAGTCAACCTTAATATAAACTATGACCTTTAATAAAAATACTTTATCAATAATAGAATAATAGCAGGGCGCGGCGCATGCCTGTAATCCCAGCACTTTGGGAGGCTGAGACAGGACAATCACGAGTTCAAAGCCAGCCTCAGCAACGGCGAGGCGCTAAGTAACTCAGTGAGGCCCTGTCTCTACATAAAACACAAAATAGGGCTGGGGATGTGGCTCAGTGGTGGAGTGCCCCTGAGTTCAATCTTTGGTGCTAAAAAAATGAAAAACAAAAAACAAAATAATAGAATAATAATAGAAGAAACTCATTGTTCTGGAGGTGGACAAAAGAGTTTGCAAAAACTGTATATTTTTATCTTAATTTCTGGAAACCTAAAACTGGTCTGAAAATAAATTATATTAACTTAAAAAGCATGTATTATAAAAGAAAATCGAAATATCATTAACTTTAGCTTCCATCTTAGAAACCTAAAAAAACAGATTACAACTAAAGAAAACTGAAGAAAATATGTAAAAATTTGAGCAGAAATCAATAAAGATGAGGAAACAATAGAAAATTAATTAATATAATTTTCTTTAAATTAATAAAATTGATAAATTTCTATACAGGCTAACCAAGAGAAAGAAAAGACACAAAATACATCAAAAATGAAAGAAAGATCATCTTTACTCATCACATGGACATTTAATGCATACTAAATGGATACTCTGAACAACTACATATCCAAAAATTATACAACACTTGCAACAAATATGTTCTAGTCATTTTAAACTACCAAAGCTTATTCAATCAGAAATATAAGACATAAAATTAAATAATTTTAAAAAATTCAAAATTATTATTTTTTAAATTGTTTTAGTTCTTGATGGATTTCTATTTTATTCATTTATTATTTATATGTGGAGCTGAGGCTCGAACCCAGTGCCTCACGCATGCTAGGCAAGTGCTTTACCACTGAGCTACAGCCCTAGCCCCTCAAAATTATTCATTCCTACCTCCAATTAAATTTGCTCATTCTCAAATGTTTATTTGGTTAACTTTTTTTGTCGATTCCTTGGTTTCTAAACGAAGTAGCTTACTTTTCTATCTTCATTTAAATCCAATCAAGTAACAAAACTATTTTATTTTCATTTTATTCATTGGAAACAGGAAAGCCATTCCCTGTGTCAACAGAGAGTTGGTCTTGAATACTTGGAAATACAGCTTAACTGAGGAAAAGCCAAGGAAGAACTGAATAATAAATTTGAAATAACATAGATTTTATTATATATATATATATTATATACACACACACACACATATTTTAAATGTACAAAGGATGTTTATACAAATACATATAGAAGTAATTGTAACATTCAGACAAATTTGTGATGTGTATAAAATCTACAATCATAGCAAATTTTCAGTATATACCATGCTATTTTAAAATATTTTATTAAATTATTGCCTCATATTAATTGTAAAAATTAATATATTTTATTAAGACATTCCTGTACATGAATATAATATATTCTGATAGTAATCACCCTCCCTAACTTCTCTCAACACCCCTCCCATCTTAATTCCCTTCTCCTCTATGTGTTTTTTTTTTTTCCCTTGATTCAATATATGAGAGAAAACATGTGATACTTGTATTTCTTTTTTTTTTTTTGGTACTGGGGATTGAACTCAGGTGTACTCGACCACTGAGCCACACCCCCGGCCCTATTTTGTGTTTTATGTAGAGACAAGGTCTCACTGAGTTGCTTAGTTCCTCGCCGTTGCTGAGGCTGGCTTTGAACTCGCGATTCTCCTGTCTCAGCCTCCCTAAGTGCTGGGATTACAGGCTTGAGCCACTGCGCCCGGCTCTTGTCTTTCTGAGACTGGCTTATATTGCTAAAAAGACAATCTCTATATCCATCCATTTCCCTGCACATGACATGGTTTCTTTCAACTTTATGACTGAATAGTACTCCCTTATAAATATATATTTTCTTCAATTATTCTTTATTGATAATAATCTAGGCCAGTTCAGTAACTTAGTTATTGTAAATAGTATTGCTATAAACAGGGGTATACAGGTATCTACAAACATGCTGACTTTTATTACTTAGGTTATAAAAACAGAAGTGATATATATGGATTATATGTTCAGTCTGTCTGGAATGAGATCAAATCTCAATGTAATTTTTTTTTTTGTACTGGAGATTGAACACAGGGGCATCGACTACTGAGCAACATCCCCAGCCCTATTTTGTGTTTTATGTAGAGACAGGGTCTCACTGAGTTGTTTATCATCTCGCTGTTGCTGAGGCTGATTTTGAACTTGTGATTCTCTTGTGTCAGCCTCCCAAAGTGTTGGGATTACAGGCTTGCGCCACCATGCCTGGCTCAATGTAATTTTGATTTTGATTTCCCAGATGGCTAAAGATGTTGAACAATATTTTCATATGTTTATTAATCATTTTTACTCTTTTGGGTGTCTATCCAGCTAATTTAATCATTTGTTAATTGGATTACTAGTTCTTTCTGGTGTTAATATATTTGAGTTATTTATACCCTCTGAACATCAACTGTTAGATGAATAGCTGGAAAGAATTTTCTCCCATTCTGTGCACTGTCTATTCGTGCTGTTGATTTATCTTCTTTATCACACAAACTTTTTAATTTGATGTAATCACATTTGTCATTTCTTGCAATTAATTCTGGAGCAATTCATGTCCTATTTAGGAAATAACTGCCTAAATTATATAAGTATCTTTAAGTGTTTCTCCTTTAGTATTTCTGTATTACTTTCCAAGTTTCAGATCATATATTAATATTTTTATCCATTTTGAGAAAACTTTTGTATGGGATAGGAAATAAGGATACAAATTTAATCTTTTACATGTTGATGGAATTTATCTCTGCACAATTGTTTGAAGACCAAATACTTTATTGTATGGTTTTAACATCTTGGTGGAGAATCAGTTGACAATTAACATGTGGCTTTATTCCTGGATTATCTGTTCTGTTTCAGTGGGCTAGCTGTCTATTTTTCTTTTCTTTTTTTTTAATATTTTGTTTTGTTGTAGATGAACACAGTATCTTTATTTATTTTATGTGGTGCTGAGGATCGAACCCAGTGCCTCACATATGCGAGGCAAGCGCTCAACCGCTGAGCCATAGCCTCAGCCCTTAGCTGTCTATTTTTCTGCCAATATCATGCTCTTTTTGTTACAATGGGTCTATGTTACATTTTGAAATTGAGTATTGTGGTGCTTCCAATACTATTCTTTTTGCTCAGCATTGCTTTAGATTTTTGGTAACTGTTGCACCTCTATAAGAATATTATAATTATTTTTTTCTAATTTTGGGAAGAATGTCACTGTTATTTTGGTTTCATTAAATCTGTAGATGGCTTTTGGTACTGCAGTCACTTTAACACAATAAATTCTTCCAATTTATGAACATAATAGATATTTCAATTCTCTAATGTCTTCTTCTATTTCTTTCTAAAGGGTTTATAATTTTTATTTTAGATGTCTTTAACCTCCTATGTTAGTTTTATTTCTAGGTATTTTTTGAGACTATTAAGAATTGGTTTGTGTTCCTGATCGCTGAGTAGGTTCATTACAATTGTATAAGAAAGCTACTGATACTGATAATTGAATATTGATTATGTATACTACTCTTTGTTATTTTTTTTTGGTTCTAAGAGTCTTTTGTTGTAGACTTTTGGGGTTTCTTTCTGTTTTTTTTTTTTTGGTTCCAAGGATTGAACTCAGGGGTATTCGAACACTGAGCCACATCCCCAGCCCTATTTGTGTTTTATTTAGAGATAGGGTGTCATTGAGTTGTTTAGTGACTTGCTGTTGCTGAGGCTGGCTTTGAACTCGCGATCCTCCTATCACAGCCTTCCAGCAATCCTCCTGTCTCAGCCTCCCAAAGAGCTGGGGTTATAGGCATACGCTACCACTACCAGCTATGCTATCTGTTTTAATATCTCATTTTTCCATTCTACTTTTAGTAATTTGGGGCTTCTCTATCTTTATTTTGGCCAGTGTTTATTTATGTATTTATTGAAGGATAAATGAACTAAAGAGTTGATTTCTGAAAGTATAAACAAAATTTAAAATTCAGTCCAACTAACCAAAAACAATTAAAATTATTTCCAAATGAATAAAATTGGAGCGGAAAAATGAAATAATAAAACTGATACCATGGAAATACAGAGGATTGTTCGACAATATTTTGAGAAATTATATGCCAAGTAATTCAGAAGTCTGACCTGGGGTTGTAGTTCAGTGGTAGAGCATTTGCCTGTCATGTGTGAAGCACTAGGTTCAATTCTCAATGCTGCATATACATAAATAAAATAAAGGTCCATTAACAATGAAAAAGAAAAAGAAAAGAAAAAATGGTAAGTCCAAGAAAAATGGGCAAATTTTAAGAGAAATATGACCTAATATGGGTCAGCAAGGTGGCCTGAAAAATCTTTCCATTCATACAGCTCTGCCCTGAAAAATCTGTCACAAATTTGCATTTCCATATCATTGAGTCTATGATTACTGTGGCATTGTTGTTTCCTAATAAGCTCTCATTTCTATTGTCCATATAATGAGTCATGGGCTTCATTTTTCTGAGTGCTTATAATTGTACCACCACCGACCTTGTTTAGAATTGTATACATGGTTCTTTTCTTGACAAACTGCATATTTTCATGTTTCATCTGTGTTACTTTTTGCTCTTCTTTTTCACTGAAAATTTGGCTAAAAGCATCCAGTAATTTTCATGCTTAACTGCCTTGAAATTTCCTCTGCCAGATAAACTAATCCATTCTTTATGATCAGCCTTTATTTTCATGAGCATTTTTGCTCCTAGAACCAAAAAATCCTGACAAAAAATTTTAGAGAAAAACTAGTTTGTTTGGGGCTCACAGTTTCAGTTGTCTCAGTCCATAGACAGCCAGCTCCATTGCTTTAGACCCTAGACAAGACAGAACATCATGGTTGAAGAGTGTGGTATAAGAAACTTGCTAAGTATATCACATGAGGAAGGAGAGAGAGAGAGAGAGAGAGAGAGAGAGAGAGAGAGAGAGAGAGAGAGAGAGAGAGAGAGAGAGAGAGAGAGGGAATGCTCCACTCATCAAGAAAAAAATAAATATATACCCAAAATGCATGACTCTCTGCAATGATCCACCTCATCTAGTCATACCCTACAGGCCTACAATTACCACCCCAGTTAATTCCTAATGCATTGATTATGTTAAGTCTCTCAATCCAATCATTTCACCTCTAAATTTTATTGCATTGTGTTACACATGAGCTTTTATGGGGACACTAAACTATAACAACCTACCACAGAGATAATGGCGCCCAACTCTTTACCATGGTTTAACAAGGCTGATCTCTATTCCATTTCTATTTTCAGTAGGGCCCTCCTTTCCATATGAAATTTTATCAATGTTTTCTTGAGTATCTTCATCTCTGTCAGCATTCTGGTCTTTTGGGGTCAATAAGAATTGCCCATTGAGCAATGCTGTTGCAACCTCTAGGTTTTTTCTAGCCTGCTCCTCAAAATTTTTCCAAACTACTACTGCAATATAATTCCAAAGGCTACCACATAGTATCTCAGTTGTAGCAATAACCACTGTCATTTTTGTTAACAATTTACTGTGTTAATCATCTTCCCATTATTATGACAAGTAGCTAAGGCACTCAAATTATAAGGAGAAAATGTACATGTTTGGCCCACTATTTTGGAGGTTTCAGTAAATGATTGGTTAGCTTCACTGTGGGGATACATCATGATGGAAGTGCATAGAGGAGCAAAGTCATTCACTTTGCAGCTAGAAAGAGAAAGTGGAGAATAAGGAGGGGATGAGATTCCACAATACACTTCCAAGTATGAGCCTCAATTGAACTAAAATCCTCCCACTATGGCTCACCTCTTAAGTCTTTCCACTTTCTCCAAGTAGTGTTAATTTGGGGACTATGCCTTTAACACATGGTCTTCTGGGGCTTACACACACACACACACACACTCACACACATATAAATGTATTCCCACACATATACATACACAAATTGAAAGTAAAAAGGGAAGAAAAATTAGATGATAGATTATGTGCTTTAGGAGATACCTACTGAATGAATCCTCTTATCAGTTTTCCATGATTCCTCATTCTAGTCACATTTTTTATGTTTAATCTGTTTCTTTGTCCTGATCAATATGTAACTATTATTTACAGTTGCTTTGTACTGTAGATAGTATATAGGTGTCAAAAAATACTCATTGGGTCCATGTAATTTGCGAAACTATACTTAGATTTTGTGTTTGGCTATGCTCATCAGTATGTATGTATGTACATAACATTTTGAGCTCCTTGGTGTTTGCAGCTATCATGCTGATATAGTTCTTGTACTTTTAATGAGAGAGGAATATTTTGGTAACTGATGCTCATAAAGAGTTCTATCTTTTCCATAAGTCTAATTTTTCAAGGTTCATTTATAAAAGGCTACTTATAATCTATTTATTTTGAAGCCTCTTTGGGAGTAAAGAACAAGTTGTTAGCACTAAGATTGCTATATAGTTTTTTCCTGTAGTCACTTAGAACTGTATAACTGATCACAATTATCTTATGCTTTGTCATCCTGGAAGCTTAGGACCAAATCCCATCACACTAAGGACTTTGTAGGGTTTTTTTATATTTTCTTTTCTCTTTCACCCTAATCATCCATTCCATTTTTCCATGTTGGTTCTGAAGCTTTTAATTTTTGCATATGCTTTCATTAAATTACTTCAGATATTTTTTGGAAGAAGATTTGACATAACTAAGGATAATGCATACAAAATATTTTGTAAGATACATTAATATTTACACATAAAAATATCACAATAAGAAATATGAAAATCAGGTGAGCTATCAAGGTACATGTTTATAGCTTAATGATGAGAAAGCAAGCAAAGCAAGCATTAAAACGTTTAGAAACAAAAAGTATACATTCATTCAACAACACTATATAGAACAGTGTGGAAAGATATATTGTTTTGGAGGAGGAAAAATAAGTCAGCAAAGGAATTTGCAATAGATCCAAATTCTAGTACTGCCATGATGAAACACAGTACTAAGCAGACACTCACAACCCCTACTTCTCGCAAGTACATATGTACTGAACCTGAAAATCCAGTCCATTTTCAGATGGACATACATAGCTTCTGTGAAATAAACAGGAGTTCTGGCCTTCATCAATATCAGCAGACTACGCTGGGTTTAGGATTTGAATAAACCACAGAGGCATACAGACCACACTGGCTATTGGCTTTTATTTATTTTTTCAGTATTTTATTTTTATTTTTAATTGTTAGATATACATGGCAATATTATCCATGCGTGGGATATAAATTATCATGTTTAGGATCCCATTCTTGTGGTTGCACATAATGTGGTGTTTCACTGGTAATGCATTCATACACGGACATAGAAAGCTACGTCCAATTCATTCTATTGTTCTTCCTATTCCCAAACCCCCTCCCTTCCCTTTATTCCCCCTGGTCTAATGCAGAAAACTTCTATTGTTCCCTCCTCATACCTCTTGTGGTGTCTTAGCATCCACATATCAGAGAGAACATTTGGCCTTTGTTTTCTTGGAACTGGCTTATTTCACTTAACCTGGAAGTCTACACATCTATCCATTTACCTGCAAAGGCCATAATTTTGTTCTTCTCTATGAGTAAGTAATATTCCATTCTGTATATATAACTCATTTTCTTTTTCTATTTATTTGTTCAAGGGCACGTAGTTGGTTTTCCTATCTTTGCTATTGTGAATTGAGCTGCTATAAACATTGATGTGGATGCATAACTGTAGTATGCTAATTTTAAGTAATTTGAGTATATAACAAGGAATGAGATAAATGGTGGTTCCATTCCAAGTTTTCTGAGGAATCTCTATACTTTTCAGAGTGGTTGTGCCAATTTGCAATCCCATCAGCAATGTTATGAGTGTACTTTTTTCCTCATATTCTTACTAATATTTATTGTTACGTGTATTTTCAATAATTGTTATCCTGACTGGTGTGAGATGGAATTTCAGGGCAGTTTTACTTTGCATTTCTGTAATTGCTAAAGATGGTGAACATTTTTTTCACATATGTGATGACCATTCATATTTCTTCTTCTGTGAAGTGCCTATTCAGCTCTTTTTGCTGATTTATTGATTGGGTTTGTGTGTGTGTGTATGTGTGTGTGTATGTTAAATTTTTTGAGTTCTTTGTATATCCTGGAGACTAATGCTCTATCTGAGGTGTAAGTGGTAAAGATTTTCCCCCGTTCTCTAGGCTCTCTCTTCATGTTCTTAAACATTTCCTTTTGATTCATGATTTCACTTCTTGTGCTTTAAGAGTCTTGTTGAAGGAGTTGGTTCCTAGGTGAACATGATGGAGAGTTGGGCCTACATTTTCTTCTAGAAGGCAAAGGGTCTCTGGTCTAATTCCTAGGTCCTTGAACCACTTTGAATTGAGTTTTGTGCGGGGTGAAAGGGAAGGTTAGTTTATTATACTAAATATGGATTTCCAGTTTTCCCAGCACCATTTGTTGAAGAGGCTATCTTTTTTCCAATTTATGTTTATGGCATCTTTGTTTAGTATGAGATAACCGTATATGTCTGGGTTTGTCTCTGTGTCTTCTATTCAATTTTTAGTGGTCTCCAGTGCTGTATCAGCCTTAGAAGTTTCAGAATTCCAGATATGTGCTGAGCTACCTCTAAAGGCCATAAGATTTCAACCCTTGATACACTAGCCATTGTTGTCCTCCTGTTCTTAGAATGCCTCTTTTCATTTCAATGGTTTCAACTGTCAAAGCCTTAAGACTCATACCATATAATCTGTTCAAATTCTCTGGATAGGGTTTTTAGTGAGGACTATTCCCCAGAGTCACCTGGATTTTGAAGATGGGAATGAGTACCTATTTCTTCAATGTGTAAACATTGAAGTACCACCAAAATTATCAAGAACAGTCAGAGAAAAATGATGTCAACAATCAAAATAAGATGCCAGGAAATGATCCTGAAGAAATAGATATTTATGAACTGTTTCCACAAAAATTCTAAGTACCTATTTTAACATGGTTTACAAACTTAAAGAAATTGCAGTGAAAAAATTAGAAATTTGTTCAAAAATATTTAAGAGAAAAATTGAAATTATAGGAATGCTCAAATTGAAAAATAATGAATGAAAACAAAATAAAAAAACTAAATATATCACAAAGAAAATTGTCAAATTAATCAAACCAAAGACAGAATCCGTGAAATCAGGGCAAGGTTATTTGAAAATGTGCCATGGAGGAAAAAGAAAGGAAAAAGAATATAAATGATCTAATTAAATTTATGGGATCCATGGGAAGATATTAAAGAGTCATACAAGTCACAGACATTCAAGGAGGGATAGACAAAAACAATGGCATAGAAAGTTTACTTAAAGAAATAATAGCAGAAATATTTACATACCCAGAGAAATATAAATATCTATATCTGTATCTATATATTCACAATGAACAAAGATCACACATTTCCTATCAAACACAGTCTAAATATGATTAACTTACAAATTATAATCAAACTATTAAATATAAAAGTCAAGGAGAAAATCATAGAAACAGGATAAGGAAAACAAATAATGTGGCTGGGATTGTGGCTCAGTGGTAGCGCACTTGCCTCGCATGCGTGAGGCACTGGGTTCTATCCTCGACACGACATAAAAATAAATAAAATAAAGATATTGTGTCCATCTACAACTTAAAAAATTTTTTAAAAAAGTAAACAAATAATGTATGAAGAGGTTCTAATATACCTAGTAGAGGACTTCTCAACACAAAACTTATAAGCCAATAAAGATTCAAATTATACAAAGCAGTGAAGTAAAAATTTGCTGACCAAAAATACTGTACTCAGTAAGCTTTCTTTAAGAGATGAAGTTGATATAAATACATTCCCAGGCCCTCCCAAAAAAACTCATTGGGAGTTTAATGAGTGTCATTTTAACAGAAATATTAAGGAGAATTGTATAAGCTAAAAGAAAACAGAACTGAGTAACATATAAAAATCTAAAGTATAAGTCTCAATGGTTAAAGTAACTACAATGTGAAATTCAGAATACTTTAATAAAGATTTTTAAAACAAATTTGTAGTGTGAAGTTTAAATGACAAAACTGTTAAAAATTACTACAGTAATTTGTTAATTGATATATAATATAAATAGATGTAAATTGTGACACCATAGATTCAAACTGTGGGAGAATATGATGTTAAAGTGTAGAATTAATTATTTGCAATTGAACTGGTTATCAGCTTAAATAACCTGCTACAATTCTAAAATGTACTCTGTAAACCTTATGATAACCACCAATCAAAACTCTATGACAAATACACTAAAAATAAAAGAGCAAGAAAAATCAAAACATACTAGTAGAGAATTTTTAAAAAGAAAGGAATGCAATAAGAAAGAAAGAAAAAAGGAAAGAACTTACAAAAAACTAAAATTACTAATGAAATGGCAGTACTAAGTTCTCGCCAATCAATAATAGCCCTGAATATAAACAAATTAAATCCTCCAATTAAAAGAGAGTAAATGAATGGATAGAAATAAAAACCAAATATGTGCTGTTTATAAAAGATTGACTTAAACTGTAAGAATACAGAATGACTCATAGAAAAGATGTGGAAAAATTTGGCCCATGTAAATGGAAATTAATAAAGAGTGCTTTCTGTACATAAAATGATAAAATAGATTTTATCAGCTTATAAATAAAAAGAATGTCATTACATGATGATGAAATGAACAATTCAGCAAAATGATATTTCAATTAAAAATATGTATGCAACCAACTGTCGGGATCCTCCCAGCCAGACAGCAATCTTCCCTTTGGGCAGCAAGTGAGAGGAGCCTCCCGGGAGTCTCCGATAGGGTCGGACTGAGAGAGGAAGGCCGCCCGGCACAAACCACCATGCGCCAGGGGGTATCGTCTAAGCAAGTACCGATTTATTGAGGGGGTTCACAGGCTTATATAGGAAGGAGGGTCCAGTGGTGTCCATTTTCTAAACTAATAATGCGGAAGGGGCTGTCCACCTGAAAACAGTTTAGGGTCATTTGGCTAAAACAGTACGGGAGCAGAGGTCAGCCAATAAGAGTGCGGGGAGGTGGCTTCTCAGGCAGCGTGGTCAGCACTGAGCTGACTGCTCGGCATGCCCCAACACCCAACATTAGAATAGATTCTTCAAAGAGGTATCTTGAATTTTTGTAATGCAATATAGTAATAATAAATGCAACATTCACTTTCAGCAATGGAGACATCATTGAGAAATAAAAGCAACAAAGAAACACAAAATTTAAACTGTGATATAACCAAATGAACCTAACAGATATTTATAAAACATTCATCCCATGGCTGCAAAATACACATTCTTCTTATCCGCACATGTAACAGTTTCCATAAGTATAAGTAAACCATATCATCTGTATTTTTGATAGCTGTGGTATAAAACTAAAAGTCAATAAGAAAAAGAACTTCAGAAAATTTACACATATATGATAATAAATCATCATGTTCCTGGATATTAAATGGGTCAAAAAAGGAAATAAAAAGGAAATTGAAATTTTTTGAAAAGCAAAAATTTGGGCCACAACATCCCAAAACATATGAGATACAGCAAAAGTAGTTCTAAGGGGGAAGTTTATGCAAATATAGCTGTATTACAGAGGAGAAAAATCTAAAAAAAAACCCAAAAAACAAACAAACAAAAAAACCCCCAACAACTCCGTATTGCACCATAAGGGACTAAAAACAGATGAAGAAACTTAAAACTAAATTAATAGAGGGAAAGTAATAATAAATAGCCAGGCATTAATAAAACATGCACTACAAATACAAATGATGAAGTAATCAATTTTTTGTGGGGGGGAGATAATCAAAACTAACACACTTATGAACAGACTAATTCGGATAAAAATAGAGAAAAAGCACAAAAAATTGGAGAAAGAAAATGTAAGACGAACGACCAGATGGAAGTGAAACAGGACCAACGCAGGCTTTTATTCCAAGAAATACGCTCCCAGACCAATTTCCCGCCCAGTCACCAAGCTCGAACAGGTCGGGAAAATGGCGCTGTGCCTCGTGTTACACAGGGTTATATGGCCTCTTCCCATCCGGAAGAGGCAGGCTTGAGGCCAGGAAGAGGTGTTGACTTAGAGTCCAGTGTCTTCTGAGATTGGTTTCGGTGCAGCTGGTGATGTCAGATTCCTTCCGGTATGAGCCGAGAGCCATAGAGTTTCTCGTATTAAGTTCACTTCTTCTTCCGTACAGATCACTGGGGGCCGCCATCTTGGTGTGCTTGACGCATGCGTGCTGCGTTCGGCGCATGCGTGCTGCACTCGTCGCATGCGTCGCATGTGTGCTAGGTTTGTCGCGTGCGCGACAGTGTGTGGGCTGGCTCCGGGCGGTGATGGGGGAAAGAGAGGTTCTAGAATTGTCTCCCAAGGAACTTCCTGGTGTTGCGTCAGCACAGCACCATGGCGCAGCACCACGCAGCACAGCAGGTGAGTCTGGTTTTCTGTGTCTGCCCCCCGACCTAACAGAAAAGTGGACATAATACCTGATATGACATAGATAGACACAAAGAATAACCAGACTACCATGAATATGAAAAAAAATAGATAACTTATAAGAAATTACTAAATACCTGGACACATAAAATCTACTAAGATTAAATCTAAGGAAATACAAAAATTGGACAGATTAATAAAACATAAGGTAATTGAATCACTTATAATTACTGTTCCTTCAAAGAAAAACCTTGCACTATATAGCAACAAAACAGGAAAAGAAGTGAAATTGTCATTTTGTACATAACATGATCTTAAATATGGTAAAAAAAAAACGTCCATCAAAATGCTAATAAAAATAATTATTGAATTCAACAAAGTTTCAGAATATAAATTTCAGGAAATCATAGTATTGATATATGTCAATGGTGAATTATCTGAAAGAGAAATCATGAAACAACTCTATATTGGCTAAAATAATAAAATACCTAGTTATAAATTTAGAAAAAAAAGGTTAAAGAACTCTACAACAAGCCGGGCGTGGTGGCTCAAGCCTGTAATCCCAGCACTTAGGGAGGCTGAGACAGGAGAATCGTGAGTTCAAAGCCAACCTCAGCAACAGCGAGGTGCTAAGCAACTCAGCGAGACCCTGTCTCTACATAAAAAAACACAAAATAGGGCTGGGGATGTGGCTCAGTGGTCGAGTGCCCGAGTTCAATCCCCAGTACCAAAAAAAAAAGAACTCTACAATAAAATTTGTAAAACATTTATGAAAAAAATGAAGAGGACACAGAAAATTGGAAATATATATAATGTTTATTGATTGAAAGAATAAGTATTGCTAAAACGTCCATATTATCTGAGGTGATCTAGAGATTCAGTGTAATTGCTGTAAAAATACTAATGACATTTTTTTCACAGAAGTAGAAAAATAATTTTAAAATCACAGGAGGCACCAAATAGACAAATCCATTTTTAAGCAAAAACAATGAGAGAGGCATCATGCTCCTTGACTTCAAGTCATACTGAAAAACTATGGTAATCAAAACATTGTGGTGTTGGCTTAAGAATAGCCAACTAAATCAGTGGAACAGAATAGAAAGCCTGGAAGTATACCCTTGCACCCACAGTCAACTGATTTTTTTTAAAAAGCTGCAAAGAACATGAACTGGAGAAAAGACAGTTTTTATAGTACATGATGTTGTAAAATGTAGATATCCACATAGTGAAAAAGGAAACTACATCCCTATCTCTCAAATGGTAAAAAGATCAATTCAAAATGGATTAAAACTTAAATATGAAACCTGAAACTGTGAAAACATTAGAAAATATTCATGGGGGACATAATTTAGGACATTGATATGGGCAAGGACTTTTTGGAAATGATCCCCAAAACAAAGGAGATGAAGGAAAATATGAAAAAAAAGAACAGTAACAAACCAAAAACATTCTGCACAGCAAAGAAAACACTCAACAGAAGGCAGAGACAAATTAGAGAACGGAAGAAAATTATTTGGTTTGTATGCATATAACAAGGATTTCATATGCAGAATATATAAAGAACTCCAAATAATAGCAAAGTAATAATAACAACATAATTAAAATGAGCAATGCATCTAAAATATGTTTCTCAAGAGATGACATATGGATGGACAACAGTTACATGGAAATATATTCAATATCACTATTCATCAATGAAAAGCAAATCAAACCAACAAAGTGGTATTACTTCACCCCAATAAGAATGCCTAATATCAGGGTCTGGGAATGTAATTTACTTTGCTTAATGTGCCTGGGACATTGAATTTAGTTCCTATCACCACAAAATAAATAAATACATACAGATATAAAAGAAAGAATTTAAAATAAGCTATTATATTAAACAGCCTAAAGATAACAATTGTTGGAAATTATATGGAGAAATGGGAGCATTTACACACTATACATAGGAATGTAGTTTAGTACATTCATTATGCAAAATAGTATGAAGGTTCAACACAAATATTAAAAGTATAGCTACCATATGATACAGTGATTCCAATCACACATATATGTCCAAAAGACATGAAATCAGTACATCAAAGAAACTTCTTTACCACAGGTTTATGATAGTACTATTTACAATGGCCAAGAACTAGGAACAATGTAAGTATCTGTTTGACTAATTAATAGATTAACAAATATGGAACATATAGACAATGGAATGCCATTCAACAATAATAAAGAATGAAATCCTGTTGTAACAATGAATCAGAAACTACTTTGAAAACTAGTACTCCAATATGTTAGAAAATCTTGAAGATATTGACAGGTTCTTTGAGACAAGACATATTACCTACTCAAATTGAACCAGGAGGATATAAAAAATTTAAACAGATCAATTTCAAGTAATGAAATTGAAGGAGATATAAAAAGCCTACCAACAAAAAAAGTCCAGGATTGGATGGATTCTCAGCCAAGTTCTACCAGGCCTTTAAAAAATAACTAATGCTGATCCTCCTCAAATTATTCCATGAAATAGAAAAGGAAAGAACTCTTTCAAACACATTCTATGAAGCTAGTATCACCCTGATACCAAAATCAGACAATGGCACATGAAGAAAAGAACATTTCAGACCAATATCTCTGATAAACATAGATACAACAATTCTTAGTATAATACTGGCAAATTGCATACAAAAAGACATTTAAAAGATAGTGTGCCATGATCAAGTGGGTTTTATTCTAATGATACAAAGTTGATTCAACATATGGAAACCAACAAATATAATACATCACATAAATAGACTTAAAGAATCATATGATTATCTCAATAGATGTAGAAAAAGCATTTCACAAAATAGAGCATCCATTTTGTTGAGAACACTGGAAAAACTAGGTATAAAAAGAACATGTTTCAACATTGAAAAACCTACATTAGACAAACCCAAAGCTAACATCATTCTAAATGGAGAAAAACTGAAAGTATTCTCTCTAAAAACAGAAACAAGAGAAGGATGCCCACTTTCTCCACTTCTGTTCAACATAGTCCTTGAAACACTAGCCAGAGCAATTAGGCAAAATAAACAAATTAAATTGATACAAATAGGAAAAGAAGAGTTCAAACTATCTCTGTTGACCACATGATTCCATAAGGAGAAGACTCAAACCACTATACCAGTAAACTAGAGCTCATAAATGAATGCAGAAAAGTAGCAGGATACAAAATTGATACCCATAAACCAGTTGCATTCCTATACTTCAATGATGAATCAGGTGAAAGAGAAATTAGGAAACCCATCCCATTCAAAATAGCATAAAATTATTTAGGAATCAGTCTACCAAAACATGTGAAAGACCTTTACAATTTCTTTAGTATTCAATGACTGAATACTAAAGAAAGAAATTCAGGAAGACCTGAGAAAAAGAAAAGTCTTCCCATGTTCTTGGATAGGCAGAATCCATATTGTCAAAATGGCCATACTACCAAAAGCACTATTCAATGCAATTCTCATCAAAATTCCAATGGCATTCTTCATAGAAATAGAAAACTCTGTCATAGAATTCATTTGGAAAAATAAGAGGCCCAGAATAGCCAAAGCAATCCCTAGCAAGAAATACAAAGCAGGAGACATCATAATACCAGACCTTAAATTATACCACAGAACTGTAGTAACAAAAACAGCATGGTGTTGGGATCAAAATAGGCGAGAATACTAATGGAAAAGAATAGAAGACAGAGATAAATTCACATAAATACAGTTAACTCATACTAGACAAAGTTGCCATAAGCATACATTGGAGAAAAGTTAGCCTTTTCAACAAGTGGCACTGGAAACCTGGAAATCCATATGTAATAGAATGGAAGTTAATCTCTATCTCTTATGCTCCCCAAAACTCGACTCTAAGTGGATAAAAGACCTAGTAATTAGCACATACTAGAAGAAAAGGTAGATCCATCACTTCAACATATTGGCACAGGAGATCTTTATATTAAGTTAAATATATCAGGCATAGAAATACGAATACTGAATGATCTTACTCTTATGTAGAATATGAAAATTCTGATACAATAGTCGTTGGGAGTCAAATGGTAGTTATCAGAGCAGTAGAAAGTAGAGGGGAGGGAGCAATAGAAAAAGCTGATTAATGAGTCCTAAGTTGCAGTTAAATAGAAGCAAGCAGCTCTGGGATATTTTGAAAATTATGGTACATAACAATATATGTGCCATGCATTTCAAAAAGTTAAAAGAAAGGACTGTGCAACTTTTCACAAAAGAATAAATGATAAATGATTATTAAATAGCTATTGTTAAATAATCATGTGCATACTTTCAGATCATAATGGAATAAAACCAGAATTTAAGAGCAAGAAATATTATAGAAATTACATAAATACATAGGGATTGAATAATAGTCTATTACACAAGGAGTAGGTCATAGGAGAAATGAGAGGTGAAATCAATAAATTATTAGAAACAAATGAGAACAGAGATACAACATATCAAAATCTCTGGGAGAGTAAGAAGGCAGTTCTAAAAGGAACAAATATAGCATTGAGTGACTCAATCATTTCCAGCAGTTATAGTTTTTTAAAAATTTTTAGATGTTGACAGACCTTTATTTTATTTATTTATATGCAGTGCTGAGAATTGAACCTAGTGCCTCGCACATGCTAGACATGCACTCTACCACTGAGCCACAACCCCAACCTCCAACAGTTGTTATCTTTAGCATGTTTAATATAAGCCATCAATTTTTAATTTGCTAATACTTACATAGTTACCTAAAATATGGTCTATTTGGAAAAGGTTCCATGAACCACTGAGAAAATGAATTCAGCCATTTTTTGATGAAATATTCTATAGATGTTTGTTAGGTACATTTGACTTATAGTAGTATTTGTATTTGTATGACCCATCTAGTGGTGGTATGTTGAAATCACACAGTATTATTGTATTAGATCTATTTGGAATTTAACGTCAAGACATATTCTTTTGTAGGGGAGTAATGGGAATTGAACTCAGGGGCTTTCAATCGCTAAGCCACATCCCCATCCCTATTTTGTATTTTATTTAGAGACAGGATCTCACTGGGTTGTTTAGTGCCTCACCATTGCTGAGGTTGGCTTCGAACTCGTGACCCTCCTGCCTCAGCCTCCCTAGCTCCTGATTTTATAGGCATATAGGCATGCACCACCACACCTGGCCTCTAGACATATTTTTTAATGTAATTAGCTGCACTGATATTTGAGACATATATTTACTATTATTATGTGATCTTTTTGGATTGGTTATTATTAACTTGATTTCAATATTATACAATGCATATATGTGTAAAACACTACATGGTACTGCATCAATGTTTACAAATTTGTATATTGGTTAAAAATAAAAATGCCAATCAAATTATTTTTCATATATTTTATTTTATTTTAATGCTTTTATTAGCACATCATGGTTTTACATATTATTTGGGTTAATTTTGACATATTCATACATATAATTTGCTCCATTTCCATCCCAGGGGCCTCATCTTTCCCTCTTTTCCTCCCTCCTTTATTCCTTTTCTTCTATGATACTGGTCTTCCTTTAATTTATTTATCAATTTGTTTTAATAGGTGCTTTATAGATATTGAAAAGGCAGAATTCACTGTGGAATATTTATTCATGTATTTAGCATAACTTTGTCAAATTCAGTCTGTTCTTTTTTCTTCTCTTCTACTGGTTTTGTCATTGTTTTGATTGCTCCTATTCTAAGGCCTTGAGGTGGAATATTAGATTATTTATTTTAATTTTTAATATTTTATTTCATTATTTATTGGGATCTATGTTTGTTCCCTTTAGCAGTATGTACTGGCCTTCTTTGATGCTTCTGATTAATTTTTGCTCGAAGTCTTCTTTGTTAGATATGAGAATAGCTACTCCTGCTTTTAACAAGAATATTCTTAAATGAATCTATTTTTTTGTGTTTTTGTTGTTGTTGTTTGTGAGAGTTAGAGGTGAAGGGTATGATGGCTGCTAATACAGTTCAGTGTCACTGCCAGCCATAATTTGCTTTTGTACCACATGTAAATGTTGTTATAATGAAAGGCAAGTAAAATTTTAGAAGTATTATGAAATTAATCTTGACGCTGCAGAGTCCTGATTGTGTCCAGGGATTTCCATTACTCTTGGTCCATAGTTTGCATAAGTGTTTCTTTACATTCTGTCAATATTTACCATATTAGAATTTAAAAACTTGTGAATTCTTATTTGGTAATAAATTTGTTTAAAATAGTAATAAGAAGTCCATTGTGTGTTAGCATAAATGTCACATTTATATTGAATATTACTTACTTTACCAAAAATGTGACAAGACTTCACATTTATAATTCTCTTTAACATCTGTCTTTTTTAGGAGATGACTAGTTTATCTGTTCACATTCAATCTGTTGTGTGATATGTTGTTTAAGATGAACATATTTAATATACATAAAATCACCTTGTGGTCTTGTTAAAATGTAAGTTCTTGCTTAATAAGACTGGAATGGGCCCCATGATTCTGCGTATCCTAGGCTCCCAGATAATGATCACACTTTGACTGAAAAGGCTCTGGAGTACAAGTTATTAACTATTTCAAATGTAGCTCCTGGTCGGATCTCTCCTTAGTTTTTGTTATCAATAAATTCAGTTTTACTTTCATGCCTTTACTGGGAGTTAATCTAATAACATAAATTGAATTATAAAAACATATAGTTATTTCAATAAATGATGAAAATCATTTAATGTAATAAGTATTATGTTATCTATTTGTATACTTATTTGCTTTGGTCTCTTTAAATTATCAAGGTGGCAAAATTGAAAATAAATATGCAAGAAGCCACAGTATGTGAATAAAACCTTTGTTCATGTAATAACATTTAAGTTTCCCTTATATTCTCAATTATATAGAACAACCACATTAATCTGGCCTTACCTATTTATATTGTTAATTTAGAGAAAACATTTTAGTCTCTAGACCATTATTTGCTAGCTAAAATATTAGAAGCTATGGAAGGATTGGAGCTGTTTGTTTAAATGTTTGTATGTATCCAAAATGTGTGGGACTCTGATTCAACTATGGTATCATTCACAAAACTCAGTTATTTCTTTACAACTTTTGTGAATTTTACCTTTTACTTAAGTTTTACTTTTAAGTTTTTCTTTAATATTTAAATTTGATTTCTAGTAATCTTTATTAAAAATATCTATGTAACAATAATATTTTTCTAATAAACATTAAATGGTTAAACTAAATGATTAACTCTTAACATAAAATATGTTATTCATGCATCTTCTAAAAATCACCTTCCAACCACCAGTTCAAGGCATGCCAAGTTTTTGGAACATTTAAGTTCTTATTCAAGATCATATCGAAACATATGAAATTAAGAAACAAAACAACTTCATTTCCTTTATCAAAATCATTGGAACAAACTTGCACAAAACCTCAATTTTCTGAGATAGCAGCATTTTATATCTCAAATATCTTTCCCATCAAAATGTCTATTATTCTACATTTTGATAATTTTATAAAATGAATTAACAACCTCCTAGTACTCTCTTGCAAGGTAAGAATAACAGCAAACTTTGCTCAAGCTCTAGAATGAAGAATTACTAAATATATTATTGTGGAAAGACATGTAATTACTGAAATAGATTGCACTGGGATAAAACACATGGCATGATACCTCTCAGTGGATCTTTGTATGCAAAATTGACCCTTCAGTAGTCAAGGAGTTTCAGGATAAGATACTATTTACAAAAGTGCTCTTCTCTAGTTATCAATCGATAAATGAAAGAATTTATTGGTAAGGATTTACTTTTTTAAAAATATTTTATTAGTTGTTGATGAATCTTTAGTTATTTCTTTACGTGTGGTGCTGAGAATCAAACCCAGTGCCTCACACATGCTAGGCAAGTGCTCTACCACTGAGCCACAACCCCAGCCCCGAGGACTTACTTTTTTTTTGAAAAATTTAAGATGGATTTGATCATATTCCATTATGCCCTTGGAATCCAATATTTTTTGGACCCTAATTCTAACAAGAAATTTTGTGCTTGCTTCTGAACAATAAGTAACAGCTTTTTTACAATCTTTATGTTGCCACACTCTTCTCCTATGTCATTCCTCTGAAAAGAAAAGATTATTCATTTACTTGGCTAATGGAGAATAAGAGTGTAGATTTTTAAATACAAAATTGGCAAATAGGAAGTTAATAAGAACAAATATCTTTAATGGTGGAGATTATTAGAAATATTTGATTTACGTTATTTTAAAGTGTCATTTATATCTGTGTTTTCAAGTTACACCAAAGCTATATACACACTACCAAAAAAAAATTTAGAAGCTTATTTTCTCTATTCAGTCAGAACCTCATTTAATTTTTCTTTAATATCAACAACAGCAAATTATCATTTGAATTCCAGTCTTTTTCAAGAAACAGATAATATTGAATTGCTCCAAAAGTAGTATAATATATATATATATACATATATATGTATATATATAAAATCAGGAATAAATGTACTGTATTTTAGTACCATAGTTTATCTCAATATGAACACATAACTTTCTATTTCCAGTTATTACTTGGGAGGAGGACAGAAGTGCTATGCAGTAGGTTATTTAATCAAATAATCTGGGTAATAGAAGGTGAATATGTACACAATAGCCAACTTTCCAGTATTAGAAACCTTGGAACAATAAAATACAATTAACATGAAAGCAGTATTGAGCATAATTGAATCTCACTTTGATGTTTCAGGTGATACATCAGGACTTTCACTGTTCCAGGGTCATCATTATGAACATAAATTCTTATTGAAGTATAATGATGACAGCTAATAAAGATTTCTAATTGATAAAAGACTGGGAAGACAACACAGATATTACTATACTGTCGTATAAAAAGCAGATATATTTTGTATGATTCTTCCCCTGCTGGAATTAAAGGGAAAACACTTCAAGAAAAAATGTTTGTTGGGTAAGCTATTACGTTTACAAATTCATGTATTCAAATAGATTTACAGAGAACCCCACATGTGTCATTTTTGAGGCAGCAGTGGAGTAATAAAACTGAATTTTATGACACATGCACTTATACTGAGAATAAACAAAATGGTATGCTGTCTGAGGAACTGCTTATTTGTTCTCTTTGGTTAATATTTTCTGAAAATATAAATATGGACTTTAATAAACTTAATAAAGGACTACCTGCACTAGGTAAATAAACATGATTGGACATTTATTAAAAGAGTAAAAACACCTATTGAAGATGATTAGATATTTCCTTCTTATAGAGACAAATTTCATTTACTATATGATTAACTGCAATATAGATATGAAGTATACACAGTGACATTTTGCATACAAACTCTCATTTATCTCCTTGCCACTAAAGATTTGGAAGAGTGTTGACCTATGTGACAAAAAGGAATTCCTGTTTGATGCATTCTGGATCAGCTTCTATGGACTTCTGACCTTCTGTGTTTCCCATAAATATTTTTGTTACACTATTTGTGCAGTAAATAATCTCTGTCTTATTTAATGGTCCTTATCTAATTTGTAGATTTTTAGTCTTTACATATGTGATTCCTTCAAATTCATTTAAAATATTTTTATTACTAGATTCTCAGGGAATTTGTTTCACTGCTATATCCCTGAATGAAATGTTAGGTTTTATTTCCCTTGCTAGTTATAAGAATAATTTGTTTTCTTATGTCTGGAACTCTGCATAACCCAATACTTCCTTTTAGTCTGATATACTTCTAATCTTTGTGTTATTTCTAATATTGCCATAATATAGGTTCTGGGGAATATCATACATATTCTGCTTCTTTTTGTGAGGGACGAAACAAAAAAAAAAAAAAACAAGGGTGCTAAACTGAAAAACATCTTCACATTGGCTAGTGGAAATACTGACCTTTAGCATTGTACAATTAAACATTAATTTGTATCCTAGTACATTCCATTTTAACCATGTCACACTGAATACCTCATAGGAATGATAAAAATAGTCCTTGGTGCAGGGCACAGTGGTGCATGCCTTTAATTCCAGTGGCTTAGGAGGCTGAAGCAGAATTGTGAGCTCAAAGCCAGCCTCAGCAACTTAGGAGTCCCTAAGCAACTTGGGGAGATCCTGATTCAAAATGTAATAAAGGGCTGGAGATGTGCCTCAGTGGTTAAGCACTCCTGAGTTCAATCCCCAGTACTGAAAAAAAAATAGTAATCCTTGTTCCCCAAAAGGAATAAGGCTCATTTCAAATATCAGTTGAAGATCTCTGCTTTGGATACATACAGATAGGCACAAACGTGAAATCTATGTTTACCATATTAAGCAGGATGATGATTTAAAATTTCAAGTTTCTTCATTTGTAAAAATGTGAATAATTATATCCTCATTACGTAGGAAAAGTTGGTTCATCTAAAGGATAATGAAGGTACAGTAGGTATGTAGAATGAATGCATGTTTTGTGTTGACAATTTCATTGTGCTGTATGGTTTATTTATCATTGGTAATCCCAGAGAACAAATGGATATTAAGGATAGTGTCATCTGAGTTGATTGTCGACCCATCATGATAGAGCACAGATAGTTAAATACATAATAAACAAAAGACCCAGATTTTAGCATAAAATTTTTTATAATTTGTTTATTAACAAATGCTGGGATTTTGCATGAGTCAGATGTCATCATCATGGGAGGCAAAATAGTTAAGACCTCATGTTATGAAGTCAGACAAATTTGGTTTGAATTTTGGAACTGCCACTTACAGTACCATCTTGGATCCATTACTTAATCTAATATAGAAAACAGGAAATATTACAGTCTTTTCTACAGACTCAAGGCAAATACATCAGGACAAGTAGATGAGTGAATTGTTTCCCACAACAAGGAAGAATAGTGGGAACTAAAAATTACTTTCTCCGTGTATCAGTTCAACTTATAAATCCAAAGAATGTATGTATGTGCTCATTAATTCATTCTTTCAACATAAATTTATTAATCATATATTATGTGCAAGTGCTATGCTTGATACAAAGACAGGCTATATGAGAAAAAACAGTAGGTGTTATCCTTACTGTCATGGAACTTACAATCTAGTGATGGCAAAATTAGATTTTGAAAGACCTTAAGAGATTTGTCTTGTCCAGTATTTTCCAAACTATTATTTGCAATATGTTAGTTGTCCTATGATATATCAATAGCTGGTTCATAATTAAATGTATTTGAATGATCAAATTTGATAAATGGTATATATTATATCACCCCAATTGGAGAATCATAGGACATGTTGGCACATCAAATACTCTGAGAAGTTTTCCAGTAAACCCATCTATTTATATAGGATTAATCCAACATTTCCAATATATATTTGACCATAGACATCTAATTTTATAAAACTTTGTTAATAACACATGAAGTATAGATTCATTGAGCAAAATTTGAGAAGCTCTGATCTAATTAAACCTTCTTATTTTGAAGTTTAAATAACTAGAAATGAAAGAACAAAACTAAGTAGTTACTATTACCCAGTTTCTCTTTATATGAGCAGAGTACTAGAAGCTTGTTCCATGCTTTTTCTACCTCACCATGAAACTCCCAGAGAGCAATCCTCTTTGCTTTACTCAGAAAAATTTCAGAAGAGATTGTGCTATATTTTGATTTATTTTATGACTATCCAAACAATAAGTTAAAATTCAGATAATTTGAAGAATAAATTCTATAATCCACTTCAGATTTTTCTTCAAAGTCAGTCAGAAAAATGCAAAATATCATCATCATTTATTTTGATTAATTAAAATCATGCATTTCTTATTTTCATATTACACTTGGAAATGTAAATAAACAATGTATGACATAATTATAAATTATTATAACTTTACCAAAATCACATGCTGATTACCCAGAACAGATTATTGGGCTATCTTAAAATATGGGATGTTTAACAAAATAATTTTGTCTTTGTGTTTTATACAAGGTAACTTTCCAACGTTCTAGTAAGTTTGGTTATATTTTGATATCTTAGTACAAGCCATCCTCTTACCCAATTCTTATAAATACAAGAAGAGTTGTAATTAGTGGGAATTTATTTTGCTTTCTTTTGTTTTGCTTATGTTCTTTTATATACAGTGGAAAGAAAAAATAAATGGTTGTTATTGGGTGGAAAGTGCACAATTGAGCAATTTCTTATCTTTTGTTTTCTGAACCTCTTATCACAAATACTAGTCACAATAACTATAATTTGATTATCTTTTTCAAAAATAAATACAGAAAATAAACATAGAAAACAAAAAGAGGTGGAGATGTACAATAGCTCAGTAATAAAGAGAACAGCAGCAAACTCTTACTGCTCTTTGGAAAGAGTAGTTTTAACAAAGTAAGCAAGAATCATTTTCTCTGGTTGAGTGTTGATTCCCCAGCGTGCTCTCAGTAAGTAATTAGAATGGCCCACTGAATGTCAGCATCAGCTTGTTTATTCTCATTATTTTATCATTTTAAAAACCCTCTAGGTGATGAGACATGCAGTATAGAACATAATTACCATTATTAGCATACTAATTGGACACAAAAATAGGCCAACTACAAGGTAGCCAACTGAATAATTTCACATTAATCAAACACCATAGTGAATAAGCCTATTGTTAAATTGACAGCTACCATAATTGGCAATATTTTGCAGTGAAATATCAGAATTTCCTTGTAATATCTCTCCAGCATCATATAATCTAGTGATTTCCCCTGTTCCCATCTTCAAATGTGAACACCTAACTCAGATTTGAGAAAACATCATGATGAAAATATTAGTCTTTTAACAATTTCCCAAGTATTTAAAGAGAAACTTGCCTTCATCAAGAGATGTGAATTATAGCAAAATGATAAAGCTAGCAATTTAGAAACTTGTTATTGCATATCATGTTTTGTTTCTAAATGTGTGTTCTTGTACTCTCAAAAGTCTGTTGACCACATTAATCCTTTTAGGGCTAATCTATTTTTTAAAAGGGGGAGGGAATTATGATACCTAGCACTAATCCTTTATTTAACAATGCTTGTTATAAACTCTTAATTGCTGGAGGCCAGCAGTATTTTTCCTTTTCTTCAGGTAAATAGAGATGATATAGATTACATTTTTTTCTTAGTAGATGAGAATCATTATGAGAGATCAGAATGCATAAGGAGATCCCCTTCTTCTGGCTTCATTTGGTATCACTTTCATTAGTGAAACTGCTTATTCAAATATCACTAATGTCCACCAATTTCCATAGAATCTAAATCTCAATTGGGTACCATTTACACTTTTCTTCAATATGATTTAAGTAGATGTTCTATATTGATCCAAAAAATAAATCTTCTGCTTCAATCAATCATCTATATGACAAATATGCATTTTATAATTCTCTTATGCATATTTTCTGCTAATGATTTCTCTTCCTGGATTTTTTGTCCCCATTTTTACATTTATGCAAAGTTCTTCTCCAGAAGGACTAACTCAAATAACTCCTCCATAATGCATTCCCTGAAAACTGCCACCACACATAACTTTCTTGTTTCTGAGATTCTATTATGCTTTCTATTTATTTTCATTATTTATTCACTCAGTAAACACTGATCTGTTCAGTGCCAGCCAGGCTATTTTCAATAGAAAGACAAATATGGCTCTGGTACAATTCCTTCTTATAGTTTTCCAAGTGTGGTCCTATTATTTAACTATATTATACATTTTTGAGAGTAGGAAATTATCTCTCTCTCTCTTTCTTTCTTTCTTTCTTTCTTTCTTTCTTTCTTTCTTTCTTTCTCTCTCTCTCTCTCCCACCTATCTCTCTCACACACTATACCCTCTTATTAGTGAAGGCATAATAGGTGATCCAGAAAAAAATAAATGGAATAAATTTCTTTGCTACTTTTCCCTTCCTATAAATCTTATTAAAGCTCTATATTGTTCACACGTGGAACCTCCTTATAAAATAGTTAAGCTTCAAAATTCTCCTTTCTCCTCATCCTTACTTTTTTTAGAGTATTAATTTTCTATTACAGTGATAAAATGCTTGAGGTAATCAACCTTTAAAAAGGAAAGGTTTATTTTGGTTCACAGTTTTAGAGGTATCAATCCATGGACACTTGACTCCATTGACTTGGGGCCTAAGTGAAGGCAGTACATCATGTGGACAATGTGTAGCATAGGAAGTTGTTCACCTCATAGTGAATAGGAAAAAAAAGAGAGAAAGAAATGGGAGAGCCCAGTGTTCCAATATCCCATTCAAGGCCACACCTGAAATCAACTTTGTTCCATTAGGTCCCAACTCCTAAAAGTTCCATCACTTTCAAATAGCACCAAGACTGTGGATCAAGCCTTCAATAGATGGGCCTTTGCAGGAAATTCAAGATCCAAACCAGAGCAATGACTCTTATAGCATGGGTATGTGTTCCTGTATTGGCTTCTAGATCTTGGCTTACCACCAAATATACTATGCCTTCATTTTCTTGTATCTTATTTTTTCCATATCTAAAAAGGAAGTGATGTTATAGGTTATAGGTCACATAACTATTCTGCAGTCCACTTTAGAATCATGTGCATAGTATTTAGAATTAGCAACTATGAATTGAATTTGAACAGTAGATCCCAATCCTGGATGTACATTGAATTCTACAGAAAGATTTTAAAACATGCCATTGACAATGGCATGTAATATCCATGTACAATCATCAAGTTTGAATAATTAGCACACTCATCACCTTATTTATCATTTCTTTATGGTAAGAGCTTTCAAAATCTTCTAGACTTTTTGAACCATACTAGATATTAATTAACTACTCACTGAAATTATCAACTGCATGAGAAAAAATTATGGAATGCAGCCCACATCTAGCCATAAGGAGTATATGAATTAGGGTACTGACTCATGTGCTGTGATGCATATCCAGTATTAAAATAGTAGTTTATTAAAAGATACAGAAAGTGATTTTCACCTCCTGCAATATATGGGTTGGTAATCCAGGACTGATATGGCAACTCAACAACTATCAAGGACCCAGGATGCTGCTACATTCTTGCCCCACTATTACATGGACATTCTGGAAAATTTAGTTGGAAAAAGAAAAGGTTAAGAATGATAAACATTTTTTCTCTGGAAGAGAAAAAGCCCAGCTATTGCACACATCATTTTTCTCATATCACTTTTACCAGAATTTAGACACATGGCTACACATTGCTGTAAATGTGTCTTATAAATGTAATATTCATCTCAGTGCCAACAACTCAAATAGCAATTCTACTAATTTGTAAGAAGAGAGTGCATATTTGAGGAAAATTGGTAGTTTGTCACAGGAAGCATATTCTACTAACCTGTTCAAATTTCTCTCTTTTACCAGAATCCTTCAGTTTCCACAGCTGCAGTTAAATTAACTCTTCATTCTTTCCTCAACTATGTGTACTATTCTCCAAGCCCACATTAATATGACATGCAGCTATCTCTACTACAGTCCTAGATACAAAACTTAACTGACCTTGAAGATAAGTGGACTATTTTGACGTCATTGTTGTCTCGTCGTCGTCGTCGTCGTCGTCGTCTTCTTCTTCTTCTTCTTCTTCTTCTTCTTCTTCTTCTTCTTCTAATTATTATTATTATTCAAGCATACTCATCAGACTCTTCTGTTTCTCATTTTTGTTTTTCTATTGTTTTAGTAACAGGAGTAACTGTGTACAAATTAGCTGATGTTAATTGTACAAATTAATGGGATTCACTGAGATATTTCATGCATACGTATATTCTGTGTTGATTGTGTCCATCCACACTTGTTCTGTCCTTCCCCATTTCTTATCAACCTCCCTTACCTACAGACTCCTTTCAGTCTCTAATAGTTCCTTTTCTACTTTCAGGTCACTTTTCTTTTTTCCTTTAGTTTCCACATATGAGAGAAAATATCTTATAAATGTCTTTCTGTGTCTTTGTTATTTCACTCAATAAATAAAATGTCCTCCAGTCTCCATTTTTCTGTAAATCACAGAATTTTATTCTTTTTGCCTGAATAATGGCCCATGGTATGTGTGTGCACGCACACACACACATACACTCATATCATAGTTTACTTAAGCATTCATCTGTTGACTTGCACCTGGGATGATTCCAGATTATGGCCATGGTTCCCAGGGAAAGACTTTAAAAGCCCAGGAATCGTATTGCAAATTGATGTTTTAATTTCCCCTCTGACTTTTTCAATGGTCCACAGTTCATTAAAAAGTGTATTGGTTTGTTCCAATCTCCATGAAACACTTCCTTTGAAGGCAGTCAATTTTAATTTATTTATTCTTTTTTGACATACATGACAAAAGAGTATATTTTGACATATTATACATACATGGAATATATATTATTCTAATTAGGATCCCATTATTGTTATTGTACATGATGTGGAGATTGACCGTGGTGTATTCATATATGAACATAAGAAAATTAAGTCTGGTTCATTTCACTGTCTCTCCTATTCCTTCCTTCCCTCTATTCCCTTCATTCTCCTTGGGCTAATCTACTGAAATGCTATTCTCCCCCTGCCACTTCTTGTGTGTTAGCATGCACATATCAGATAAAACATTCAACCTTTGGTTTGGAGGATTGGCATATTTTACTTAGCATGATAGTCTCCAGATTCATCCATTTACCAGCGCAATTCATAAAGTCATGCTTTTATGGCTGATTAATATTCCATCGGGTATATATACCACATTTTCTCTTTTTTAAATTTTTAAATGTTTTTATATTTTTTTAGTTGTAGATGGACACAATATCTTTATTTTGTTTATTTATTTTTATGTGGTACTGAGGATCAAACCCAGTGCCTCACGCATGGGAGGCAAGTACTCTACCAGTAAGCCACAACCCCAGCCCCCCACATTTTCTTTATCTGTTCATTTGTTCAAGGGCACCTAGTTTGATTCTTTAGTTTTGTTATTGTGAATTGAGCTGCTGTTAACATTGATTACATCAACACATCACTATAATATGTGGGTTTTAAGTCCTTTGAGTATAATTGGAGGAGTGGTAAAACTGGGTGAAATGGTGGTTCCATTCCAAGTTTTCTGAGAAATCTCCATACTTGGATCATTTTGCAGTCCCACCAGCAATGTATGAGTGTATGTTTTCCCCCACATTCTCATCATAACTGAAACTATGCTGATGTTGGAGTTTCCTCTAAACAATAGTGATTTGTGAGATATTAACAAGTGGTCTCAAGAAAGTTTTCTGTCAAAAACTTTGAGAAATGTTAGGTTAAATACTCTAAAATACCTGGGCATGGTGGCACATGCCTGTAATCCCAGTAACTCAGGAAGCTAAGGCAGAAGGAAGACAAGTTTGAGGTTAGCCTTAGCAATTCTATGAAAACCTCAGCATTTTCAGACCCTGTCTCAAAATTTAAAAAATAAATAAATAAAAAATATCTGGAGATGTAGCTCAGTGGTAAAGTGCCCTTGGACTTAATCCCTAGAGTAAATAAATAAGTAAATGCATACATACATACATACTGTACAGAAGTTTTCCTTACTATAGCATTTATTAGAATATTTAACATGTTACTCTGTGGTACAAATGCCAAATTTGGGACTGGAATATCTAGATTTTTCTGAAATGTATTTAGTTAGCTTATTTATTATTCTCCAGAATATTGTGAATATATTAATAACATTTATTGTGAATCTATTGATAACAATTATGCTCGGGGCTGGGATTGTAGCTCAGCGGTAGAGCGCTTGCCTTGCATGTGTGAGGCCCTGGGTTCAATCCTCAGCACCACATACAAAGCAATAAAATAAAGACCATTGTGTCCATCTACAACTAAAAATTAAAAAAAAAAACAATTATGCTCTAAGGAATATGATTTCCAAAACACTTTCTTATGTGGTTAAAAATACAGTATGTTTCTCCAATGAAATGATGGGTTTTCTTAATGCTGTGAAGAAAGAAATCTAGAGTGATGTTTGAATTTTCCCCTCAATCAGAGAATCAGAGAAAACAGCGTGACATTCCCTTTGGATACTTTTATCCATATGACTCAGAGGTTAATATGGTGAAATATCTGCAAAACATTAATAGGTTTCCTATATTTTAATGTTGTTCCTTCAACCAATAGGTAGAGTTTATCTTCTTTTTCTTGTTTTAGATTACCTTTTGACTTTCTTTGACTAAGGGAATATAGTGGAAGTAATTCTTTATCAGTTCTAATCCCAACCTTTAAGAGCCTGATATATTTTACTTTGCTCTTCTTCAAAGCCAGATATTATGAAAAAAAAAAGTTAGGGTACCATGATGGAGAGAAAAGCTATTTCAAGAAAAATAGGCCCTTAGGGATTAGAGACTACAGTACCTAGTGTTCAAGGCAATTCCCAGCCATTCTACCCAATCCAACTTAGTCACAAAATATATAAGTAAGAACATCTCATATATTCTATACAGACTTGAGCTATTCTAGCCAATACATCTGAATCACAAACTGATCCTTCTGAACCCTCTTCACTGTTCAACATTACAAATAAATAAATGTTTTATTGCTGTATGATACTAATTTCTGGGTAGATTTTTTTTTTTTTTTGTACTGGAGATTGAACTCAGGGACACTGGACCACTGAGTCACATCCCCAGCCCTATTTTGAGTTTTATGTAGAGACAGGGTCTCACTGAGTTGCTTAACTCCTCGCCATTGCTGAGGCTGGCTTTGAACTCACGATTCACCTGTCTCAGCCTCCCAAAGTGCTGGGATTATAGGCTTGAGCCATCGCACCTGGCTTCTGGGTAGATATTTATGCAGCAACAGATGGCAAAAATAGTTGTATTGCCTTAAAGAAAATTAGATGGACTCATCAGCAACTAGCCCTTTAAATATTCATTGCTTTAGGACCTAGTACATACCTTAAATTTCTGTCAAACAATAATTATAAATGAAATAAGGTGAAGAGTAAGATGACTTCTTTTTTTTTTTTTTTTTTGGTACTGGAGATTTAACTCAGAGGCACTCGACCAGTGAGCCACATCCCCATCCCTATTTTGTGTTTTTAGGTAGAGACAGGGTCTCCTTGAGTTGCTTAGTGCCTTGCTGTTGCTGAGGCTGGCTTTGAACTCGTGATTCTCCTGTCTCAGCCTCCCTAAGTGCTGGGATTACAGGCTTGCACCACCGCGCCCGGCAAAATGACTTCTTAAATAGAATATTAATAGTAATAGTGATATTATTCAATGCCAAGTGGACATGTTTAAATGCATGTATTGGGGATAGGCATAAGATCATGATTTGTTTGCATGCTCCTGAAGTTTAAAACACTTAACATTTGGGTTTAGCATAGGACAAATGAAAATTTAGACTTGAAAAAAAATATAGATACACGCACACACATATATATGTTACTGGAGAGTGAATCCAGGAGCCCTTAACCACTGAGCCACAGCCCCAGACTTTTTTTTGTATTCTATTTAGAGACAGGGTCTCACTGAGCCTCTTAGGGCTTTGCTGAGTTTCCAAGGGTGTCTTTGAACTTGTGATCCTCCTGCCTCAGCATCCAGAGATGCTGGAATTACAGGCATGTGCCACCATGCCTAGCAAGACTTGAATTTAACATGTGCGTTTCAGGCCACAAGAAACAGAATTACTGGATCCATGTCCTCAGATATTTTCAAAAAGGTGGAGGCTAAATGAAAACTTGTAAGTAGTAAATACTGTTTCAATTAAATATTCTACCTGGTATTTTTACTTTCCTAATAGCTGAAATAAGTTGTAAAGTCAGTCTTCTTCATTATTCCAGTATGTTTTATTATCACAATGAAAAATCTATAGACAATGGGAGAATCTCAAATGTTGTTCGACAAAAATAATCATCTCAATACACATACTGGTCAACTACCAGTAGGATGAGTATAAAAATTTTACTCTCACCTCTCCAAAGCATCTATCCAGTCAGCCAAGGATTCTTATCTAATAGTATAAATAAGGCCTTTTGGGCTTGTAATTAGATAATAGTCTTTCTAGAGTTAGCCTCATATATAGAAAATGAGAGGAGATTATTTCTTGTACAGGGAGAAGATTCAAGCCAAAAAAGTGTTGATGATATTTTAGGAGATCGGGTCATCAATTGTCTCTTTAAATACATCTATCAGAGTAAATACTAGCTTGGAAAGTTGTTTTTATAAATTTCCGTGTGATGTGATATGTTAATTTTTTTGTTTTTTGTTTTCATTCATGGTTCCTTGTTTAGTACTCTCAAAGCCATTGTTATTTCCTAAATGACTAGAAAAATAAGTATATATTTTGTTAAAGCATTAACACTTTTGTCCTTGGTTCCTAAAGCGTCTTTAGAATAATTTCAGAACAATACAGAACAAAGATGATAATATTGTGGCACTTTAGGCCCCAGGAAGCAAAATCTTTCTCTCTCTCTCTCCCTCCTCCTTCCCTCGCTTTCTCTACCCTGCTTTCACCTGATTCTTTTCTCCACAAAGCAGGCTGTAATAACTAGAATTCTCTTTCACAGGGTGAGTCATAGAATTTCTGACATTCATCCTCGTTTCCATCTTAAAACTGGTCATAAAGAAATTATGTGGTCTATCTTTTCTGACAAAATATCATAAACCTTCCATTTCAGAAAAAGGACTTGTCCCATACACAGAATTAAAAGCTGTACAAATAGCTGAACAAGAATCTAAACAAACAAAACTTCCTGAATTTCCTCAGAGTCAATTTAGCATTATATTATATATTTTTGTTCAATAATACTTTTTATATGGCTGTCTATACTTCATTCATACCTATGCAAAGAATGTTCCATAAAACCACAAAAAAACAGGGTTTTTCCCCCAACAGCTGAGCATGTGGAGGTACCTACAGCGTCACTTACCCAAACAGGCTAGAAAAGCTCCATATCCCTTTCTCCCTACATTTTCCTATCCATCTCTTCATGTGTCTTCTTTGTAATCTCCATTATAATAAACCGGTAAACAGAAGTAATATTTCCCTGAGTATTGTGAACTATCTGAGCAAGTTAATCAAACCCCAAAAGGAAGTATCAGTTGCCAGTTTATAGCTAATCTCAGAGTCACACACACACACACACACACACACACACACACACACACACACACAAAATAAAAAAGAATAAAACATAAAAAACCTGAGGCTTGTGACTGGCATCTGAACTCAGATGCAGTCTTGCTTGGGGAGTAAGCTTTCAACCTGTGGATGCTATGCTCAACTGTGGTCTGCTGATAAACAATGTATTATTTGCATGATTTATGTGGAAAACAACACACACATTTGGTGTCATAAGTGATCTGTGTTGTGAGAGTAAAGTAGGAGAAAGGAAGTTTAAGTCTGAATTTTTTTATCTACTCACATTGCATAACATTATGAAGTATATTATGTTATTTAAAAAGTATTTCTGAAGCATTTTAAATTTTATGGAAAAATTCAACAATATAATGACTGATAAATAAATTGAGATGAAAACCTAAAAATACATTATAATTTTAATATATTACATATACTAGCTTTGTATGTATATATTAAAATAAAAACACCAACTAAAATGTGACCATCTCTGCATGATGAAAGTATGGAAAATAAAATTAGGTAATTCTAATTTTCTTTTAGTTTTATTTCTATGTATTTTACATAGTAATTTAGTTGCACATTTGAGTAACATTGTATTGAATAATATTTTTATGCATACACAGGAGGGAGAGAGAGAGAGAGAGAGAGAGAGAGAGAGAGAGAGAGACAGAAACGGAGAAAGACAAATCCCCATTCCAAGAAGTTTTAACTTCATAAATGTAGATGAGTCTTCAACATCTATGTATCTTTATGTCAAAAATATCCTCTTTGATTCTGATGCACAGACAGTGTTGAGAGTTTTAAGTTAATGTATTTTCTATAAGTAGTGTGTATCATTTGTATCATATACACATAAAGATAGATGTAGATTTTTTTTACACACCTTGCAAATAAAGGTTGCTCTGAATACCAGCCTGAGGGAAAATAGACAAAGACAAACTAATGTATCTTTGGAATTGTTCTCACTACCTATTTTTGGGTTCTTATATCTAGCTCCTGACAGGTTTTGTCTTCTACTTGGGACTCATTTCTTCAAGACCTCACACTCAACTATTAACAAAATTGGAGATTATTTAGTGGAGAGTGTTCTCTTCTAGAGTTTTCCTATGATATACTCATTATCAGTTGTACAAGTTGTTGTTAGTGGACATTATATTATAAAATTTTTCAATATGAATATGTTTGAAGAATGCTGAGTTCAATAAAAGAAGTAAAATGTTCATGCAATGAAAGGTTTCTAAAACTCTCAAGGATTTAATATGCTAAAGTATCTTGTGAATCTTGGTAGGTGGATAGAATGTGGGATAGAGTGTAGCATGTTTCCAAATGTACTAAATCATGAAATCCCATTTATATTAGGACAATATTGAAGTACCATAAAGGAATATATGTGCCACAATAGAATTTTGAACCCTGTGAGATGCTCTGGAGAAAGGTTTTATGCAGAGCAGAGTTTCCACTTACTATCGGAATCATAGCAGGAGCTGAGCCACCTGGCTTGTAGAATCACTTCTGGTATTTATCTGTTTTACTCAGCTTTTTCACTGCTGTGGCTAAAGTATCTGACCAGAACAATTATGAAGGAGGAAAAGTTTATTTGAGGGTTCACAGTTTCAGAGGTCTTAGTCCATAGAAGGATGGCTAGATTTCTCAGGGCTCAAGATGAGGCTGAACATCATGGTGGAGTGTGTGGCAGAGGGAAGTAGCTCACATCATGGTGGTCAAGAAGCAGAGAGAGAGACTCTACTCTCCAGATACAAATATATACACCAAAGCCATGTCCTAATTCCCATCTCCTCCAACCACACTCTACCACTTCAGTTACCACTCAATTAATGTCGATCAGAGTTAAAAATCCCTGACTGGCTTAAAACTCTTACAACGCAATCATTTCTCCTCTGAACCTCCTTGCATTGTCTCACATATGAGCTCTTGGGGGACACCTCACATCTGAACCATAACATTATCATTCACTTGCAATCTACAAAACTGAGGTCCTCTTTGAAGTGATGCATCAACCTGGAATGCTTTGAAGAGGACCCAGGGCTCAGATGGATGGATGGCTTCCTCAGTAACCTGGGGTGCCAGGCTGAATCCCATGTAGGGCCTTTCACTGGTAGCTACCCCTTCCTCTAACCAGAGCAGGAGGGGGCATTTATCTGCTAGTCAGTGGTTGGTGGCACCTACCCTCTTAACTATGGTTTCTGGCTTGACTATGTGCTGGGGGACAGGATCCTAGTAATGGATACCTTCCATAACTCCTTCATGCTACCTGAAGTGATGGTCTCTGACCACTGCCCTGTGGGTGTCACCTTGAATGTGTCCCCTGTGCCTGCAAAACAGTGCCCACCTATGTTTATCTGCTTCTTCCCTGAATTTACAGGCTCCTAGCTCAAGATTCTCTGCTTCCTTGTTCCCCTAGAACGAGAACCTGTTTTGGAGCAGTCAGCTTTGCAGCTCAGCAATCAATCATAGGTACAGAAACAGCAAAACAAGTTTGTATGTACTCAACCAGGACTCTGTCAAGTCAGACTAGCCCCAAAAGAAGCCAGACAAACATGATGAACTACTTCCAGCCCTCCTCCAGCCATTCCAAAACTTCTCCTGACTTGCAGCTGCCTATCCTGCTTCTGGTGAACAACCTCATAACCCCAAAGACTCTAGAAGAGGAGGTGATGGTCAGAGAGGTAGAAGAACAGGCCAATCACTCAGAGTAAAGATGAATAAATAAGTAAAGATTTAAGGAGTTATGGACTTCATTCTGGACGTCTGTTCTGGGAGGACCTTCACCCATGCTTCTCTGCAGTGGCCACACTGAGCCATGTGTGATGCAAACTGTAAAGAAGCCAAGACTAAACCTAAGCCTCAGCTTCTACATGTGTGCCAGTCCCTAGGATCCTCCCAGTAACCCCTCCTTCCACTGCAACTTCTCTGGAGCTGGCCCAGCTAAACCAATGGAGGCCTAAGGATAACTGGCATGGCTACCCTTGCACAGGATCTGATGCCAGCTCCCCATTCTATGCTGCCTTCTTCCTTAAGGCCTCCTTCCCTCCTTTCCTTCTCCTCTTCTTTCTTCTTTGTCTTCCTTTTCATTGTTTTTCTTCCCCAAGGTGTCTCTGCCTCTACTTCAAATTTCTCTTCCTCTGTCTTCTTGTGCCTTAATGCTGTGACTCAGCCCCACACCCCACTTACTACTTTCCTGTCAGAAGTACATGAGAACAAGATGCCCTATGTAGTTGTCATTTAAAACTCCCTCTTTTCTTTGCTGGGAAATTTATTTGCTCAAAAATAAAGTCTGGCTGGGCACAGTGGCGCATGCCTGTAATCCAAGCACTTAAGAAGGCTGAGACAGGACAATTGAAAGTTCAAAGCCAGCTTCAGCAATGGCGAAGTGCTAAGCAATTCAGTGAGACCCTGTCTCTACATAAAACACAAAATAGGGCTGGGGATGTGGCTCAGTGGTCGAGTGTCCCTGAGTTTAATCCCTGGTACCAAAAATAAAGAAAAAGAAAGAAACAAACAAAAAGAAAGAAAGAAAGAAAGAAAGAAAGAAAGAAAGAAAGAAAGAAAGAAAGTCTGTTTTTGCTTCCGTGTAAAAAAGAAAAAAAAAACCATGGTCATCACAATCTGCACCGTAATGAAATGCTGTGAAATGCTTGCATAAAGGAAAGGATGTTGATGTTTGCACTCAAAGCAAAACTAGATTATTTAGTACTATGTGATGCTTTCAGGTCAGTCAGCATTGCTCCTGTAGAATTCAGCCTCAAAGAGCTTTCTGCCCACATCAGAATTCACATTTTGGACTTGAAACTTAGGACTTCATGTTCTAATTCTCTGCCAGATATATCAGAAGAAACAAATAAGAATACCTCCTAATAGTCCCATGGTGACAAATGTCCTAGGGAGAGAGATACTAAATCTAATAACCCTGAAAATTCTTTTATTGCATGTCCTTACCAAAGATTTATGACATTCTATAAGTATTTTCTAGTTTTACATGTCAACTCATTGAATTCTAGACTTATATTCAAGAAATGAAAACCGTAATATTTTTTGCCAACGTATTTAAACACATTAAACATGTAAATATTTATATTTTGCTTGATCCAGTAAGAATAATATTCCTAATGTTCTTTTGATTTCTGTCTTAGCATTGTAATCAGGGTTTATAACTTTAGGCATGGGAAAGAATTGTCCATTTGCATGTTTTGTCATTAGCAATATATTCTATTTAACAATCAAATAAATTTGTTTCATATATTATTTTCTTTAAAAATATCCAGAATCATTCTATTTTCTCTAAAATAAATACTCAAATCTGTAAAGTTACTTCCTTTGAGCTATTCTGGTGCACACATATTTCCTAGAAAATAATGTATCATATAAAATATGTACGTGATCTACTTGACTTCTGGATAAATACATTCAATTGCTTTGCTTTAATTTGATTATCTTTGTCTTTTTCAGAAATAATCTGAGAATAAACAAATTAAACACCTTAAAAAACAAAGCCAATCACTTTGAGAGAGGTCAAAGCAGCCTATCCATAATTTAATGAAGGACAAAAAAAAGAGACAAAATTGTCCTTGGTAGATATTCTGACTTTAACAGCTTTCAGGAAGTATGAGTGCTCTTTTTTCAGGTTGCCAGAAAGTATTTTATTTTACAGATAGCCAATTTCTGTTTATATACTGTCCAAATTTGCATCCTGTTAAAATAGAGTCTTGTTAAATCATGAGAAACTGGCTAAATATTCAATCCTGTCTTTTCTTCTATGATACAAGAGGACTACATCATTCAATTTTCCTTGCAGATAAACTTAGGCAATGTGATTACTTTCTAGCCTGTCCCAGATAATCTTCAGGATGTATAGAGCCATGAATAGAAAATAACATAGGTTTCTGATGCAAAGCTTTAAGAAAAACTGTCAGAGATCTCACTACCTGATGTGAAAGAGAAACAAACTTCTTTTATATTAACTCACCGAATTGTGTGTGTTTGATTTTCACTGAAGCTACCAATTAACTAGGACTAGAAGCCAATTAATTAAATATCCAATTAAAGACTGAGGCTGAGGTGATTTCTTAAATCTGAGAATTTGTTGGATGACTGCCATTGCTTGAACTTTAGTAGTCCTTTTTGCGTGCATTGGACTTGAAAAGTGGCATAGCATGTAGCATGGGTACTAATATATAGACTGATTCAGAGCTTTTGAAATTTGTTTATAATCCACTATATTAATTATTCAATTTCAGAGAACAGAACATAAAGTATACATATGCATATATATATAAACAATTCAGCAGGTTAAAAATGCAGGAAAGAGTTGATGTTACAGATGAGAATCTTGATTTTTTTCTTCTCTAGGGAATTTCCGTTTTGATCTTAAGGCCTTTCAAATAAGTAGATACGGCTATTACCTATTATTAAAGTTCTTCTTTATTTCAAAATACAGGAAAGAAGAGGTGGAAATCCTATGATAATAGATGGATGATCACTACAGTATAGGAAGAGCATTGGGGGGTAAGCAGAAAAGAAGGAAGAGGGGAAAACACTTGACCAAATTAAGGTATGTAAAAATATAAATACAGCACAGTGAATTTCACCTGTATGCATATCTATCTACTAATAAAGAGTATACTCACACACACGAGTGTTTGTGTGTATGTGTGTGTGTGTGCATGCATTGAAGACCAGTAGAGTAGAGGAAGGCAAAAAACAGGGACAAGATGGGAGGAAGAGGAGAAGTACTGGGGAGTGAAGTGGAGCAAATTACAATCCACACATGTATAATTATGTCAATGAACCCCAATATTATGTGTAACTATAAACTGACTATATATGCTAGCTACATCTACAAAATATCTTCAGACAAATGTTTAGATTAGTATTTGATTTAAAAACTGCATACTATATCCTAGCAAAGGTCACACAAAAATTAGCCATCCCTGTCCATATCTTGTCAACTTAGCACTCACATGAATCTTCTTAGAGAATCTGTAAAACAGGCTTATGACTTTTCTTCCTAGTCAATTGATCCTAAGGAACTCTCCATGAAGTTATGGGAAAGAATTGGGTGAGAATATAATGTGGCAAGAGGAGGACAATGAATGTTTTGGGCGACTTCTTTTTTTTTTTTTAAATATATATATTTTTTTAGTTGTTGATGGACACAATGTCTTTATTTTTTATTGCTTTGTATGTGGTGCTGAGGATAGAACCCAGGGCCTCACGCATGCGAGGCAAGTGCTCTACCACTGAGCTACAATCCCAGCCCTTGGGCGACTTCTTAATGTAACATATATTTCTCCAAGATCTGCTTGGCCCTGATTTTGTATATGCCACTTCCATCATTTGAGGATGGGATATTGCTGTGCATGCTCACCTTTATGGTTTCCTACATTAGGGAACATGCAGATTATGGTAAACAAGTAAGATTACATGTTAATTTAGGGGCCCATATTTAAGCAATTATTCTTCACAAAGATGCAGTAACAAGTCAAACACTATTTCTCAAAAGGAAACTGAGGAATAAATGATGATATAAACCTGAAGAGGCTTATATTTACCTCCCTTTTTCCCTCTCTTCCTACCCCAGTTCCCCTTCCTCTACTCCACTTGTCTTCTGTTTATATATAGCTTTCTAAAATGAGTGTTACAGATATATGTAACAGTGAAATTCACTGTGGTATGTTCAGATATGTACACAGCATAATTTGGCCAATTTCATTCCACCATCCCTCCCCTGTCCCATGTGTGCTCCCTCCCTTACCAATGTCCTTTCTTTACTGATCTTTCTTCTATTTCCATGGGATTCTTGCTCTTTTTCCACTTATTTTTAAGTAAATAGTAACTTCAATAATACCCACATCTACTTATTTCACAGTCCTTAAGATCAAAACTGAAGTTCCCTAGATAAGAATTTCTGTTTCAAATCTGTAAACACCTAAGGCAGGACAATGTATTAGATTTTTATGGGTTCCATAAAAAGCAACATATGCCAGGCAGAGTGGTGCACAACTGTAATCCCAGTGGTTTGGGAGGCTGAGGCAGGAGGATCACAGTTCAAAGCCAGCCTCAGCAACTTACTGAGGCCTAAACAACTAAGTGAGAGCCGGTCTCTAAATAAAATATAAAAAAGTGCTGGGGATGTGCCTCAGTGGTTATGCTCCCGTAGTTCGATTCCTGGTACCAGCAAAAAAAAATAAAAATCACGAGTGGTTTAGATAATAACAATTTATTTATCTTCTTGCTATTCTGCAGACTAGACATCCAAGTCCAATTGTCAAAAGTTTAGGATCTTCTGAGGAAAGAGTCCTCAGAAGATACCAAACGACATTCACATGACTATTTTCTCACTGTGTACTCATGTAGTCTTTCCTCTTTCTGTGTATAATCCTGGTTTTTATTTGATATTCAAATTTTCTCTTCTCCTAAAAACTCCAATCAGAATGGATTAGAGGTGACCCTAATGAACTCATTATTATAGAATCTTTATAGGCTTTGCCTCTAAACACAGTCACAGGTCAATTCTGAGGTGTTAGGGCTTAAGACTTCAACAAATGAAATTTAGGGTGAAACAATTCATCCCATATCAGACAGAAAGGAGGTACAGCAACCTACTTTTTGTGATATTTAATAACAGGCGTTGAAAAATTATTTAGAATGATTTAGAGAAACAGAAACAATAAGATACATACACACACACACAAACACATGTATACAGTGAGGGAATTGATTAATGCAATTATGAAAGCTAAAATGTCTCATTATCTGTTGTATGCAAGTGGGCAAGTCACAAAAATTGCTGGTGTAATTACAGGCCAGGACTTAAGGCCTAAATACCAGGGAAGTATTTGGTGCTAATGCCAGTCCAAGGGCAGGAGAAGACCAATATCTCAGATTGAGTGAGTAGACAGTAATCAAAAGGGGCAACACAACTTTGTTCTGTTCAGGTCATGAAAGAATTGGATAATCCCTATTAGCATTTGTGAGGGATATTTACTTTACTGAATCCACCAATTCAAAAGTATAAGTTTAACATAATACCCTCTAATACCTTCAAAAATACATGCAGAAATAATGTTTAACTTGAGCATCTTGTGATTTTGTTAAGTTATCACATAAAGACAACTGTCAAATGTCCACTTGTCAATTTGGCACCCATATACAACCTCTTAAGAGATACTATATCCCCAACTAAAGAACAAAGTCAGAATCCTGCCCAACATGATACAAATATACAAGTATACTTTGTACATGTGAAAATTCATTTATCCTTTTTCCAGAAGATGCATCAAATTTTTTGAGTGGTATATCTTCTTCTCCTTTATATCCTATAACTTCAATGCTATGGTATAAAATTAATATTAAATACTATAATAAAATATTAATGCATGTTATGATATATCATAATGGAATAATAGAGGAAAGAAAACAAAAATACATACATACACATATAAATGCATTCAGAGAAACATAAGAAAAAGTACTAGTGAAAGTACTAATTTCTTAACTAGTCACATAGCTTGTATTTGAAATTACCCCTTTCCAATACCCACACTGCATGCTTTTGATGCAGTAAAATTCTCCTTGGAAGTCAGGACAATCACCCGCTTCAGAATCACAAGTATCTCCAATATTCATTGATTCAGAGACATACATGAGGAGCCCTAAAATGGCTAACTGGCATAACTAACATTCAATTCAATGGGATAATATTTGCATTTTCTGGTGAAAACATCTCTTCTCCTGTCACCAAGAATGATAGACCAGAAAGGCCTGATACTTCATTAAGAGGACAGTAAAAATTTTGCTAGTAGATAATTGGTAAGAATAATGATTAACACCACTTCAATTTCACTTCTTTATTCCTGAAAATGTAAATTATGGATATAAGTAGCACTAAGTATTGGATCTTAATTTTGAGCATATAAAGCCATCTGAATAACCACCTAACTGGTTCCAGAAATGAGTTTTAAAAAGGACATTCAATAATTCTATCAAGTAAGTGTATACAGGATCAATGGAGAGCATGGTAAGATGGGTGAATTCAGTGAGCATGAGCCTATAATTGCACTTCTTTTGCAATGAAGTGAGATTCTTCATTAGACAGAAGCTATGTTGAATAAAATGCCATGATTGAGGAAAAGGAATTCCATAACTATTCAGTTGGTAGCTTTGACAGATGTCTTGCATGGAAGGAGGGCAAACTGGTACCCAAAAAAAGTGTTTCTTTCAAAAAGAAAAAAAGACAGCTCTTTACATGATGGAAGCATTCCATTATAGTTAACTTGATACCAGGTATCAAGTAATGTCACATTGTGCACTCAGCAGTGAAATAATGAAATATTGTGCACTCAGCAGTAGCCATGTCCAAGTTAGCTTTGGTAAGTGAAAGTGTGTGGTGCTAAGTCAACCTGTAACCTCTATAGCACCCACCATAATCATGTTTCTTGTGAATCAATGTGTAATGACAGTGGTGTCTCAGGATAGAGACTAACTGGTATCCACAAATTATGCCATGCTGTCCAGTGACTGTAAAAATTCTCCTCTGCTAGTGTAGATTTTCAAGGAGCATTTATAGGAAACAATTTTTAAATTTTTTTTGTCCATTTAAGGTGGCAAATATACCTCTATCAATATAATTATCTTAATTAATTAATTGTTTCATTAATCCGTGTATTTATTTATTTATTTTCTTTTTTTGCTTTCCTTATTTTTTTGGTGGCAATGGGAATTAAACTCAGGCTTTCACACACACTAGGCAAGTCTGTACCACTGAGCTATAGCATAAGCTCATTTTGAGACAGAGTCTTGCTTAGTTGCCCAGATTGGTAGTGGATTTGCAATCCAATGCACTGTAACCCTGGGAAATGGTTGTATGTATATTAGCAGAATGATGGGAGAAATAATGAGAATAAATTTTTGGAAATTTAGTGAAGACTTTCCTCAAGGGGACTTTGTTTTCCTTTCTATCAAGGCATTGCAGGTCTATAAATTGGCTGTAATCTGAACATTAATTAATGATCCATGTCTTTATGTTTTGGTGATTTTAGTTAGCCTTCAGTTTACCTGACCTAGACATTTTTATTATTCCATGTTTCAGGCAACCAAGTTTTTTAGTAGGCTTTTCTGTTTCTGTGAATAAAAGACCTGATAAGAACAATTTTAAGAAGGAAAAGTTTATTTTGTTACCATTTTAGACATTCTAGTCTATAGATAGTTGAAGGTAAGGCAGAACATCATGGCATGAGAATGTTGGTGGAAGGAAGCAGCTTGCATGATGATCAGGAAGCAGAGGTATTCCACTTGCCAGACACAAAATATATAGCCCAAAGCCCTCTTCCTCCAGTAAAAACCCCATGCCTTCAGTCACCATTCAGTTAATCCCCATTAGGGAATTAATTCACTAATTTTGTCAAGGCTTTCATAACCCAATCATTTCAAGTCTGAATGTTCTTGCATTGTTTCACTCATGAGCTTTTGGGGAATGCACGACATCTAAACCATAATGCCTATCAAACAGACAATTAGGACTTTTTTAGTCCCTCGACACTAATATTGAATTTAAAAAATTCTCTGCTCAGGAGACACATATCAATAAATTCAGCCTCATCAAACTATAAGTTCTTTTTGCCATCATATGACATGCCTAATACCTATTCTTACACATATTTTCCCACATTTATGTCTATGTAACTTGAAAAAAATGCCATTCCTCTGAAGTGCAACAAATTTCTTCATGAGGACTACCTGATACCACATCCTTTGGGAACTGCTGGGAGTTACTTTTAGTTGTAGGGCTAGAAAACAAGTCTGCTGCAGACAGGTCCTGAGGAGAATGAGCAATATGTTAGAAGGAAAATACCTCACATAAGACCATTACAATTTATTCAGGAAAAACATGGCTGACCTCCTCAAGCAAGATAAAAGTTAAATTTTATCTGGCAAAGGAGACTCAGTGACATTTACTATTTTAAGATTCCCAGCTTCACTTTCTGAAACATTCTCATTCCAATTTTTAAAACTCCATCTATTTCTAATCAAAACTATCAGTTTAAATGCTGACATCCTTTGAAGTTGGGGATTCAATTTTCATTGTAATTGGCACACACAGTATATGATTCTGGGCTTGTTTTTTAGCAATCTCTGCTCTAAAGTTATAAGAGATAAAGGTTTCTTTCAGGATAGATGTATAAACTTTCAGATCATTTTTGCAGAGCTTGAACTGTGAATATGAATCTCTGAGCTCATTGTTTTCTTCCCCATATTATCTAACATATTTAGGAGCAATGAGAAAGACTTACTGTACTCATTAATTTGACAAAAAATGTTCTAAAATATAAAATACATGATATCCCAGAGCCTTGCTTTTTTTGATGATTTGATTAGGGATATCAACTGATAATATTTTGAGTATCTCTATTTTTACCTAATGCCTTGAACTTTCAGCACATTTCATTCCTACCAGAAATAAGATCATTAGTGCCTTTAAAATTGACCAGATAAGGGAACCAATTCCATAAGCCCCAGAAACATTTCTCTGAACTCATTTTTTTTGTCCTGTTCACTGAAACCACTCTATCAAAATCTATATCTCTATTGACTTTTCTTTTGGCATTTAACCACTGAGCCACATCCTTAGCCATTTTTCCATTTTAATTTTGAGACGCAGTCTTGCATCAGCCTCCTGAGCCACTGAGATTACAACTGCATGCCAATGAAGCAAGAATTAAAGACAAGCAGTCAGTGTAGATAGGTAATCAGGTCAGATTGAGAAAATGGAGGACAGTTTGGGTATGGGAAGTTGGAGACTGCTCCTGGGAGACTGGAATGTGAATGCCTCCAGAACCCTTTGATTACTAAGATTACTTGCCTACAGTGCCCCTCCAGGAAGGTTGTCAATGAAGCACCCCCTGAATAGACAGGGAGCTGCTAATTAATGCCACCTGGGCTGCTGTCTCTAGCACTTCACTTTGGCCCTTCCAGCCCACCTGCTTCTCCTGGGCCTAGTCACATAGGCAAGGAGGAGAGAGATAAGGGGAAAGAAAGCAGGATAACAAAGAAAGTCTAAAATATATAAAAAGATCAGGATGCTCTCACTTCTTGGGATACCAGGATACAAGCTATGGCCCCCTTCTCCCTCCTGGGAGAAGTCTGTGTTACTATATTTTAAATAAAACCTACTATTTACACAGTTGCTTCAGCCACTTCTTTAATGTTTAGACTTCAACATTTGAGGAAGGAGATCTTGTCACTGATAACTGACGGTATCACTACCACCCCTAGGTTGACCATGGTACTTAAAAGGAAAATAATCAAATCCTCCCCTACACACATACACTCTATATAATGTTATAATATATACATAATAATTACTGATTCTAAATTAATGTTATAATTACATCACATAGCACTATAATATGTATGAATATGTTGATATGTCATACTGATAATGTACATTATATATATGTGCATATACACACATAATATATAAAGAGAAACAGAATGTAGGATAGACCAATAGATTGGAAATTCAAGCACAATTGATGGTATACTTTTGGGAAACCTACTTTTGCTCTTAAGGCACTTTACTGTTTTTACTGAGTGGATAAGATCCATCCATATAATTGATGATATCTTCTTTACTTGAAGTAAGCCATTTCTTAATGTTAAGTACATCTACATAATAACTTCATAGTAACACCTAGATTTTTGTTTCTTCAAACACTAACTACTATAGTCTAGCCAAGTGATACATAAATCTAATGAAACCACTCCCTACAACTTGATCTTTCTTTATTGTCTGTGTTAATGTAGCCTTCTGTAAATCACTTTTGTTTTCAAGTTATTTTAATTTAACCTACAATGAGATTGGTTCACTCGATTTTTCCCATGATATTTGGCATTTTTATGATCAAATATTCAAAAAGAACCGTGGGGATAAATAATGACCCACAAAGCTTTTTAAGATGTGTTTTTAATCACTCAATTATGTAGAAGATTCTCATACTGTGCAAGAATATAATATTGAATCAGACAGACCTTCTCCCAAGTGTATCAACTTTTATTTATTATTTAACCTTGGAAACATAGATTCAACTCTCTAAGTCTAAATTTTCTAATGAATAATTATAAAATCAGTAGCAAAAATTTGTTGAATTTGCCTGACATTTACTCAGACCTTCATATAACAAGAAATTGATCAATGTCCCCCATATTTCCAGATGCTCTCATATTTTATTTTTTGACTAGTCATTCTTGACTCTGATTTCTTACTTCTGTTGAATTTGTTCACTTTCTAGAATATCTCATTTTTCTAAGAGTGCCATCTCTTTTCTGTACAATGTAGTCTTATAGTGAAGAGTACTTTAATTACTTTGCTCCCTAAAATAAGCTTATACTTTCTGTGGGAGTGATCCCAGGGCCCAGTTCAGAGGCCTGAATCTGGTGTCCCTAGTCATTGGATTCAGTCACACACCTGCATCAAGAATAAGAGAAAATTATATAAAAAGGAAAAGTATATTTAATTAAAGTTTAGCTCAAACTGGGAAGAAAGCTTATCTGCCTCCCCACAAACTAAAAATGCACTACAAAAGCTATGAAATATACAAATGTAGATTCAACCAGGCTGTGGGAGTCAGGGGATAAGTTTCAATTCTGTTTCTCCAGGCTTTGTTGCTTTCCCCCTAGAATCAATGTGTGTTTCAGAGCTGAGATTTTCTGAGAAACTGAGGCATCATGAACACTCTGGACTTCAAAATCTGATTCTTTTGATCAAGCAAGTCAGAAAGATTTCAGACATGTTGCTTATATTAAAAGGAATGAATTTATTGAAGGGATAGGAAGAAGGATAGGAGACCCTCTCAAGGGAGTGAGTGAGTCCTCTCCTGCACTCTCGTTTTATTGAGGATCCCATAGAAGTTTCCAGAGTCCTGCCCAGGTCCATTTTTTGACTTTTGATTGACAGAAGGAATTACATCAGACTTTTAAGTACCCACTGCCATGACAAATCTAGGTCACCTTGTCCTGTGGTGAGAAGTTCTAATTGGATTCTTTATTTTTTTAAATCTTTTTTTAGTTAGAGATGGACACGATACTTTTATTTTGTTTATTCTTTTTTAACGTGGTGCTGTGGATCAAACCCAGTGCCATGCTAGGCAAGTGCTCTACCACTGAGCTGTAACTCCAGCCCCTCTAATTGGATTCTTAATGACAAATTCTTACAGATTCATTTTATACATCAGGGATTGAAACCAAGGGCACTTAACCAGCCCATTTTTATTTTTCAGCTTGAGACAGTGGGTCTAACTACATTGGTTAGGGCTCACTAAGTTGCTGACGATGACTGTGAACTTGTGATTCTCCTGCCTCAAACTTCCAAGCCACTGTAATTACAGATGTATGCCACCTCGCCCCAATTCTTACAAATAATAGGACATAGCCTGTCCATTTAGTCCAGTCAAGACTGCACATACATCGCTTCTTGGAAAAGAAAGCACATGGAGGTCAGCATCTTGGGTCCATTTATATAATTATTATCTTAACATGTGTTCCCATCACTCACATCTGTCTGTCCCTTAACAAAGAAATTTAGGAGTGAGTTTCAGCTCCTATTATCAGCATGACATTGTAGGAAAATGGTACACAGAAAATATCTTAAAGAACTGGTTCATAGGACTTTAGCTGGGACTGAGAAAAAACAATTTGATCCTTATTTGATAATTCATAAGTTTAAGTAGCTTGTTATATAGGTGGAGCATACTCACTGAAGTGTATAAACCAACCAAAAGTTGAAGATACACTTATTCTTATGAAATCTTTGACCATTCCAATCATAACAATTTCTCACTGAAAAAATTTTTGTCCTCTGGCTCAGTCTCTGACCTTAGTGCCCAATCTTACCTCTGTTTTCAATGATTACTTAACTTGTTTTTTTTCCTGCCCCCAAGTTACCGTTGACATTTTGAGAAAAAATAAATTACTTCTTTTTTCTCTCTCTCTGTTCAGGTCATCATTTTCTGCCACTAAAGCTGCCTATGAAGGTGTTTTTCTACGTAAATGTAATTCTATCCAAAGGGGGAATATTGAAGCCTACCATTAAATAGAAATTTTTAAAACTTGAGTCTGTTATAATACAAATTCACATTCATTAAGAAGTATTTTGGTTAGAATTGAATGAAGTGATATATGTGAAATGTTTTGTAAATCAATTAATAAACTAGTAAACTGTGATTTTAGATACCAAGAGAGATGGAATGTGTAAAAAATAACTTCTTTCACTTCAATACTCATTTGTCTGTCTTGATATCCTTTTATACCATTTTTTCTAGCTTATCTTCTCAGGTCAGATAGTAATCTCAAACTCTGAAAGACTATAGGAACAGTAATAAAGGGATGGTTTCTCTCTGAAGAAAAGAAAGAATCTCACTAGAAAAAATAGGTTTCTTAAAATCCAATGAACAGACACATCTTAGCATTTATTTTATTAAAAAAATGCTTTCATAGCTGCCCACTTGCTCTTTCCCTTTCAGCTCTTTTTAGTTCTTGTGATCACATGTGGAGGAGCTAGCATTTAAGTGCAAATGATCTGCAGCAACTCTCTTTATATATTGCTAATTTCCTTGTTACAGTGAAGATGAATGAAAGTATTAGCAAAAGCAAGCAGAGGATGAGATCACAAAAGGCCATTGCAATGGTTATTACAAATCAAAAAATTTGAATCTGCTGATGGTAATATTGTCTGAAATGTTCCCCATATCTTTGCAGTAGAAGAGTTCAGTAAGTAGGTTTTAGTAACAGGTATGAGGACTCAATTTGTATTATTTGTTTGCATTAACAAATTATATTTAAATATACATATGCATATGTGTATGTGTGTGCATGTGTGTGTACACACACAGCTTAAGAGAGTCAATGATTTTATACATTATGAATTTGTAAAGATGAAAAAATTAACCAAACTTCTTTGTTCCCAATATCAACCCAGTCAAACATACTTCCAGAGTAGTGATGGAAATCTCAAATTTAAGACAATACTGCCAATTTTTTCAAAGACTAGTTTGATACTGAGGATAGAGAGCAATATCAGTCCACTTGGTTCCATTTGCATGCAGGAAAAAAATTTAAAAAGAGACTGACATCACAGCTTGGCCTCCCTTGCCTATTCTTAATTTTCTGGCTACCTTCATCCTTTGTTTAGACTCATATAACACCGTATCTGAAAACATGGTGTTTTGGCATGCTGAGTAGTTTGAATTAAAAAAAATTGGCCTAAGAAGTAAGGTTTTTCTGACTTTGATTCCCCTCTTTTGCCCCTGAAGCAACTGATGTAACCAAAATTCCTCCACCCCAAAGCAGGTTATAGAAACTAGATCACCTCACACTCACAACAAGCCCTGAAAGGGAGGAAGGAAACCATCTCCCTACTCCATTCTCCCTTGAAGACTCCCATCAGGTGGTCCTAGCTGGGTTTCCCCATTCAGTCTATTACCATTAGATCACATACTAATCACATTTCTACATGGATGTCCATTTTTTTTATTAAACCTAAGAATTAGACAATTTTCCCTAGGTCTCTGGGTCTTCATATTTTTTAAAGATTCCTGTATTGTGACTTGGATAAAATAAATTTGTTATGCTTTTTTCTTTTTGTTAACTTGTCTTTTGTTTTAGGATTATGGGGTTAAATGTAATCTGTATGTTGGGTCAGAATAAGTATTCTATTTTTCTACTTCTACACCTTTCTCAGGCACATAAAATTCCCCTGAAAAATGAACCCTCTTGTCATGCAAAATTATGATGGCTCATAAGCCCCCTCAAATATAAAAGGCATTGTAGACTGTGAACTTGTAAACTAGATGATCAAAGACTTGTCTTTAATAAATATTGGTGGTAAAACCTTTGACAGGTGGCTTAACTGAGCCTCAATTTCATGGCTGAATAGTGATATTTTAGTGCTGGGCTTGCCAGAACTAACATTTTTCATTGATATTTCCATTATACATGTATTGATTTTTAATTTTTTTTTGAAGGCAGACACAATCACTTTAGTTTTATTTTTTAATTTTTTTTTTGTACTGGGGATTGAACTTAGTACTGGAGATTTTTTTTTTTTGTACTGGGGATCAACCACTGAGCCACATCCCCAGCCCTATTTTGTGTTTTATGTAGAGACAGGGTCTCACTGAGTTGCTTAGCACCTTGCCATTGCTGAGGCTGGCTTTGAACTTGCGATTCTCCTATCTCAGCCTCCCTAAGTGCTAGGATTACAGGCTTGAGCCACCACTCCCGGCTTCTTTTTTTAATTTTTATGTGGTGCTGAGGATTGAACCCAGTGCCTTACCTGCACTAGGCAAGCGCTGTACCGCTGAGCCCCAGCCCCATCCCATGTATTGACTTTTTGATTTATATGTTACTTTCCAAGTTTATAATAATTTTTATAAGTACATATTTGTGTTTTTATTTTTCAGTTTCCTAGTTTTCCTGAAACCACCCATATTCTATTGTTTTTATATTAGCTTTCATAACTTCAATGTTTTGATCTTCACTCTTATTTCTTGAAATTTGTCAGTTTGTTTTTATTCCTCCTCTTTGCTCTAATAATTTTGTAAGTTACTTTTATGGGGTAATTTTAAGGAGACAGTGATATTTATAATTTATTTGAGACTATACGTTTAAATTGAAACACTTTGTCATGAGCAGCACTATTAATAATTACTCAGAGGCAGATTGTCTTTAAATGCAAGCATATATTCAATCACACCAATTATCAAATATAAACAATTAATACAAAAAGTGTTGGATATGCTGGAACACCCCAACTAGCATTCAATGCACACTAATTAAACACTATAAGGAAATCACAGAATCCTAGGGCAGTTAAACACTACAAGCAAATCACACAGTCCTAGGGCAACCATGAGCCCCAAAATACCTCCAATGCCATGTGACTCCTCTTACCCAAAGAGTAGATGTTGTCATTGTCTGATGGTTTTCTCCAGCCAACTGCTGGACATCAGGGAATGGTGGAGTCTATCCAGGGATGGACACCAAGGCGTCCAATCTCACCAATGTCCTTGGAGAAAAACTCTTTAATGTGGCAGGGCAAGCAATTTAAATAGAGTTCCAAGTTGGTGGTGTACGTTGGAGATTGGTTATGCCCAGTGAAAGTCAATGTACATTATGTCCATTGAGATTATATAATTTGCAAGTGGGCATGTTTTTTTGCACATGTCCATGGAGCCATGCTCCCTATCAATTATAACCATTGCTAAGCAGGCCTATGGCTAGTACCCCTTACAGCTCTTTATCAATTGCAAGCAGACATGACTAAGCATGCCAATGGCTGCTGTTCCTTATGGCCAGCAACTTAGTCCCAGTATGTCTCAGCATATCTAGGTCAGATGCTCCTTACACACTTGAACAAAGTAAATTTTGGTATCTCTTTTAGGATGCTAATATTTAAGCTGGACAACATTTTTGTCTCCCTTGAGATCCAAGGAGGTGTGTTTCTTTCTTTTTTGGGGGGGGGGTTTCTATAAGGAGGTGTGTTTCTTATTGACAAGTTTTTTTTCTTCTTTTTTATTCATCACTATGTTTTTAGGACCTATCATGGTATCTGACACACAAATACAAATTTTAAATGAATAAAATGAAATAAATGGATGAATAAGTGACTGGCAGTGCTCAGCATACTACTTTCTCTCAGTCCAGAATGTTTGACCTTTGTCAACTAATTTGTATAATTTGTGCTTTCAGTTTTACCCAGTTCCTTGGTTCAATGATTACGGGGTTTCTTCTCCACTTTTGGTTTTATTCAATGGATTTTAAAAAGAAGGAAGTGTTATAAAAACAACTTTACACCTCCAAATTTAGCCAGAAGTTTCATTCATACTTTACTGATAAAGCCACTATCATTGATTACTACTATACCTGTATTGTTAATTTTAATATTTATAACAACCTTTCTCATTGGATACTATTTCGTGGGAAATTTAAGTCAAAAAATGTTAAGTGACTTTGCAAAATTTATAATATTAGTAACTTTTGAAACCAGTATTCAAATGCACATCTGCTTGTTTCAAACTTTCTGTTCCAAAACTGCTGCCTGATAAGTGTTGCCTTTTTCATTCAACTACATGGAAGACCACATGAGGCATATAGATATGAGATAAACACTTACCTTTTCTTCTAGGAGCTTGTGATTTGATTGAAGAGATCAGAAACTACAATCAGAATAAAACCATCTACAAAATAATAGATGCCAACTGATATCATACAAGATTCGCTCATGAGTTCTGTGAGAATTTTGCAGAAGACAATCACCCCTAGCTGAGCTGGTAAACAAAATAGAAGAAAAATAGCAACAAAAGCCTCATTAAGGAGTAAGGATGTGTAAACTAAAGCTTAGTTGCAATGAAAGTACGAGGGATACAGAATGTGTTCAATGAATCTTTTCCTTTATGCTTCTCATCTTTTTATAATTCTTACTTCCTTTAACTTCATGGTTTTTGTGCAAGTAATCTGTATACCATATGTCCTACCCATAACTTCAAATTGAATCACTGGAAGAATATAACTCTTTGGGAGGCTGGAGAGAGTGCTTTTGAGACAAAAAGCACAAATGCAATAATCATGTCCTTCTCTCAGCTCAAAAGGGAAAAAGAGATAGAGCATCACATATTTATTGTAATACTACTTTCCTGCACCTTTCCTCTAATGCAGTTTTTTTTTTTTTACAAATTTAACTAAGAAAAAATTGTACTGATAGAGATTTTTGACAATTTGTGAAATACAACCCCCTTCTCTCATACACAAACACACAACACTTAAGTTTGTGGAACAAATATTTTGGAATTTATACTACCATACATAGACAATTTTTTGATAGTTTTGATATGAGAACATGTCACTAGCAAGTGCCACTTCAAATGTAATGGAAGCTTGGGACTCATACAAGCTTAGAGTAATTTTAATTTCCTGCATATGGCCTGGACTTGAAATGGCATTGGAATTACTCTGAGTATTGGGTATTTGAGTATTACAACTTTCAGTTTCCTCCTTTTTTTGGGCTTATATCACTGTTTTTTCTTCCTCGACTCCAATTAGTTATTTCGTTGTGGTAAAACATACATAATATTTTTTATTTTAAAAAATTTATGTGAATAATCCAATGATATTAAATACATTCATAATGTTATAATCCTGTCACAAGGAAAGTAGTGTCTCCAAAAAGGTGTAAATAAAAAGACACAGGGGATATGAAGAAGGGGATACTAGATATAGGACCAGCAGGGTTCTGGGAAAATGTGATAGAAAAGAACTTTAGCAAGTGCCAGTCAGAGGCATAGACAGAGGTTTAACCAGGAAAGTAGACAACACATTCAAGGAAGAATTAGGGCAATCTCAAGAGAGAGACATTTTTGTCAATATAACAAGGAATATACATTTAAAGGAGAATATAAACTAGTGAGAAACTTGGTTTAGGTGTTCCTGGCTGTTCTTTTAAGGAAAGTTGATGAAGGGTGAATGTGGCATGGTACGTAGAAATGATATCAGTACCATGACCTCAAGATGGTTTTGGTAGTCTGGTCAATCTCAGGATTCTCAGGCTGAACAAGAAATAGAGCTGTAAAGTGCCCTAAGTTACAGGTTCCTGAAGATATTGCATATTCCTTTGCTTAACCTATTTATTAGTGTGTGTAGTTAATTAACAGCACATAGCTAAATTTTCAGCCTTCCCAGGAATTTGAAAGTAACAGGTCTGGGAGATAGACTTTGAGAGTGACAGTTCTGGAAAAGTATATTAAAATCCTGTTTTCTGGGCCTGGGGTTGTGGCTCAGTGGTAGAGAACTTGCCTAGCATGTGTGAGGCACTGGGTTTGATTCTCAGCACCACATATAAATAAATAAAATAAAGGTCTATCAACAACTAAAAAATAAAATTAAAAAAGAAAAATCTAAATATATAAAGTAGACAGTTTAAAAAATATTTTCTTGTCCTTTTTTGTTGCCTTTCCACCTATTTTTAATTTTTTTCTGTCCTGACTCTAACCATCATTAATATTTACACCTAAACATTTTCATCATTACTAATAAAAACTCTTTGAACATAAAGCAAATTCTCTCTGTTCCCTTTTCCCAGCCCCTGAAAACTTCTGGTTTACATTCTGTCTCAATGAATTATCCATGTTATATACATTATAGAAGTTGATTTGTATATTGTTTATCGGACAAAAATAACATCTGCAATATCCCTCTATGTTGTGGTATATACCAAATATTCATTCCTTTTTAAGCCTACTATATATATTTATATACATATATAATATGTATATATGTATGTGTGTAAATATGTATTTATAATATATATGAAAAGGGATTGATATCCAGAATATATTTACACCCCTAAAACTAAAAGAATACAAAAAAATAAGTAGCCCATATTGCACATTGGACAAAGAATTTAGATATTTTTTCAAACAAAAACAAAAAATTGGATGACTAATGAATATACAAAACACATTCACATACATACACTCACACACATACACACATGCCATATTTGTTTAACCACTTATTTGTTGGTGGGTGCTGGAGTCCTTTCCAGATTTTTATATTTGTGAATAATTTTGCTATTAACATAGGTGTGTAAGTATCAGAGATCGTGCTTTTAATTCACTTGAATATATACCCAAGAGTGGAATTCCTGAGTCATATACTTTTTTATGTTTAATTGAGGAATTATTAAACTATTTCCCACAGATATTGCACCATTTTCATTTTCATCAGCAATAGTATTTAGTACTCTACATCTTCATCAATACTTCTTGTTTATTTTTATTTTTATTTTGTTATAGCCATCTTGTAAGTATGAAGTCACATTTCATTGTTGTTTTGGTTTTTATTTCCTTAATAACTAATGATATTGAATGTATTTTGTATATTTGTTAGTCATCTTTTTTGTTTTTCTTTGAAAAAATTCTAAGTCCTTTGTCCAATGTGCAATATGGGATAATTATTTTTTGTATTCCTTTAATTTTAGGAGTGTAAATATATTCTGAATATCCATCCTTTTTCATATATATTATTTGAAAATATTTTCTAAAATTAGATGGCATTTATGCTTTTTTATAGTATCTTCTGAAGCATCAACAACCTTAATTTTGATAAAATCCAGTTTATCCATGTTTAGTCATTTAATTCTTTTTTGATATATTTATAAAATTATTGCTAATTCCAACATCATTAGGAATTTTTCTTAACTTTCATAATAGAAATTTTGTAATTTTATATCTTAAGGATATAATTTTGATATATTTTGAGTTAATTTTTATATATAGCATAAGTTAAGGCCCCAAATTCATTCTTTTACATGTGGATATCCAGTTTATTAGCATCACCTCTTGAAAAAATATCTTATTTTTATTGGTGCATATTAACTATGCAAAATAATGGATTACATTGTGACATATTTGTGAATATATAAAAGCATAACTGTATCAATTTTACTCCCCAGTATTTCTCCCACCATTTCATCTACTGTGTCCCTGATCCATTCCTCTATTCTATTTTTATGAATCCTTTTATTTGTTTGTTTGCTTTCTTTCTGCATTCCACATATAAGAGAAAATATGCAATGCTTTTCTCTCTGAGTCTGACTTAATATGCTAAAAAAACATGGCCTCAAGTCATATTCATTTTCCTCCAAATGTCATAATTTTGTTCTTTATGGATGAATAAAATTCCTTTAAATATGTGGGCATATATCACTCTAGTTTTGATTTGCATTGCCCTGATGGCTAAAAATGTTGAACATTTTTATATACTTGTTTGCCTTTTTATTTGTTCTTTTGTTAAGTGTCCATTCAGTTTATTTCCCCTTTATTGATTGATTTATTTGGTATTTTAATGCTGAGAGCATTTTATTCTTTGTATATCCTGAATATTAGTCTTCTTTCAAAGAAATAGCTGACAAGGATTTATCTCTTGTTTTTTCACTTTGTTTACTGTTTCCGTTTATTGACAGAAGTTTTAAATTTGATCTCATCTCTTTAATTTATTGTTGCTATTATTTAAGAAACTATTGGTGTGTCATTCAGGTAGTCTTTGCTTATGTCTATATGTTGCAATATATTCCCTGCGTTTTCTTCTGACAGAAAGCTTTTGGTCCTATAGTTAGGAATTTGATCCATTTTGAGTTGACTTTGTACAGAGTGAGATATAGTGATCTAATTTTTATTAGTATACACATGGATATTTAGATTTTCCAGTACCATTTGTTAAAGAGGCTGGCTTTTCTCCAGTGTATATTGTTGGCATCTTTGTCAAGTATCATTTAACTAACTTGAGTCATACAACTGGCTTTGAGATGATGTCAGTTCTATATGAGGAAAACTTTCCTTGGAAAGGAAACATGAACAATAATTCCTGGCACATCCTATTTCCACTTACGGGTTTTTCCTAGGTGTTAATAAGGTTGAGTGCATTGTGGAGTATTATTGTAAAATGTAATGTCTCCGATTACAATTGCTACATATATATGCTGTATCAAATAAATACAACCTCTGGTTGTAATAAGTAAAAAAAATCATAACTTAAACTGCGCAGGATAGTCTCTGTTTTTCTGTTCACTTTCATCAGTCCTTGTATCTGTTTTTATGGCAGTACCATGATGTTTTGGTTACTATGACTCTGTACTATAATTTGAAATTGATTATTGTGATGCCTCCAGCATCACTCTTCTGCTCAGGATTACTTTGGATATTTGGGTCTTTTTTCCCTCCATAGGAATTTTAGGATCTTTTTTGTAGTTCTGTGAAGATCATGGGTATTTTCCTGGGGATTGCATTGAATCTGTAGATTGCCTTTGGTAATACAGCCATTTCAACATTATTAATTCTGCCTATCCACAAACATGGTGGTTTTTCCCTCAAATAGAGTCTTCTTCAATATTTCTCTTCAGAGTCCTATAACTTTCATTTTATAAATATTTCACTTCCTTGGTTATATGTATTCCTAAATATTTTTTATTTTATTAAAGCTATTGCAAATGGGATTGTTTTCCTGATTCCTTTCTCAGCTGATTTATTATTGGTATGTAGAAAAACCTATTGATTGTTTTATGTTAATATTGTCTTCTGCTATCTTTCTGAACTTGTTTATCAGCTCTAGACAACTTCTTTTTTTAAAAAATATTTATTTTTTAGTTGTAGGTGGACAGAATATCTTTATTTTATTTTTATGTGGGTCTGAGGATCGAACCCAGTGACTCTCACGTGCTAGGTGAGCATGCTACCACTGAGCCATAACCCCAGCCTCTAAACAACTTCTGAAAGAATTGTTAGGGACTTATAAATATAGAAAAGAAGGATACTTTAACGTCTTCCTTACCTATTTGTATCCTTTCATTTATATTTTTTGCCTAATGGCCCTGGCTAAAATTTCAAGTACTATATTCAATGTGAGTGGTGAGAATGTACATCCTAGTCCTGTTCTTGATTTTAGTAGAAATGATTTCAGTTTTTCTTCATTCACTACAATATTGTCCTTGAGTTTGTCACATGTAACTTCTATGAAGTTGAGATAAGTTCTTTTAGGGTTGTAATCTTAAAGGGGTGTATTTTGTCAAGGGCTTTTTCTACATCTCTTGAAATGAGCAAGTGATTTTCTCCCTTGGCTTCATTTGTCTGATGTATTACATTTATTGGTTTGCATGAGTTAAACAAACCTTGCATCTCATGGATGAAAAGTTGATTGTGTTGTATAATCTTTTTAATGTATAGTTAAATTCGATTTGTTAATATTGTATTGAGGATTTTTCACATCTATTTTTATGGCGGGCATTGGTCTGTTGGTTCCTTTGATTTTGATAAGATTATTTTGATGAGAATGCTAATCTAGTTTTGGTTTTCAGGGTGATACAAGCATTGTAGAAGGAGTTTATAAACATGTCCTTCTTTGCAGTTTTATGGAGCGATTTTAGGAATATTCACATTATTTCTTCTTTAAAGATTTGGTAAAATTCAGCTTTAAGTCTCTCAGGTCCTAGACTTTTCTTTGTTGGGAGGTCTTCTATTGTTACTTTACTGTCTTTTATTAGAGCTCCATAGTTACCCATACATGCATGGAATTCGATTTCAGTTCATGACCCCCCCCCCGCTTTTCTCTTGTCCATTTTCTCTCCTGTCCTCTTTTCCCTACTCCCTTCTCCTTCTTCTACTCTATTTGATTTCCTTTCATTTGCTATTTATTTATATTTAATTGGTTCTTTTCATTTATACGTAAAGATAAAATTCCCTGTGACATATTTATATATACATGTTACATGATTTTTTAAATAATTCATTCTGTATTCAATTTATTCCTTTCCTATCCTTCCTCACTATCTCTCTTTCCTGTATTACTGACTTTCCCCTTATCTTTATAATATACTAGCCTTTTCTCTACATTTATTTTACTCTAACTTCTGCAAATGAGAGAAAACTATGGAACTTTGAGGTTTAGAGTTTGGCTAATTTTATTTAGAATGATATTCTCTATTTTCATGCATTTACTGGCAAATGCCATGATCTTATTCTTCTTTATAACTGAGTAGAACTTCATTGTATATATATATATATATATATATATATATATATATACACACACACACACATATATATATACACAATATATAAGAATATGTATTATAAGAATATATATGGATTAAGAAAATGCTATATATATTACTATTATACATTGCTATTATATAATATTTATATTACTATCATACATTATTATATATTATATATTTATATATATATATATCACTTTCTTAATACATTCATCTATTGATGGGCACCTGAGATAATTCCATAATTTAGCCATTGTGAATTGTGCTGCTAAAAACATTATGGTGATTTTATCACTATAGTAGTCCACAGGGATAGAACTACTGCATTACTTCAATATTACTGTTTATCATTGGTATGTTTAAGCTTTATGTTTCCTCTTGTTTAAGTTTTCATAGGTCATATGTGCCTAACATTTTGTACATTTTTCCTAAACTTTCCAATTTACTAGATTATAGTTTTCAAAATATTACCTTATATTTCTATGCATTTCACTTGTGTCTTTTGTAATATTACCATTTTCAACTCTAATTTTACTAATTTTTGTCTTCTGTATTTTTCTTTTGGTTAGTATGTCTACACTTATCACTCATTAATTTTTTCAAAGAAATAAATCTGCATTTCAGTTCTTGTTTTTTTTTTTACTTTCTATGTCATTGATTTCAGCTCTACTCTTCATTATTTCTTTTATTCTGCTAGTTTCAGAATTGATTTTTCTTGTTTTTCTAAGATTTTTTGATGTGTCATTAGTTTGTTTATTTGAGATCTTTCTATTTTATTTTTATTTATTTATTCTTTTTTTGTTTTTTTAATTGTTTTTTTTATTTTTTCTCAAAATTTGCATTTTAATACATGTTATCAAACATATACTATAGGCATTCATAGCTATAAATTTCTCTCTTAGCACTGCCTTTTTTGCAACCCAGTGATTTTGTATGTTCTGTTTCCATCTTTGTTTTTTTTTTAAATAACCCCCTTAATTTCTTCAATGATCCACTTATCATTCAACAATGTGTTGTTCATTCTCCATGTAATTGTGTAGTTTCTGTAGTTTTTCTTGTGGATTTCCAATTTTAGTTCATTATGATTCAAAAATGCAAGATATTATTTCAAGTTTTTGTTTTCCGAAATTGTAAAGATTTGCTTTACATCCTATTATATAATCAGTTTTGTGGAAATTTTCATGAGCAACTGGAAAGAAAGTGTACTCAGTTGGTTTTTGATAAAATATTGTGCATTTATCTATTATGTCAAATTGATGTATAACACGCTCTTAACATGATGCATTCTTTGTTGCTTTCTGTCTGAACTATTTCTTTTTAGTAGAGATGTATTAAAAACCTCCACTATTACTGCATTTGAGTCAGTCAGCCTCTTTATATCTTGTAATGTTTTTCTTATGAATTTGGGTACCCTGACTTTTGGAATGTATTTATAATCATTGTATTTTCTTGTAGGTTTATTCCTTTTACAAATATGTCATAACCTTTCTGTCTCTTCTAATGTTAACCTGAAATCAGCTTTGTCTAATGTGAGAGTATTTATTCCTCTTTGCTCTTGGGTTCCATTTTTATGGTATATCATTTTTCACCCTTTCACGTTGATTCTATGAACTTATTAGCCTAAAAGATATGTTTCCTGGAGAAAACATACAATTTGGTCTTGATTTTAACCCAATCTGCCAAGCTATGTCTTTTAATTGAACAATTAGCTCCATTAACATTCAGTGTTATCACAGTGAGGTATTTGTTACTTTCAGCCTCTTTTTGTTCTTTTCCTAATATTTTAATTGTTCTGAATTTTAATTTGCCTATTTACTTTTCTAATGTGATTTATATTTACCCATGCTTTATGATTATTTTTATCTGGTTTATTTTATCTTTTGTGTTTTGAGTTCCTTTAGTAGCTTCAGTCCTTTTGAATTCCATTAGATTGTGCTTATCTTAGAAAGTTTTCATTTCTTTTTTGATTATGAAAGATAACTCTGCTGTATATAGCAGTCTGGGTCGGTAGTTATTTTATTTCTTTCTAGGTTTGAAATACATTATTTCCTTTCCTCTTGGTCTTTAGACAAGATCTCACTAAGTTGCTTAGGGCCTCACTACATTGCTGAAGCTGGCTTTGAACTTGGGATCCTTTTGTGTCAGGCTCCCAAGCCCCTGGAATTATAGGCATGTGCTCTTACTCCCAGCATCCCTTAAGTGAAATAAGCCAATTCCAAAAAAACAAAGGTTAAATTTGTTGACAAATTTTTACAAGCTAAACCACAATAAAGGACTAGGGTGCAGAAGAGAAGTTAAGCAGCTTTAAAACTTCTTTCTTTATCTGAATTTTTGGCATTTGAACTATGTTGTGGAGAAATTCTTTTCTGTTTCTATTTTGAGTTCTAAATGTCTCCAGTAACTATATGTCCATCACCTTCTCAATATTAGGGACATTTTGTATATATTGCTACTGTTTTTACTAAGTAAGTTTTCTATGCCATTACTCTCTATCCCTGCTCCTTCCTCAAATTTTATGGTTCTTATGTTTGGCCTTTAAATGTTGTTCCAGAATTCTTGTACATTCTATTTATAGTTTAATTTTGTTATTATTATTTAGTATTTTAATTCCTGTACCTTATCATCCAGCCATGATATTCTTTCTTTCGCTTGATCAAATCTGCTGTTGAGAGTCATCAATATTTGATTTATTGGATTTTTATTTCTAAGATTTGTCTGATTCTTTTATACAATTTATCTTTATTTAAATGTTCTTTTGTGTCCTGCATTTTCTCCCTTAGTCCATTTCTTAGGTCTTTGTTTACTTTATTATTTTAATATCAATTTCATGAATTATTTGTCCAGCCTTTATTCACTTCAATATATCTAAATATAGTTGTTGGTGAGTTTTGAGCTTTTTGTGACATTTATTGCCTTGATTTCTCATACTACTTGTGTTCCTATGTTGAAATTTGCTCTTTTTGTGAGATGGATAGGTCTAGTGCTGTTCTGTGAGGGTCTTTTTAATCAGCTGCTTCTCTTAACAATTTGCCTCAAAGGAGTTTTTATTAGCCTCCACACAGTCAGAGAGTTAAAGTTCTATGTTTGGTGTTCAGCTCTATTTTTAAGGATTGAATAACCATCAGTTAAACTACAGCTTGAAAGGAGACTATATATCAATATACAAGAAATATTTATTAAAGATAATATCTGACATTCCTTTAAACAAAGAGAAGAAAAGGGAAATGATTATATAGAATAGATAGAGAATTAGGTAATAGTGAAAATAAAATTAGTATTAAACTTATTGAGCATAGAAGTAAAATATAAGGAATGAAAAAGAAGAGGAAAATGAGAAAAGAAGAACAGTTGTGTGGCAAGGAAGAGGGATTAAAAAAAAACCTAGAAGAGAACAAAAGGTAAAAAGAAGAGACAATATAAATCAGAGAAGAAAAGGATGCGCAACATCTAATTTAAATATTTTTAAAAATATTTAAAATTATGAAATAACAAGTAGCAACATGAAGCAAAACAAACATATCAGAAAATACAGGGGAAATTTTTAAAAAAACACACAAAAAAAGACAAACAGAGACTAATAGTTCTCCTTGCCAAAGTGTCTATCACTCAGGGACTTTTTTCAGGCACTTCAAGTCTTGAAATCAAACAGGTATCAGAGGCATACCTAGCCAATGTCTAATCTTGGACTCCAAATCCTCTGACTGGCTCTGTGTGCAGAGGTAGTGTACAAATCTTTAGGTTTCACATCAGGGTTGATGATTGTGCATTTATTTTTTTCCCATGTCTATTTCGGTTCCTTGCTTCAGAAAACTCAATGGGGCTTAAACACTGTAACCTATATATCCACTGTTCAACCCATCCTCCTCCTGTTTCTGGGTGTTCTGCTGTAGACTATAGGCCACTGGACCTCTTGGGAACTGTGTTTTTCTGTCTAGTATCCGAATTCCTTCCAGTCACACGTAGCACTTGTGTGTGCTCTCAGGGTTTTCTCTTTGTGTATGGGGAAGCACTATAGACTATGCTTTATCCCAATTACCGAAATCCACTCTCTTCTGGTGCAGACCTAGATGGCTCTGGAGATTCCATAGCTTCCCTGGAATGCTGTGGGCCCATGATTTTGAGTTTGCAAAATTTCTGGTACAAGGTGTCCCCTGCTCAGAAGAGTAAACCGTCTCTTGAATAGGTGGAACTCTTTGTGTGCAACTATGTTACTGTGTTGGGCAAGGGCAAGTGCCATGCATGTGGGTGTTAGAGTGAGCCCTGCTCTATTCCCTTTGCTGGAGAACATATTTTGCTGATTTTAGTCCTGAGGAAACTTCACTACCATGATCAGCAATGTTGTGTGCTCTTGGGGTTTTCTTAATGTTCAGGGAGAAAAACTGTGAAATAGGGTCGATCACTAAACATTTAATCTACCTTCCTCCTGTGAGTTCCTAGGTGGCTTAGAAAATTCAAAAGCTAGCCTAAGGATCTGTGGCTCTCTCATATTTTAGAGGGACTGGCACCAGATTGGCTACTGCTCAGAGGAACAAACCTTTTCAGGCGTGAGTAAAGCACTTTATGTGGGCCTGGGAGTTTTTGGTGCACAGAGAGAGGCACCATGAGTTTGCCTTGATCAGTCACTTCTGCCACTCAGTGTATCTCATTGGCTTTGGCTCAAAGAAACCTCACTATGTAAATTATTTTAATATGTTGTTATCAGTTCATTACTCTGAGAGACTACTTTCTGAGATCTCTGGGGGAAATGGAGTTGCACAGGATTATATTTCCCTAAAGTCTGGGCTAAGAAAATGAGGCTTAGTGAGATCTAGTAAGATGGAAGCCTGCCACAGATCTCTGCTTATAGACTGAAAGAAGTGGAATACTTCTGTTTGTTGCTGCTCTCTATGCAATTCCAGTTTCAACTGATTTCAGACTGGCTTTCCCCTCTTCTTCTGTTCCTGTAATAATTGTTTTTTTTTTTTATTTTTTATTTAGGCTTACATGTTAACAGTGTAAATGATTCATTGTGCATAGATAGAGGATAACATATCAATTCTCTAGTTGTGAGTTGCATAAAATCCCAACATATATGCAGTCATACATAAAGTTAGGGCTATGATGTCCATCATATTCCACCACCCTTGCTGTCCCCATGCCCCCTTCTCCCTTACACCCCTGTGAACAGTGATCCACCACTGTTCCCATGTCCTTTCCCACATTATGGATCAGCATCCACTTATCAACGAGTACATTCGGCATTTGGTTTTCTGAGACTGGCTAACTTCACTTAGCATGATATTCTCCAACTCCATCCATTTACCTGCAAATGCCATAATTTTATTCTCTCTTATTGCTGAGTAATATTCCATTGTGTATATATACCACAGTTTCTTTATCCAGTCATCTATCGAAGGGCATCTAGGTTGGTTCCACAATTTAGCTATTGTGAATTGAGCTGCTATAAACATTGAAG
>CM053417.1:62301329-62366219 GCA_028644305.1 Xerus rutilus
GGGTTGTTTGTTTTTTTGGTGTTAAGTTTTTTGAACTCTTTATATATCCTGGAGATCAGTGCTCTGTCTGATGTGCGTGTGGCAAAAATTTGCTCCCAGAATGTAGGCTCTCTGTTCATTTCATTGATAGTTTCTCTTGCTGAGAAGAAGCTTTTTAGTTTAAGTCCATCCCATTTATTGATTCTTGCTTTTATTTCTTGTGCTATAGGTGTCTTGTTAAGGAATTCGGGGCCTAATCCCACGTGATGAAAATTTGAACCTACATTCTCCTCAATTAGCCGCAGGGTCTCTGGTCTAATTCCTAGGTCCTTGATCCACTTTGAGTTGAGTTTTGTGCATGGTGAGCGATAGGGGTTTATTTTCATTTTACTGCATATGGATTTCCAGTTTTCCCAGCACCCTTTGTTGAAAAGGCTATCTTTTCTCCAATGTATGTTCTTGGCACCTTTGTCTAGTATGATCCAAGGTGTTACAGTTTTAACTCCTATACGATTATAGTTTCCCTGCAGGGTTTCGTTACTTCTCCTCCAGTAGGTTGCGTTGTCCGTTGTTTGCTGGACTTTCCCGGCTGGTATCCTTGGTACTGGTCCCAGTCCAAGGTGAAACCCTGGGCCGCTGGTAGAGTCGCTGTTTCTCCATGGCCAAGGTTTGCTCCCAGGTGTTCACCTGTGCCCCCTGGTGTGTAGGAAGTTCCGCTGTGTTAGAGGGTGGTCCACAAAGAACAATAGCTGGGGTTCCGCTCAGGAGACAGTCAGTCCACAGAAGCAACTGCTAGCGGTCTCTCGCGGTTGGGTGGGCACTGAGGCCAGGCACGCCCGGGATAAACTCCGGGCTGAAGCCCTGGGCCGGATCCCCCACCACAACTACACTCCAGCGGTTGGCGCCGAAGTCACTCCTCCTGGCTACCGCTGTCTCCCAGTGGCCCTGCGCTCACACACGTGAGCGAGACTCTTGCGTGGGGCGGCAAGCCACAGAGAGCTGCCAAGAAACTGGTTGGAGAATGGCACCCCGCTACTTCCACTCTCAGTCTCGGATAGCCGGAGCCCTGGACCGAGGCCTGGGCTGCAACCGCATTTCTCTGACCTGCGCCGAAGCCACGCCTCCCGGCTACCGCTGCCTCCCGGTGATCCTATACTCACACATACAGGAGCGAAATTCCTGCGTGGGATGTTGAGCCGCAGAATGATGCCAGGAAGCTGGCTGGAAAACGGCGCCTCCACCACTTCCAGCCTTGGTCCCTGAGAGCCTAGCGCAGAGTGGACTGTCTAGGCCGCCATCTTGGAACTTCCCCCCCCCAGCATTCATTTTTGATTTTCTTAATTTTATCATATTTAGAATTTGTCCAGCTTATTGAATTTGGACCTATATGTGCTCAACCAAATTTTAAAACTTTTAAGTCATTATTTCCTTGTTCCTTTCCTCCTTTTTCTCTTTCTCTTCTTATTCAGGTATTCTTACCCTGTGTATGTTGATTCTTTTTCTTTCTTCTTAAATTTTTTTATTTCTTTCTTTCTTTCCATTGTTTCCTTCTTTGTTTCTCTTTCATTGTCCTTCAGATTTGATGATTTTAGATACCTAACTTCAATTCTTTAACAATTTCTTCTGCTTGATTTAATCTCAATTGGTTTCCCACCAGTTTAATTATAATTTCAAATACTGAATTTCTCAGCTACAGAATTTATTTATCATTTATTTCAGGTACTTTTTCCTATTAATTTATGTTGTTCCCCTCAATGGGTCACTGTTTTCCATTTATTTTTATTATTGTTATTTTGTTGTCATTGTTGAAAACTGAGTATTTGGATTTTGCAATATAATAAACTTTGAATCATGTTATCCTTCTTCTCCAGTGTTTGCTTTAAAAAATGCTATGGGATAAGTGTGTCAAGAATCAGTTTGAAATGAAACCTTGATATAATCAGTATTTTTTCTGATCTTGATTCTTTTCCAGAACATATGATTTGATTTTATATGTTCCTCCACATTTGTAGTCATTTCTCAAACATTGTAAAATAGATGGAGATCCTTTAATCTGGATTCTGTATTAGCATGTTGGGGTTAAAACAATGATAGCCAGTTTCTTTTCCTAGGCCATCAGAAGCAGCAATGCTCATTCCAAACATAAAACAACAGTCTTTGGAGGACAACATCTGCGTTGCCTACCAGTACTCCAAGCCTGTAATCCCAGCACTTTGGGAGGCTGAGACAGGAGAATCGCAAGTTCAATGCCAGCCTCAGCAATGGTGAGGTGCTAAGCAACTCAGAGAGGCCCTGTTTCTACATAAAACACAAAATAGGGCTGAGGATATGGCTCAGTGGTTGAGTATCCCTGAGTTCACTTCCCGGGACCAAAAAAGGAAAAGAAAATACACAAAGTCTATATATTACCATTTTATAACTGCTTAAGGTCTTTATGGTAAGAGGTGTATAGCCACTTAATTACCATATTGAGGGCTAAAATTGAACAACATGAACATCAATTATCACTAGTTAGTTTACCAGTAAAGCTTCCCCTGAAAATTACAAGCATTCAAATAAACTCCAGCATTTCCAAATAATTACATAAGGTATATACTTTTTAAATATTTATTTTTGAGTTGTAGGTGGACACAATACCTTTATTTTATTTTTTATGTGGTTCTGAGGATTGAAACCTGTGCCTCATGTGTGCTAGGTGAGTGCTCCACCACTGAGTCACAACCCCAAACCCACATACATTATATTTTATCTTTACAATATTTGCCTATGTGGAAAAACAGATTCCTAGTACTTTCTACTCTGCCACATTACATAATTCCATCTTTCCCTTTTTTTGGGGGCGGGTACCATGAATTGAACTCAGGGGTACTCGACCACTGAGCCACAACCTCAGCTCTATTTTGGGTTTATTTAGAGACAGAGTGTCACTAAGTTGCTTAGCACCTCGCCGTTGCTGAGGCTGGCTTTATCCAGTCTCAGGCTTCCAAAGAGATGAGATTACACGTGTGCGCCATTGTGCCTGGCTAATTCCATCTCATATCATTGTATTATAATTTAGACATGAGATATCACCCCAAGACATATGCATTAGTCAATGGGAGAATTTTCAGAGGTGGAGTGATTGTATTTTGAAAGCCTTAACCTAATCAGTGGACTAATCCACTAGTATGGATTAACTGGGTGGTAACTATCGGCAGGTGATATGTAGCTTAAAGCAGTAGGTCTCTGGGGCTGGAGCTGGAGCTCCATGGTAGAACACTTGCCTCGCGTGTATGAGGCACTGGGTTCGATCCTCAGCACCACATAAAAATAAGCAAATAAAGATATTGTGTCTATCTACAACTAATAAAATATTTTTTAAAAAAGTAGGTCTCTATTGGTGTGCATTTGTTTTTTATAATTTGTTCCTGGTGAGCAGACATCTCTTTCTGCTTCCTTGTTGCTGTGTCTTAAGCTCCTTTCCTCCAACATGCCCTTTGCCATGATGTTCTGTCTTACTTTGGGCCTAGATCAATGGAATCAGCCATCTATGGACTGAGACCTCTGAAACTATGAGGCCCAAATAAACTTTTACTCCTCTAAGTTGTTCTTGTCAGGTCTTTTTAGTCATAGTGACATAAAATCTGCCTAAAATACATTGGTTTTGTCTTTCTTTACTTCAATTTAAAGAAGACAAAGTAGACGGAGCATTTCAAGTGTTTCCTATATGTACTGTCATGTGCTCTTACCCCCCACTTCAGCTCTTTTCTTCCATACATATTGTCATGATTATACTTAAGTATATTTTGTCTATTTATAAAACTTCTAATATATATCATATTCCTCCTACTCATCATATTCATCATATTCATTAGTATTCTCATGTATATAGCAAAGCTCCCAGTCTATAGAAAAGACACTGAGACTCAGAAAGTTGAACGATTTTCTCTATACCTCATAATCAGTAAGAGTGTAAGATAGGCTAAAATAAGATTATATTTATCTTAGAGATTGGAAATTGGAGAAGGGGTACAAATTCAATCTTTGTGACTACAAATTATAGAGCCAGAATGAATGGAGGAAGACAGATTTATCAGATATCACCGAACAGTCCTAAAAACAATGTCCTTTTCTTCTGTACCTATCCACAGATTTGTAGGATAGTCTTTTCTGCCTTATTTAACTTGTAAACGTCTACTTGTCCTTCAAAAGCTAAGTCTCTTATAACTACTTTGTGGATGCTTACTCAAATCTCAGAGTAATTTACCTATATCTTTTATTCTTCTCACTGTGTTATTTATGCAAGTCTTATTTAAAATGAATCATATTTTCATGATTATTTGTTCATATTTGTCTTATACTGCACTATAAACAACTTGAGGGTAGGAAACATGTATTACATACATTTTGTATTTTCAATGCTCTTCCTTTTCTCTTCCTCCTCCTCCTCCCCTCCCCTTTCCTCCTCCTCCTCCTCCTCCTCCTCCTCCTCCTCCTCCTCCTCCTCCTCCTCCTCCTCCTCCTCCTCCTCCTCCTCTTCTTCTTCTTCTTCTTCTTCTTCTTCTTCTTCTTCTTCTTCTTCTTCTTCTTCTTCTCCTCCTCCTCCTCCTCCTTCTTCTTCTTGCCATGCTGCACATAAAACCCATGTCCTCAGACAGGGTAAGCAAGTGCTCTACCACTGAGCTGTATCTCCAGCCCTTCTGTGCCTATTGTTTAATCTTGTACAGAATCTATGATGAATTAATGATTTCTGTACCTTAGTTTGATTATCTGTAATGCCAGGTTAAAAACAGTACCTATTGCTTAGGACAATTATTATGAATAAATGAAATAATGAGCAAATAAAGTGCTTATAAGTGTAAGGAATATAATATATGCCCATTAAATATTGATCATTGTTATTATTAACATCAATATGACTAAATGTTATAATTTAATAAACCAGACCAAGGAAGACAAAAGCCATATGGTATGATTTATATAAGCACTCTATAGTAGTGGAAATCATGGAAGCAGAGAGTAGAATGTTAATTGCCAATGGCTGAAGAGAGGGGGAAAACAGGGAGTTGTTAGTCAAAACTTACAAAATTTCAGTTAAAATATTTTAATGTTTTAAATATTTTAAAATTTTCTTCCTCACTAATTTAACCAGATTCAGTTCCATTTCCTTTGTGTAGTTATTTCATTTAAGAAAGAAAAGATATCAATAAAATTTAATTAAAAATTAATTCTTTAGTACTTATTATGATTTTGTGATCATATACAATATGTAAAATGCCATGATCCAGATTAAAAGTACTATGTTTCCAGGAAGTTTATTAGAATAAAATATTAAACAGAAGTTCACAGACTACTGAACAAATCCTAGGTTCTCCAAGTCTTTCAATTCAGGGGCTTTGAAAGTTCTGTTTTTAATATGACCCACAATAAGAAAATATATTTAAACCATAATCCGTTACAACATATAGACATACATATATTCATAGTATAATATGTATAGTTGGAAAAGAAATATTTCACAAAGCTATATATTCTTAAAACATGATATGCCATATTTACCCTATTCTATTGTGTTAAAAATGGCCGTCATTCCCCTTTAATTGATTTTACGACCCATTATTGATGGCTGTCCATTTTTCAAAAATATTATTCTTCTTTAGTTCTTCAAATCTCTGTTACACAGATAATGAAATTAAATTCCCAGTAAGTTTGAATTTTGTTACACAATCATGGTAGTATCATGTCAAAATAAGTGGGCAGTAATTTCTGGTAATTTCCTGGGATCTGTGAACCCTCATGTAATGTTTTGAAAAAAGTGATTCAATGCCTAATATAGTGGGCACTCAATAAATATTAATTGAATGAATTTATTGATCATTGAATGCTACATAGATAGCTAGTCCTACTAGATAGTCCTACTAGCTAGTCCTACTCAAAGAGTGGTGCATACTGCTTCGTTTGTGAATAAAATTGGAAATAAAGTACCTCAATCTTTGCTGAATGAAGTAATTTTTGAAGTATAATTATAAACCCATACTATAGAGACCAATTTCAATACAAGGCAAATCCAGTGTGCAAAATCTGTAAGTCATGACAAAGAGTTTGTTAAATCCTGGGAGCTTAGAAGTAGGGATGTTGAGAGTTAATAAGATATTGAAGCTATGTATGTTTGGAGTAATTTAAAATATTCCAAGGTACTACCAAAAAGGCACCTTCAGATTAGGTGACTGAAACACACATGTGAAAGGCTTTTAGTTTTCTAGGACTACTCATTTTCAATATTGCATTAGCTGCTTGTGTAATATAAGTTCTTCCCTTGGTTTTGTGCATTTATACCACAATAAATTATCCCAGTGTTCAGTGGCTATGCAGGTTTCAAATATTTGATCCTATAAGTAAAAAAATAAAAGTATATGGAAGGTAAGAGCTGTTTTAGCCCATTTATTGTTTGGAATTTTATTTTATATATTTGTCATTTTGTTGATATTGAAAATATTTGCAAAACTTCTAGTTGGTAACCTAGCCCAATACAATAAGTAGTTGTTTTCAAGATCTGACAAATTTCATTGTAATATTTTCTCACATGTGGATACCCTAACATAGATTAAAAGATATCAAGTTTTCCAGTAATAGATTTTAGAGTGTTATAATATTAATTTTTATTCAAAGCAATTGGGATTTGACAAACTCCCAATGGTCTGAGTTTATTTTAAAAAATAACAGATGAAAATGATCCATTGAGAATGTTGTGCTTTTGAAAATGGCCACAAAATATGAATTTCCAGATGTTTCTGCATGTCAACTGCACCCAAGGAGATATTCTCTAACTACTGCTTGAATATTCTAAACTACTTGCAATTCACTCTTTTTTTTTCCTAATTCATACTTTTCATGTATGTTGTACCCTTTCTTCCTAGAAAATAAACCAACACCTCTATTTCCAATCACTCTTCAAAAGTAATTATTCTGGTGAAACTGAAACTGGACCTTTGTATTGAAGGATGAGGAAAGGATGTAATAATAATAATAATAGCAAACAAATGAGTTTCCTTTTGTTATTATTCAGGTCTCTGGATTTTTTTGTTAGTAGTTCTTTGCTTATTAATGAACAGAGCTAGTATCATCTAGCTGCATATTTCTAACAGAAAAGACTGCTTTGAAAGTTTTCCATAAAATATTAAAATATATTTTATAAAGAAATACAATTCCAATTTTTATAGTATACTTTTTGAATAAAAGTGTATTCTACAAAAATTATTTGATAGGGAATTTTAAAGTACTTGGAATGTTTTCCTTAGCTTTATGGATTTTTAAACAGTTTTAATATAAGAAATATTAACAATAAAATTATCTTTGTATTATTTATTTCTGAATTTACTGACATGCTCATGCCTGAGGTTACTTGTCTATTCAGGTATTGGAAACAAAATGTGCTTTTACCAGGATTGAGCCTACTGCAGTTGGAAATTTGGATTCTTTCATTTATAAAATACAGCACTGCCTGCAATATAGACGTCTTCATTATGCATCAGAGAATCATCTTAAGAAAAACAAAGCTCGATATTACAACTATTTTTATGTGTGTTCCTTACAAGTTTTATGAATTTCAGAGTTTGGGAAAGTCTGTAAGCATAGTGCACTTTAAACAAAAGGATTTTGAAAATCGCAGAAGAGTTCTGCAATTCAAATAAGGAGAAAAGGTTAAAAGTTCATGATTGAGAGAAAAATTGCAGAGTTTAGAAGGAAAAAGGTCCATACACAGAATTAATAGAAATACTAAGCAAAGAAAGAACAGAAAAGAATAAAGTAAGCAAAAAAGGAGGAAAGAGAGAAGAAAGGAGCAAATAAGAGAAGGAAAAACAACGGGAATGAAAATAAGAAATGAAGGAAAATAAATTAGTAGATAACTTTATTTTTCTCTTGATCAAATTACATGGTTAGTTCTGCTATTATATTGCTAAATGAAAACATCATTATTATTACTTATAGGAAAATTTATTGAATTTAGTTTTTATTCCTGATATCTTATATGTCTTGATCTTAAATTTGTGTGATCTTTGGTGCCATTTATAAGAAACTTCTTCATAAAATAATTTATAATAATCTGATTTCAGGATGTTAATGTAGATAACTATTCATTAATTATAAAACTGACAGGGCATTTTAATATTATCCAGTTTTCATATGAAAGGTTAGCACTAATACTATCATTTACAACTTGTGATATAAATCACTAAATGCTTAAGAATCAAGAATGGAGAAAGAAAAGATATCAATGATGTAAGAAATAAAATCACTGTGGTTTTTTACTCTTAGTTTATGGGTTTTATGTGAGTAGGAATAACCACAAAGAAAGTCAGGAGATGAAAAATGAATCTGATTAAAGGACAAAGAAAGGTTCAACCTAAATTTTCAGCCTCTCTCTTCATGTAAATGTGATGTCCCGGACCTTTGGGATGGAAATCCTCTTTTCTCTCTATAGATTAGCAATTTTACCATTTTCAGTGTTTTTTCTCTTCATTGAAACATATCCCTGTATTTGGCTAAGATCATTTTTATTTAGGGAAAGGGCATTTTTATGGAATATGTGAAAGGAAGCCTAAATAGTACCTTCAAAGGGAAGCTATACATTTAGTTACATATTAACAAGAAAACAGAGCAGCAAATTTTTTGTTTTCTAACTGAAAGATAACAAGATGACTAGCTCAGTAAATATATAAACATTTATATTGGAAGTAAAAACTATTAATAAAAGGATTTTATTTTGTAGCCTCAAAACAAACTTGGCTTTCACTGCTGTTCTAGGCAGCTCAGTTTCTATCGTGAGGGACATCTACCCTTATGTGCTTTGGCAGATCTCCAGGGTCCCCTGGGAGAAAGTGATATCTCTATTTACATATCAAAGCAAACTAAGGATCCAAACTCAATAGACCTTTAACAGGATATGAAAGTACTCTATGGGTAAGGAGTTTCAACAATTTCCATTCCAAAAGCCAAGCTAGCTCCTTGCCACAGGATGCTTAGTACACTGTAGAATCTTGCTAAGAGGCAATGAAGATAAACTTAAGAAAGAGTTAAAGATGCTCTACAAATATTTGTGAAAGATATAGGAAAGAGAGAAGTCATTTTTAAGATCTGGGCCCACTCTAATGGTTTCTGCTGTTTTGGACATCTACAGAATTAAATAAAGAAGTGATCAATTGCAGTTCCGCACTTCAGGAAAATGGATGAATACCTCATAGCCAAAAGGTACTTAAGTAGATTTTTTACTGACTATTGAAGCATATTTGAAATATCTATCATGACTTTTGCACATTTACTGGAATGTAATTTCCAGTTTGTAGATTTTGTATTACCTTTCTTCTCTCTGTACATCCCACAGAAAACAGTTCAGTAAAAAGAAACAAATACTAAACTAAGGTGTGATTCAGAAGCCAGCCTACCACAGAAGTCCTCAACAAGAATCACTTGCTTGTATGTCACTGAATGCTTCCTATTGAAAATATGAAAAGTAAAAAGAACAACAATATGAATTAAGTAATCATAATATCTCACCAAACAGTACACAAGGCACTCAGTAGAGGTTAATATATTTTTTTTAGATATTTGTGCTTAAAGGGTTTCTGGTGAAATTCACATACTTCTATTCAAATTTGAATTGTGTCATTTGTCAAATTTTAATCATTCTCAACATGTGCTTTTTTGATTCGCTTTATTTAATTAACAAGAAATTAGGGGTTAAAATTTTAATCTCCCAGTGACTTGGGAGGCTGAGGCAGGAAGATTTTGAATTCAAAGCCAGCCTCAGCAACTTAGGGAGTCCCTAAGTAACTTAGTGAGATCCTGCTTCCAAGTAAAATATAAAAAATAAAATAAAAAAGGCTAGGGATGTTGCTCAGTGGTTAAGCACAACTGAGTTCAATTCCCAGTACCCCCCAAAATATTCAACTCAAAGCCTCTATCTTCAATATAATGACAATAACAACAATTATGATGATTCTTCATATTTATGAAATACTTTTACTTTCTCTTAAAAATTCTTTGAGGAAGGCAGAAGACAGGCTACCAATAGTGACTCAGGATCAAGTTGAGATTGAACTCTTATTTCTCCTTCTACGAAACGACACTTGTCCATGCTCCTGTCTCCTCTCTCTCTCTCTCCTTTCCCTTTCTCTCTCTCACTCTCCTTCCCTCTCTCCATTAACACTTAATTTTAGCAATTGTGTTAAAATATTTTCATCTTATATCCCTCTTATTTACAACTCTGTATCTCAGTGACTTAAATTGTTTAGAGTGTAGCACCCTCAGGAGCTTTGTTCAGTGCTCTTTGTCTTTTAAAATCATACTCTAACTCTCTCTTCAGCATAATGTATGTAGAAAAACAAGTGTTAGGTACTTAAAATTCCTTACAGTCTTAGGTATATTGATAAGTTAGTCATTATTTCTGTTAAGGTTTATATGCTCCTAATTTTTTTAACTTTACACACTAGAGCCCAGAGCACAAGTAAAAGACTAAAAGTACTGAACACATCCTTGAATATCTTTAGAATTATTATTCTATTTTTTTCAGTGAATATATATGAAGCATCTACCATGTTCCAAGCACTGTGCTACCTGTTGGAGATATAAACTAAACACAATAAAGTTCTTGTTCTCAAGAAATTACTATCTTGCTGAAAAAAACTGATCAACATAAAACAACAAGAAATTCAACAAAAACGGAATAGCAAAATGCTATGGGAAAGAGAGGAAGGAGCTTACAATTTTACCTGGAGGATAAGTCCAAACAAGGTTCACAAAGAGAGTTTATTTAAGGACTTTGATAAGTGGATAGTAATAATAACTGTCCATTATTGAGTCACTAGTAAGTCCTAGGAACGAGGCCAGTTATAGTGATTATTATCTCCATTTTACAAATAAGATAGCTGAGGTACAAGAAATCAAGTACCTTCCCTAAGTTCTAACACCAAGTAAGTAGAAAAAACAGAAGCAAAATCTCAATTTATTTTATTCCACTTATATTGTACTTCTATATTTTGCAAGAATTGTTTAGTGCTCCTTCTAATGTAGTTTATGAAATGGTACTTTTAAATCTGATTATCTATTTCTCATTTTTATTTACTCATATTACATGCTTTTTTAACAAGAGTTCATAAACTAAAGATTAAATTTCTTTTTGGATATATAAATAATATTCAACAAATAGTGAGCCAAACCCTGTCTTTCTTGTAGGATTTTTATGAGTATCAAACGGTGCAAGAGTTTTAGAAAGACCTTTTGAAAATTTGACAAGTTAAATAAGTACAATTTATTATTTACATTTTTTAGTTCCAAAAGTTTTCTCAGTTTTAGTTAATTCAAGTTTTAGTTTCAAATACAATTTCCTTGTGTCTGTTGATTTTATCTTTGTGGGCATGTGGAATTTTCCATGTTCTATTTCTTTGCAATTATATTTGATGTATAGTTAGAGTTTTGATTTGACAATAATTACTTGATCATCTGTAGGTAATATCAATGTTATTAATCATTTGTAAGCTGAGTATCATTAGTTACTTTCATTTTCCACTCTCATACAATTTTGTAGAGGCATAAATGCATGAGTCTCTGTGTATGTCACTCTATATTGCAGCAGTACTACAGTTACATTTAACTGACCTAAGTTTCATTTTTAAGTAACTGGCATAAATATGCACTAAGCATAAGGTTTTTTGACATTTTTTGAATACTCAATATAGTTTAGCATCAGCAATTGCTTTTAATTTTTTTCTTGTTTTGAATACAATTTTCAAATAAGTAGTGATTTTTAAAATATTTTACATCATATTTACTATGAGCTAAGCATTTGTCTTTGTGCTTAAGCGTAGTGCCCCCTTATTCACAGAGGATATGTTCCAAGACTCCCAATGAATGACTGAAATAAGAAATACTACTGAATATATTCTGTTTTTCCCATAAATATACATCTATGATAAAGTTAGTTTTAGAAATGAAACAAGAGATTAATAAAAATTGAACAATTATAACATTATACTATAATAAAACTTATGTGAATGTGGTTTCCATCCCACCATAAAGTCTTATTGTACTATAGATCTTAGCAACATCAGCATTCATTTCTTTCAACATTCACTTAAAGAAAGCAATTTGTAACATCTTTGGCATATCTGAATGGCCCTCATGTGCTTTGGGGCCATCATTAAGTAAAATAATTATTGAACACAAGCACTGTAGTAATTACTGTGAGAACTGATCTGATAACCAAAGTGGCTATGAAGTGACTAATGGACAGGTAAAATATACAGTATGGATATGCTGAATGAAGGGATGATTTCCAACCCAGGAGAAATGGAGTGAGAATGGGGTGAGATTTCACCTCACTACTCAGAATGGCATGCAGTTTAAAACTTATAAAAGTTTATTTCTGGAAGTTTCCATTTAACATTTTCAGAACATGGTTGATCCTGGGTAACTGAAATCATGGAAAGCAAAACCACAGATAAAGGTCCATTTTAAATAATGTTATGTTTTTCAAATGATTCTTATTTTGAAATATTTATTTCTTGCATTTTTAACCAGAATTTAATTCTCCATCTCCTGGCATTTGAATTCTGACACCTTTGAGTTTCTTCATTAACTTAAAAAAAACCTGTACATCATTTATAATATGGATGATAGTAATGGAACCATAATTTCTTTCTACATTACATTTTGAATATTCACTTCAAAATATACATAAGTACTGTTAGTTCCAATGATGTAGTGATGTTCAAAAATATATTTAGTCATCACTTCTATATTCCTCTACATTTCAAGACTAGATTTTAGAATTTTAGGACTTCACAAAGTTTTAGTCATATCTTAGACTCTGCCTTGGAGCAAGATGTTAGCTATAGTGTGTCCAAAACACATGTGGATAAGTAGATTGTAAATCATCGCTGTGCATTCATGTGATTTCTTATAAGATGTTGAAAAGTTACCAAAAATAATACCCTTGTTATCAGCTAAATGTAGGTTATAAAAAGCAAGATAATTAATTTTTACATCTGAGAACATGAGATTCATTCCACATCCATTTAGCTCAAATTTATTAGGTATATACCACAGTCATGATCCTGGAGTAGGTGCTGTGAAATCTAACATCATATATCCTATTAAACTTGCCATGCATAGGGAGACAAGACAAATATGCATTAAAGCTACTGAGAAGAGTGCAATATGTGTGGTTTGATCAGAGAAGGCTTCTCAGAGGAGGAGGGACTTTAATTGGGCCATGAACTGACTTTGATTACTAAGGAATTGGATAGATAGAAGTAAGAATTAGAGACTATTCTGGGTCTCAAGAAAAATGAAAATTAAAGTCTGAAAAGCTGGAATTAATGAGAACAGGATTCCCCTTTTCTAAGAAATTTTAGGAAAGATCAACAATACACTAACAGCTGTGGATCTCTGGGTTATGTTGGTCACTATCATGGCTTGACCAGGGGTTTCCATACTTTCTGTGTTCCCAAATTACATTTTGGAACTGATTTCAATATTCCATACTTCTAACTCATCATAAATCAATAAATTACCATGTGGCATGTTTTACAATTAAAAACATACAGCTAAGCATATATAATATGTCACAGAGGACTTTCTTCTCATGTTTGTGAACTAGCTATCCCTATTTTTTTAAGAAGGATCACTCACAGATGTTTCACAGAAGGAGAAGGGGAAAAGAGAAAAAAATCTACCCACTGCCAATACATTTAATTAATCTTAGCAGGGTATCTGTGTGAATGATACAAGCTGTGCAAAAATACTAATTTTAAATGTAGCATATTCTATGCAAGTCCATAAAATGACAAGTACAGATCAATGAATTAAATATATTAAAATATATGTGTGGGGGGGCTGGGATTGTGGCTCAGTGGTGGACCGCTTGCCTTGCATGCGTGGGGCCCTGGGTTCGATCCTCAGCACCACATAAAAAGAAATAAAGACATTGTGTCCATCTAAAACTAAAAAAAAAAATTAAAAAAAATATATGTGGGGTTGTCAGCTCAGTGATTTTAATATGTCCCTTTTTGGGTTGTTGGTATATGGAGAGGTCCATTCCATACCTCATTCAATGTAGGAGGTGAACTTTCTTCTCATATCATGGACAAGAAGAAGCAAATGTACTCAGACATCTTTGAAGTTCATATAATTGATCTAAGAATAATGTCTTGTCTCCTGGAGTCTGTAATAAGCATTGAATAAAATAAAGAAAAACTAGAACAAGAAAAAAATGAAATTTTTATTGACGCTTATTGGAAAAGCACATTCATTAGATCTCACTCTTTTAGCAGAAGAATCTGGAGTCTCTGTATTTTCATAACTAGATTTATTTTTAATGCTGGATGTGTCTGAAGGCCTCTTATATAGTCTAGGCTATTTAAAAGAAGGCATTTTATCTACTGAGGAGGACTAAATTTGCATGAGATCTGAAAAAAAGGGTTTTTTATTCTAAAGATGCTAGAAAGCATACAGGAAATGTGAAGATAAATAGACAAATATATACCTATATGTTGGCTTTCAAAAAAATGTCTTGGCTTTCACTTTCTAACTACCCACTTTAAATGTCAGGTTATAAACATCTAAATGTTATTTTATTCCCAGTGATGAAATAACTATTTATAATTTAGTAAAATAAACTCTCAAATTAAGTGATCTTTCAAGGGAAACAAAAACATATTGAGCATTTACTGTATAGTAGGTTTATGCTAGATATTCTAACTTTTATTATTACATTGAATCCTTGAAGCATCTATGGAGCACATATCTGGACTTTATTATCTTTTATACATACCACACTTGACAATTAATTTTGTTAGAAAAAATGTGATAAGGTTATGGGCAATAATGTCCAGTTTAACAAGGTGATCTCACTTAGAAAGTGTATATATTTCACTTTTCTAGAATATGAGAAAGCACAGCAGTAAGCTTCCTTTCAGAAAGTACTACCTAATAACCAATCTTTATTGAAATTTTCTCTAGATACTTTGGAGGAATCATTTCTCATTACTATTTGACTTAGGACTGATTGTTTTTCAGTGTAGGTATATGGATAGCATATTCAGAATAATCTTTAATTTGTCCCTCCCAAATGTAATGTTAAAACTGTATGTTGTTATAAATTCCTCTTAAGTGTAATAAGCATTGAATTCTAGTATTTGTGACTTCCTGCTGAGCAGATGTTTTGGCAACTTTTATTTCTGGAATCAGAAGAGAACTTTTCATAAGAGACTGTATCCAATCAGTATAGAAGTTAGCCATTTTATATATACTTGTGTGTGTGTACATAGATAAAAATATAGGTATATATAGATATGTTTTTTTTCTTGGCTTCTAATCCAAAACCCTGACCCTATGCAAGTGTAAGTGTCACGTAAGCAGTTATCTATACTCCATTTTGTTCGTGTGGAAACTGAATTGGTTTAATTTGGGGTTGAAGTTGCAAGATTCCTGCCTTTTGCTCTTCCATTGTTATTCATTAGTCAGCACTGAAAATTCATAAAATCTGTGGGTATCCGCCTTTTTCCATACTTCTTTGGTGCTTGTCCAATGCAAAGAACTGAAGAAAATATATAATGTATTGCATATCCGAGATTTTTCCGGGGAAGTTTTTCTTCCAGCTCCAGCTGTGAAAGCACATTATGACCTATGTGTGTTGCCACAACACATATGTGACTTGAACTCATTGAAATTTAATTCAGTGACTTTCTTATTCTATTGCACAAATTATTTTTCTGATTATTCACATATATTGATCATATGCATCATTTCTCTCAAAAAAGCAGTAACTGAGAGGAAGGAGACTTGGATGCATCAATGATAAATAGGTCTTACTGTAAATATACACGCTAATGGCCCATGAATACTGGCTTTCTTTAAAACACACAATCAGTTGCAACAGATTCATCTCAGTTTCACTTATTTTTCTCTTCGTTTGTTGGATATTATTTTCCATGATATTGTCCAAGTTTTGGGAATTACTAAAAGCCAGAGTGAAGCTTAACAAGACCAGCTGTGATGTGTTCTCTACATTGTACAGACCCTTTTGGTATCTGATATAGTCCTATTCCCATAATCAATTTGGAGATGAGTCTTAAGAAATCTTTTACTGCTGTTCCCATGAAACTTAATTCTGATTTTATGAGTCATAAAGTAATTTATTTGTAATTATATTTCAATTATTTTACCCTATATTAACTGATTTAATACTCAAAAAGTTCTCAGATATTGTAAGACACTAAAGTTTAAATATGCAGTAGCAATTTAACTTTCTCATTTCTCGTCTGTAAAAGCACCCCAATTTTCAGTTAGGAATCACTTTTCAATTCAAAGTTTGTATTTTTAAAAAAGTGGATGCCATTCCTAATCCAAGGTATAAATGACAACTAGTATGAACAAGAATAATCATGTCATTTTCCTAGTCATTGATTAGTTTAGTTATAGGCATGAGACTGACTTCAGACCAGCAAGACCTAAAAGAAAGTTTGGGAGCATCCAGGTAAAACAGTACTGGATGATTAAATGAAAAGAAAACAGTTTTATAAGGCCCCCTTTGTTTTTGTTCTTTTAGGTATTTTCATGTCTGAATCTGATTCCTGAATGTGCTGCAACTATACTGAAATGCTTGAAATAGTAGAGAAAATCCTTGGCAAGAATCTTGAATTTTTGTGATACCCTGGAGCCACTGAATTAACTAACCCTGGAACTATAAGTACTATGTGTCTAGATTTTTTGTTACATCAAACAATGTATATCATATCACTTAAGTTGTTTAAGTCAGGGTTTTATTTTATTTCAAAGCAAATGCTATCTAAACAAATCCAAGCATATATTAGCTTTATTTCTTCAGGTGAGGAGTCTGAGGTTCACAGAAGCTAATTGAGTTGCTTAATGTCTCAGAGCTAAGTAAGGAGGGCAGTGATTCATATCTAGAGATGGATGAATATATATTTTCTGCTATTTTCACTATACTACATAGATTCCTATGGTTTATTGACAATTCATATTGTTAAATGCATTGTCCCATTATTCCTTCACTTAATATTTAAGTAGTAATATCTGAGAAAATACTACACACATTTGTCACAATATATTGACTTATTTTTGATACTGATTAAGATAATTTCTTTTATCAAAGGCTAATTTTCTCTTGTGAGCATCATACTCTATTTCAAATAGCATACTGTCTACTTCTACCTTTATATCACTTAGTCTTCTCTTATGCATGTTCTATATTGAAATCATCATCTTTACCCCCCAATTTTTCTTCTTTCTATAATCTGTATTGGGATTAATAATATAATATCATCCAGAGCCCTAAACAAGGTATATGAAAACATTCCCATCATCTCCCTATTTTTCACCTCTCAGGTCTGATTCCTGAGATTTTGTCATTTTAATTTTGTAAATATCTTTCAGAGAGAATTTCTTCACTTGTACCACACTTACACAATGGAGTCTATGCTTTGGAGCATTCTAAAGATTCCAAACACATATAAAAAAATTATCAAGGAATACATGGACCCATGTGTCACTCAGGATTCAGAGTTCAGCCCTGGCATAGCTTATTGACATAACTATAAACATCTACTTTTTTAAAAAATATTTTTTAGTTGTAGATGGACACAATACCTTTCTTTCTTTCTTTCTTTCTTTCTTTCTTTCTTTCTTTCTTTCTTTCTTTCTTTCTTTCTTTCTATGTGGTTCTGAGAATCGAACCCAGATAAAAATGTATAATTTTTATGTTTTGATACATCAGTTAAAAATAAATTTAAAAAAATAAAAAATCTACTTTTGATTTTGTGTAAATGAAAAAAAAAGTTTTGATTTTAGTTATCAACTTATAAATTTGTTTAAGGTAACCCTAGGTTACTGATACTAACATTTTTGGTTAAAAAATTTATAGAAGAAATAATTTTGGCTGAATATTCAGACTATGTATTATGTGCAGATGCAAAGATTGTGTTTGAGACTTGTAGATGTGGCTTCAACTCTGCTGACACTTTAATAAATGAGAGGATATATATGATAATTTCTGGATCTGTCCTAAGATAGAGGAGTTTAATAAAAATTAATTTTGGCCTTAAAATCATTCCTAGCCACATGATGGCAATGCCAACTAAATGCTGTTAAAATAATTAGATTTCATTTAGACAAAATGCATGATGCAACAAAAGAGTTAAGTGAAAGAACAGATCCTTAAATAAAGAACAATTCACAATCTTTACTGGAAAATGAAAGTAATTTTGAATCTGCTCTATTCACGGTTATTTGATACAAAGCTGTTGCTTGTTATTAATAATATTAAGAGAAGCTTAACAAAAATAAACCTAAATATAACTATTTTATGTTTAAAAGTATTATTTTAATATAGAAAAAAGTTTGCCCTGAATTGAAAGATATTACATATAAATATGCACTAAAAACATTCTCATTAAAATAATGGCATTAGAAAAATTAAAGAAAAATATTTTGCTACTATAAAAAATTCACATACAAGTATTACTTAAACTAGTTTCTATACAGTCTATTTTTATTCATTCTAAATCAAGGTATAGTCTTCATGAAAAATAAATATGAACAAATTGGACAGCATAGTGCAATTTTAAGTCTCATTATTATATCTCAGCACTGAATATTTTGAAAGAAGAAATTCAGAAATATTCTATGAATTTAAGATATACATTGAAAATAGTGAAAAATCACAATATAATTAATGAGAATTTGTGATGAATTTAATTTACTTTCTGATAAGTTCTATAACAAGAATATTTTATTACATGCAACTCCATTAACAGTGTTATTGCAAGACTTGTAAAATATGTGATTGTGGCTAATTGAGAAAAGATGTCACAATATTTTATGATTCTTCTGTGACAAGTCAAGTCTAGCTTAAACTGATGGACTAAAGAATCTTGTGGTAACAAGTGATGGTTGTGTTTAGTCACTAAATGTTTTTATACAAGAAAGACTATCTGCTATAATGGCTCAATTTTAATCTAAATATTACTTGAGAATTAATTATTATATTGTCAATTCCAGTTACTACTATTTCAGTTGAAAGTATTTTCTCTAAAAAGAAATAAATTAAAATCTACTTAGAAATTACCATGCACTGTACAGTTTGACATATTTAGTACTGCTCTAAACAGAACACAAATTATTTGAAAATAAAATGATAAAAACAAAATTGGTAATTATGGTGAAATAAAGGCAAAATTATGTATTTAACAAAATAAATATGTAATCATTCATCAATTATTTATATATTTATTTATTTGCTAATACTATCCTCAGTGCCTCATCAACAGGACACTTAAACCTGCACAATAATCATTAAATTCAGGTGTTTTTCTTTTGTATTTTTCCCAAACTCTGCTTTAGGGCATAACCAAAAGGTGATAACTTCTTATTCTCCTCTACTGCTATTGTCTTATTTGAAATTTTCAAATATATTTCAACTTCAATATTTTAATATTCTAAGAGCATCTGTCCTCATCTCATATTCTGATTCCATGTACGCATTCTCAGAGAATTTTTGGAATATATTAAAATTTTATCATTTTACCCCCCCACTTAAAATTCTCTAATTGTTCTTCACCACCTCTGGCAAAGCATATAGTGTCTTCATGAATGGGCCCTTACCGACTATATAATCAGCTTCATTTTTAAACATTACCTCTATAATCATCCTTAATTTCAGCAAGGTCTGAATATCTAGTTTTGGGAGCCAGTGAAAAATTCTTGAGGGAAATTTTATTAATAATTTTAAAATGTTTATATATAATAATATATATAATAATTTAAAAGTGGGGCAGGAGCACAGTGTTTTGCAGCATTGTCCAGGCTAGCCTTGAACTGCTGATTCTCCTGCTTTAGCCTCTGTAGTAGCTGGGATGACAGGAGTGTGCCACCACATGCAGCAATGCTATAGATTCCAACTAAGTAAGGGATCTTCCTAGTGTGAGGTTATATGCAGCTGTATAAATCATAAAAATGAAACTGGTCCTGAATTCAGCCACTCTCAAATAGTTTGTAGTTTCCTGAAGAGGTCATTAATTTTCCCAGTATTGTACATGCTATCCTCTTTGGCTGCAGTACACATTTCCCCATTTCCTTGTGGAAATTTTACCCAATAATAAATAAGTGAATGAATGAATAAATAAATAATGTTTCCATCAGAGACAGTGGAGCAAGACAGCTGACTAGAAGTTCCTGGAATACTTTTGTCCAAAACAAATAACCAAAACAAGAAAAAGACAACAACTATTTCACTACAGTGTCCAAGGCAAAGAAATGGAGTGCATTAGTAATGTAGCAGTGGCATTATAGAGCACAGAGATACACAGTTATCTTATAAAGCAGGACACTAAGTGCACAGAATCTACTGCCCTGTCTTTCAAGATCAACCCTAAACAAAAAGAGATTTAGCTTTATAAGGAAATGGTGAACAAGAGGCCTGCAGCAGTCCCCACTCATCCCATAGACTTCTGAGGCATTTATTGTTAAAAATCTCTGTGTTCTCTCTGCACCTGGTTTAAAGAGCTTACAGTTTGACACATCACAGCATTGCCCCAGAGAAAGAGTCTAGCCCATGTTGTGCCCTTTTCCACTTGGGCTCTTTCTGTACAGAATCATCTTGATATCTTGCTCACTTAGAAACCTGCGAAGCCACTGGGCAGCTGTCTCCAGCATTTATGCAGACATTGACCTGTGAATTAACCAGCAGGCCTTGTTCTACACTTCTAAGGACCAAGGAAGTGACTGAGCGATACATCCTGATGAGATCAGCCTGCAGGTGCACCTAGAAAACAGTAGGGTGGCCCTGCTGATGCTTCTGCTGCCTCTGAAGCAACCAGTTTTCCTTGCCCATGTACATTCTGCTCCAGGAATCAGCCAGGCAACCAATACTGAGTGGTTTGGCCAACAGGAAGCAAGCAGGTGACCTTGTGGCCCTAAGAAGTTGAGCAACTTACTGAAGCCCTGTGAAACAGATGCTTGGTTCCATCTACCTTCAGCCCCATGAAGCAACTGAAAAGCCCTCACTGAGCTGAATAACTTGGGGGTCTCTGCAAAGTCATTCACACAGCCCCTGGCCACTAACAAGTGCTCTATGGGTCCACTGGTGCAGCTGGATCCTCAGTCAACCCTCATAAGCTGATAACCAACCCCTCCACTAGAAGGCATGCTGTAGCACATTTAGCTGAACCTGATGGGGTGGAACAACCCTCACAAAACCATATAAACTAATGGACACTCTGTAGCTGTGTGAGCCATGGCCAGCACTTTCTGAGAATTCATCTTGCCTAAACTTGCCAGTCAGTAATTCAATCTCATAACCTCTGTAGCTTAGGTCACTGGTATCTGCAGATATCACCAGGGTTCATTGCAGTTCAAGAAGCTATTCATACACTACCTTATAAAGGCTAAATGGACCAAAACCAACACATGATTTCCAACCACAGGACAAAGCACCATCAGAAATTTACTACAAAGAAGAGAATATTTTCCACTTTTTATATCTTGTGACTAATAACACAACAACAAAATTCTAAAGTTACCAGGATTACCTGAAAAGTGTCCTATTGTTTTAAAAAAGCCTTTACTGTTTCAGATTATGAAGAATTATCCACATTAGGACAACTACGTTTTACAGTAATTATGTTGTGATTTATTTATGAAGACACTTCATATTTTATATTTTAAAAATATTCACAAAAATGTAGGGAGAATGCAGAGACTAATGAGAAGGAAATTCAATAAGTGTTGTAAAGCAAAGTTAGGTATTAGATGATAGAGAATTAAGGTTGATTATACAGTGTTAATAAATTAAGGTCTTTCCAGAGAAAGACTTTGACTTTCAGATCAATTAATTAGAAATGAATGTGTATTCGAACATGGTTAGCTTCTGACCTGTATCAGGGTAGAGTGACCAGATAATTGACACCTTTTCATACTTGCTTTTGTTGGAAGTTATGTCCTGTTACATTTGTGATAAGAAAAAAATTCTCAGATTACCAGGAGTATCTGAAAAGTGTTCTACTGGTTTTAAGAAAGGCCTTACTTTTCCAGATTAGGAAGAATTATCCACAATAGGATAACTACAGTCTACAATTATTTATAATATATTTCAAAATAATTAGAAGAAAAATAGGCTAAAGTTTCCTAACACTAGAAATGAAAAAAAAAATTTGAGGAGATAAAAATGCTAATTACCCTGATTTGATCATTGCACACAATATAAATGCATTGAATTATCATATTGTACCCCATAAATATGTATACATATTATGTGTCAATTTAAAATATTCTTCTATATGGTGGTTATCAGAAAATGAATTTACCATGATTTTCAATTACAATATTATAAAATCATCTGTGAAGGGTTTTAAATCTTTTTGGAGTTTTATTTGCATGTAAACAATGATGCAGATACAATAACTGCTGGTATCTGTTCTTTATTTGAGACATATGTATGGAGTTTCCTTCGTGTGGGTTCATTTATGGAGGATTGCTTATACTAGAAAATTATGTGCCCTGTATTTAAAGGTGTGTCAAAGAAAACATTATTTTTCAACTAATAACAACAATAACATAATGAATATTGAATTCAGACCTAAGATTTAGAAAATTTAGCTTATTTACCCCAGGTCACATAGCTAGAAATTGAACAGGATTTGAATTCATATCATTCTGAATTCAAAGTCAACATTCTGTTTTATTTTTCTTTTCTTTTTTTTTATTTTTTGATACTAGATATTGAACCCAGGGGCACTTAACCATTGAACCATATCCCCAACACTTTTTTTTTATTTTTTATTTTGAGATAGGGTCAAGCTAAGTTGCTTAGGGCCATACTAAGTTGCTGGAACTGGCTTTGAACTTGTAATCCTACCGCCTCAGCCTCCTAATCTGCTGGAATTACAGTTATGAAACACCATACCCAGCTCCAAATTCAGTTTTCTTTACCACATAGCCTTTTGGATTTTAGATTCTAGTTGTGACTTGATAGATGATGGAAAGCTTCCAAGGTCTTAAGTAATTTTTCTCCCCATGATAAATATTACTACAATATGTATTATTAATAATATTTCAAAAGAGATTTTTACTTCAAAGGAATAAACAAAATAATTTATTTCAGCCTAGAACCAATAAAGTAAGTTCCTATGCCATCAACACTTTAGTGTGAAATAATCACATGTCTTTCTGGTATTACTAACAATTATTGGGCTCCTACTAACTGGTAGGCACAGAGCTAGACATGTTTACATCACAGAATGAGGTAGGGCTAATCAAAACAATAGTTCTCATTTATTCAGTGCAAATAATATTATAAATAATTTTGACAATTTTCATGTAATATCCAATGAAATCCTCTGAAAATCTCTGTACACTTAAAAATCACAGATACACTCAATCAACAAATTAGGAAATTGAGCATCTGCACAATTCAGAAAATTCTTAGATGTTACAAAAGTAAGGTTTTGTAGGAACTGTAATTTATTTTAATGCTTATGTCCTTATTCCATAAACTGGGACTGTGTATCAGCACTGAAGCTTTTGTTTTGAGGTTCTGTATATGCAAATACACTGGCTACTTTGTTAATTAAGGAACTTTTGTCCAAACAGAAGTCATCTTCCCTGATCCTATCAAACTAAAGCTACAGTAAATGGTTTGAAGCCAGATATCATAAAATGGGCTGAAATGAAGCAGGCAGCAAACTACTTAACAATTTTGCTTGTACCAGTTCCTAATAAAATGAACTTCTTTATGATGTATATTACCCACTAACATTACTATTCCTTACTGTTTGTATGTTATCTGACCACTTGATTACTTCTCATTTAGCTTCAGATAGGTTATTATATATAAATGAGGAGATCAAGACTCCAACCATTTTCTTTCAGCTTCAGCATACTTTAGACTTTCAGGGAACTACTGTACACATTCTTCCCATTTGCTGGTCTTCATCTTTATGGAAAGGGATAATGCAACATTAAACAGGTAAATATCAATTGCTTATATTAATTCTAAAAGAATTGGAAGCATAAAGATAGATATGCATCTAATTCAACATTCACTAGGAAAAGAAATTTTATAGGGACCATGGAACCTGCCAAAATAAAGCAGGATGTCTCACATTCCTAAAATTTGAGTCTCTTGTCTACCAGTTATGTTGTACTAAAATTGGATTTTGTTTGTCTAATGAATGAATTACTGAAATTCCTATGAGGGAACAAAAAATGCAGCATGTATTTTTTCATAGCCTTTTGTTTTGGCAAATATATTGAACATAGCCAAAGTAATTTCAGCATCTAATTTATTTAACATATTACATATTGGTATCTGTTTAAGTCTTAATGGGTCATTTCTACCAATAGGCATACACCTTTTACATTTTAGCAGGGGAAAATACATGTATGCTTCATGTAGCCTTGATTTAGTATGAGAGCATCCATACTTCATCTATGGAAAGTAATTCATCATACTGAACTTCTCTCTGAGAAAGTAAATTGGTTTGAGCATGAAAGAAACTACACTGTCGGATGCCTATTGGCTTCCAATCCTAATACAACCTGCCACATGACAAAAATAAATATTGGTTAAAGTAACCATTAAAATATTTCACTAATATTTATGACAATTCATTTATACCTAGATACACTCATCTTATTTTTCTTATCCTAAGTGTGTTAGAAGTCTTTGTATCCATATTTTTCTATGTTCGTGATTCTGACCATAGGCATTGTCTATGTGGTGGTTCCATGTTTTACAAATGTTGGATAAGTCTGTCCTAGATAAGTGAATAAAATTGATCCATCATATATGCATTTCTCTGTTTTTTAATCATTTGCAAACAGTTTGAAATTTCCCAGATAAGGTATCTCTAAATCCAATTATGCATTTTGGTAATAATTCATTCACAAAATTGTTTTTTTAAAGATGGCCATTAAAAAATAGCTAGAAGAAAATATGAATAATAATTTTACATTAAGGCCCTTTGAAGCAAAACAAAAGACCCCAAAATCAATCAAATTAAAAAATTTATCAGACAAAATGATTTTATAAAATTGTTAATTATTTTATACATTGGAAAAGTACATTAAATAAATTCAACATGCAAATAACAAGGAAAAATACAATGCAAAATATACTCAAGACAAGTAAATGATTTTGTCATTATACAAAGGACTTTAAAAATCAATAAGAAGAAGCTTAAAAAATTTAGGGGATAGCACATGTATAAATGGGTTGTGGAAAATGCAGGTAGATTTTGCAATTTTGAAATGCTGCACAACAACATCATTAGTAAAATAATGTAAACAAATTTAAACTAGGGGATATCATTTTTCATCTATATTTTTTGCTTAATTTAAATGTTTTATTACATACATGCTATGAAATTTTGAGGAAATTGGCACTCTGATAAGTTGATGGTAGGACTTTATACTTCTTTGAGAACAACTTAGCAATATCCGACAAAGTAATAAAAAAAATCATTCCACAATTTCCAGGGAAATACATTTCTTGGAAACATAACTTCTGCCATTCATATATTACTTTGTTCATATAAATCATGTACAATTACATAGTCATACTAAAATGTGCACTCACACATACATATATACATTTACATATGTGTACTTATATATACAATAATTATATGGATCAGATCAGATGTTGTCAGATAGATACTAGTATTACTCACTTTATTTTGATGGACTGAAGTAAGCATGAGAGGAATGGGTTTGTTGGGGAACTTAGGAACTGATTGTTATTGATGAAAGTTACACTTTCATTGGATTCCTTTTTATGTTCTTTGACTTTTGTTATTTTTAGTATATATGAAGCAATACATTTATGCATTTAATGCACATATTCATTTTAAGGATTTTAGAAACAAGATATTATATTTTTGGAGCCTAGATAACTAAGCATCCCTAACTGAAATAAGAATGATGAATGTTAATTTTGCAAATGATTGGAAAGATAAGATCAAACAGCAAACAGAATTCAAAAGTCAACAACTCAGTCTAGGATGAATGTGGTGTACAGATTATGGCTTTGATGAGAAAATAGTCTGAATTAATATTCAAATAAATCTGGCATAAAATCTTATCTCTATCATTGGCTGTTAATATAGTTTGAGTCAAGTCATTGATCCCTGCTAGTCTTTATTTTCACATCTAAAATACGGGTATGACAAGATGTACCTCATAGCTTTTTCAAGAGCATCCAATAAGACAGCTTGTAAGAGTAAATATCCTTGTCTAATTTTAGAGGAAAGGCATTCAGGCAAGAGAATAACATTAAATGAATACAAATAGGAAAAGATGAAGTCAAATTATCTATTTACTTATGACATGATCCTATAACTAGAACACCCAAAAATCTCCACCAGAAGACTTCTAAAGCTGATAAACAAATAAACAAACAAACAAATAAATAAATTCAGAGAACTAACAGGATCCATGTTTATAAGTCAATTATTTTCCTATACCCCAACAGTTATTCTGCTGACAAAAAATAAAGAAAACTATACCATTCATGGTAACATGAATTATTAAATACTTAGAAATTAAACTAACTAAAGAGGTAGAAAATTTCTTCAATAAAAACTATAGAATACTGAAGAAAAAAATGAAGAAAACCTTAGAAGATGGAAAGATCTCCTATGTTCTTGGATTGGCCTAATTAAAATTATCAAAATTGACATATTACCAAAAATGTTATACCAATTTGATGCAATCTCCATCAAAATACCAATGAAATTTTTCAGAAAACTAGAAAAATATCAAAAATACATTTTTAAGAGTAAAAACATAGAATAGCCAAAGCAATCTTGAGTGAGATGTCATATGGACAGCATCACAATACCTGATCTCAAATTATACCTCAGAGCAATAGTCACAAAAGCAGCATGGCATTGGCGGTAAAATAGACAAAGACTCAGAGACAAGCCAACATACTTATAGGCATCTGCTACTTGACAAATGTGCCAAACACGTACTTTGGAATAAAGATAGCTTTTTTAACAAATAGTGCTAGGAAATCCAGATATCCTTATATCGAATAAAAATAGATCTCTGACTCTAACCTTGCACAAAAGTAAAATCACAGTGGAACAAAGATTTAGGAATGAGAGCACAAACTTGTTAACTGCTAAAAGAAAACCTAGGGCTAATGCTACAACATATTGGTACACACACTGGCTGACTTATAAAGAACCCTAACACTTAATAAATTTAAAAAAAAGAATTAATAAACGTGATAATATCAAATTCAAAAGCTTCTGCGTAGCAACAGAAATGAATGAGAGAGTGAAGACAGAATCAACAGAGTAGGAGAAAATCTTTGCCAGGCACTTGTCTGACAGGGCATTGATATATTTAATACTTTTAATATCTTTAATATTCTTTATATAGTTAGTATATATGAAGCACTTTAAAAGTTTAATGCCAAATAAACTAATAACCCAATGAATAAACAGGTAAAAGAACTAAACAGACACTTCTGTAAAGAATAAATACAAATGACCAAAAATATATAAAAAATATACAACACCCCTCTAGAAATCATGGAAAAGCAAATGAAAACTACACTGAGATTTTCTCTCACTAAAGTCAGAATGGTAATTGAATACAAATAATACTAAAGCTGGCACAGATGTGAGGAACATGGTACACTCATACATTGTTGGTGGGACTGCAAATTAGTACAGCCACCCTGGAAAACAATATGGAGATATCACAAATCTCTGGGATGGGACTATCAAATGACCCAGTTACTCTACTCATCAGTATTTATCCAAAAGGATTGAAAATCAGCATGCAAAATGATGCAGCCACATCAATGTTTATAACAGCATAACTCACAATAGACAAGTTGTGGAACCAGTCTGGGTATCCTTTAATTGATGATTGGATTAAGAAAATGTATTATATATACAACATCAAGTTTTAATCAGCCACATAGAAAAATAAAAATATGTTTTTTGCCAGTAAATGGATGAAACTAGAGAACATCATGATAAATGAAATAAGCCAGGCTCGAAAAATTAAGGGTCAAATGTTCTCTCACATGCAGAAACTAGAGAAAAGTAAGTGTAAAGAAGTAGAAGATGGTGGGATATATTAAATATATAGGTAAGATTGGTAGAATAGAAGAAGGAGACAGAGGGGAAAGGAGATATGAGAAAGTGGTGGAAATGTAGAATGAATTTGACAAAACTACACCAAGCACATTTGTAAAGATACTTAACTGAATTTCATTTCACCTTTATGCATATGTACAAAGCAACAATTAAAAATACATTGATGGGCTGGGGCTGTAGCTCAGTGGTAGAGCGCTTGCCTAGCATGCGTGAGGCACTGGGTTCGAACCTCAGCACCACATATAAAATAATAAATGAATAAAATAAAGATCCATCAACAACTAAAAAATATTTTTAAAAAAATACATTGATAAAAAATAGCAGAAAGACCGTAAGGATTAAGAAAATGTAATTGAGAAAGGGTAGAGTGGAGAGAAAGAGGAGGTACCAGGAACTGAACTGGATCCAATTACATTCCATGCATGTACCAAAATGAACCAAACTATTAGGTATGCATATAATACACTAATAAAACCATAATAAAAATACAGTATATGTAACTTGCCTAGTACAAGTATAGTTGTACAGTAGGCACTCAATAAATGTTCATTTGTGAATTTGAAAATTATTTTTTACAGAAATATCAAGGAATGATAACTTTGGGAGACGTGATTTTTTTTACTCTTCCCCTTAACTAGGTATAGGACAGTTAAGTCACATATTTTAAAGTTCTGTATCTCCAGTTTCTTATTTGTAAAACTAGTATAATTATTCTTGCCTTACCTATTACACAGTATATTAAAAGACTGATATGATATTACATGTATGGGAAGATTTTAGATGTTGTAGTACCTAGAGGTGTTACTATCATCCCAGAAAGATTAATTTATCTTTCTCTTTTTTATTACTAAAGTTTATATATATATATGTATATAAACTTTATTACTAAAGTTCATATACATATATATATATATATATATATATTAGTTGTTGATGGACCTTTATTACCTTTATTTTATTCATTTATTTATATGTGGTGCTGACAATTGAACCCAGTGCCTCACCTATGTGAGGCAAGAGCTCTACTACTGAGCCACAAACCCAGCCCACTAATTTTTCGCTCCTTAAATACCTCTGTTGATAAAGACTATTATACCATTTTCCCTTACATGTTGCATGGTCTTTGGGGATATCTATTTTGTTTATGATTCATTGATAGAATAATTTAGGGAAACAATATAATAAAGTCCCTCTCCACAACCCTCAACCCGATGCATACTTTGTTATTTCTCACCCTTCTTTTCAGAACCTACAATCCTGAGGTGTTTGACTCCATTTCTCTGCCTTAGATCCCTTAGTTTCTTTGATATGTTTTGATATGGAGGAAGTCACTAACAGAACACAAATATTGTATATGGTTGTCTAAATCCATTTTGTCATTATTACCTACTTTACTTGGATTGCTATCTGAATTGTTAGAACATATGGGAAAGTAAAGAGAGAAGGTTGGGGGAGAAATCTAGTAAAGAATCAGATCATGGCGCCTGCCAGGAAAGAGCTGAGCTTTTGGTAATGGAAAAGTTTAAGGTGGACTTTACTGGGCAGTAAAAGGTAATTACAGAAGATTCCAGCAAAGGAAAAAAAAGTATCAAAAATAAAGCAGAATACTTTCAAAATTTGGCCTGAGGTCACATTAAGCATTCCAAGCCTTTGAGTTTCTGACATTCAGGAACTTATGAGCAGACAGATTCAGGAAGAAGGACAGTTTGAGCCTACATTGTCTTCCCCTAAATCTTGACTTCCTTCTACAAATACATTTAACAAGTGATAGTGTAGTATATCTGCATTTTTAGCTACATAAACAGAGAACTCAAATTCTAGGCAATCAATTTTACCATTCTACTTTTTTTATTTTTTTAATTGTAGATGGACACAATATCTTTATTTTATTTACTTATTTTTTAATGTGGTGCTGAGGATCGAACCCAGTGCCTCCACACATGCGAGGCAAGTGCTCTACCACTGAGCCACAATCCCAGCCCCTACCATTCTACTTTTCATGAACATTGGAAAGATATTTCTCTGATGTAGCAATATACGTTTTGTTTTCATTTCATGTAATATTTCTTCAGCTATCTGAAGAAAGAAGTTTGGGACATTTTTTTAAAAATTTGTTCTTTTTAGTTATACATGATCGAATAATGTATTTTGATATAACATACATACAGGGAGTATAACTTCCCATTCTTGTGGTTGTATATGATGTAGAGTTTAACTGATCATACATTCATATATGAACATAGAAAAGTTATGTCCAATTTATTCTACTGTCATTCCCATTCCCACACCTTCTGCCTTCCCCCTTCCCTCCTCTCCCCTCTGTCCAACTGGGTGAAAGTCCATTTGTCTCTCAACCACCCAAGTTAGGGACACTTTGGTTTCTCTGTATAATAAGTTCTAAGTTCCATCATCTTTTCCCACTCTGACAATATTTCACTTCCTCTTACTTTCCTGGAGTAGTCCGTAGTGTAAAGTAGAGCAAGCCTATCAGTTCTATTCTTCTGGAATTTTTGTTTCCATTAGGGATCAACTTAACTATTGGAAGCCAAGCCATACCATTCTACTTTTCTATATTGTGTTTTCTGTTAATAAACATCCTGTTTTTCCCCCCACATTGGTCACATCTAAGCTATGCATACCATCATTTATTTAGGTGTTCAGTTGTGTTTGTGTGTGTGTGTTTGTGTATCTAACCATATGTTATTTTTGGCTTAATATGGACTGTGAAACTTTTAATTCATTTTTCAGTTTTCCATACCAACTTTCTAAATTTTCTACAGAAAATATATCATGCTTATGATATTATAAACAAAGTTACAAAAAACAAGCAGATATATTATCTTGTTTGAGAGACATGAGTTTTTGAACCACATACCCAACAACAGTCTTGGAAACTGCTCCAGATATTAGCTCAGCTTTTCTTGCAACAATAAATTGAGCCAATCATTGAAACACTTGTATAAATGGTGAGATATTTTCATCTCTTTTGGAAAGTAACAGAAAGAAAGTACAGTATTTATTAAGCATGCTAAAATGGGCAAGATGAGTTCTAAAGCCAGAGTGCCCATTTCTACTAGTTGCTGGCTTTGTGGTCCAAATAGAGTGTTAAACTCCCAGTTTACCTTTATTTTTATGTTAAATGCAGAATATTTATATGACTTTCTTTGTAAGATTACTGTCAGTGTCAAATGAGTTAAAACAAGGAAAATGCTTAGAATAATCATTGTAAGTCCTCTAGAAATAATATTATTATTAATAACAATAGTAATTATTATTAGAGCAGGAGGTCTTGAACTGGTATATAGCAGAGGATTCAACATTTTGATTTGCTAAGACATGACATAATTTATATAATTTATAAGAATGTGGATCCTAGTCACATAGGACTCTAATTTAGAGTCCTAAATTTAGAGTCCTCTAATTTAGGACTCTAATTTATCTGAATTTAGTATTTTTGAAATTAGAATGCTATATTTTCCTTTCTTTCATTCTCTTCTTCTTTTCCTCCTCTTCCTCCTCCTTTGTCTTTTTTCTTCTCTTTGTCTCTCTCCCTCTCTCTTCATTACTTTCTTTGTAATTGATTTTGTTTAAAACTCTTATTACAGTATCAGTATGGTACATACTTTTTATTAGATTATATTCAGAAATTTAAATACTTGTAATTTTGACAACTGTGTGCATAATGACTATGAACTAAGAAATCTCATGGCAATTGGATTCTTTTTGATGTATTTTTCTTTACTGCATCAGTCTGTCAAGACATCAATAAGAGAGCTGATGTCATTTCTTCTCTTGTAGTTTCTAATCTTAAGTAGAAGAAGCAGTTCAAAGAGAAAAGTGATCTAAATGTTTTTGAGTTTAAGGGAAAACCTCCCAAACAATCCAATTTCCCCTAATGTTGATTTGTACTTTTTAAAAGCTTCTTTTAAGCTCATTTGACGACTACACAGCATTGCTCAGTGTATAATCTCCACTTAAGATCAAATCATCCCATTCATGCGCAATCAAAGAGAAGCTTGGTGGTGAGGATAATTGGGACTTCCCATTCTTTTGGGGTGGTCCAGCCAGAAATGAAGCTATCTGAGGCTGTCTTTCTCAAACAAGTTCCTGAATATAGCATTAAAGGGTTGAAATTCTTTCACTATAGCTTTCTATCCCACCTACCCCAAATATCAACATGGCATTTAGAACTCTCACAATGGTGTCTAACATTTGACCTATTTCATTTTGATTTTCTGTGTGGTCTAAGTGAAGCAGAGTGATCATGTGAAAGAACATTGGACTGACAGGAGACTTTGTTTCATAGTCTCAAGGGATTCTTTTAGAGATGAAAACATCTGAAGGCTTAGTGTTGTTCCTCCTGAACTTGCTGTGTTGCATTAGTAGGTAATTTCACTTCCCTGAGGTTCAGTTGTCTCTATTGTAATACCAACTTATTTACACAACCAAATAATAACCTTTAAGACAGAAGAACTCTATATGACAGTTGGTTATATAATTATAGTATCGAGCATAACTATTTATACTCAGTAGGCCACATTTTGAGATAGTAGGTATGAGAGTGCTTTGAATATCAAGAATTACATACTTAGTATTTTAACCTACAATTAAGGATAACTAATAATAGTTTGGCTTTTTAAAGCTCTTCCACATAAATGTTCTCCCTTTATCCTAATAATCATTCTATAAGGTAGATAATATTATTATTTAGTATTAAAAATACATAAATTGAATCACAGCAAATTACTCAGCTGCTCAAGAATAGAACTCTGTATCTAATGCAGGGAACCTTGAATTACTTCAAACATATCTTTTGTTGTAACTATTTTGGTCAATCTCATACTAAAACAAACACATGAAAAGTAAAATGCTTGCACATGAATTGAAATATCATCCACTTTTAAAGGTAGTATGCAGTTTCTTTTTTTCCTCCTCTGCTATAACCACAATTAATTTGTAAATGTCATTGTTAAAGCCACAGCTTCACCAAAGATGCAACTCCTGCTTTTACTAGGTCAGAATTGGAAACTGACAGGCATATGATCAAGGGTACATTATCAACAGTAAAGGAAACATAAAACAGTTATTGCTCTAATATGTAAATGACCTAATGTTTCATTGGAAGTTTCTCAAAAATTAAGAGAAAAAGATTCAAATGTTAAGTTTCCCATAAGTGTGCTAGCACCTCTTGGCTGCATTTAAATAAAAACAATACTCTGCACAGATATTGCAATTTTTATATTATTGTTATTATTATTTTAATGACTAGTATCTTATACTTAATGGCCTCTGAGGTATCATCTTGAATTTTCATAGTACATATCCTTCTACACTTACCATTTTGGGACAAGCAATCCAAAATGATATTTTTCTTAAAGTCAAACACACATGCTTGTTGGTGAGTGATTCTGAAAGTCTGTTGTCTGACAGACGACACAGTGCTTCTTTATTTCTCTTCAACATGGAAGTCATCTTGTGGCACTAGGAAGAAAAATATTCCTTCTCCCCCACAAGGTTATGCTTAGTGATGAGCATTAAAAGATAGCTTTAAGCCATCTACAATTATGACCTTGACTAGGAAAATGTAAGTTAATAAGGCTTCAACAAATTATGGTCTTTTTGGTCGATTTGCCTAGTGAACTGTTAATTGTAAAACTGAAAGACATTATGTTCAGCTTTCTCTATCACATCTTTTGTGTTTTAACAGTGACACTTCATTGAGTGCAATTAACAAAGCCTAGGAGATTTATTAACACACTTCTTCATGGCCAATGATCCATTCCACTTAAGACATAACACTGTAAAATGCACATTATCTCCTTTTGGCACTTACAATAATGCTTCATGAACTAGGAAGGCATATGTTAAAGCAGATAAAATGGCATTATTAGCTGACAAATCTTACAATTTATTAGACAGTTAATTCATCAGCTTAAAAGACACTTAAAACAGCTGTGCATTTAATGTCTTTTTAATGTATCCAGTAAAACTTGCATAATTGCCTGTAGTGCAATTTATTTTTAGCTATGTTGCAAAATGTCTGCATTTACTGTTTACATCTTCTTTAATTTTTCCTGCAAGGCTCATCACATCTCTGCCTGAGCCCTAAAGAAGAGGACCAATAATCAGACAAAAATCCTCAAACAAATGGTTCTCCATGAATGAACTATTCAAAAGTGCATGCTGCTTGGGACCCAGGGGTTGTTAGTATTTTATCTTTACCCCAAGGGCAAAGGCAGAGGTTCCAGATAAATAAATAAAATGCAGGAATAAAACTAGGGTGCTCAAATCAGTAGGGTGTAGTCTGTTTCAAACCTTCACATCACAGTCAGACAGCAGCAGTGTTTCAAAGTATTTGTATTTGGAGAATATTCCAAACTATACGTCTGGAGTATTAACCAACAAGGCTTTTAGATTACATTAACAAAGTTGTTTCATTTTATAATTATGTTAAAAGCTCCCTGCTGATCAATTGTTTTATATCTAAGTACCTCACTAGTGCAGGGGCACAGGAGAAAAGTGTGAGTTAGGACACATTGCACAGCTCCACGTGTCAATTCATTCTGTTTATTGCTCTTTGATTTAATGAAAACTTTGTTAAAGCTTTCTATTTTTTACACAATCTTTCACAGTAATGATGTCTAGGGGAAATAAGGCTAGTTATTATTAAAGTTTTGCCCCTAATGATACAACTGAAAATGTGATATTTGGCATTTATGAGTCATTGCAATATCCTACTATAAAATAGTGAAGACTTCTAGTTTTAAAATTTAGTTTGTTTTCATTTATGTGATGTAACTATGTCCATACATGGGAGGCTGAAGCATGCTTTCATTTATTAGATGAATAGTGCTCACATACAACTTTTTATTTCTTATTAAAGATTTCTTATGGTTTCTTAATTTAATATAAGCATTTAAGCTGATTTCAGAATTTGAAATTACAAAAAATAGGAAAATGTGTTTCTTCATGTATTAACACAAACATAATTTAAATTTTTGGCAGAATTATAGACTTGTTGGTTTAAGAAAATAAAATCTCAGGTTGGGATTTAGCTCAGTGGTAAAGCACTTGCCTAGCATGTGTAAGGCACTGAGTTCTATTCTCATCACCACATAAAATAAATAAATAAAATAAAAGTATTGTGTCCATCTATAACTGAAAATATTGAAAACAGAACATCTCCTATGGATTGACCTAGATATCAGGCAGTCGAGTTAATGATAACCACACTTCATATCTAGTCCCTACTTATTTAATTCTGAATCCAGTACAATTTAAGCAGAAAGAGAGAAAACAGAAATTTCATATATGTTTGCCTTTTAAAAAATTTGTTTTCCACTGATGTGTGTTCTTCTCTAGGCATTTCCAAGTATCTACCTGCCACTGATAAATATTTATATTCTCATTTTGGTGGAAAAAAAAGGATGGTAGCAATGGCTAAGGGGAGAAGTACTGTACTTTCTGAATATTTGCAAAATATTGCAAGCCTGCTATCAGTCTGAATTAAATTGCTCTGCTAAATTCTTACCTAATTGAGAAGTTATTACAGATGAGTCCCAGTAATTTTCTCATAAGAATTCTATATCATTTAGCCAGAATAATTTAAATAATCTATACTTTCTCTTTAAAAAATGGATAGATCATAATAAAATTGAGAACTTTCATGTGCATATATTTAAATCTTTACATCTTCCTTCACATTCCTTATAATAGCTCTATGGCATAGATATTATTATCATCACTAAGGTAAGATGAGGAGAATTACGGAGCCAGTGATTTGAAGATCAGTTGTGTAAATCTTAAAGGTAGAGTAAAAATTCACAACTCTTTTCTAATCCAGTTTCTTCCTTTTTATCACTGTTGCTAGAGACTGGTACCATAGAAAAATATTTCCTAGACTGAAATTTCTGCTCAAGGTAAAATTTAAAAAAGGAGTGGGGCACATGGAATTTTTACCTGGCATAGATGATCTCTAGTACCATTACCTTAAAAAAAAGATTAAACATTGTGCTCTATTTCTTCTAAAATATATATATATGTATATATATATATATATACATATATATATATTCAGTCATGTTGAAAAAATCACTTATATTTCTGAAGTTGTTTTTATACCTTTGATTAAGTTTTAGCTAAGAAATACAAACCTACACCATTCCTTTATGAAAGACACTTTTAGTACTCTATATGCAGTCTCTCACAATTCTTATCAGGAATTAGACAAAACTCCCAGAAAAAAAAAATGTTCTTCTTTCTAAGTGTGGAGAGAGTAGAATTTATTCAATTGTGAAGAAAAGAACCAGAACTCTTGTAGGGACAAGATAGCAGGTTACACCAAAACACACTTGTTTGTAATTTCTAACAGAGAAGTTTACTCATTGACATGTTTTCAAATTTAAGCTTCCCAAAGGCATAAACTACTGATTCTCAGGTATTGTCCCAATGTCTCTTGCATCTAAAGGTAAATGAACTGGTTCTTTAATGAATGTATCTTAGTGACAATATGTGTGTAGATGTGTGCATGTGTGTGTGTGTATGTGTGTTCACATATGCAGACACATGAGCATGTGTTTTTATTTTATTATATCTTATATTTTGTTACTTATTACGTCAAGTAATAAAGAATAAAGACATTGAGGTTAACAACAATATTTATGCCTCTTACTTATATACACTAAGAGGATATATTTGTCTGTTTCAGTCTTAATTAATTATAAATATTTAATAACATATTTTACACAGATAATAATAAAACAATGATTATTGCTTTATCATGGTGGATGATTTTACAGATATAGTAAAAATGGTAGGACCTCGCTTATTTTCCCCATTGTGCTCTAACTCCTTTTGGTTTTAGACATTTTATTTGGAAAAAAACAAATCTGTCAAATAGTGACCCTAATAGAGATCTTTAAATGAAGAATGTGAGGCTTTAAATAAATGTATCAGGAATCATACATGATGATGCATGCCTGTAATACCAGCTACATTGGAAGATAAAGCAGGAAAATTGCAAGTAAGAGTCCAGACTGGAGAACCTTAGCAAGACTCTGTCTCAAAGTAAAAACTAAAAAGGCTGGGGATACAATGTAGATAAAATTCAGTTATTGAGCATCTTTGGGTTTAGTCTCCAACACTATACAAACACACCACACACACACACACACACACACACACACACAAAGGCATCAACCCACATGATACTGGTATTAAAAAACTTTCATTTACTAAATTTAAAAGATAATACTTTTCATAGTGTTTTGATTATGCAACAATATTTTCTGCTGCGGACATGGAAATCAAAAAGTAATGAATTAAGATTGCACATCAAAAAATCAAAATAACATATCTCTGCTTCTTTGTATTTTGAACAAAATAATTAATTTTTCCTCCAAAAGAAAGGCAAGTCCCAGGAATACATTTGAGTTCCCTTAGGGACTGTGTGTTCATGGGAAAATCATATACCCACCCTCTGTCTTAAAATTGCATGAATTTAGAATGAGAACATCTGCTAAGACTTTCAGTTCTTGGGAATTGAGCTTTCTCATAATAGGGAAATCATCAGTAAACATCAAAAAAAGATAAGGCTGAATGTCAAGGGGCTCAGATTCTAGACCTAGTTTGCCGCAAAACAAGAATGTTACCTTAGAAAAATGCCTTAACTTGTATATCAATTTATTTAGCTATCAAAAAATGTGAAGACAAAAGTAAAAGATTTAAATTTTTTAAGTATGAAAAAATGTTTATATGCATAGTTAAAATTTCCTACATCATTTCAATGAAATTTTAGCTTTGAATCTATTTTAACATGATTTTATTACCTCATCCAGTAAATATCACAGAATACTATAGTGTTATTTTTAGAAACAAGTCTATGTGTATTTGTTTATTTTAAAATTACATATACAAAAAATATTTAAGCTAATGAGTTTAGACTGTAGATTAATATATTATGTTTACATTTTGAATATACTAATTGTAACTGTTCAGTTTGTATTTTATTTTCAAATTTTTATTTAAATGTTATAAAATAACTATAAAGGATATGACTTTTTAGCAGTTTCTTATACAAATAAAAATAATTTTACCATATGATCCAGCAATTACTCTCCTTTGTATTTACCCAAATGAGTTGAAAACTTACATACACACAAATAAACTGCAAATGGATGTTTATAGAATCATTATTAATAATTGCAAAAACTTGAAAATTAGCCAAGACATCTTTCAGTAGGTGATTTGATAAATTGTACAAATTCAGACAACAGAATATTATTTAGTGTTCAAAACAAATGAGCTCTCAAGCCATGAAATGACATATAGGGAAATAAATTATTAAGTGAAAGAATACAATCCGAAGAAACTACATATTGTAGTTCAACTCTATGACATTGCATAAAGGCAAAACTGTGAAGATGGTAAAAGATCAGTTCTTGCCAGAGACTGGTTGAAGGTACAAATGAATAGGAGAAACACAGAGGACTTTTCTGTGCAGTGAAACTACTCTGTATGAAACTATAATGTTGAATACATACCTTAATTAATTTATTCAAATCCAACAGAATATACAACACGAAGAGTGAATCCCTATGTAAACTATGGACAGTAATGTGGTGATAATAATGTGTCACCATAGATTTCTAGGTTGTAACAAAGGTACTGCTCTTGGTGCAGGATATTGACAGTAGAAGAGGTCAGGCATGTGTGGGTACAATAAATGTATCATAAATTTTTGTACTCTACAGTCAACTATTTTTGTTAAATTAAAACTGCTCTAAAAATAAGATCTGTGTGAATGAAAACAAAATTTGATTAAAATAAAAGAGTATGACTTTGTCAGTACCAGAACAAATAAAACAAGGGCTATTTTTTGTGGTATTAGTTTATCAATGCATTGGATATTTCTATGGAATAATAACCAATATTGTGTTATTGTGTTAGGAGAGAATAGCAGCTTTAATTTTTTATTTATTTTGCCAAGGAGCTAAATAGCTTCCTATATCTAAATTATGTTTCTGTCTTCTGACCAATGTAAAGCAATGAGAAACATATACCAAAGAATTTTACTTTTTTGACCATAATGGTCTGAATTTTGTCACCCTCCAAATTCATATGCTGAAGATTTAATCCATTTTATCTTAAAATGTAAATGTATCTGGAGATAGGGCCTTTAAAGATGTAAGTAAGCTAAAAATGAGACTTTTAGATTGGGCCCTCATCTAATTTGACTATTGTCCTTGTAAAAAGAGGAAATTTGGAAACAAATGGAGATAGAGTGGTATGCATGCACATAAAAATTATGTGAAGACATAAAAGAAGGCATTTATATGCACACTGAGGGAAGTCTCAGAAAAAACCCCAAACCTGTGGATGTTCTGAACTTTGAGCCTCCAAACTGTGATAAAATAAATTCATGTTGTTTAAATGTAGTCCAAGCCATCTGGTATGTATGGTTGCTTAAAGGAGAAAATTGAGAAACGCTAGAGTATATTAGGCTCATAGAAAAGAAAGAACCTTGAATTTTGGAGAATTGATCTACAGTTTAGTGCGAACAAAGCTCAGAAAAACATGACAATATTGCTACCAGTATAAAAATTCAAATTATATTTTACAATGATACAATTGCCCGACACCATCAAAAGTTTGAAGAAATCCTCTTTCAAGACTGAACAAATATTCTCATGCTAACTTATTCTCAAGAATTCAAGCAGTTAACATAGTTACCTGAGAGAATTACTCAATGAACTCTCTCTTCAAGTTCCTCATTTGCCAACTATTAACTTCATGGTTATAATCTTTGAGTTCTCTAGGATGTCTTCCTAAACTAGTTGTCATTATGAGGCAAGCATACTCTAAAATTAAAACAATATCAACATTGTTGTATTTTGGATTAGCTATTTTATATGGTTAATCTCATTTATTGTCAGAAAGCCCGATGAATCAATTATTATCATTATTGCCATTTACAGTTGAATATACAGTCTTAGGGAAGGTTAAATGATTTTTTCAAAATTATGTAACTATGATATGTCCAAACCAGGTCGTGGGTTTTTGTTTGCTTTTGTTATTGTATATTTTACTGGGGATTGAAATTAGGAGTACTCTAAGATCTAATACCAAGCTACAACCACAGGGTTTTTTTTTTTTTCCATACAAGGTCTCACTAAATTTCTTAAGTCATCCTTCAATTGTAATACTCTGACCTCAGCCTTCCAAATTGCTGGGATTATAAGCATGTGCCAAAATTACTTGTGGAAGTCTGTGTTGTTAAATACTAATGTACATTTTTACATAATTTCTCTTTCTGCTGTTTCCATAATTTTACTTGGCAATCTTTAGACCACTAACTATAATGCTATAAGTTTTATTTAAATCTGGAAAGAAGATAAGTTTTTGTTTTTTAATTAGGTTGCATTTGCGATTAGAAATTGGTAAATTAATAGCTCAGCAATAACCCTTACAGTACAGTGAGATGATAAAGCCCATGGAAAATATTTGAAGAATAAACAATGCTTGAGGATTTTTCTCCATCATGCTATTTTCCACATTCTCAGGACAAGTAATCTACATCCAGAAGTAACAATTCCTTTACTTTTTTTCTAGATTGTCAAGTAAAATCTGGTGTGTATGAAGGAACAATTTTTCATTTTTCATGTAATCAAATGACTTTTACCACTGTACCACCTAGAAGATGGGCTAATATTCTTCCTTCCACATATATAGAGGATATTTTCAGACCATTTTGAGTGCAATCTTCATTATCATCATATGTAACGGAAGTACATAGAACATCAACCATATACTAGGAATTAATTAGATTCAGGAAGGTATTAAGAGAAATCCAAGGTCTAACAGGAGTTAATAAACATGGCCAAGGGCCAAAGTATGGCTTTACATACCTATTCATCTCAGGAGAACCAAGAGATCATTGTGATCTGAAGGTCCCAAAACTTCTGTGAAGAATAAAAAGGGGGCCATATAAGAGACTTAAATATTGGATTCTCACTCTAGTAAACAGCTATTTTTTCAAAGTAGTATGTGTGATTAAATTTCAAGAAGTAAAAACAAGACAGGTTACCTTCACTGAACTTGACTAAAGTTACATATGGTCATACTTTATAGACTAGAAGATAAAGGTTAGATTCAATAAGAACAGTGATCCTTTTGTTCTTGGTTTATATAGTACTGGGTGTGTGTTTCATAAAAATAGAAACTAACATGAGACAAAGAAATGATTTGGGGACATTAGAGAGTTATCATTCTCAGTGGCAGGCTGATTCTAAACTAGATATGTTAAGAAGGCCTCCAACTGGTTATGTATAATGCATTCATTCTCTAGGAAGGGAATCTTTACTTTACTATGAAGAATATTATTCACTAATTCACATATTCAATCAGTATTTGGAATATGACTCATGAGGCATAGAATGAAAAAAGGAGTGGAAACTCTAAAATTGGGAGTTTAAGAGTTGGTGTACAGTTTTAATATTTTAGGCAAAATACAATTTACATTAGAGCTTGCCCACTTCTCACACTTCCTAAATGTCACTTTCTAGTTGCCTAGAACACTCATATTTTCAGGACATTCACCTTGAATTTGTGGTCCTCTTTTCCATCTATAAGAAGTTTCTTTTTTTTAATTTTTTATTTAAATGCGTTTCAAGTCATAGTACATAAACAGAGCTCAGTTTTTCCATTTCTCTGTTTGCAAATCATACTTGAAATTTGTCCTCAAAACTTTAAGACTTCCATTCTTTAATTTCTTTTGGCAGAGTTAATATTCAGGAGAAAAGCATTTGATACTGAGGGATAAGCAACTGATAAAACTTCATAGTGTAAAATTAACTTTAGAGAGACCCGTGAATTTTTACAAAGTATTTGTTGGTAACACCAAGATGTGATTCCTTTAATGTGACAAATTTAAGCAAGGAGGCAGCAAATTTAGGGATAGAGCTTTTTATGTTTCTCCTCAAACCACAAAACTTGTAGGTCTAATTCATTCTGGAAGGGGGTCATTCCTATTTAACAAAATTACATATTATAAGTCTTTTTCACACACACACGCAAACACACACACACATGCACATAAACCAGCGTTCTCTGTGCACAATGGCTCATGCCTGTAATCCCAGTGGCTCAAGAGGCTGAGGCAGGAGGATTGAGAGTTCAAAGCTAGCCTCAGCAGCAGTTAAGGCACTACACCACTCAGTGAGACCCTGTCTCTAAAGAAAATACAGAATTGGACTGGGGATGTGGCTCAGTTGTCAAGGGTCCCTGAATTCAATCACCAGTACCTGCTCCCCCCAAAAAGCTAGTAGTGTATTAAAATATCATTGGCATGGATTCCATTACCTATGTTTACCTTCCTACTGTGAATCCAGACAGTGATTCCTAAATGCCAATCCTCATCCAAGGGCCAAAATACTTGTTTCATTTCAAAATAAGAAATAACACTAAATAGATTTTTCCCCTACATGGTGACCTTCTGTATTACCCTTGAAGAAAAGGGATAGTAAAACCCCATGTTCCTGAATATCCCTCTCTGTTTCCAAATACCTAGCCAACTTAAGGAAACAGTGAGAGCAAATAGGGACTAAAATATTCATATACATATTCTTCTGAAGGACATTGACTTTCTATTATGTACATTGAGAACTAACAAATTTATTGTTATCTGTATAAACCTGCAGTTTGCAGGTATGCCAGGACAGGTGCTTCTTGGTATGCTGGTCGTTCAAAGCAAACTAAATGTGCTAATAGTAATGATGTCACTGTTTCTGCAGCCTAACATATTATACCCCTCTTTCAGGGGCAAACAGAGTGCACTGTGGAAAGGATATGTGTCATACATCCAGCCAGTCATCAGTGGACAAATTGCTATGAGGGAGAGGGGCAATGCTTGGTGAAGCACCTTGAGGGACAGAGGTGTTATCTTTTCATTCTATCATCATTTAACTCTTCTTAACATAGTCTCTGATCTCTTGTAAACTCCCCAAATCTCCCACATGTCTCACACACTATCTCTCAACACTTCCTTTGGCCATTCAACCAACTTCACTTCCCTAGTACAATTGGATTGTGGAAGTGAAAAGTTTCTACATTATGTTGGTGCTAAAATAACCTTTATTGTATCAAGTCACAGCATGAACAGATGGCATTAAATATATAATTATTTTGCAGAATGAAAATTTAACAATCCTGTGTTAGTACCATAATCCTTTCCTCAAGTTGAACTCATCTGTAACATCTCTTAATCCGTGAATTACTCTTCTCCATATCTTTAAAGTGTGTTATCAACTCAGGGAATTCCATAAGTGGTAATAAGGGATGGGGACAGGATGATGAGTGGTAGACAGAATCTGACAGAATGGGTAGTAGAAATTAGCAAAATCAGCAAAAAAAAAAAAAAAAAAAAGAAAAGAGAAAAAAGTTGATTGAACTTTAGCCTCAGAAATGACCCTGGTGTTTTAGTCAATAAAGGCCCCTAAAGTGTCACTTTTTGCATTTTAACTCTGAAAGACAGGTGCAGTTCTCATCCTTCCCTTGTACCATGCATTCTGAAGACTTGCATATAATGAGACATTTTCTCCTTGAAAAGAAAAAAAAATAATATCCATTAATACATAGGGAATAAGAGAGAAGAAAGAGAACTGTGAAGAAAGGAGAGAGGCAGGGATCTCATATATCACAATTCATAGAGAAGTGAAGAAAGAATTCATTTGATTTTGACTAAATTGAAATAAAATTTCTATGTGCTTGGAATTCAGACCCTTCAAAATTGTCAGTCATCCCTTTAGAGACTTTACTAGTCTCATAAGTGGCTCTTGTCATTGACATATAGCTTCTGATGAATTAGGAGTTGTGGGGCACAGTGGTTTACAAACCTGAAGTTCATCAGTGCAGGCTCATTCACCTCTCTTAGTAAATTCACCTTTGGGCAGCTTTCCAGCAGGCATTGCACAGGACAGAGGAATAGTGGGAGTAAACATGTTGAAGCTGTAGCCCACAGGGATGGTCCAAGCCAGATGCTTGTTGTGAATGTCGTGCTAGGCCCACCCACACAACTGTTTGTTCTTGGCAACCAATCTGGACATTTGCCTTCTTATAGATTGATGCCAAACACCTGCCTGTAGTCAATATGAATAGCTAGACACAGAGGCAGAATAGCCTGCCAGTTATGCAAGTATGTTTTAAGGGATGGCAGGAAGTATCCAATGACAGAAAATATATACATATGTGTATACATGCCCAGACACATGTGCATGTGTATTTTATGCCTTTAATAACTCCTTAAGTTCTTTTGCCATAGTGCTTTCATTTCACAATGAGGTATTACCCTTTGACTGCAAATACTCTGTAGGAGAATGAACAGATACATACTAAGTTTGTAAATGACTCATAGTGAAATCCTTATCCAGAATAGTGTTTTGGTAGGCTCAAGATCCTGAGACACTAAAAAATGAGATACTTTAGTCTCAGAGGAAGGTAAATAAGGGGTTAATAAAGTTGTAATAAGTACCCTTTAGCTATTTGGTAGGGGTAGCTTTCAGGAAGTACCTTAGTGACCAAAATGTGATTTTTTAGTATCTGCCAGTGGAAAGAATCTGGCCAGTAAACATGGGATACCTTGGGATATAAATATGAGGCATATTTAACCTATTATTAGAAATCCTGTAATCTAAAATGAGGTTATTTTTCCATCTTATTTCCTGTCCCAGAAAGAATTTAAGGCAAGAACAGCAATTAATAAATCAACCTCATATTTTCCCCTCACTTTGCAGTTTTCAAAGTTCTTTACTAGGTATTCTCTCATGTCAAATATCTGGTAATGTCAGAGTGCCAAAATGTGAATAGGATTTTATTGATAAATAACAAAACAAAATGAATCTTTTCTTTGAGAATGTCTCCAAACCAAGTAGCTCATAGATGTCCTTTCCTTTGAAATACATACTTTGTGAAACTGTGTTTTTAACCTGCAATCATAGACGATGAACCTGTTATTAAACTTGCTTGCAGCTAATATCAGTTTATCCCCAAGCATCAGACGCCAGATGTTTTTGGTGAGAAGAAAATTAATGGCCTAAATAATGAATCAATTGAGGAGCAGTGGCCATAATCCATCTGCTCTTTAAGCCAAGGCCCTGAGTCAGGCTGGCTTCTGGCTACACAGAATATTAATCAGTTGAAGAGTTAAACGGAGAACTCAAAGCCATTGTTGTGAGATGCCTCCAGGCGCCCCCAAGCCACTCCTTCTATAGGCTAGGCTTTGTACAAGGAATGAATAGGCAAACAAAAAGCAGAAGACAAGGAGAGAGCTGTATAGGACAAGTAATTTGGATTGACTACCCTTTGTGTGACCAAGGAGAGAATGACTAAATACAGACGTTGGGAGTCCAAGCCAAACCTCCTCTGTTTGGATGAAATCATATTTTCTAAACACATAGTCCATTTTGATGACTCTTAAATCATTTATTTATTGGGTTTCATCCCAATTGTCTTTGTTGTCCTTATTCTGTTAGCATTCCCTCCAAATCTAGACACTGATGTTTTCTATGTGGTTTGATACATTTTATGTACAATCGGTTTGTATCAAATGACAATATTATAAATACAAAATTCTCTGAGCATTTGGCACTTCAACATATATGTCTTCTTGATTTTGCTTCCGATTTTTTTCTGACTATTTGATAATAAGGTTGTAGGAGAGGAAATGAAATATTTAACCAAGACCCTTCTTAGATAGTGATACCTAACCTTACTCTGCTTTAAAGGCCAGAACTAACTTATTTTATAAATAAATGGCTTTGATATTTCTATTTAAATCTTCAGGCTAGATAATGTAAAGAGGATAGCATTATGCATAATAGAATAGATAGGTAGATACATACATAGACATATAGATAAACATGCATAAAGACCAGAATCTGAATAAATTGAGTTGATTAGAACCTATTTTTCCTTAGATTTCTTAAAATTTCTGGGAAGTATTTGGAATGACAATGCTGAGCACATTGGATTTTGTTTTTTACATTTTTTTAAACTAATGCATTATTTAACCTATTCTTGCCTTTTCTTTCTAACTACTTAGGTAGAAAAGACAGAAGAAATTAGAAAAAATTTAACAAATGATGTTAGAGAAGGCCAAAATAACAGAGAATAAAAATTAATAGAAACAATTTTGCTTTAGTAGAGCCATTGGCCAGAAGCAAGGACACAGATTCAGTGATCAGGGTATTATGCCAGAAACATAAGAAAGTAAAAGCCAGGGGCACAGATCATTAAGAAAGCTATGAGGGGGAAGGAGGAAGAAAGGGATAAAGAAAAATAGTGGAATAAATATGACCTAAATTTCCTATGTGCATATATATATATGTGTGTGTGTGTATATATGTACATGCATATATTTATATATATTTATATATATACATATATATATATATATATATATATAAATCTCACCATTATAAAAATAAGTAAAAGCAAAAAGATCAGTAGTGGAAAAGAAATGGTGAGGGAAGAGGGGAGGTAAGGGGAAATGCTATGTACTGAATTAAAGCATATTATATTTCATACATTTATAATTAGGTCAAGACAAATCCTAATGTTATGGATAACTAATATGAACCAGTACAAATTAGCAAAAAGAAAGCTATGTGTGTACTTATACTCATTGCATGATGTCTGTAAGTGAAAATGATGGCCATAGGCTCATGTACACAAGAGAATAGTGATATTAGTGTTATCCTGTAAAGTACAGTCAAGGTAAAGAGGCATTTTATACCTTTTTTAGGCCTGTGTTCATGTCATCTCGTGCAATCAATAATTTATTGAGCTTCTCTTTTATTCACAAGTTTGGGATTCTGCACTCATTAAGAGAGATTTTGTTAAACAGGACCAGTATTGCACAGAGATAATTCAATAGCTAGTTAAGCCTATGAAATATGGTTTTTAGAGGGCAGGGCTCACAAATAACAACTACACAACCTATATCTCATTATTTTATAGCTTGATTGATTTCATGTTTGCATTAAATTCTGACAAGGATACTACTTAATAACCAATAACTCCTTACAATGAGATAGTCATTTAATTGAAATTTATTGAGAAGTGGCTGGAAACAAGAAAGAAACATAGTTTTAGTGGAGAGGAAGGAATCTATAGGAAATGGTTAAATGGAGGCTAGGAGTCTCAAAAAAAAAAAAAGTAAAAGTTTACTTCATCAATAAGATGTGACCTTGAGAGATTACTGTTTCTCTCATCTGTACCTTTTATCTCCTACCAAACTAGGAAAAGTATGATCCTAGGGAGAGTAGGTTTACTTCTAGGCCTGACCCTTGTTTGGAAAACTGTTAACATATCAATAGATTCCTCTGGGCTGTGTAGAGAAAGTGAGTGTCCCTCGTTTCCACTTTGGTTCTTATTATTGCCCAAAGATTGCCTAGATCCCAGTTGAAATTGGATTATTTTCCTCAACACATCCACTGTACAACCAGTCTTGCTCAAGTGTATGGTCATGTGCATGTGCAGGATACTGCCAAGGAGTCCTGAAAAACTCTGTGGGAGGAGAGGGACTATATTTCCTTGTCCTAAGTAAAATGTTCTTAAAAATAAGTCCACATTGACTTCCATATAGAGGTACAGGAATGTGGATCTACTGTTCTCCTTATACAATAATTATATCTGGGCTGGGGTTGTAGCTCATTGGTAGAGAGCTTGCCTAACATGTGTAAGGCACTGGGTTTGATCCTCAACACCACATAAAGCATAAATATGTAAAATAAAGGTATATAAAAAATAATTATATTATTTAATGAAATAAACAGTGTTTACTTATTTAATTACCACAAGCATTTAAAATATTTTTATATTTAAAAGTCTTCTGAAACATCCAAATCTTTGGTAAACTGTTAAACCAGTAACACCATTGTTCATTTTTGCAAAGAGAGAGGACAGAGGAAAGGAAATCATTTTAAAATGCTGGTAAGTATAAGAGATAGAACCCTGGAAGTAATTTACAAAGGTAGAAAGCATATTGTGACTCTAAAAGGCAAATCCAACTTCTTGGGGTCTCTAAGACTGTCACCTTAGCTGTTCAACCAGGCAGATTTTCAATCAGAGCTTATTGTGACTGGTTCCATATGAAATAATAAGCTGTTTATTTTGAAATGTATGTGTGTTATTTTCTCAGAAAAATAAAATTGCACATTTTTGGTGGCAGAAAGAGAGAGCAGCTAGAGACTGTTTTGATCACCATCACCCTTGTCTCAAATATTGTAACTACTTCCTTTGAATCTGGATGTGTTTTGTTTAGACTATGAATTTCAACAATGGCAGCAATGGTCCAAATGACCTCTCCTTCTAAAAATTCAGTCTAAAGGGTAAAATTAAAATGTTCTCCCAAACTGTCTTCAATCTTCAAATTTTGATGTATTTTATGTATTATTCTTAGAAAATTTGTGATGAGTTTGCTTATTTCTAAGCCTGATAAAACAAAACAAAACAAAAACATGTTGCAGTATCTATAGATTGTATTTGTTGTTCTTGTTGAATGACTTCTATCTCATTCTTCACATGCATTTGAGCACTTTCAAAAACTCAATTAGTGTTTTCCCCCTTGCTAATCTGTTGTGCAAATTATCTTTTTAACACTAAGTTTAATGATTTCAATTGAAAACTTTCTGATATGTCTCCTTATCTTGGGTTTTCAGGGAGTCTCCCATTTCAGTTTTAATATAATATCTTCAAACCCTTTGATTTTTAAAGTGAATAACCGTTAGTTTTCCCCAATTTATGATGTGGATATATTTTCCAGTTTTTAATTAGATTGCCATCTGGTGAATCAGAAATATATATCTAAGTTGCCATACTTCAGTTTCCTCCTCTGCATCATAATAAACAAGATGAGAACTCAGCACTCATCAGGTTTTCTCAATCCCTTTGACTTGACCACACATATTTAGAAATCACATTTCCTTTTAGGATTTTTCTGTATCTCAGTAAATTGTATGATGCTGAATGATTTGATATAATTCTTAGTCATCCTGATTAAAAGACAGTACATGAGTTTAATTAGGAATCTAATTTTAAAAGAAAAACTTCAGTTTAAGAGGTGTCTTAGATCAAATCTATGAGCATATTTAATCTCCAGATTGAATAATATTATCAGACAGTTTTGCTTTGTGAGATATCAACAGCTGAGTATAAATTTCAAGTAAAAGGAATGTGGAAAATATGTATAATTCTAGTGGTTCATTTTGTTTCTTGTGCAATTTCTTTTTCTTTCCCAGAAGATTGTTGTATTCAAAAAAATTTATGTGAATTTTAAATGAATCTAAAAACTAATACACTTTTTCTTTGCACCAATTTAAAAAAATTAAAAAATTAGCTTATCTATAGAGAATTCAGTAAATGCAATTTTATTAGGGGGAAATTCAAGCAGACCTCACAGAAGTCTATTTTCAAAGATCATGTAATTAGCTTTCCCCCCTTTCATTCCCCTCACTGCTCCAGGTACCCCTGAATGTGATTTCACCCATATTCTATGAGTCTAACTAGCCTAAGAAATGAAAAGAAAAAGAAAAAGGTGCTTAGAGACATGCATTAACTATTTCAGACCTTGAGAACACCAAGAGGGCACTAAGGAGCCCTTTTGATTTTACTCTTCCCTTTCTCCTCTTCAAAAGACCAGAGGTTTTTATTTATATTCCGTTTTTTTTTTTCCTGACAAAAGACTCTTATTCTTTTTCCTATAGGCACCACTTCTCAGATGTTTCAACTATTGCCATTGTTTCCCTGTGAGCCGGTTATTATTGAACAGAACATAATGAAGCTAGGATTTCTATGTCTACTTCCTTCTGAAGATGCCTAATCACTTCTCTCACCTCACAGTGAATATCCCTCTAAGAGTAGTGTGGTTGTACTCAGTCATCTGGCAGAGAAAGCAAGGCACACAGAAGTGACTAGTGATAGGATGCAGAGTGTGACCCAAGGCTTCTAATCCCTTAGCATAGGTCCTATTGTGAAATTGCATTGCCAAGTTTCAGATTTCTGGAATTTGTTTTCTCTTTTTCATAAACTTTTATGCTAAAACAGAAAATCATCACCAACTCTATTCATTTATGAAGGCATTGAATTTTTCTGCTACTCTTATCTCTGACAGTATTTCCCCAAATGTTCAAAGTTAACAACATTAAAGACCATTTAGTTTCAGTCCCCTTTGTGGCCCGATACCACTGCCTCCTTCCCTGCCCCTGTCTCGCCCCACCGAAGTACCATGCACTGAAATTAGTTGATTTTTCTTTCTCAGTGTTTGCACACTGACAGCACCATTGTAATTCTGATGTCTCACATTGAAATTTCCTCCTAAGTGGCCGCTTTGCTCCCTCCTATTTTAATGTAGTACTTCAAACAAGGCTAGAAATTAACATTTTTTAAAAGCTCAGGAACTATTTTGATCACATCCCTTGTTAAAAAACTTTGTATTTCCTGCTTTTATTTATATTATAAAATCCAAACTTCTTACCTAGAATTCTATCCCTATTCTTTTAAGAGGGTGCTTATATCATAATGCCTCATCACATTTAACTACTGTACACATTTATAGCAGATTACTGGTTCTTCAAGATCAATGACTGTCTTCAACTTTACATTTCACACTACACAAAACATAGGTATGTGCACATCAGAGATGTTCAAGAAATATTTAGAATGAATAAATAGAATAATAAATTTATATTTCTACATAGTATTCATTATTCTTAAAATTGTGAATTGTGTAGTGAATTTTAAAAAGCTTAATTAGCATATGAATAAGGAAAGAAAATGAATAGTTCTAAAATTTAAGAAAATATTATTTGCTCCATCCCCCATTAATATGTTGTAGAATATATGGAAAATACAAATAATAACAAGTACAAGGTGTACATAAATATATTTGATGTTAACATTTTTTAGAAAGCTCAGAAATCTCTTTTCTATCCTAAGTGGGAGAAGTTGCCTTTCTGTATAAATTTACTATTTGGTTATGGTTTTAGTACAGTGAAGAAACCATATTTACAACTAAAAATTAAATGAATATATTATTTTCCCTTTTATATAAATTCATACACTACTTTTCATGTCATTGAAATAAATTAGATCTTCAGAGGGAAAAGAATATAAAGTTGTATATTTTCTTGCTATTTTCAATGTAGAAAGTACTTAAATATAAAATATTTGCCGACTTTAACCACCCCCCTTGCACACAAGAAAGGGAAAAATAATCTCAAATTTCATATAAAGATTAGCTTTGGCAGATTTCTCTGTGATACTTCAAATAGCCAGTAGCATTTGTATTATATTATTCCCTTTTCAAAAGAAAGAATTTAAATTTTCCATGTGGGTACAGATTGGCAAATCTTACTGAAATAAAAGAAACAGACTTTGCTGTTTTGAGTGTTTAGCACTGCTTTCATTGAGCATTTTTTCCCTGACTGTCTTTTTGAATAAGAAATCAGTGCAGTGTTTTATTCTCTCAAGGAAGAAGGAATGTTTTCTCTTCTAATTCATTCTATAGACATACTTGTCAGACAACGGTAATATAGGGAAAAGGACACTGGACTTGGAATTGAATTGTTCCTCTGCCTGTAGGCATATGAAAAAAAAATATTTTCTTCTTCTCACGTTTCAGATATAAATTTTCTTCTTACTCAAACCCCAAAATAAAAAGTTAGTATCAATTTACATCATATAATACACATCCCCATATTTGTCATGGATTGAATTTCATATTAGTATTAAGTTCCCTCCAGCATATAAATAATAATTTTCTTGGTAAAATGAGCAACAATCCAGATCAGTGGCACAGTTGTAATTCAAAGGTTATTGATGCCACAGGTAAACAAAAATAACATGATGGTTTACAATATTAGCATATTTCCTAATAACAAATTATAGGTTTGTCATCAGTAGGGAGGTACTCATTACAGTTATTGACACTTACTTTTTTTTTCAAAGAATTTGAATCCCATGTATGACATAAAAGGCAAGCATTCAGTGCAGTGATATAAAGGCTCATTTGCAATAGTATATGTGTTGGGGAAGTCTGTCCTTCAAAATTCAAGGCTGTCTTATTTTACTTGAATAATAAATGAAAATATTATTATAAAAGAAGTTGGAGGTTGAAAAGAAAGGATTTGTGTTACACATCAACTATAATAGGATGATTATTTTCATATACTAGATAATTGTACTGAATGTTATTTTAGAGAAATATGTTCCTTGTTAACATGAGATAGGATTTTATGACATATTATTATATTGAGATATAAATTTCAATGTTATTTACTTTTTAATTTTTTTAGTTGTAGATGGGAAGAACACCTTTATTTTATTTAGTTATTGTCATGCAGTGCAAATTTTATTGAATCCAGTGGCTAAATGTTACTAGGCAAGTACTCTAACACTGAGCTACAGCTACAGCCCCTGGTATTTTCTTTTAATGTCCCATGCCCAGCAAAGTTTTTCTCTAAAATTACATATTATATTAATGATTAAAATAAATTTATTTCTCATCAATTACCACACCTCCCACACTGAAAGTTTGGTTAAAATATTATAAATGAAAACTTATGGTTAACTCAGGTTTGTATGTAAATAGAACCAACAGAAAACAAGAAAATGTTTCTACAGTATGGATATTTCCTGAACAACAGTTTATAAGGGAGTGTGAACAAACATATATATTAAAATGTATGTTATATGAACACATTGTTACTTGGTGAGCACATACATGGCTGACTGAATAAAATTCTTCTGCCTTGCTTTCTAGCTCCAAAACTGTTAAAAACTGACCTTCCATTGTAGTAGCAATTCTGCTTTCATCCACATTGAATAACCTTGGTGGCCTATAAGTGTAGTAGATAATGGTATGTGGACAATTTTTTGAAGATCTTTGAGAAAGAGAGAGACCAAATGCTAAGGCTCTGTTTCCTGAATTTTAATAAAAAGGGTATAAGTTTCAAATTCTTATTTTTGTGGAAACTAGCATGCATGCTGGGAGAAAGAAGCTTTGATGTTATCAGAAAGGTTTTTAATCTAAATGATCTAGAGTAAAGTAAAGCTGTCTGTTAGTATTATCCAGGGTACTTAGCTGTTCTGTTGCCCTTGTGGGTCAAACTGCAGTGTAAATAACTTTATCCAGAAGCAACTATTTGAATGTGCTCATGTCTGTCAGTGAAGCATTTGGATCCAATCTAAACACAAGCCTGAAATGGAGTGACTGCTGCACACATGAAACTTACCAAATTCCTCTATTTTGAAAGCCTTGTTTTTGTTTTGAAATACATATGTGAAAAGAAAAAGCAGACATTTGACATTTCAGTCTTTGTGTTGTTTTTCTTCTCTTTGATCTGACAAGTGACCAGAAATACTCATGTGTCACTTGTCCCCATAGGTGAAAGCCAAGTCATTATACAGTAAAGTGAACTGCATGGAAGAATCCTGCACATGTATCTCTCTCTATCTCTACTTCTATCTCTTTCTCTCTTTCTCATACATATTATATATACACATCTCAAATATAGATCAGTCTTATCATCCATATATCTAGTGGTGATATTTAGGGGAATTGGATAAATGTTAAATTATTTTCAGAGCCCACAACTCTAATAACCAGCTGATTTTTAACTTTATTGTTTTGTTAAGTATTTTGCTTATCTATATGCCACTACTAGAATCTTTTATGTATATTCTCCAGTTTCTTGTGCTTAGTTGTGTTTAGAGTGTATTTTTTTGAAATAATACTGCTAATGTGTCTGGAAATCCGATTAACATTTTAAACGACATGCTTAAAAAACATTTTAATGGCTTATTAGGCCCCAATTGAGGGAGAATCATAATTGTTATTTTTAGCATGCAAATATGTAGCTTTGTGAGAAAAAGACATTCACATATATAAAAGCAATTGTTTAGAATTCATGTTCCTCTACCCTCATCAAGAAACTATTAAAGGGCTGGGGTTATGGCCTAGCATGCGTGAGGCACTGGGTTCGATCCTCAGCACCACATAAAAATAAAATAAAGATATTCTGTTCGCCTACAACTAAAAAATAAATATTTTTTAAAAAAAGAAACTATTAAAATATGTTACAAAATTGGTAATTTCATTCCCTTCTTAGAAAACCAGAGTGGTCAAGGCTATGTCTTAATCCTTGCATTAGCTCAAAAGTAGTTATTTTAATAAGTAGGTATTTATATTAAGCCTATAGAATAATTTTTGCAATCTGCTAATTTCATATATGCATTATGCAATTTAATATACCTGTAAAAATAAATTACCAGATAAAGCAAACAGCAGAGCCAATATTTGTATTTATGAACATCTGGCTTTAAAGTTTCACTTTTAAACAGAACCCTATAGTAATATAGATATGAAATACATTCAATGATATATTAAATACATGTATAGTAAATATATGTATATAAATGAAGCATATACATTAGGCTAATTAAGCACATATACTTGGCAATTAGTAAGCATACCAAAATTGTTAAGCTCTTACTATAAATCTATTTTTTATAATTTTTTTAGTTGTATATGGACACGATACCTTTTATTTCATTTTATTTATTTATTTTTATGCAGTACTAAATATTGAACCCAGTGCCTTACATGTGCTCGGCAAGCGCTCTATTGCTGAGCCACAACCTCAGCCCAATAACAAATTTTATAAGTAGATATGAGTCCCATTTTTAAAAAGATTGTACAGGCTAATGAGGACAGAAAGTGTGAGAAAGATGTTATATAACATAGTATTTTAATTAATAGTTCAATTACAATAGATGTGTAGTAAGGAATCAGGTAGCACATTATATAGACAACTCTAGAAGAATAATTCAGGGTGTAAATGGGATTTGAGCTTATTTTGAGAGATGAGCAGAATCTACATAAGAAAGTAGAGGGAGATATTCTAAATTAATATAACTGCATGAGCAAAGGGAAGGAGCTTGACTCGTTAAAACATTAAATTATGATCTTTATATTTTTAGAATATTGTATTCTTTGTAAAAACTGGTGATTAATTTGTAACAGATATAGTTATCCTTGATGGAACACACTACTTCATTCCAAAGATCAGGTGCTATAGTAATGGGAATATCAGTATTGAGGTCAGAACATCTTTTACTAGGTATTTTATATAAACAGCATGATATTCTGCATAATGTTTTATTTAAAATACAAGAAAATTGAACTTTTATTTGCATAGACATTGATGCTTTTTTACCATCTAGTTCAGAATCCATGTAGAAAAATAAGGACTATGATACAACTTGAAAAGCACAGTCTTCTGTGTTATGAGTATATATGCTTATTTTTTCGTATGACATATATTAAGCTTAGGGGAGGCAAAGGGGCATAGCATATGGACTGAATTAATGGATTATTTTTATTTAAAACAAAGTATACTTTATAGAAACTATTGCAAAATTAGGGAGGATCAGAAAAATTGTATCAGAGAAGTGAACATTAGTCCTATCACCAAACACAAGCATGATGTGTGAGTTAATAACTACAATTATCTATACACTGAATACTCAAAGAAACAAAGCTTTGCTGTATATCATTTGCTCTAGCAAGCCACTGAAGTGTTGTTAGGTCCTTCAGGTGAATTACTATAGAGATTGAAGGACCTTGAAAAAATCATAATCAATAGGGTATCATAAATCTTCTCTTTCACAGCTGGAACTCAACTACAGGAATTGTTCTTTTATCCTCAATCCCAGGTTGTGTGGTACACTTGCTGCTGGTATGGCAGCCTGATAGAATCTTGAACATTCCAGCACAATTTCATCATTAATACCAGGTGTGGATCTCACCTAAATGAATACTGCTGTGAGGAGTGCAATGGCTTTGAGGTCACAAAGTTGATTACCCGGGTGAATTTCTAGCTTCCTTTATTAAAGAGCATCTGTACTTTATCTCTTTAAATAGCAGTTGGGCTGTATGTTGTAATTCAACAGGGACTAGGCAGACTTCCTTACAGGATTCAATTTATTTTTTAAAAGGTAGCTGTTATTAAAACCAATCATAATAACACAAAGGATTTGTTGTGCCTTCATTTAGTATTTCATATTATTTATTTACAGTGCAATTATAATTGGTGTATATTATTTATACAAAATAGCGGGTTTCATTGAGGCATATTTGTATACATATAAACACAATTTGATGCAATTTTCTGTACTTACAATTATTATAGTTGAATAATACAACTGTAACATAATTATGGTATCAGGATTTATATTGCATATGTAAGGAAATATATGACTGGGGTTTTAGTACTTCTGAAATACACTGGACTCAGTTCCAAAGGAAGGCTAAGATGTTTACTTTTGAGAGGAATTAAAAAATAAACTAGTTACAGTGTATTAATCATAAAAGGAAGCCACAAAATCCAAATAACTCTCACATTCTATAATGTTTTCCCTCAACTCAATGCATTGGACAAAAAAGCTGCGTGTGTATACACACACACTCACAAACATATATATATACATATACACACAATATATTAGAAAAAGAACATGTGTGTGTGAATGTGCATTGTGATTATATATTTATAATATACATAAATGTGTATATATCTATACATATCTGTATACATATATACATACACACTAAGACAAATTAATCAAATCCAATGAAATAACTGAAATTATTCAAGGATGTCAAATCCTTCTACTTTCATTTTACCATTTACTTTTTGTTTACCTTTTCGAGGATGCAGTGTTAATAGTGCTAAAAAGGCCCTTTGGGTCATTGTGAGGAAACTAACAATAATTTAATCTTTCCTACCCATAATTATTAATTCTATGAATTGTTTATCATGAATCCTAATTTGACCATATTTAGCCCCAATTGCTATTACTGACTATACACCTTATAATTTTTAATATGTTGGTTATTTTTAATATGGATTTGCATGAAATCCTCTCATTCCACCATAGTTGGATTTTGTGTTTTAACATATGTAAAACAGTTTATACAATGCCCAAAAGGAGAGGAACATCCACTGTTAGTATCAAAGCCAAATTTTAGTAAGGTTCAGCATTCCTTATATGAAAAATAAATTTCGCAAATGTTAGCAGAGAGAATAATTCAAGTAAGAGTAATGGAAGCTTTTTATAAAAATAAATAATTACTTTTTTCTCATGATTAAAGTCAGTTTGGATCAACAGATTAGAAAAATATGGTATCTGAAATCCTCAGTAAGTTTTATTCAATAGTATTTATTTTAAGGAATATAATTATTTCTGAGTTTACTTTCTCTAAACTAGTGCTTCTAGCAGCAAACAGAAAAAAAAAGTGAAACTGAAAACACTCTAGTCTGTGGTAAATTTAATGTTCCTGGTTCAGAAGATAAACAAAAGAAAGTATACATTACATGATTTAAACATATCTGGAATACCACTAATAAGTCCATATTAACACAGCACATGTGCAACAATCCTCCATTTCTTTGAATTTGTATTTAAGAATTTACTTACTCATTTCCACCTGCCTACTCTAAATTTTCTTCAGGTTCTTTCTTCGGTTTTTAAGAACTGTGACAATTAGCATTGCTCCATGATTTAAACATATGAACCAATCAGAGTGATTTTTCTTAGAATGCCCTCCCAAAAAAAACAAAAGGAAGATATGTAGATATGCATGATGTATACACACACACACACACACACACACACACACACACACACGGTACTTTTTAAAACATAAGAAAACTAGCCCACAATGCAGAAACATTTTACTTATATTTTTATATGTGTTCTTTAATTTAAACCTACTGAAGTGGAAATTGCATATGTAAGCCATTTACACAGGCAAAAAAAGCATTCTGTGCCCAATTAGCACAAGAAATTCAGTAGTGAAAAGCTTTTGGTGTTCTACAATTTAGTTAAAATTATGGGAGGCTGAGTTTGGGGAAGGATAAAGAACAGCTATGTAAAGGATATTCCTTTGTAATTAACTCATTGAAAACCTGCTTCAAATTCCTGACAGAAGCACAAAGTAAATGTAGACTCCTCATGGTACTAGGCCAATGATAATACTTTAAAAAAGAACATGAAGAATTTTGACACAGTGAAGTAACATTTCATTTCTTTTAGTCTGATTTCTCCATTTGCACTCCATGCTACTTCAAGCATGCCCCATTTAGAAAAACAAGTCATATATAAAAATTCAATTAAATGGTGACTATTCATATTACAAAAAAGATTTTCAATTTTCTAAAGTATTTCGCATCTCAGTACACACATATTTAAATACACAGACAATTGGTGCATTCGTTTGCTTATCTACATAGAGATCCCAAGCCTGAGAAACTTAGAGCGAAACCTTTAGTAGCAACTCTGTTGAAGATCTGTCAGCTGAGATGATAAAGCGGCTTTAAAATTGTAACGTGAGTCAATGAGAAAATGAGATTCAATTTAATAAAATAACATCTTGACTTTGTATCACACTTCTTTCCTTTATAAAAGCAGTTTTGCTGAATCCTCATAACAGGTCTAAGTTTAGTTGTGATTTTAAGTTCATAAATGACAAAACTGAAGGGTCGTGTTTGCCCGCATGCACGTGATTTTAATCTGTGATCTCTTCGCATAAAAGATGAGGAAACCAAGATTCAGAGGTTAGATCAAAAGGATATATTGAAGTAGCAATGACTGTCATCAGGGCATGGTGTTTGACATCCAACTGTTCTACTCTTAAAAACTCTATAGATTTCTTTGAGAGAATTATTTCACTTTTGGATGTCAGTTTTTTTCAATAAAGTATGAAACATGATACCTAATTTGAATAGGTGTGTAAATTAAGTGCAATTATATCTGGGAAATATTTGGCACATGGTAGGTACACAACTAAACATAATTTTATTTATGCGGGATGCTCTATGATACATATACATATGTCTCCTCATGAATATACTTATTACATTTGGCAAAGTTGTACTTTGAGAAGAGAGTTTATGGCAAATCTTTATTAAAAAGTTAACAATAAAACTGGGTTTTGGTTCTGATAGTTGCAATTCACTTTAGCATAAGCCACCTAGCACAGGTTCAAAAATGAAACAAAAAGACTTGTATTTAGGCATTGACCCAGGTCATATGATTTTGGGGATTGGAAGATTCACACTTTTCTACTGTATAATCTTTATCCCTATTAGCTGCAAACTGTATGATTGCAATATTTGAGAGACTTTTCTTTAAGCTTTGTAGGACCATAAATCAAGGACAAGAAAGTAAAATCTACACTGCGTGTGTGTGTGTGTCTGTGTGTGTGTGTGTGTGTGTGTATATATACATATATATATATATATGCCTAACCATTGTTTTTAAACAAATGAATTGAATGTATTTTGATGAGACACATTTTTCCACTTTTCCGCATCAATTCTCTTCTATGTGACTACAGCATATTCACATAATTTGGGTAACAAATTGGCTTCAGATGATATATGAGCTTGTAGTCCTTAGTGGAAAATCTCCCAGACCCTTTCCAACTCTGATAGACTGATGATCTCCAGGGGTTTTTTATAACTTTATTTTATATATTTATTGTTATGTACTGCTGAGGATTGAACCCAGTGCATCACATGCTAGGCAAGTGCTCTGCCACTGAGCCACAATCCTAGACCTGATCTCCAGTTTTGAGTAGTCATATTTCAGCATATCTAATGGATTGTCAGCCTGAGTTAATCAGTTTTCATGAGTTTCCGCCAGTATGCTGAAGGCAAGATGAAACAGAAATGACTCAGGACTCTCAATCTTGATTGCTCCCTTTGCTCTGCAGAAAGTATTTAGTTTGTTATAATCCAATCTGTAAAATTTTTATTTTTTTCCCTGTGCTTTTGAGGTCCTATCCAGAATATCATTACCTGTACCATGTCTTGAAGTGTTTCCCATATATTCTTCTAGTAGTTTCAGAGCTTCAGGTGTTATATTTAAGTATATAACATCTTGAGTTGATTTTTGTATGGAGTGAGAGGTGGGGATAGAATTTTGGTGTTCTACACATGGATGTTCAATTTTCTAAGCACTCTTACTTGAAGAGATGTCCTTTCTCCAGTGTATGTTTTGTCCAGAATCTGTTGGCTGAAGATGCATGGGATTATTGCTGAGATCTCTAATTCATTGGTTCCCTTGGTCTATGTTTCTGTTCTTACTTCAGTGCTATGCTGTTTTGGTTGCTATAAATCAAGAATATGTGCTGAAGTCAGTTACTGTGATGTATCCGGCATTGTTTTTCTTCTCCAAGATTTTTTTTTCTGTTTGAAGACTTTTGTACTTCCACATGAATTTTAGGAATGCTTGCTAATTTTGTGAAAATGTCAACAATATTTTCATGGGGATTGCATTGAATCTGTAATCACTTTTGGTACTAAAGATGTTTTAACAAAATTGATTCTTCCAATTTATAAACATGGGAGTGATTTTCATATTCTATTTTGTGCACGTCTTTCTCAATTTCTTTTTCTTTTTTCTTTTTTTGTGGGGAGGTACTGGGGATTGAACTCAGGAGTACTCAACCACTGAGCCACATCCCCAGCCCTATTTTGTGTTTTATTTAAAGAGACAGGGTCTCACTAAGTTGCTTAGCATCTTGCCATTGCTGAGGCTGGTTTTGAACTCGCGATTCTCCAGTCTTAGCCTCTCAAAGTGTACCATTGCACCTGGCTCAATTTTTTTCACCAGTGTTATTTTTTGTTTTCTATATAGAGGTCTCTCATCTGTTTGGTTAGATGTATTTCTAGGCATAATACTTTTGTTTTTGAACTTAAAATCACAAAAGATTGTGTGTTTGTGTGTGTGTGTTGGTTTGGTAAGCTATACTATCATTGGTCTAATTTAGTTTCCATGGTGTAGTGTTACTATAACTTCTTTAGCTATCAATGATGCTTTGGCAACTTTAAAACGTTACGGCCATTTTAAGTAGAACTGTCAGAAATGGAGCTCAAATATATCTTATACCTGAAACCTGTTACATTCTGTAGCATTAGTCTGCTTCTTGTAATGCTGTAGCAAGTGAGGGAAAACAGATCTGTTCACACATTTCCATTTAGACAAAAAGTCCTAAATATTGTGTTCTTAACAGAGGGCTAGTCTTTTGAATATCTTTCAAGGATGCAGGGTCTTCAGATATTGAACCTCCCATCCAATGACAAAACTCTACATTAGCTTCCATAGGTGATTAGTTAGTCTTTGCTTGACATACATGAGTAATGAAAAATTTATTACCCTTTCCTTCATTCCTAACCAGAGCTAAAATTAGTTTACCAAAGGCAGACCTGACATGAATATACAGTTATCTCACACTTCCAAGTCTTCTCTTTTTCATTCTAAACATTGCCCATTTCTTCTGCCATTTTCCAATGTTTACATATTTGTTGCTGTGTACGTCTGTGTATTCACATATTCAAAGATGTATTGAGCACCAATTATATTCTAAGTAGTATAGAAATATGGTAATATGTAGGGTAGCCTCTTTTACCTTAACATAACCAGTTATAATGGTTCATGCAGACAAATATAGAAATACCAATTAATCATTGTGATTGCTTGCCTTCAGTTGAGTCACAATAGTTGAAGGATAATATAAATTCAAATGACTATTACAAATACCAGTTGAAGAGAATATTAGAAATAATATATCCCTATAAGTCATGTTCAAATGATATTGCCTACTCTGTGAACATGTTCTATGTCTACTGTATAGAAGAGGTTTAACTATTCTGAACATTGATTTGTCAGTCAACTGTGACTGCCTAACAAAAAATATCAAATATTTAGTGATTTCATTTCTTCATGAATATACAGATTGGCTGGTCAAATATGTTGATCAGGCCCTGGACTGAGTTATCTTACCTGAGTTGATTATTTACCTATAGTTGTTGTACACATCACTGTGGGGAGCTAGCTCCATGCTACGCCCTTATGACTAGCCATTGTGTGTAAATGGGAAGGGCATGGAGGAAGGAGGGGCTATGTGATTGGTTTACTGTCGGTTCTGCAAAAGTGATCAGCTCATGGACAGAATTCAGGGGGCTTACGTGCCTTGCCACGTAGACAGCTTTTGCCTACGTGTATTGTGTCAGACTGGCCGAACGGCCCTATAAGTTGAATGATTGTTCCACAAATATACGAGTACTTGCCTTGACTTGACTCCCTGGTGTGTCTGATTGTCCTTCGGCAGCAGAGGGCTGGGAACGGGCAACCAGTCGGCTCCAACTCTTCCCAACTTCCACTGCTAGGTGAATGTGGGGGTGATCCTTCGACCTGCTGGCTTGGGTCTGACTGCAACTCCCGCACATCACATTGAGTATTTTCTAGGGTTAATAACACTGTCTCACATGGTCTCTGAATCTCTATTGAACTAGTCTGCTCATGTTTTCCTGGATGGTTTCAAGAGAGAGAAAATATATGTGGAAAGCTTAATGAAGTCTAGGCTCTAAACAAGAATATTGTTAAATTTATTTCATTATGTTCACCAAAGAAGTCACAAGACTAGCTAAGATTTAATAAGTGAGATGTAGATGTCATAACTTGAGAGCAATTGGGGAAAAATCATCTGCCAAAGTCTTAATGAATGGAAGGCTAAAAAAGTGATCCTTATAGCAATCTACCACAACATTAGGCATAAATATTCTTAAAATCAACAACTATAGATCATAAATTCCCTGACATTAATGAACAATATGAACATATCATTTAGAATATTTTGGAAGGAATTGACCCAAATTTGACCTTATTAAATTCCTCATCAGGGCTGGTATTGTAGCTCAGTGATGGAGCTATTGCCTCCCATGTGTGAGGTACTGGGTTCAATCCTCAGCAGCACATAAAAATAAATAAATAAAATAAAGGTATCATGTCCATCTACAACAAAAAATAAAAAAAAAAACTTCATCATTTAGGATCTAGAAATAGAGTTATTTTATATCACAATTTTAGAACAATGTTGTCAAAATACCGAGGAAAATTTGTTTAGAACATTGACTATAATTTTGAGAGGAGTGGCATCAATAAGATGGTCTAATAAGTGTCTCTTGCTTGCGTATCTTCACAGAAACATCAGGTAAACGACCATACATACAGTAAAATACTTTGACAAGAACTAAGGAGTCCAGGTGAGAAATTAAAGCACTTTTGTGGAGGATGAAAACAATAAAAGATGCATTGAATAGACAATATTGATTCACTTTAGCTGTAGCCCCTATACCCAATACCTGTCCAATATGAAATGGAGAAAGACATCTGCATTCAAAAAAGAGAGAAAAGTGAGCACCCAACTTTTCCACAGATTACAGAGACAGGCCAACACCATGGTCTTATGTTCCAGGCTAGCTTTCATGTGCACAGGACATAGGCCTATCCCCATGGACTCATATTCCACACCCAATCCATTGCCAGGATAACATCAATAGATCCACCTCTCAGACAAGGCCCAGTAGGCAATGGCACCAATTTAGCCCCTATGGACTTGAGATTCAATGTGGCAACTGCAGAGCTAAGTTCCAGGTGCATACTGCCAGAATCTTGTCCTAAGTCCACATTTGTGAACCAATATTCTACGTATGCCAAGATATACCAAAGTACAAGGTCACCTAAGTGAATCTCAGCACAAGACTGGTCCTTGATGACCTAGGCAACAGGTTTGCTTTCCAATTGACCCAGATGCTAAGATCCAGATATTCAAAGATTCCAGGAGAAGGAATATCTGCAATCTTATCAACTGATGCACCAAAAATATCTGGATGGGCTGAGTGTTTGGACACTTCCCTGCCCAAGTCAGTCTGTTCAGAGTAGAAGGGTTACCTATTTCTTCCAGTGCAAAGAAAAAAAGTACAAATTTCAAAGATCAAGAGTGACAAGGGGGGCTGGGATTGTAGCTCAATGGTAGAGTGCTTGCCTCACATGCATGAGTCACTAGGTTCGATCCTCAGCACCAAATAAAAATAAATAAATAAAATAAAGATGTTTTGTCCATCTACAAATAAAAAAAATTTAAAAAGAATAATAAGAGGTGCATGATACCATCAAAGGAACAGAAAAAGCACTAGCACTTGACCCTAAGAAATGGGAATCTATAAAGTTCCTGTTGATAAATTCAAAATAATGATCTTAAATAAGTTCAGTGAGATACAAGATGATAATATTAACAATATTTGGAAAATGATACATAACAAAATTATAAGCCTATCAAATATAGAAAACATAAAAAATAATCAAACAGAAATTCTGAAGCTGAAGAAACATCAAAAAATGAAAACTTCAGACCAATATCCCTGATGAATATGGATGCAAAAATTCTTAATAAAATTTTGGCAAATCGCATACAAAAGCATATTAAAAAAAAAGTGCACCACAATCAAGTGGGGTTCATTCCAGGGATGCAAGGTTGATTCAACATACGGAAATCAATACATGTAATCCATCACATCAATAGACTTAAAAATAAAAATCATAAGATTCTATCAATTGACGCAGAGAAAGCATTTGACAAAATACAATACCCCTTCATGTTCAAAACACTAGAGAAACTAGGGATAGTAGGAACATTCCTCAACATTGTTAAAGCAATATATTCTAAGCCCAAGGCCAACATCATCCTAAATGGAGAAAAATTGGAAGCATTCCCTCTAAAAACTGGAACACGACAGGGATGCCCTCTTTCACCACTCTTATTCAACATAGTCCTTGAAAC
>CM053417.1:62366719-62494722 GCA_028644305.1 Xerus rutilus
AATCTGGAAAGCAGTATGGAAACTGCTTAAAAAATTTGGAATGCAACCACCATTTGACCCAGCTATCCCACTCCTTGGCCTAAACCCTAAAGACTTAAAAACAGCACACTACAGCAAAGCAGCCACTTCAATGTTTATAGCAGCACAATTCACAATTTCAAAACTGTGGAAGCAACTCAGATGTCCTTCAATAGATGAATGGATAAAGAAACTGTGGTACATATACACAATGGAACATTATTCAGCAATAAAAGAGAATAAAATTATGGCATTTGCAGGAAAATGGATGGAATTGGAAAGCATTATCCTAAGTGAAGTAAGCCAATCCCAAAATACCAAATGTCGAATGTTCTCTCTGATTAGTGGATGCTGATAAATAAGGGGGGTGGGAATGGGAAACATAAGAGAAATGGAGGAACCCTGGATGCGGCATGGGGGAGATGGGGGATGGGAAAAGGGAATGGGTATAGTAAAGATGGTTGATTGAGATCATCATCACTACCCTTGGTGCATGTATGAAGACACAATTGGTGTGACTTTTTCTGGTTTACAACCAGAGAAATGGAAAAACTGAGCTCTATATATGTACCATGACTTGAAATGCAATTAAATAAACTAATTTAAAAAAACAGAGAAATGGCCATCAGGTATATGAAAATATTTTTTACATTACTAATCATCATGGAAATGAAATCTAAAACAAGAACAATGTGTCACCTCACACTTATTAGGATGGCCATTACCAAAAAATATAATATAATAAATGTTCAATAGGATGTAGAAAAAAGGGAATGATTGTTGATTGTTGGTGGGACTATATATTGATCCAGTCATTGTCAAAATATTATGATTGCTCTTTCAATAACTAGAAACAAAATTACCATATTATCCAGCGTTTCTATTTCTGGATATACATCTAAAGGAAGTGAAATTAGTATGACAAAAAGATATCTCCAATATTACATTGTTGCAACATTATTGACAATAACAAAGAAAATAAATCAACCTAAATGGCTATCAATAATTAAATAAATAAATAATCCATATGGTATATGTGTGTATGTATGTGGATAAAAATGTACATTTATATGTACATATATATGTGTGTGTTTACATATAATATTTTATGAAGTTTTAAAAAGTGAAATTCTGCCATTTGTTTTTGTTTGTTTGTTTTTGGTACTGGGGATTGAACTCAGGGGCACTCAACCACTGAGCCACATTCCCAGCCCTATTTTGTGTTTTATGTAGAGACAGGGTCTCACTGAGTTGCTTAAGTTCCTCCTGTTTCAGTCTCCCAAAGTGCTAGGATTACAGGCTTGAGCCACCGCGCCTGGCTCTGCCATTTGTGACAAGATGGATGAATGTAAGAGGACATTGTTTCAAATAAAATTAACCATGCACAAAAATACAAATACCATATAATTTGATTATATGTGGAATCTAAAACTGTTGAACTGATGGGAACACAAAATAGAATGGTGTGTAACAGAGGTTGAAGATGGAGAATTTGAGAAATTTTGGTTAAGTAATATAAACTTGCAGTTTATGATTGTTGTATCTAATGAACACTTTGGTGTATACAGTTAATATTAATATATTGTAGATTTGAAATTTTTTTTAAAATTTTTTCTTAGTTGTAGATGGACACAATGTCTTTATTTTATTGCTTTGTATGTGGTGTTGAGGATTGAAATCAGGGCCTCACGCATGTGAGGCAAGTGCTCTACCACTGAGCCACAATCCCAGCCCAGATTTGAAATTTTTTAAGAGAGTACAATTTAAATGTTTTCACCACAAAAAGGTAAGTATCCGAGGTTATGAATATGATAATTATAAAAATGGGAAAAATCAATATTCTTATTTAAAAAGGTTGAAATTTAAAGGAGCAAAGTCAATATGGTGAACTAAATATAGTCTTCTCAATCAATGATACTGGAATAACTGGACAATTATGTATGAATAATAAAAATGAAAAAAAATCTAGGTACAAACTTTTGCAAAACTGAATTCAGTGTGTATCAAACCTAAATGTATAACCCCAATGTATAAAACTTTTAGAAGATAATATAGGAAAGAATTTATGTGTCTTGGATTTGACAATGAAATTTTAAATGTAACATAACAAGCACAATCCATGAAAGAATTGACAAAGTGGTATTACCTGAAATTTCAAACTTTCATTCTAGAAAATGAATGGCTATCATGAGAATGTGAAAATAAGCCATAAAATAAGAAGTCATATTTTCAAAAGGAATATATAAAAATGACTGTTATTCAAATATATAAATATCTCTTAAATCTCTGCAATAAGTGAATTAATAGCCTGAATAAACAAAGGGTAAAATATCTATACATACACCTCACCAAGAATTATACGGATGACATATAAGCATCTGCAAAGACTCTCAACATCATATGTCATTATAAAATTAAAAATTAAAACACAGTTAGTATCCACTATACAAGTTTTAGAATGGGTAAAATGCAGAACATTGGTAAAATTATGGCAAGGTTATGGGGCAAATGAAACAATCAATTGCTGGTGGGAAGGCAAAATAATACAGACCCTTTGGATGAGTATCTGGCAGTTTCTTACAAAACTATTCTTTCCATACTATTCTAGTTTTTGCAGGATGATTTAATAATATAACATAGATTGCAAAACTTATCAAGAACACAAAATTATTTCTGAAAAGACTAGAGGCTGAGAGGTTGAAGCTTGGGATGCTGCCACTTTTTGTGTCTGGGGAGGACCCATCCATGTTGCACAGATAAATATCAATTTTTCCTCATTGGTAGAAGGAAAATTGGTAGAAGGAAAATGCAAGCTTTGCTCTTTTATATGGATGCAAGTTCCATTAATTTGAATTTCATTCTCATGATGTAATCAACTCCCAAAGCATGACCTCCAAATACAATGGGTGCTAGGGTTTAATATATGAATTGGAGGGGGCACAAACTGTCCGTCTATAGTACTTATCACTTCTTGATATGTACTGAAATGAGTTGAAGATTAAATCTGCACACACACACACATGCACGTGCATGCGTGCACATGCACACACACACACAGAAAACCTATGCATTGGTATGGAGAGTAGTGTCATCAATTATTTGCAAAACTTAGAAGCAACCAAAATGTCTCTCAATAGGGAAGTGGATAAAGTAACTCTGATGCATCTATACAATTCAATGTTATTCAACACTAAAAGAAAGAAATGAACAACCAAACCATAAAAAAAAACCCTGAAGGAAACTTAAACACCTATTATCAAGTAATGAAGCCAGGGCTGGGGTTGTGGTTCAATGGTAGAGCACTTGTCTAGCATGGGTATTGGGGTTCAAACCTTAGCAACACATAAAAATAAATAAATAAATAAAATAAGTGTATTGTGTTCATCTACAACTAAAATTTTTCTTTCTTTTTTTAGAAAAAGTAATGACTCCAACCTAAGAAGTCTACAGACTGTATAATTTTAACAAAATGACATTCTGGAAAATGATGGGAACAGTAAAAGTATCAGAGATTGACAGATGCTAGTAGGAAGTAGGGATGAGTAAGAGCAGTAGAGAGGATGTTTAAGATAGTAAATCTATATAATGTGATGTTATAATGGTGAAAACATGTAGTTATCAATTTATCATACCCCTTACAATATTCAATGACCATGTTGATAACTAATGTAAACTTTGAATTTTGAATGATAGTAATGTCTCAATGGAGGTCCATCAATTGTAAAAACAAACAAAAAAAAAAAAACAAAAAACAAAGTGCATCACTATGGTGAGGGATGTTAATAATGGAGGATGCTATGCATGTATGTGGCAGAGTTCTATGGGAAGTCTTTATATTTTGCACTAAATGTTGCTATCAACCTATAACTATTTTTAAAAATAAGGCCTATTTAAAAAGTGCTGAAACTGTCACAGAGGAAACAATTCAGCAATAGTTGATCACATCCTTTCCATCAGGGCAAACTGATGAGGCATGCTACTTTATTTCCTCATAGTCTGAAGTCTTACAGATGGACACAGAAAAGAGTGACTTATCAAGATGATAAGATTTGAGAATCACCAGGAAAGTAATCTAGCTCCAAAAGTCTAGTATGCAGCGCTTTAATGTATTACATGATGGACATAATCATCTGATCTCAAAGTATTAGAAATTTCACTCTTTGAGATTCAATTCTAGGGCTCTTGATCCTGAATTCATTGATCTGGTTGTTTACCAGATAAACATAAGGACCTAGAGAAGGAGAACACTGGAAACACAGGGTAAGAAGCAATTTCGCACAGTTACTTAGGTGTTTTGGTTCTCAATCCTGGTTGCATATGAGTCTTAATCAGGGAGATTCAATAAAAATATTTATACCCATGCAGCAGTCCCCAAACATTCTGTTTGAATTGTTCCAGATCACATACAGTTGGATATGTTTACAAAAGCTTCCAAAGTTTTCTTAATGTGTAACTAAAATGAGAAGCACTAGAAAATGTTGTCTGATTTACAGCTATTTCATTTAAATATCAATTATATTGACACATTTCCCACCAAGCGTTATGCCTGAATTGGCTCAAACTGAAGTAATGACAAATTCTGGCTCTGACTACGTATAACAAAGGCTTACCTCATTGGAATAGACATTCATGATTGATGTTATACTTTACATATTCTCATAATGTCTTCTATGTCACTCTTAAAGAGTCTGTGAAGCAACTGCCGATACATTATTTCATTTATGCTTCATGACTACCCTGTATGGAAGAGGGTATTGTTATTCTTATATCATTTCCAGTATGAAATTGAGAAAACGAGAGTAAAGAGACTCGCTCAGATTCACAAAACTAGCAAATGGCAGAATTGTGATTTAAACCTAGGAAAGGATAAAGCACATGGATGATAAAACTATATACCCACATTAATTCATTCCATAAAATCCATAGAAAAATTTTATGGTAATCAGTAAAGAGAGTGCCAATGTTAAGAGTCTTTTAGGATATACTGGGAAAAGTCTCTATTTCCAAATATTTATTTTTTTGATTTATTCTGGAACTTGAATACCTCACCACTAGAAATTAATAAAAACTTAAAATCACACAATTTGTGCAGTAGCAGGTTAATTAGAATCCACAGTTATATCACAGTAGATTATAAGACATAGGACATTTTGTTATTACCTTTATAAATTTAATGAATACTTAAAAAGCTAGTGTAATAATTATTTTTATACATCAGAGTAGACCCAAAGTATCCCTTATAGAAATATCACCCTTGCATTTATATGATTTCTTAAGTCACAAGTTAGCATTTGAGAGAGAAAAACTAAAGTATGAGTGTTAGCAAACATTATCTACCATGAATTTGGTTGTAAAAATATCTTCAAGATCCTCTAATCAAATGATTTACAACTGCATATATATGTGTGTAGGGCAAAGTACAGACCAGGTGTAGAGGCACTTCTATGAATTTTGCAATCTTCCCCTATATTTTTATATATGTCTTTCCTCATTAAGTCATGGCAACTTCTATTGATAATAACCATTTAATTTACACACAAAGTTAGGTCCACCTCCAAAACCATAAAGAAATTTGGCAGCAAAGACAGAGATCTTCTAAGATTTTCAGGATTCTTTAGTACCAACTGTACTATTCATACCCAAATTGTCCAGAGGGGATAACGAATCATATGTCAGAGCAAGAATGAACTCAAATGAATTACCTTAGACTTAGAAAGAGACAAAGGAAGTAATAGTTCTATATGGGAGTATACTGAAGTAGTAATAAAAACATGGATAAAAGTGAAGAGCAAAGAAAATAAGGAAGCTTCACATTCTTCTCCATATTGCCTAGATTGTTCTCTGCATACACATTCCCTTTAAAGTTTCAAGGTCCTTGTATAATAGATTTCAAAGAATATCTAGAATTCCATTATAAAGGAAGATATTCTATTTTCCATTTTCATATTCTTTTTAAAAATAAGGAAGAATAGAATATTCTAGAGTGGAATTTCAGATATTCTTGTAATCTATATTACAAGGAAGGGCCATGGAATTTTAAAGGGCATTTGATTCACTTGTTGCTTGAATTTCTCTTCAAAAAAGCAGATCTCAGAGTTAGATTTTATTTTTCAAAGGGAGTCTGTGATGGTATTATACTAGGCACTTTTGTTTTTCTTTATGAGTAAGAGTAAATAGGGGCTGGGGTTGTGGTTCAGTGGTGAAACACTTGCCTAGCTTGTGTGAAGCACTGAGTTTGATTCTCAGCACTGCATATAAACAAATAAAGTCCATTGATAACTAAAATTATTTTAAAAAGAGTAAATAGTCTAATAAAAATGCATACACATTTTTAAGTTTTATTTTTTATTACCTCTTCCCTGAGCTACAGAACATTTTTCCATCTTCCTTTACAAATATCTTTATGGCTATAACTTAATTATAATAAAATGCTTGGTGGATATTCTCTGTTTATGGATTAGACTTGGCAAGACTTCTTTAGGGTGGCTATGCCTAGAATTTAGTAAGTTGTTTGCCTTGCACAAGGAGAGGAAACATCATCACCCACAGATCATCAAATAGAAACACTCCTGCAAAGTGTTTCAGTGTATCCAGCTGCCAAATTGTTCAACGAGTGTAGTCCTTATATACTATGTGTATTGTTTTACAAAAAGATAAAGCTACAATCTTTTTAAGTATAGTAAGGTAATTTTGATATGTATTTTTCCACATTTTTAATTAATTCCTAAATTTAGGGATGGCACCACTTATCTATAGTGGTAAACTGAGCTTCTTATTTTCTTAAGTGGGAATACTGACTGAGTAGCTAGCTCAATAATTTTTTCATATATATGTATATACATACATATAATATATGTATAATTGGAAATAATTTTAGGATGATAGTAATGATACAAAATACTACAAAAGAAATAACATATGCCCTTAACCTAGAGTCTTCAAAATGTTAACATTTTAGATTTTGCTTTATACTTCTATCTTTACATGTATATATTTATATTCAACTGAACCATTTGAGAGTAAATTGCAAACATTATGTATTTTTAACTTTAAGTATTTCAGTGAGTGTTTTCTAAAATTAGATTGATTCTCTCATATATGAACAATGCAATTGTCAAAATTAGGAAATTTACATTTATGTACTCTACAATGAGAAAAGGAAATAAAACATACAACTAAATGGACTAAAAAAGGAAGTGCTCCCATATTGTAGAATTCTAACTAATAAGTTTAAAAGGATTAGTGTATTCCTCTAAAAATAACTATTTAACAATCACCATAGAAATGAATTTTTAAACAAAAATAATCAATAGTTGTTAAGACTATTGAGCAAAAATATGTTAAGGTGTATATAGGGGGATGGGGTTGTGGCTCAGTGGTAGAGTGCTTGCCTTGCACATGTGAAGTACTGGGTTCAATTCTCACTACCACATAAAAATAAATAAATAAAACAAAGGTATTGTGTTCATCTACAACTAAAGACAATTTTTAAAAATATGTATATAAGAAAAGCGAACTTTTTTTTTTACAATAATCTCATCACAGATCACTTCATTTCATATGTCAGTGGGATATTTTTAACCTACTAAGCAATTTTCTGACACCATCTGGTTGTCCTATAATTCAATTCAATTCTAACACTAACCAGAGTTAGCAGAGAACCTGCAGGTTAAGGGTTCAGTCCCACAAAACTACCTCCAACTTGACAGGCTAATTGAAAATTCATTTTTTACCTATGTTTCTGACTGACCAATTGGCTGTAAATTGCAGGCTCCAAAAACTCTCTTTCCATGTTTGATAATTTGCTAGATTTACTCATAGAACTCTACAAAGCACTTTATTTATCATTGTCTGTTTATATTGGATGCAACTAAGGAACAGGCAGAAGGAAGAGATACAGAAGATGAGTACTGGGAAAGGGATGCTGAGCTTCCATGCTGTCTCAAAGCAATCCTACACAGTTTTAGCAAAGTGGAAGCTTTAAAAATACTGTACTTTAGGGTTTGATGAAGTATTGATTAACAATCATGATTATTTAAATCATCATTCATTTGTTTCTCATTCAAATTTTAACTCCTCTCCACTTCTTGAAGGTAGAGTTAGTGATGGAAGTGTTTATCCTGAAATAACATGGTTGGTTCCCCCCAGGCAACTAGGCCCATTGTGTAGCTAACCAGTAGGAGGCCCCAGCAGTCACTATGTTAGCAGACAAAGAACACTTAACACTTTTTTTTTTTAAAATAGTTTGTTTTAGTTGTAGATGAACACAATATCTTTATTTATTTTATGTGGTGCTGAGGATCGAACCCAGTGCCTCACGTATGCAAGGCAAGCGCTCAACCGCTGAGCCATAGCCCCAGCCCCACACTTAACACTTTTTAAAAAATATTTCTTTAGTTATTGATGGATTTTTATTTTATTAATTTATTATTTATATGTGGTGCTGAGGATGGAACCCAGTGTCTCATCCATGCTAGGCAAGTGCTCTACTACTGAGCTACAGCCCCAGCCCCAACACAACACTTTTGAGATTCCAAGGGTATTAGGAACTATATGCCAGGAAATGGGGTCAGACATTAAATATGTATGTCTAATAAGAATCATGGTATCACAATGAGAAACAGGATGTCACCATGGTCTCAAAGTTTCTCTCCATAATACTTCCTAATAGTAAAAGTAAAAATAATAACTATAGTTGAGAATTCCAGGCAGAAATCACTTTAATCAAGTGTTATAATTTTGACAGAAAGATAACATGTGTCTTTATGCAATTCATGGAGAAGGATACACCATCACTTATGTGGTATTGCTTCCAAATATTACCATGAAGTTTCCTCAGACAAACCCAAAGTAAAAATTTTCTCTAAATACTGGCTTGATTTCCTTTAAAAAATTGATGTCATGAAAGACAAAAACCATGATTCTAGAACACAGGTTAAATTGATATGACAATTTGAAAGCAACACATGATTCAGAATTTTTTTTCTATGGAGGATATTGTGTTAGCTTTTTTCCCTGGTTATGAAAATACCTGAGAGCCGGGTGCGGTGGCTCAAGCCTGTAATCCTAGCACTTAGGGAGGCTGAGACAAGAGAATCGCGAGTTCAAAGCCACCCTCAGCAATGGCGAGGCGCTAAGCAACTCAGTGAGACCCTGTCTCTACATAAAACACAAAATAGGGCTGGGGATGTGGTTCAGTGGTGGAGTACCTCTGAGTTCAATCCCCAGTGCCAAAAAAAAAAAGAAAGAAAAAGAAAAGAAAATACCTGAGAAAAATAATTTAGATGATAAAATGTTTATTTGAGCTCACCATTTGAGGTCTCAGTCAATTTTCAGCTGATACCATTGTTTGGGGTCCAAAGTGAGGCAGAACATCATGGGAGAAAGGCATAGAAGAAGAAAGTTGATCAACTCATGGCAGAAGGAATACAGAAAGAGAGAGAGGAAGGAGGAGGAGGACGAGGGAGGAGAGGGGAAGAGGAAGAAGAAAGAAAGGAAGAGAGGAGAGAAGAGAGAGGGAGAGGAGGGAGGGAGAGTGAAGGAGAGAGAGGGAGAGAGAGAGATGCACCAGGGACAAGACTATAAACCCCAGAAACACATGCCAGTGACCCACTACCTTGAGCCACACTCTACCTGCCTATACATACCACCTAATACAGTGGTCCTTTCAACTTGTTAATCCATCAAATGGATTAATCCACTGACTAGGTTATAGCCTTGTAAGCTAATCATTTCCCCTCTGATCATTTCTTCATTGTCTCACACATTTACTTTTGGGGCATACCTCATATCTAAAACATAGCAAATATTGAGACAATAGCATCTTGATTTATTCTTTTGAGTTCACATCAGAATTAGAATAGTATTATTTTAATAACTTCATATTGGAACATTCCTCCAATAACCAATACTTGTTTTCTATTTTTCTCCCGTATACCAACACATTTCAAGTGGTAATTGCAACTCATATATATCTAAGTGTTACCTATCAGCTGAAGGTTCTTTTGCTCCATTCAGATAGTAACTATGAATAGACAAAATGCAGCTCCCTTAGTGCTGTCAGTCCTTAGTCTTGAATGACAGCAACTTTCATTTTTTAGTGTTAGTGGTCCTCCTTAAGGTTATGGAAATCACAGCCAGCAGTTACTGATGACTCTTTGGAACTCTTCCAGCAGGTGAAGATAGCAGACCTCACCACCACTCTGTTATTCCCACCTTTCTCTTGCTTTTATTCACCCTGAATGTTATCCCTGGATTTTGGCCCCTTTTAGAGCCAGCTGCCTTTAGTGTCAGCATCTCTTAGTACAACAAGCTCAGCCTGTTTCACTTGAGATAGAAATTATGAATAGGTACAATATAACCATCTACAAGAGGGTTTAGTAGAACTTGGCTTATGCTGCAGCACAAGGAGAAGTAGTACATAGACTCCTCCAATAAGAATATGGAGAACCCTGCTTATATACACCAAAAGATGGGCTAATGGATGAACAGTATCCTATCAAATACCATAAATTTTCTCTTTTGCTATAGGTAAAAGACAGGTTTCTGTGGACAAGAATGAGTATGGCTGAAGCAGCTTCAGAGAGGTGATGTCATTGGAGGAGCTTGCAGGATGGAGTCATCTGAGATGGATCGAGTACTAAAGCTTACTAATGCCAAAGCAAAATGTTTCCCAATGGCTACATATTGTCAGATGTATGTGGAGCTGACCTTGAGGCATTGTGAGGCAGTCAAAGCTGATAAAGATGGAAGAATTAAACATACTTCCTAGGAAATATAAGGCTCTTCACTTCTGCCTCATAAGGAATATGACTAATTTTTAATAAATTGATAAGGTGAGATTGTTTGAGTTACCTGAAAATATTTTCATGGTGCTGGGTACTTGAAGATAAAGAAGATTTAGTATTGAATAAGTTCCTCCTAGTGCAGTGGGGGAGTAAATAATGACATGATTAGTGTGATTTAAAGGTCAACAATGATTCCACCAATGTCCAACTTCTGGTTGCTTCAATTTACTGATGTCTCAAATACTCCAAGTAATATTTTATATCTTAGTTTAAGAGGGTTCATTCTCATTCAAATGTTAATCATTTGTTTCTCAATTCCTTGTAACCTTAATATAAATGAAGGTACTTCATCATGAATATGACTTGGAGAACAGGGAAAGAATTAATAATTTGATCACTGAATAGAAATGTATTAAAGATAGAACGGAGGATAAAGAAGAAAAAAAGTCAAACAAGTATTCTGTCGTTAAATTCATAGATGTTCCATTCATTCCTATGCAGACCCCGTTTTTGGAGTACTGGGAACAGGGAATTCCATAGTATGCTTTAGGATTTCAGGTATTCTGAAGATCCCTAATGAAACAAGAATTGCAATGAAGTTTCAGATAGCTGAAAGGCATAGTTTAGTTTAATGTCACAATTAAGAAATAGAAGATGATATTTGCTGTGTGGATTGAATTAGCATGGGTTAGAATACTAGTGTTGCTTTCTAAATCAATTGTTCCTTTCTTAATACAGCCTGCTTCTCGGTGCAGGAAACTCATGACAAGGAAATATCTATGTTTGATGTGTTTATTAAGCTCAATAAGCAGTCTAATGCAAACAATAGATATTTAATTACCATATTATCACTTGACTAAATTTTAATTAAATGCTCATTTAAAGTACCTCAAATGTTATAATTCAAGTTAATGTAGATCTGGTTCTTTATAAATCTACTTAATCTTTATACTCTCCTATTCATGATGAGATAGATTTGTTAAATCTTACAATTATGGTGTATTTTTTAAGTTTTAAGGCATTGCATGATCACCAATTACAGCAATTTATAGTAGTATCATTTAAAACACTATGTAAAATTTGAAGCAGGATTCAATTTTCTAGATATATAAGGAATACAATCAACAAAACCATCTTAAACTGTACTTCAAATTTTGTCATTACATGCTCCAACATCACTAGTGTATGCCATTCTTCCTTCTCACATTTTTTACTTCCTCCCTGCTACAGTGTTCATATTAATTCATGTATTATTTCACTCATTCATTTTTATTAATCCCAGTTTCTATCTGTTAAGCTTTAGGGACCATGCCCAGAGTTGTGAAAGATATAGAAATGAGCAAGTCATATTTCTCAAACACTTTGAAGTATATGATTCAGTAGGGAAGGCATAATAAGAATAATACTAAACAGACTCAAGTGAGCAAAAATAAAGTTTAAAACCAGAGTTATTGAATTATATAATTCATATATACAAATTAAGCATGCTAAACGTGCAATTTGATGAGTTTGAGCATATGTATATATCAGTGAAATCATCACAATCAAGGAGATAAATAATTTCATTAGTGAAAATGTTTCTTTCCTTCATATTGTGTGTATCATTGCCAGTTTGTTTGCCTGCTTTTCTGATAAGATCATGTAAAAATTTCTACGCTCAATAAATAATTTTTAAAGCACAAAATGCCATATTGTTAACTATAGACACTTTGTGTAGAGCGAATATTCAGAACTTAATCATCTTGTATAAATGAAACAATCGATTTGGACAACTTCACAATTCTCCCTTGCCCTACTCTGAAAATCACCATTCTTTGTGTTTTTTGAGTTGTATTATTTTAGATGTTGCATATATGTGGAACCTATGGCCTGTGTCCTTCTGTAACTATAGGCATCCAGTATTTGTTCTTTTGTGACAGACGTATGATGTAACCTTAGCAAAATATCCCCCAGTCCTCATTCATGTTGTATCAAATTACAGAATAACAGTGCATTATGTATACATGCCACATTTTCTTTATTCATCTGTCTATGGACATTTCCTATAGTTTAGATATGAGGTGCTCCCCAAAAGCCCATGTGTGAGACAATGCAAGAAGGTTTATAGGAGAAATGACTGGACTATGAGAACCTTAAATAATCAGTAAAAATCCCTTAATAGGGGTTAACTGAGTGGTAACTGAAAGCAATGTAGGGTGTGTTGTAAGAGATGTTTTGGGGGGAGGCTTCCCTTTTGGATATATATTTTGTATCTGGTGAGTGCAGTCTCTCTCTCTGCTTCCTAAACACTATCTTGAGACACTTTCCTCTGCCTCACCTTTCTGCCCTGCTGTTCAGACTTATCGTAAGCCCTGAGGATTGAAGTCAGCTATCTATGGACTGAGACCACTGAATCCATAAGTTCCCAAGTAAATTTGTCCTCTTCTAAAATTGCTATTGTCAGTTCTTTTAGTCACAGCTGTGAAAAAGCAGAATAAAACAACCTTTAACTTCATTCCACAGGCTGAATATTGTGAATAAGGCTGTAATAAACATAAAAGTGCAAATATTTGTTTGAGATTTGGGTAAAATTCTTCTGGATACGTACCTTAAACTGGAATTGAATAATACATCATTTGGTAGATCTTGTAATCTTTTTGTAAATCCCCATACTGTATTCCATACGGATACACCATTTTAACTTCTCACTAACAGTGTACAAGTGTTCGAATTTCATGAAATCCTCAACAAAACTTATTTTTTTATTGAAACTATCTATCTTGATGGGTAAAATTCCATTAAGGAATATATCGTTTCTCTAAAGTTTTGAATAACACATAATAGCTGTAAATATTTAGAGGGAACAATGGATATTTCAATATATTTAGAGGCTGGGGCTGTAGCTCAGTGGTATAGTGCTTGCCTCACATGCGTGAGGCCCTGGGTTTGATCCTCAGCACCACATACAAAGCAATAAAGTAAAGACATTTTGTCTATCTACAAATAAAAAAATATTTAAAAAAATATATTTACAGTATGAGCTGACAAAATGATGCTAATTATCATATGTAAAAATTATTTTATTCTTTGAAACTTTGGATCTCTCATCTAGTTATATATAAAGTAGAAGATAGCTTATTGTGTACTATATTCACATATCTGTGTTGTGGAATGACACACATTATTTTTTTCTAACTATGATTTGTTGCATATTACTCAACCTCCCCCCAACCTCCATCCCTCTCATACTTCAAAGTCTCTGATAATCATGATTCTATATTTAGTTCAACATTTTAGATTCAATATAGAAAGAAAACATGGAATTTGTTTTCCTGTGTCTGGCTTAATTCATTTAACATAAAGTTCTCCAGTTCCATATATTTTGCTGCAAATGAGAGGATTTAATTTTTTGGTGAAATATTATTCAATTATGTATATGCACCACATTTTCATTATTCATTATAGAAACCTAGAGTGATAGAAACCTATATATCTTGGCTATTGTGAATAGACATAGAATATGCATGTGAGGAAGTTGTTTCTTTTATTCATTTAATTTACATCCTTTGGATACATACCCAGATTTGAGAATTCTGGATCATTTACTAACTCTATGTATAGTTTTCTGAAGTTCTCCATGTTTTACAAAATGACTGCAGTAATTTACATGCATGGCAAGGATTATGAGTGCTAACTGTTCAAATGTATGTGAGTATCCCTCTTACTCTTCATCCATATCATCTTTTGCTATGTATATCTATATATATGCAAATACATGGATATGTAGAAATACATATATATGCATATATAAATATATATTATATGCACATATGTATATATACATATATAAAATATTCCTATATATACACATATGTATATATACATATATACACATCTGCATATCATAGAAATATATATACATATATACATGTTTGCATGTGAATATATATTATATATATACATATATATATTTGAGTTGATTGTTGTGAATGGTGGGAGATAAAAATCTAGTTTCAGTCTTCTGAATGTGGTTATCAAATGTTCTCAGTAAAATTTATGAAAGTATCTTTTTCCAATGAATTTAATTATTATATTATAGAAAATAAGTAAGTTCTAGATGTATGAGATTGTTTCCAGCCTTATATTCTATACCATTGGTCTATGTGTTTGCATTAATGGAAATTTCATACTATTTTGATTACTACAATTTGTACTATATTTTGAAAACAAGCTATTTGCTTTGTTGTGTGTGTTTAACACGGTGTTTGCACTTTTTTTTTGTGATCTGGTATGAATTTTAGAAATGTTTGTTCCAGTTATTTAAAGAAGGTAATTTTTCACTTTACAGAGGTTACATTGATTCTGTGTATTGACTTGGGTACATTATAACAACATTAAATTTTCACACTATAAAAAGATATTTTGCACTTCTTCAATTTCTTTAAACAGTATTTTGTAATTTTTGTTGTAGGATTCTTACATATATTTGTCTAAGTTCATTTTTTTCTTTTCTTTTTTTTGTACCAGGGATTGAACTCAGGAGCACTCGACCACTGAGCCACATCCCCAGCCTTATTTTGTATTTTATTTAGACACAGGGTCTCACTGAGTTGCTTAGTACTTTGCTGTTGCTGAGATTGGCTTTGAAATTGTGATTTTCCTGCATCAGCCTCCTGGGATTACAGTTGTGTGCCACCTTGGCCAGCTTAAGTTAATTCTTAAGTGTTTTAATTCTTCTGGCTTCGCATGTTGTAGAATTACATTGCTTGTATAATCATATACGCACATAGAATAGTAATGTATGATTTATTCTGCTATCTTTCTTATTCCTATTCCCCTTCCCTTCCCTTTATTCCCCTTTTTCTACTCCAAAATACTTTTATTCTTCTCTAACCACCCCTCCCTTATTGTGAAGCATCCACATATCAGAGAAAACATTTGGCCTTTGTTTTTTTGGTTTGGCTTATTTCACTTAGCATACTATTCTCCAGTTCCACCTATTTACCAAAAATGTCATAATTTCATTCTTTTTTAAAGCTGGATAATATTCTATTGTGTATATATACTAAATTTTCTTTATCCATTTATCTTTTGAAGGGTATCTATGTTGAGTCAATAGTCTAACTATTGTCAATTGAGCTGCTATAAACATTGATGTGGCTGCATCACTGTAGTATGCTGATTTTAATTTCTTTGGGTATATACCAAGGAGTGGGATAATTGGGTCAAGTGGTGAATCCATTCCAAGTTTTCTGAGAAGTCTCCATATTGCTTTCCAGAGTGGTTGCACCAATTTCCAGGCCCATTAGCAATATATGAGTGTGCCCTTTTCCCCACATCCTTGCCAACATTTATTAGTACTTATATTCTTGATAATTGCCATTTGGACTAGAGTGAGATGAAATCTCAGTGTAGTTTCAATTTGCATTGTGGTGTTGATTTTATTTCAGATATTTTAAATGTGTATGGCAATACTATTTATTTATTATTGGTTCTTTTTAGTTACACATCACAGTATAATTCATTTTTATAAAATTATATAAATGTGAAATATATTTTATTCTAATTAGGATCAAATTCCTGTGTGTCGATATAATGGTGAGATTCACTTTGGTATTTTCACACATGTACATGGAATTGTTATATTAAATTTATTCAACTGTCTTTTCTATTTCTATCCCACTCACTTCTATTCATTTGCCTTTGTCTAATCTACTGAACTTCTCTTCTTTCCCTCCTCCCGTTTATTGTGGTTTAGCTTCCACATATCAAAGAAAAATTTGATATGTATATCACATTTCTTCCTCCTTTCATCTGTAGATGAGCATCAAGGTAGTTCTATAATTTATCTATTGTGAATTATACTCCTATCATATGCTACATATTTGTAAATTGCTTAGTTCTAATGGTGTTTTGGTTTTTGGGAGAGAAGAGTTCTATATATAAGACCATGTAACCCACAGTGACAATTTCAATTCTTCTTTTTCAATTTGAATGCCCTTTATTTACTTCTCTTTTATGATTACAATGCAAGGAGTTCTAGCACTATGTTGACTAAAACATGAAATTGAGCATCCATATCTTATAGAAAAAAATTCAGCTTTATCAATTGGGTATAATGTTAGCAATCTATTGAAATGATTTTCCATTTTTTGTATTTTCTAAGTTTATATTTCCATTTTTTTAGGTCATTGAAAATTTTAACTATCTACTTTCTAAGTTCATTTTCCCACATTTCCTCATGTTGGTGTCAATGGGGTCAGTTGTTGAATTATTGTAGGCTGTTTGGAATGGTGGTTTTTCCCTTGCTGTTTCATACTGCTCATGTCTACCTATTTATTGGGATAATTATCACTTCTACTTTGATGCAAGGCTGTATTTAGTGGGCTTCATTTTCTTAAGAGCCCTGGAATGGGTTATTATCTGGGTATTGATATTTGGACTCAACATATGTCCTCTCTGTTCTAGTACCAGCACCAATTTGAAAGAAGATATTAAACCTTCCTTACTCCAATTACTTTAGGGAAATACCATGTAGTAATTAGCCTTGGGAAATACACAGCATGTTGGTAATGATCTCCACAGTTACATGAATCCAGGTATAAAATTGTACAAATGTTTTGGAAAAGGTGAGAAACCAGGTTTGAAGAAGGTAAAATTACTATTACATTATATAGAGGAAGAAGAGGGCAGGAGGAAAAACTTTGTTAAAATTCCCATCAAAATTTCAATGACATTCTTCATAGAAATAGGAAAAAACAGTCATGACATTAATTTGGAAAAATAAAGGGCCCAGAATACCTAAAGCAATTATTAGTGAGGAAAATGAAACAGGAGGATCAAAATACCAGACCTTAAATTGTACAAAAGACCTATAGTAACAAAAATAACATGATATTGGCACCAAAATAAGTAAAAAGACCAGTGGGAAAAACTGGGAGCTGTGGTGCATGCCTATAATCTCAGGTTGAGAGGTTGAGTCAGGAGGATTGTGAGTTCAGAGCTAGCCTGAGCAAAAGTGAGGTGCTAAGCAACTCAGTGAGATCCTGTCTCTAAATAAACACAAAATAGGGCTGAGGATGTGACTCAGTGATCGAGTGCCCCTGAGTTCAATCCCTAATATCCCTCAAAAAATAAAAGAATAAAGAAGACCAATGAGACAAAATAGAAGACACAGAGACCACCCACATAAATGCAGTTACCTCATACTAGACAAAGGCTCCAAAAACATACAGTAAAGGAAAATATATCCTCTTTAATAAATGGTGCCAGGAAAAATGTAAAGCAATATGTAACAGAATGAAAGTTAACTCCCATCTCTCACTTTGCTCAAAAATCAACTCTAAGTGGATCAATGATGTGGAAATTACACAAGAAATCCTGCATATACTGGAAGAAAATGCATGTCCAACATTTTGACATATTGTCTCCAGAACTGACTTCCTTAACAAGACTCTTAGAGCCTGAGAAATAAAACAAAAAAATCAATACATGTGATGGCATCAAAATAAAAAGGTTCTACACAGCAAGATAAACATTTAATGTGTGGAGAGAACAAAAATAACTCAATCAATAAATGGGCTAAAGAATTGAGCAGACTCTTCACAGAAGAAGATATACAACTGATCAACAAATATATGAAAAAATGTTCAACATCTCTAGCAATTAGAGAAATGCATATCAAAACTACTCAAAGATTTCATCTCACTGCAGTCAGAATGGTAGTTATCAAGAATACAAGCAACAGTAAGTATTGGCAAAGATGTAGGTAAAAAGGTACACTCATTCATTGCTGGTGAGTCTGCAAATTGGTGCAACCACTATGGAAAACAGTATTTAGATTCCTTAGAAAACTTGTAATTGAACCACCATTTGACCCAGCTATCCCACTCTTCAGTCTATACCCAAAGGACTTAAAATCAGCATACAACAGTGATACAGCTACATCAATGTTTATAGCAGCTGAATTCACAATAGATAAACTGGAACCAACCTAGAAACCCTTCAACAGGTGAATGGATAAATAAACTATGCTGTGTATATACACAACAGAATATTACTCAGCCTGAAAGAATAATGAAATTATGACATTTGCTGGTAGTTGTAGATTATCATGCTAAGCAAAGTAAGCCAATCCCCCAAAACCAAAGCCAAATATTTTCTCTGATAAGTGAATGCTGATCCATAATTGGGAGGAGTACAAGGGAAAAATGGAGGAACTTTGGATTGGGCAGAGGGGAGTGGAGGGAGGTGAGGGGCTATGGAAGTGGGAAAGACGGCATAATGAGATGGAGATTATTACCCTATTTGCATGTATGATTGTACAAATAGTGTGACTCTGCATCATGGACAACAAGATAAATGAAAAGTTGTGCTCCATTTGTGTACAATGATTCAAAATGCCTTCTGCTGTCATGCATAAAAACAGAATAAATAAGAAAAGAGTGTGAAGAGAGCACCTACAGAATGAGAGAACATCTTTGCCACATTAAACTCAGATAGACTATTAGTATCCCAAGAAACTGCCAGATTTTGTGGTGAACACCTGTAGCACAGGAAGCTGAGACAGGAGGATTGTGAGTTTAAAGCCAGCCTCATCAACTTAGCAAGTTACTTAGAAACTCAGTGAGGCCTTGCATCTAAATAAAATATATATATAAAAAAGTTCTGTGGATGTGGCTCAGCTGTTAAGCATCCCTGGATTCAATCCCCAGTATATGTGTGTGTGTGTGTGTGTATGCACACACACACACATATACACAAATAAAGGAACTGTCCAGACTCTTCTGAAAAGATGAAATAAGGATAGTTAACAACAAATACATGAAAAATATTCAACATCTCTTGCAATAAGAGAAATACAAATTAAAACTACACTGAGATTTCATCTCATTCCAGTCAGAATGCCAACTATCAAGCATACAAGTAGCAACAAATGTTGATGAGGATGTGGAGAAAAGGGAACACTCATACATTGTTGTTGGGGCAATAAATTGGTGCAATCAGTATGAAAGGACATATGAAGAGTCCTCAAAAAAACTAGGAATGGAACCACCATTTGACTCAGTTATCCCATTCCTTAGTGTATATCTAAAAGACTTAAAATCAGCATACTACAGTGATGCAGCCACATCATCATTTATAGTAGCATAATTCACAGCTAAGTTATGGATCTGACCTAGATGCCCACTGACATATGAATGTGTAAAGAAATTGTGGCATATATGCACAATGGAATATTACTCAACCATAAATATGAATGACTTTGTGACATTGGCTGGCAAATGGGTGGATCTGGAGACTATCATGCTAAGTGAAATAAGCAAATCCACCAAAAACAAAAGTAAAATGTTTTCACTGATTTGTAGCAGCTAACCACAATAAACAATAAAGTGAAGAGGGGAAGAAGAGTAGTTCCGTGGATTTGACAAAGGGGAACAAATGGAAGAAGGGAGAATAGAAATAGGAAAGTGTAGAATAATTTAATATAATCTTCCTATGTACACATATGAAAATACCTAAGTGAGTCATCCCATTTTGTCCATGCATAAGATTGGGTTCCTAATTAGAATAAATTATAGTCCATGCTTGTATAATTTTATCAAAATGTATTCTACTGTCATGTATAACTAAGAAAAACCAATAAAAATGTAGAAAGATGAAAAAAATAAATGATACAAAGAAGAATACAAACAAAAAGAAGAAAAAGATGGATGGGGGTAATTGAGGCAATAGCAGATAATGCAATTGAGAAAAGAGGACCTAAAAAGAGCAAGTGTAAATATGAACTAGGATAAAAATAGATTTATTTTAACTAATGTAGTAAAATATTAGAATGAATTCAATCAGATGGATTGCAGGTGGAACATTGTATACTAGTGAAAAAATGTATTGAATCAAAATGAAGCATAATATATGTATGATTAAAACTGACAATAGAGCTATTCATACTAAACCATGCCAAGGTGGACAGAATTCTTACTGAGTTTTTTTGGTTTTGATTTCATCAGGATTTGGACATTTACATGATGCCAATCACTCTTTAGCTTTGGATCCACCAAGAGGAGCTTTGGCACAGGAGCTACTTCCTAGTTAATATGGATTTCTCAGTTGTTCTTCACAGCCCAGGAGCCTGAGGCTGCATGCTCAGAAGGTGCTGTGTCGCATCTGTGGCTATTTTGATTGAGTGTAGAATCCTAGGATGCTGGACTCAGGGCTGAAACTCTGACTGCTATGAGGTGCTATAAACTAACTTGCCTCCACAAAGTCCTCTTTATAGGCATAGATCCTGGTGATTGTCTGTAAGCATGGGACCTGTGACTACAGACTTTCTGTGGGTGGCCTATACTGCAGAAGTGTCTCCCCTGACTGATTCAGATTACAGTGGTACTGTCCCTATGGATAGAATGGAGTCAATTGTCCCACCTGCCTCTGAACTCCCACTGCCTATGGTTGTGAATTGCTGGTGTCAGCTCCCCTCCCTGAGTCTCCTTTCTAGTGGTGCTATCTAAGCACCTGGTCACTGCTGGCAACCGGGCCCTTGGGCCCAGATTCTGCATGGGCCATCTGTGCCACAGAAGACTCTGACCAGGCTGTTATAGATCACAGATATACCATTTCTTTGACTGAGAAAGAGTCAGTTGGCACACCTGTGTCTGAGCTCTTATTGCCTACAGTCATAAATCACAAGCATCCACTACTTCTACTACGATCTTTGGGGCAGTAATGGGTCCTGTAGATGAAGGTTCTATATGGACCTTCTGTGGCACAAAATCCTCCATCTTGGGTGGTGTAGCTCACAGGGATTTTATCTATCACCATGATAGTGATGGGATGTCAGTTCTGCTCTTTGCCTGAGATCCCATGGAGGCTATGTTGCATACCTGGTGAACAGCACTACCTGGGAATGATAAGCTCTCTGTTCTATTTCAACTCACTCCACTTGTCTACAGTGAGAGGGAGGGGGTTCAGTAAATTTCAGCTACCTGTGATCCCTCTACATGTTCCTTTTAGATGGGTTATTGAGATATCCCATTTTGGATATATTCCCTCTGGTTTCAGTGGTTGCTTTCTGAAGGTGTCGTTTCACTTTCATGCCTTGTGGGTCTGCTCCATGAGTTGGGGTTTTGTGGGACAAAGAGGAGTCCCCAGGAAGGATGGAATGGGGTCCCACAGGACGAGGGTTGGGGTTGATGGTCCGCAGGGTCACTTCACCCAGACTCCAGTGACTGGTAAGGCTGCTCCGCCGCCAGAGCAAGATGCAGAGCCCGTTTATTTCAGGAAGTGCAACAGTTTATATACGGTTCTCAGACCAATCATGGCCCCAAAGTTACAAACAATGCGATACCGCTGTCAGGCAGTGCAGTCCATCAGCGCATAGAATGGGGAAAGAGGGAAGGGAGGGGTTGAAGGTCCGAGAATGCTCCTACATGAAGGTGTGGATCTGTGTTGCTTTAATTTATTATGGGAATTCTGCCTAGGTGAAGACTATGTAAAATGGCTTCCATGCCTGGCAAATTAAGTACTTCTGTCCTAATATTCTGCTCCAGTAACAAACTTCAAGTCCCTCCAAATCTCAAATTGTCCAATATTAGTTTTAGAGAATTTATTCTGTTACCAACTTCTCTGGTCATCTGCTCTTTCACTGCTTCCTTTCTGGGCTGTGGTGGAGTCAAGGATTTCTACCTACATCTGCTTTACCATTTTCCTCTCTCTCCTTTTCTTGATCTAGCTACAGGCTTGTCTTTTATTTATCTTTTAAAAATCTCTTGTTTTGTTTACCTCTTGTCATGATTTTAGTTTCCATTTCAATTATTTCTGCTATGAAACTTTATTTTTTTCTACTAGTTTAGGGTTGGTTTGCTCTTGTTTTCAGTTGCTTTATTCACATTAATAAGATTTTTATTTTTTGAGATTGTCTGTTTTAATATTAGGACAATCATTGCTAAAATTTTTCCTGTTTTTACTTTTTTTTAATCACATAGCTTTTGGAATGCTTTCTTTCTATTTCCATTTGTTTCCTGATAGTTAAAATTCTTTTTTTGCTTTATTCTTTGATTCATCAGTTGTACAAATTAAATTGTTTAATTTTCATGTATTTGTGTATTTTTCAATTTTTCTTGCTTTTGATTTCTAGTTTATTCTCATATATTCAAAAACATTGTCAATGATTTTAACACTCTGTAAAGTTTTTGAGTCATTTTTTATACCTCATCATATAGTTTATTCTGGAGAATGTTCCATGTGTTCATGAGAAAATTGTGTATCTTTTAGCTGATGGATGGAATGTTCCACAGATATCTGTTCGATATGTTTGGTCTAGGGTGAAATCCTACCTTGTTTCTTTATTAAATTTAATTTGGATGATCTACCCATTGTTGAAGGTGGAGTGTTAAAATACCCAACTCTTTTTGTAGTACAATCCATCTCTCCCTTTATCTCTACTATTTTTTGCTATACAGATGTGTTTTCTGATATTATGTGAACATATATTTAGAATTGTTATTTTCTCTTCCTGAACTGAGCCCTTTATCACTGTATAATATCCTTTCTTGGCTCTTTTTACTACTTTTCATTTAAAGTCATTAGTTAAAATGTTAACTAATAGATGTATGGCTTTCCCCCAAAGCAAGTCTTTTGCATTTCTTTTGCCTGAACTATCTTCTTGAATGACTTTATTTTCACTGTGTGTTTATAGAGGTGAAGTGCGTTTCTGGTAAATAACATGTAGTTGGGGATGTTATTTTTACTTTTATCTATTCTGTAACCCTCTGGTACTTTACTAAACATTTTGTACCCATTCAAGTTAATTTTTTATATGTAAAGTTTAACTATAACAACTATAGCAAATATGTAACTATTTTATTGTTTTGCAGTACTTTAGAACAACATGATTATTATGGATATTTTAGAAATATTTATTCTTTCCATCCATGAACATTGGAAATGTTTCCATTTTTTCAGTGTCTATTTCAATTACTGTTATCAATGTTCTCTATTTTTCCTTATAGAGATCTTTTATTTTTGTTTTGTTTTGTTTTTACTAAATTTAAATTTATTTCTAGGTTTTTAAAAAACTTTTTACTTAATGGGAATGGGAGTGCAATTGTGCCTTATCTCTTATGAAGTTTATTATTGATCTATAAAGTCTTAATAATTTTTGTATATTATTTTGTGTGCTGCAACTTTACTAAATTTGTTTACCAGTTTTAATAGCATTTGGTGGAGTCTTTACATTTTTCTTATAAAATTTTATCATCTGCAAACAGTAATTATTTGACTCATCTTCCTAAATGCATGCCATTTCCATCTTTCTCTTGTCTAATTTATCTGACTTACAATTTCAGTACTATATTGAAAAGGAGTGTTGAGAGTAGACATATTTTTCTTCTTTGAGACCATGGAAGAAACACTTTTGGCTTTATCATTTTCAACATGATATTGTATATGGTTTGATCATATATAATCCTTCTAATTAAGGACATTTCTTCTACACCTAATTTGTTTTACATTTTTAATCTTGAGAGGATGCTTAATTTTATTACTATTTTCTACATCTACTGAGATGACCATGTGATTTTTATCCTTTCTTCTGTTTATGTGATTCATTATATTTATTACTTTGCATATATTATTTACACTTTCGTCCTTGGAATAAATTTTACTTATACATGGTGAATGATATTTTTATATCCTGCTAGATCTATATTCCTAGAATTATGTAAAGAATTTTTGAATCAATGTTCAGCAGAAATAGTATTTTACAATTTTTTTTTTGTTGATGTTACAGTTGTAACCTTGTCTGGTTTTTGTATCAGGGTAATGCTTGCCTCAGAATGAGTTTGGAAGTGCTCCATTTCTTTCAATATTTTTGGATTCATTTGAAAACAAAGAGTCCTTACTTCTTCCTTAAAATTTTGTAGACTAAATACTGAAGTATTCTAGTTCTGGGGTTTCCTTTGTTGGTGGATTTATTTCTGATTTGCTCTCATTACTCATCATTGATGTATTAAGATTATTTATGTTGTCATGTTTCAACTTTAGTAGCTTATATTTGTACAACAATTTGTTAATTCTTCAGTGTTTTCTTATTCATTAGCATATGGTTATTCATAATAGTCCCTAATGATTGTTTTAATTTCTGTTGTATCAATTGTAATGGATCATTTTTCATATTTAATTTTATTTATTTGAGTCTCTTGCTATTTTTCTTGTTTAGACTAGCTAAACTTTTGTTGATTTTGTTAATGTTCAAAAAACTTACTCTTCATTTCATTGAATTTTTGTAATGTTTTTGTGATCTCTGGTTTACTTATGCTCTTATATTTGCTTTGTCTTTTCTTCTTCCAATTTTGGGGTTAGTTGTTCATATTTTTATAGTTACTTTAGATACATCATTAGTTTTTTTAATTGAAATATTTCTACTTTTTAATTTATACATTTAAGTTTATAAAGTCCCCCCTTGGTACTGTTTTGCTGCATTCCACAAGTTTGGTATATTACATTTCCATTTTATTTTTTGAGAAATTCTAAAATGTCACTTTCATTTCTTCAATGACTCTTTGTTCCTGAAATAATATATTTTTTTCAGTTTCTATGTATTTGTGTAATTAAGAAATTCTCTCTTATTTATGATTTCTGGTTTCATTATACCACGGCAACAAAATATACCATCTCCTTTTAATTTTTTATCTTGATTCAGAATCATTGCATTTTTTAATATGTGTTCTATTCTAGGCGATATTTTTGTCTGCTGAAGATACAATGTTCTCAAATATGTGTTAGGTCCATTTGGTCTATAGTATAGCTCAACTCTCATGTTTTGTTATTTAATTTTCTCATCTGGATTATCTGTCTATTGATGAAAGTATTTTGTTTAAGTCCCCTGTTATCATTGCTTTTTATTTTACCTCTTCTTTTAGATTTAATGTTATTTCATAAAAATGGGTGCTTTGGCATTATATGCATTGCATATTTACAACAAATTTCTCTTAGTGAATTGATCCTTTAAGCATCATATGGTGAATTATTTGTCCCTCTTTACAGTTTTTTATTTTAAATCTATTTGTTTCATACAATTATACATACTCTTGTTTTCTTTTTTTCTTTGTGTCTTTCTGCTGAATATCTTCTTTCATCTTTTCACTTTCATTCTAGGTATGTTTTTACTGGTAAAATGAGTTTCTTGTAGATAGTTTAATTTTGATTTTCAGTCTTGTTATCTATTCAGCCAATCTGTGCCTTCAAATTGGGGGGTTAGCTTATGTTCAAGATTTTTATAGATAATTACAGATCCATTCCTGTCATTATGTTAATTTTCTCCTGGTTGTTTTTACATATTTTGTTCTCTTCTCTTTTACTGTACATCTTTGTGGTTTTCTTTATTGCTAAGTTTATTTCTCCATTTTGTATTTTGTATTGTTACATGTTCTGATGACAACAGTTATCTTTATTTCTTTTTCTGCATATAGAACTCCCTTACGTATTTTTGTAGTCTTTCTGATTGTTACAAACTCCCTTAGCTTTTGCTGCTCTTGAAAAGTCTCTTTTTTTTTCATTTTTGATGGATAGCTTTTCTGTCTACAATATTTTTCATTAGTGTTTTTTTTTTTCTTTCAGAACCTCTAATATACATTCCACTCCCTTTTGATCTATTAAGTTTCTGCTCAGAAGGGTATTGTTAGTGTAATGGTGATTCTCTTAAATATGAATTGACATTTTTAACTTGCTATTGTACAATTCTCTTTTGCTCACTTATTTGATGATATATCTATAATATCACATATGAGGAATCATTTCTCATCATATCTGTTTGAGGTTCTATGTGCCTCCTGTACCTGGAAGCCTTTATTTTCCCCAAGATCAGGTCAACTTTCTGCTATTATTTAATTTTAAATAGTCTTTCAATGCCTTTCTCTTCTCTTTAATATATGGAAACCCCACATTTTCAATATTTATTCATTCAATGTTGTCTCATACATCTTGATTTTTTTCTTTACTTGTTTTTTTAAAATTTTTATTTTATTTTTTGTTTGACTTGTAATATTTTGTCATTCATATATTATTTTTATGCTTGATAGTTTTTTTTGAGACTTTCAATTTAATTTTTATTTGACTTATAAATTTCTTCATTTCTCAGTATTCTATTTGACTTTTTTTCATGATCTCCCTTTTTGCTGAATTTCTCACTTACGTCATCAATTGATTCCTTAATTTCATTGATTTCTCTTTCTGTATTCTTATGTTTCCTATTGGAATTCTGTATACCAAATATTTTGTTGGCCAATTCATCAATATTCTATTTCTTAGGATCTGTTACTAGAGCATTGTTTTGTTCCTTTGGAGGCATGCTGTTATCTTGATTTTTCCTGTTTCTCACACAAGTTTGCCTATGCTCCTGTAGTGTGACACAAGTATTAGTGGATGTAGGGCACTGATGAGTCCTCATAGGCTGTGAAAATGTATAGGTACTGCAGGTGAATCCAAACCTGTGTTTTGCTATGCAAATGATAGCAATGGCAGAGTGTCTCTATGGTATTGGGATACCTGTTGGTCTCTGTAGATTGTGCAGGGATATGGTAATTCACTGTACTAAGGTATGTGATGTACTGCTGTGCATAGAGTGTTATGCTTGAATTTTTCCAGGATGCTCAGATAATTGATAAACATCTCATTTTGTGTTTACATTTCAGTTTCTAGGAACTGTTCAGGGATAAAGACACTCAAGCCTTCCCAGCTTATTCATTTTTGAATGTGATAGTCTCCGTATGCCACATGGTGATGGAGCCACTCTAATGGCCTGAGAGGATAAGATAAGCACAAAACTGGTGTGTGGAACTATTGGGTTTGATCTCTGAATTGCACCAGGGCAGCAACATGGTTGAAAGAGGTGTGCAATGTTGTATTCTCAGATAATTACTCAACTGGACTCAAGGCCTACAAATCCTGCAGGATACCCCATTAGCAAAATATTCAGGCATATGAACATAGTTTCACTGTAGGCTGTTAGCACCTCCCATTTACACTTTCCCCATTTGAGGAAGACTTTCTCATGAAGGAACTGGTTCATACTTGGGGAAAAGGGATGTAAATAAGGCTTTTTATTCCCTTCTGTAGCAGAACATCCAGTGTCTCCATATTCCACAAAATATGTGTTTCATCCACACTGTATCATGACATTTTCTTCCAAGTATACTTGCTAAGTAGCACTTGTTCATCATTTGTTTTTGATTGTTATCTGTGAAAGGAAAGAATATCTATTGCTTCTATTAAGCATTTCAGCAGAATTCTTCCAAATATTTTTTTTTAAATAACAAATTAAAACTAGAATTTTACCTCCAAATTCAACTCATTATTTTTGATTTTATGACTTCCTCATTAGGATGCTTAAGTTAGGCTCTTGCATGTAATGGCTGTTGAGTTACACTTAGAAAAAATGAATATTCTTTCAACAACTGCTTGGAGAAAAAAAGCAGTTCAAATTCTGCATTCATTAGGAACCACAATATTGTAGTATAATAATCAGGGGTTGGTTTGTGGAAGGGAAAACTATTAAGTTGATTGAAGCAGACTTATGTATAGGAATAATAGTAGAGAAGACAAGAAATATTCCTAAAATTTTGCAACTTTGTTGAAAATGAAAAGCATCTCCTATACATTATTCATGCCATTTTTGAAATAATTAAAATTTGAGTTCATTCGTTTGTTTAAACCTATATAAAATTTTATAACTTTATGGAAGACATAGCACATCCAGTTAATTTATTAATTCAATCCTTCAATTTCCTGGATGATTATATGCATGCTTTTTATCCATTATTGATAGGTTCTCTTGAAGTATCTTACTACAATTGTTGAATTGTTTATTTCTTCATTCAATTGTTACTTTTTTGTTTCATATACTTAAGTGCACAAATTTTATAATTCTATTTCTTCCTGATTGATTGACAATTTCATTATTATAAAATATACTTTTTAAATATGTGGTAACACATTTTGTCTATAAGTCTATTATGTCTGGTATTAGTGTAGCTATTTCATCTTTCCTTTGTTACTATTTAAATGTTAACATTTTACCGTGATACTTTCAACCTATTTGTGTCTTTGAATTTAGATTTTGTCTCATAAATAGGATGTGGCTGTGTATTTTTTAATATATATTTCCATATGTTAATTGTGATTGAGCTATTTAATCCATTTATCCTTGATGCAATTATGGGCAAGTTACAAATTCTGCAAGTTTGCTGTTTTTACAATCTTAATGACTTTTTGTGTTTCCCTGGGATTGTCTTTAGTTTTCATTTATTTTAGAAAGATGGATTTGGGGGCTGATATTCTTTTCTTTTCAGCAGTTTAAATGTGTCAACTTACTGTTCTCTAGTCTCCATGGTTTCAACTACTGACTCAACCATCGATCCAATATAGAATACCTTGTGTGTGATGTGTTTCTTTTATCTTGCTGCTTTTAAGATTCTTTATTTGTATTTCTCTTTGGATGGTTTGATTATGATAATTCTAAGTATGGACTATTTCTGTGTTATTATTCTATTTGGATGTTGCTGCATTTACTGGATGTGTAGATTAATGTTTTTCAGTAAACTTGGAAGTTTTCAGCCATTTTTTTTTCTTTACATATTCTTTCTATTCCTTTCTAGTTTCTCTTGCAACTGCTACTAGGCATGTGTTTGAATTTTTGATGATGTTCCATGGGTTGCTGATGTTCCATTTATTTTTCTTTACTCTTCCTTCCCTATGTTATTCAAGATGGATAATCTCAATTAAATTATTCAAACTTAAGAGACTGTAATTTTAATTTCAGTGATTATAGCTTAACTAGAAATTTCTGGTTTTTTTTCAAAAATAATTTCGATCTTTTTATTGATGCTCTTTATTTAGTGAGACATTACTTTCATGTCTTTCAATTTTTCAAATTTTTTATGTTATTAATTATAATTTTAAAAGTTTTTAACATGTTATGATAGCTAATTAAAAATATTTGTCTAATAATTATAACATATAGTCTACTTCAGAGACAATTCTATTGACTGCCCTATCACATTCCACTCAATTTTTCCACTTAATTTTGAAAGTGGACATTTAAAATGAGATGATGTAGCATCTTGGATATCATATTTTCTTCATTTAGCTTTTGTTATGATTAGATATTTTTAGTTTATTGTTTTTGTTGTTGCTTGTTTAGCAACTGAAGAATGTGATAGGTTAGTTTAGTGGTCATCTGATGATTGAACAAATATCCTTAGGGTCTTGAATCAATACAACTTCCATCTTTTGCTGAGAGACTTTGTGTATGTTGGGCATAACTTCAGTACTCAAGGAGCAGATAACACTGACTTACCTCTTAGTTCCTGTTTATATAGGGCATCAAAGACAATCAGGAGTGAATAATTAGGGTCTTCTCAGGCATTTCCTTCACATGAACACAACCCTATATACATATATACTTATAGATTTTCAGGAATATACAAAGTTTTGTATATCCTCCTAAGGGTATTGTGTTCCTTTGTTCTTCCCTTTAAAGTTATGTATCACACCCTTGCTTATCCCAGCATGTATTGGTCCTTCTAACAACTGTGATGTTAATTGTTGCCACTGATTCTTTTTCAGAAATTACTCTGGGAATAGGGATTTTCATATTGAGTATGATATAAATCAAGTAAAATAATTAAAATACTTATGTTACAGTTTAGGTAGTAGATGTCCACCAAAAGCTCATGTGTGAGACAATGCAAGAAGGTTTAGAAGAGAACTGATTGAGTAATGAGACCCTTAACCTAATTAGTGAATTATTCCCCTAATGAGATTAACTGAGTGAGGACTGGAGGCAGGTAGCATGTGGCTGGAGGAGGCAAGTCATTAAGGGTATGCATTTGGGATAAATATTTTGTAACTGGCAAGTAGAGTCAGTCTCTCTCTCTTTTTCTCTCTCTCCCTTTCTCTCTCTCTGTCTTATTTTTGATCATCATGTGAGCTTCTTCCCTCTACCACACCCTTCTGTCATAAATTTCTGCCTCATCCTGAGCCCCCAAAAATGGAGTTGGCTGCCTATGGACTGAGACTTCTGAAACTGTGAGCCTCTAAATAAACTTTTCTTTCCCTAAAATAGTTCTTGTCATGTATTTAATCACAAAAGCAAAAAAGCTGATTAAAAAAGAAATTGGTATTGAGAAGTGGGGTCATTGAAGTGACTGAACTGACCATAATGTTCAGAAACTTTTGGAGCTTTGTGGAATTTGCAGGAAGGATTTTGAAATTCTTAGAAGTGCAAGCTGAACATGCTTCATATTGTTGTAAGTGGAGCTTAATGGCCAATTCTGGTGGGAGCTCAGATGACCATAACACAAAGAAGACTGTGCACAGTAAAGACTGGGCTCATGAAGTTTTAGAGGAAAAGGAAACCACTATTGGTAACTGGGCTAGAGCTCATTCATATTGTGTTTTGGCCAAAAATTTGCCCACATATTTCCCATGCGCTGAGACTTTCTGTGAGACTGATTTTAAAAGAAATGGACTTCTTAATTTGGTGAAAGAAATTTCTAGACAGCATAGCATTCAGATGGTGGTATGGATATTGCTGTCAGCTTTTACCCAAGTTTATCGTGATATTTAGGAGCAGAAAGCAGAGCAGAAATATTTGGAAAAGTTGGACTTGAAAGGCAGGAGTAAAACTGAGGCTAAGGAAGTTACAGTTATTAAAGACTTTGCCCAAAGACAATACGAAAAATATTTTGAGAGCATTTCACTAGCTGGAAAGAGCACACCTATCTCAGGCTCAAGGAAATAAAAGTAAAGATTCTCTTGAGAACAGACCAATGGGGCATCCTTCATGCACAGGATGGCCTAGGAAGTTTTTTCAATATGTTCAGCCATTCAGTAACACATAGCACGCTGCATCTAGGGTGCCTGGAGGCTTGGCTACTGTTCCAGATGGTGGTAGACCATGGCATCAATCATGTGATGCTGATTCTGCTGGAATGCAGGATGCTACAGTTAGGGGTTAATGAAGCCTTCCCCCAGGATTTCAAAAGAAGGCCTGGGAGGCCCAGTAGGAGTCCTGGCAGGAAGTCCCTGAGGGGTCAGTACATAGAAATATGAGGACGGAAATCAAAGCTTCAATGGAGAACCTTGATTTTTAAAAAAATGCCAGTACTGTGGAATGCTTGTTGAATAAAGCTATAGGAATCGAGAGGAGACAAGCAAACAGAAAGGCTAGTTGGGATGCAACCAACAAGATAACAGGGGCAGAGCTATAAAAGCCCTTTGGAGAGAACCTCACCATGTCATGTGCCTCAAAAGCTGGACATGGAGCTATAGGACTTGTTTGAAAATTTGGAATTTAGTCTTGCTTTGATTCTATACCTTACTTCTATGCTCCTATTTTTTGGAATTGAAATGTTTACTCTGTGCCTTTATATATTGGATATGTTTAAATATGATTTTTACAGGTGCTAATGATGCAAGCTTTCCTTGAGTCTCAAAGGAGACCTTGGACTTGAACTTTTGGGTAATCTTGAACTGTTAAGACTATGGGAACTCTTGGAAATTGACTAAGCATATTTTGTATTGTGGAATGAGCATGAGCTTTGGGGGAACAGAGTTGTAATATTATGGTTCAGATATTAGGTGTCCTCCTGAGGCTCATGTGTGAGACAATGGAAAAAGGTTTATGGGGGAAATAATTGGGTTATGTGACCCTTAACCTAATCAGTGAATCATTCCCCTGATGGGATAAACTGAATGGGGATTAAGGTGGGTAGTGTGTGGCTGGAGGAGGTGATATATACTTTGTGTCTGGCAAGGAGAGACCTCTCTCTCCCCTTTTTGATCATCATGTGGGCTGCTTCCCTCTACCACACATTTTCAATATGCTGTTCTGCCTCTGTTGTGTAAGCCTTGAGGAATGGAGCCAATTGTCTATGGATTGAGAACTCTGATACTGTGAGCCCTTAAGTAAACTTTTTCTCCTCTAAAACTGTTCTTGTCAAGTCTTTTAGTAAAACCAGAGAAAAAGATGACTAAAACACTATAAATAGTTTTTTTTTTTTCCAGGAATCTATCATATCAAATAGTAACAATGTTCTGGGTAAAGTACTTTTTGATGATGTCCCATTCTGGTATATTTCTTCCTGTTTGTTGCAAGGTGGCAGTGTATTACAGTTATATGCTTGAAAAAACGCTAATTTTGAAGAGTGCTCTGGACCTGGGGAGAGAAAGAGATTAAATAGAGCAAGGTAAAATATCCCATAGTGCTTTACTGTAACTCATATTCATCAACATTTCTCCTCCTTCTCCTCATCCTTCTCCTCCTCCTCCTAATTTTTCTTCTCCTTTTCCTATTCATCCTCCTCCTCCTCTTTTAAGGAAATAAGAATCCCTTAGATTTTAAGCCGGGCACGGTGGCTCACGCTTGTAATCCCAGCACTTAGGGAGGCTGAGACAGGAGAATCGCGAGTTCAAAGCCAGCCTCAGCAATGGCGAGGCACTAAGCAACTCAGTGAGACCCTGTCTCTACATAAAACACAAAATAGGGCTGAGGATGTGGCTCAGTGGTCGAGTGTCCCTGAGTTCAATCCCCAGTACCAAAAAAAAAAAAAAAGAATCCCTTAGATTTTAAACACTTTTTTAATTTTCATAAATTTTATATAGTTGATTTTATATTTTTTTAAAAATCAATGTTCTTTTTTTCTTTGTGGGGAAAGATATTTTCATACGTCCTTGAGTTCAATTCCTAATACCAAAAAAAAAAAAGGATATGTTGGCTGGTTAATGGAGATAGATAATTCGTAGCAGGAACAAAAATAAAAAGAAACAAATAAGGAGGAGTCTCAGGGTTATTGAGGTAGTGGATCGTGGTGTAGGATAAAAAAGAACAGCATTAAAACTTTACCAACAGGAAGGGCATGTTTGGCAAGGAACAAGGTAAAACAGGGATGACCATTCAAATCAGAAAAAAAAAGTATGTGATTAGAAGATACAATTTGAGGTTTGGGGGCTCTAGGCCTAGAAAACTTGTCCATTGCTCAAAAGAATCACTTCCAATATCTGGCATTGTGACAGTAAAAGAGCTATCAGTATGAGACTTTCAAAAACCTCTAAATTCTTTTACTGAGATACTGAGATATGAACACCTCTATAATATATAAAGGAGTATTCTTGCAAAATATTACATAAGTTTAAAAAAATGAATTATGGCATTTACAGGTAAATGGATGGAGTTGGAGAATATCATGCTAAGTGATGTAAACTGATCCCAAAAAACCAAAGGCCGAATGTTCTATCTTATAAGTGGATGCTGATCCATAATCGGGGAAGGAGCATGGGAAGAATGGAGAAACGTTGGTCAAAGGAGAGGGAAGGGAGGGGATGGGATTCGGGGGCAGGAAAGATGGTGGAATGAGATGGACAACAATGCCCTAGGTACATGTATGACTGCACAAATGGTGTAAGTCTATATTATGTACAACCAGAGACATGAAAATTTGTGCTCCATTTGTGTACAATGAATCAAAATGCATTCTGTTGTCATGTGTACCTAATTAGAATAAATAAATTTAAAAATAAAAGTGAAAAACAAGACAGAAGACGTGTAAAAGGAAAAATTTCTTGTTTAGTGATTCAATACTTTTGAAACCCTCTACTTCAGCAATTCTGCTGATGATTCTCCAGTGGACACTAGCTAAGTGCCCTCTCAAAAAATAGCTAAATATTTAACTAAAATATAAATAGAATTACTTATTTGTTGATAAGAAAAACATAAAATCCTAAGGAGAAAAAGGAGTCCATTTGTATTTGCAGGAAGAAAGGGAGAGCAATGACAAAGAATGAGAAAAAGCCAGACATACCCAAAGCGGTCTTAGCTGTATACATGATACTAAGAAGCACTAACATTTAATGATTAGTTAAGTAATATGGGTTAATAAATGGAGACTCATAAACCGTAGGAGTTTGGACACTGTATATTCATTAAAGAGACACTTTTAAATATGTTAAAAAGAACAAAATGGGAATTATATATTGAAAAAAAAATCAACTCAATGAAGGAAATAGTAATTTAAACTTATCAAACTAAAGGCTGTTTCCTGATCCTTTAAGAAATGAGTATAAATTTATTTTTTATCACAATGCCTTTTATCATATAAAAATTGTAATACAATTTACTCACTCATTGCCCCCACCTTGTTCTGTATGATTATTAGCAGAATATTTTTAAATGGATAATATATGAATAAAGTATAGTTCCTGATGTGTAAGTAGGTACTTAAACAGTAGGAACTACTATCATTAACAATTAATTCATTAGTCTTAATAGGCTATATATTTTACACATGTGAAATTAGGTTACTTAAAATATGGCAGTCACCTCATTACATGTTGGATGCTTAAGAGAATACATACTGTATTACACAGATTGCCTGTCTCTAAGAATTTGAAATATCTATGGAGTAAATGGCATGTACACATAAAAAATGAAACGTACTATGATAAGCCTAAATAAATGACCTAGATAATGTTTAGAATAGAATTTTATAGAGAATAAAATAATTTTCATGTAGTGACCATGGAAAAAATAAGTAATTATTGGTTATCTTAAATGAAAGAATTGAATAATAGAGGTTAAAAGGATAAAAGGTCATTGATATCTTAGCCAGCTCTTTGCTAAGAACTGTATGGAATACAGAATAAGTTATGTTCTTGTGGTCAGTAGCATTGTTCTATAATATTATCTCAATTCCCTTAGCCTACTTATCAGTATTGTTTGTGCAATGCTTTATTTGGCTTATTATATATGAATTATATAATCCCCACAAAATATATAATATGAAATGTAAAATTATGAATTATATTATTTATAATTAATTAATATTTTATTCAGGAACTATAATTATGTATAATAATGGGATTTGTTGTGACATATTTGTACATGGATATAACAATTCAGTCAATTTAATTCCCCAATAATTCCCTTTTCCCTACCCTCCTTTGTCCCAATGGTGACTTTCTCCTACTAATCTCCCTTGCATTTTCATGATTCTCCCCTCCCTCCTTTTTTCCTCTCTAGTTTTCTCATATGAGGGAAAACATATATTCCTTGAATTTTTGAGTCTGGATTACTTCACTTAACAAAACTCTCTCAAGTTTCTTAAACTTTTCTGTAAATGGTATAATTTAATTTTTCTTTATGCCAAATACAACAAAATTTTGTATATGCACCACATTTTCTTAATCCATTCATCTGTTAATGGACAGGTAAGATGGTTCCACAACTCGGCTTTTATGAATTGTTTGGGGGCTATAAACTTTTATATGCATGTAATGCTATAGTACGTTGACTTTAATAATTTTGGATAAATACCAATGAGTGGTCTAGCTTAGCTATATGGGGAAACCATTCCTAATCTTTTAAGGACCATCCATAGTGATTTCCATAGTGATTGTACTAATTTAAACTTCCACCAGTGATGGAAAAATGTCCCATTTTTCTTACTTTTTTGGCAACATTTATTATTATTTATTTTCCAAATGATTGCCATTACAAATGGAGTGAGATAATAGCTCAATGGTTTTGGTTTGTATTTCCCTGATCACTTAAAAATGTGGAACGGTATTTCCATTTATATGTTGGTCATTTATATTTCTTCTTTTGAGAAGTTTCTGTTTAATTAATTGGCCCAGAAGAGAAGAAGCAAGGGAAGACCTTAAATTAAATCAATAAAAACAACAAAAATTAACTTTCAAAAAATAAATAAAATTTTAAAAGGACAATAAAAAGATTTTTTAAAAAACTATAGAAAACTCTCAACAAAGATGCACATTCTTGGTCTATGCCAAATTTTATTTTATTAAATTTATTCTTGAGTTATTAACCCCTTAGAGAGAGCAGGGGCTGGGGGTTGTTAAACCTTTTCTCCTTTTCTGATGCTCACAAAGCTTCTGACTAGAGTGTTGTGGAGCTCAATTTGGTTGAAATGGCTGTCATCTTCCCTGCTCAGCAGTACAAGATGGGATGGACTGCTAAGTATATTCTATTGGAATTTTGTCCAGGCATAGTAGGTTGATACAATCCCAGGGTGAGGCTGATGCAAAGGTCTAAATGGGAAGTTCCAGCAGCTGGGATTTAGCTTTGACCAAAACTTTCAAACTTTGCAAAGTGGTATCTACTCTGAAGATATTAGATCTACACACTCCTGGGTCAGGTAGATGCCTGTCTCTTCTGGGCAATGGGATTTCATGGGCCTCCTGAGAATTCCACTAATAAGGTGAGATTAACCACCCACCATAGTTGAAGGTGCACAATAGATCTCAAAGACTCAACAACCTCACCAAATGTTGCCTTCCAAGGCTCAGTCTATAAATGTAATCATGTCCACTTATTTGATTCCCTGACACTCTTCAGCTGATGGAATGAACCACAAAACTGAAGGGGAAATAAAGTATCCTTCCTTCTGGGCAGGGTGGCATATACCCATAATCCCAGCAACTCAGGAGGATGAGATAGGAGGATCATAAGTTTGAGAGCAGCCTCAGAAATATTGTGAGGCCCTAGCAACTTAGTGAGACTCTGTTTCAAAATAAAAAAAATAAAAAATGCTGGAGATATGGGTCAGTTGGTTAAGCATCACTGGGTTTAATTCCTGGAATAAAAAAAAGTAAAAAGGTAGAATTTCCCTAAATATTTCTGACCTGAATCCCCATGGACACAATCTTCTTTGTGCCTATTTTAATCTTATTCTAGGTTTATCAGGTGTACCCTAGGCCACATACTAGGGTTTGGCTAGGACATTGTGTGAATGCTTACTATGATCTTCTGGATTGCCACAGTAGCAAGCTCTAGGGTGATCACTAAAAAATGACTTTGAAATTCATATTTTCACTTGTAGATTGAAAAACACAGAGCACTTTCAAACACCAGCTTACTTATAAGGCCTGTGAATCAGTTAAATTCAGACTGCCTTTCTATTCTACAGGTGACCCATTCCAACTATGTCTCTTGCATTTCTCTCTCTTTCTCCTTGTGTTATATCTCTCCTCTGTGGTTACACTCTGCTGCAACCACCACCAGCTTGGTTCTCATGTACTCACTTTTTATTTTTATTTTTATGTTTTTCATATTTAATGTATTTATTTGTTCTATTTAGGCTTACATTATAACAGAGTGCAATTTGATTAATTGTACTCAGAGGATAATATTTCATTTCTCTGGTTGTTAGTGATATAGAATCACAACATACATGCAGTCTTACATAAACTTAGGGCTAAGATGACCATCATATTCCACCACCTTTACTGTCCCCATGCCCCCTCCCACCTTACACCCTGTGAACAGAGTTCCTCCATTGTTCCCATGTCCTTCCCCACATTATGAATCGGCATTCACTTATCAACAAGTACATTTGGCATTTGGTTTTCTGAGATTGGCTTACTTCACTTAGCATGATATTCTCCAACTCCATCCATTTATCTGCAAATGCCATAATTTTATTCTCTTTTATTGCTGAGTAATATTCCATTGTGTATATATACCACAGTTTCTTTATCCATTCATCTTTTGAAGGGCATCTAGGTTGGTTCCACAGTTTAGCTATTGTGAATTGAGCTGCTATGAACATTGAAGTGTCAGTGTAGTATGCTGTTTTTAAGCCTTCTGGGTATAGACCAAGGAGTGGGATAGAAGGCTCACATAGTGGTTCCATTCCAAGTTTTCTAAGGAATCTCCATACTACTTTCCACATTGGTTGTACCAATTTGCAGTTCTACCAGCAATGTATGAGCGTGCCTTTTTCCCTACAACCTCGCCAACACTTGTTGTTTGTATTCTTGATAATTGCCATTCTGACTGGCATGAGATGAAATCTTAGGGTAGTTTTGATTTACTTTTCTTTGATTGCTAGAGATGTTGCACATTTTTTCATATGTCTGTTGAGCAATTGTATATCTTCTTCTGTGAAGTTTGTGTTCAGCTCTTTGGCCCATTTATTGATTGGGTTGTTAGTTTTTTTGGTGATAAGTTTTTTGAGTGCTTTATATATACTGGAGATTAATGCGCTATCAGATGTGTGTGTGGCAAAGATTTGTTCCCAGAATGTCGGCTCTGTTCACTTCATTGATTATTTCTTTTGCTGAGAAGAAGCTTTTTAGTTTGAATCCATCCCATTTGTTGATTCTTGATTTTACTTCTTGTGCTATAGGAGTCTTGTGAAAGAAGTATGGTCCTAATCCACATGATGAAGATTTGGGCCTATTTTTTATTCTATTAGACGTTGGGTCTTTGGTCTGATTAGTGTGTTATATTTTTATATAATTTTGAGCCTTTTTTTGTCATATTCACAAATGTATGTAACAATTTCTTCCATTGCTGTCCTCAGTACTATGTTCTTAATATCCACCCTCCATTTTATTGATCCCATTCTCTACTCTATTAATCTTCCTTCTCTTAATTTATTTTAAATTAGTGTATTATAATTATACATGAAATTGCAATTCATTGTGTATATTTAAATATTCATATAGCACAGTGTGGTAAATTCCATTCTTTCCATTTGCTATCTATTCTCCTTTCCCATTAATTCCTTCTTCTATTCCACTGTCTTTTCATATAGTTTTCATGAGATTTCTCATTACTAAAAAATTCTTATTTCTCTCAAGCTTCTGCATATATATGAAAAACAACATTATTACCCTGAATTTCTGATTCTGAGTCCAGCTTAATTCACTCAACATGATATGTTTTCGTTCCATCAATCCCCCTCCCCAGCAAAATTACATATCCTTCTATGTTATGAGTGACAACAAAACTATTGTGTATATATACTATATTCTTTATCCAATAATCTATTGAGGGTCATCTAGGCTAAAGTTTGATAATTTGGCTATTGTGAATTTTGCTGATATACACATTGGAATGTATCTATCATTATAATACCCTGATTTTATTTCTTTAAATAAAGAACTGTGTCATATGGTGGTTCTATTACAAGGCTTTTGAGGAATCTTTATACTGCTTTTCAAAGTGGTTGTACTAATTAACAGTCTCATCAACAATTTATGATTGTACCTTTCCCCCCACATTTTTTTCATAATTTATTATTTGTATTCTTCATACTTGCCATTTTGTCAGGAATGAGATGAAATCTCAGTGTAGTTTTTATTTGCAATTCCTTGATTGCTAAGGATGGTGAACAAATTTGGCCAATATATTTATTGGCCAAAATATATGAAATTTGTTGTTCTCCTAAAGAAATGGCTATTTAATTTGTCTATTTATTAATTGAATCATTTGATTATGTGCCTTTTTTGAGGGGTTCCTGTGGATTGAACTCAGGGGCACTTAACCATTGAGCCACATCCGCAGATCTACTTTGTATTTTATTTAGAGACAGGGTCTCACTGAGTTGCTTTAGCACTTTGCTTTTACTGAGGCTGGCTTTGAACTCACAATCCCCCAGCCTCAGCCTCCCAAGCAACTGGGATTATAAGTGTGTACCACTACACCCAACATGTGTTTGTTTTGATTTTGCTTTTGGTGTCAAGTTTTTGAGTTCTTTATATATTCTGAATACTAATATTCTTTTTGAGGATTATTTGACAAAGATTTTCTCCCATTATCTAGGCTTTCTCTTCATGTACTTCATTGTTGCCTTTGCTCTGAAGAAGGTTTTTAATTTGTAGTCATCACACTTCTTGATTCTTGGTTTTATTTCTTGAGTTGTAAATGTCTTAAGAAAGTCGTTGCATGCACCAATATGTTGCAAACTTAACCTATAAATTTTTTCTAGCAGTTGAAGTGTTTCTGGTATACTTCTTAGTAATTTGTTCCATGCTGTTGATTTTTGTACAGATTGAGACAGAAATCTAGTTTCTGTTTTCTACATATGGAGATTCAGTTTTCTCAGCAAAATTTGTTAAAAATGTTATGATTCATTCAATGCATGTTTCAGGAAGCATTAGCAAGGATAAGATGACTTTATCTATGTAGGTTTTTTCTCTTTCTATTCTATTCTATTCCATGGCCTTCATATTTGTTTTCTTCAAAATACCATGCTCTTTTTGTTACTATAGCTGTGTAGTAGAATTTCAGATTAGGTATTGTGATACCACCAGCATCACTCTTATTGCTCTGTATTGTTTAGACTGTTCTGAATCTCTTATTCTTTCATATCAATTTTGGGATTGTTTTTCTAGTTTTGTGAAGAATTTCATATTTTGATGGTGATCATATTGAATGTGTATGTCATTTTTGGAAATACTGTCATTCTGACAATATTAATTTTGCATATTCAAAAAATGATGTCATTCCATCTTCCAAAGTCTTCTTTAATTTCTTTCTTCAGTATTCTGAAATTATCACTGTGTAGGCATTTCATTCCTTGGTTTGATTTTCAAGTATTTTTTAGAGTATTGTTTATAGAATTATTTTTATTTTTTTCTCAGCCAAATAAAAGTAGAGTATAGAGAAGATTCATTTTTGTTTTTTGCTCTTATATCCTGGTACTTTGCTGAATTTATCAACTCTAAAATTATTTTTATGGATTGTTTTGTGTCTTTCATACACAGAATCATGTCATCAGCAAACGGAGATATATTGATTTATTATTTTTTGATTTATACACCTTTAATTTCTTTTTCTTCTTCCTGATTGCGTTGGCTATACTTTCAAGAAATATCTTGAGTATGAGTGCTGAGAGTGGACATCCTTGTCTTGCTCCTGATTTTAGTGTAAATGTTTCCATTTTTCTTTATTCAGTATAATGTTGGTGTTAGGCTTATTATATATGACCTTTATTATATTGAAGCATTTATTTTTCCTTAGTTTCTCCATTGTTTTTTAACACAAATCAGTGCAGGGCTTTGTCAAATCTATTAATATGATCAGATACTTTTTACTTAAGAATATTTATGGGACAAATTGTATTTATTGATTTGTGTCTGTTGAATCAAACTTGCCTTCCTTAGATAAAACCATCTTCATCATGGTATAAAATTTTCTTAATGTGTTTTTGAATGTTGATTGCTAATACTGAATTGAGATTTTGCATCTACATTTATCAGGGATATATTGAACTATAATATAATTTCCCTGATGTTCTTTTGTCTGTTTTTGATACCAGGGTGATTTTATCTTCATAGAATGAATTTTGGAGTGTTACCATTCTATTTCACACAATGATGTGAGGAAGATTTGTATTAGTTCTTCTCTAAGGATATGGTAGAACAGCTGGGAATCCATCTGATCCTGGGCTGTTTTGGTTGGAATGATTCTTATTACTGCTTCAGTCTCCTTGCTTGATATTGGACTGTTGAGATTCTTCTATATCTTCTTAATTCATTTGAGCAGATCATCTTTGTTGCAAATATTTGTCAATATCTTCTAGATTTTCAACTTTATTTGAATATGAGTTTTTAAGCTAGTTTCTAAAGAATTAGGAATCCTCTGAATTTCAACAATATCTGTGATGTTATTTCCTTTTATATTTCTAATTTTTTGAATGAGGTTTTCTTTTTGTTTTGGTTAGTTTGGCTAAGCGTTAATGTTGTTTTTCAAAAATCCAACTCTTGTGTTGAACCTTTTTATGGTTCATTTATTATCAATTTTATTAATTTTGGCTCCATCCTTAAAAATTCCCCATCATCTACTGGTTTTGGAATTAATTTGTTCTTGTTTCTTACTGCTTTAAAATGTAATATTACAAGGCGTGGTTGTGGCTCAGTGGTAGCACACTTGACTCGCATATGAGAGCACTTGGTTTAATCCTCAGCACCACATAAAAATAAATGTTTGAATGAATGAATGAATGAATAAATAAATAAATAAATAAATAAATAAATAGTATTGTGAAGAAATGTGTGAATAAAAGTAGTATTAAAAAAGTAATGTAACATTACATTGTTTATTTGGGATCGTTTTTTTTAGACACTCCATTTTATACTTTAGAACTCTTTTCATAATGTTTCAAAGTTTTGAAATCTTATATTGCTATTTTGTTTTTCTAATTTTTTCCCTGAATTCTTTCTTAATCCACTCCTAATTCAAAAGGGTATTATTTGATTTCCATATGTTAAAATAATTTCTGATTTTGATCTTATCAATTTTTAATTTCCTTCTATTATTATTTAGTAAAATCTAAGAAGTTTTCTTTATCATTATGTATTTGCAAAGATTTGCTTTGTTTTCTTAAATGTGGTATATTTTATAGAAAGTTCCATGTGCAGCTAAGAATAAAGCTAATTTGATTGTTCATTGATAAAATATTCTATAGATGTCTGTTGAGTTCATTTTATTGATAGTGTATTTTAGGTCTGAAGAACCTTTACTTAAGTTATGCTTGGATGATCTATCTATTGGGAGACAGTCGTGTTGAAATCAGCGAATATTGTTGTATTCAACCTATGTGGTACATTTTGTCAATTAGTGTTTGCTTATATAAGTAGGTGCAGTGATATTTGGGGCATACATATTTACAATTTTATATCTTCTTTTTAAATAAATACTGTATTAATATTTTATATTTATTTTATTTATTTATATGCAGTGCTGAGAATCAAACCCAGTGCCTCACACATGCTAGGCAAGCATGCTCTATCACTGAGACACAAACCCAGTCCCTGTCATATCTTCTTATTGGTTTGACCCCTTGAACAGTATAAAGTTAACTACCTTCTATCTTCTGATTAATTTTAGATTGAAGTCTGCATTTTCATATGTGAGAGTAGCTGCTCCTACTTGACTTCTTCCTCCATTTTCATATTATAGTTGTTTTTCAAATTTCACCTTCAATTTAAGAATGGCTTTCCCTATGAAGTGAATCTCTTGTAAACAACATATGGGTTGGTCTTGTTTTTATAAATCCACACTGTTAAGTCTATGTAATTTACTTGGAAAGTTGAGATCATTCATATCACATATTTTATACAGAGATGATAATTTCTTTTTGTAATTTTTATTTATTTCTAACATTTTCACACTTGGCTTTACTTCACAAAACTGCTTTTCTAGTAGGAGTCAATCATTTGCTTTCTTTGAAATTTAGTTTGTATTTTCTCTTCATTAAACATTTCTTTAAATATTTGCTATACTGCCAGTTTAGTAGACATGAATTATTTTAGTTTATGCTTATCATGGAAAGTTTTTATTTTATCATAAATTATGAAGTATGGTTTTACAATCAATCTAAAAAGAGATGTGAAAGACTTCTACAATGTAAACTACAGTACACTAAAGAAAGAAATTGAATAAGGTTTAGAGGATGGAAAGACCTCCCATGCTCTTGGATAGGCAGAATCAATATTGTCAAAATGGTCATACTACTCAAAGTGCTATACAGACTCAATGCAATTCCAATTAAAATCCCAACATAATTCCTTATAGAAATAGAAAACATAAAATTTATTTGGAAAATAAGAGACTCAAAATAGCCAAAGCAATACTTAGCAAGAAGATTGAAGCAGGAGCCATCACAATACCAGATCTTAAACTATACTACAAAGCTATAGTAATAAAAATGGCATAGTACTGGCACCAAAATAAACATATAAACCAGTGGTACAGAATAAATGACACAGAGACAAATCCACATAAATACAGCTATCTTATACTAGACAAAGGTGCCAAAAATTTACATATAATTTCTTCTAAGATGCACATGGATCCTACAGTAAAATAGATCATATCTTAAGCTACAAAGCAACTCTTAGCAAATTAAAAAAAATAGAGATAGTGCTTTGTATACTATGAGATCATTATAGGATGAAATTAGAAATCAACAATAAAATAAAAAGATAAAGGGTACTCTAACACCTGGCAACTCAATAATATACCATGGAATGAACAATGGATAGTGGAAGAAATCACAATGAAATAAAAGAAAAACTTAGAAGTAAATGAGAATAGCAATACAACATGTCAAAATCTCTGGGACACTATAAGGGCAATTCTAAGAGGAAAGATGATTGCATTGAGCATATCCTTTAAAAGAACAGAAAGTTACCAAATAACCTAACATTACATCTCTAAGCTCTAGATAAAGAAGAACAAATTAACAACAAAGGCAGTAGAAGACAGAAAATAATTAAAATCAGAGCCAAAATCAATGAAATTGAAGCAAAAAATTTTTAAAAAATCAATGGAAATAAAAATTTGCTTCTTCAAAAAATTAAATAAAATTGATAAAAAATTATCCAAGCTTATGAAAAAACTTGCTACACAGATTCAATGCCATCCTGTTAATAGTTCAATGACATTTTTCATGGAAATAGAAAAAGTTGTCATGAAATATATTTAGAAAAATAAGAGGCCCAGAATAGCCAAAGCAATCCTTAGCAAGAAAAGTGAAGCAAGAGGCATCACAATACAAGACCTTAAGTTATATTATAGGGCTACAGTAACAAAAACAGCATGGTATTGGAACAAAAACAGGCAGAAAGACCAATGGAACAGAATAGAAGACATGAAGACAAACTCACATAAAGAGAGTTGTCTCACCTTAGGCAAAGTTTCCGTAAAAAAACATTGGAGTCAAGATAGCCTCTTCCACAAATGGTGCTTGGAAACTGGAAATCAATATTTAATTGAATTAAAGTTAACTCCTATCTCTCACACTGCAGAAAAATCAACACAGTGGATCATGGACTGAGGCACTAGACAAAAGTTCCTGTGCCTACTAGAAGAAAAAAGTAGAAGCCGGGCGCGGTGGCTCAAGCCTGTAATCCCAGCACTTAGGGAGGCTGAGACAGGAGAATTGCGAGTTCAAAGCCAGCCTCAGCAAGGGCGAGGAGCTAAACAACTCAGTGAGACCCTGTCTCTACATAAAACACACAATAGGGCTGGGGATGTGGCTCAGTGGTTGAGTACCCCTAAGTTCAATCCCCAGTACCACAAAAAAAAAAAAAAAAGAAAAAAGTATAACCAAATCTTCATCATGTTGGCCTAGGAATTGAATTCCTCAAGAAGACTCCTAAAGTAAAATAAGTAAGACCAAGAATCAATAAATGGGATGGTATCAAACCGAAAAATTTCTTCACAGGAAAGAAAAAAATCAAGAATATGAAGAAAGAGGCTACAAAATGGGAGAACATCTTTGCAACATCTATTGTAGAGCATTAATTCTTAAGATATACAAAGAACTAAACAACTGAACACCAAATAAACAAATAATCCAATGAATAAATGGGTAAAACAATTGAATAGGTACTTCATAAATATGAATGGCCAACAAATATATGAAAAAAATATTGAATACCTTTATCAATTACAGAAATGTCAATTGAAACTACACTGAGATTTAATCTCACTCAAGACAGAATGGCAATTATCAAGTGTATGAGTAACGAGAAATACTGGTGAAGATGTAGGGAAAAGAGTTCACTCATGCATTGCTGGTGGGACTGCAAATTAGTGTAACCACTGTGGAAAGCAGTATGGAGATTCCTCAGAAAACTTGGAATAGATCCACCATTTTACCCAGTTATCCCACTCCTCAGCATATACCCAAAAGATGTAAAATCAGAATGCTCAAGTGATCTGGACACATAAATATCCATAGCAGCTCAATTCACAATAGCTAAGCTAGTGATCCAACATAGGTATCCTTCAATATATTAATGGATAAAGAAAATGTGTATATATAATGGAATATTACTGAGCAATAAAGAAGAGTGAAATCATGGCATTTGCTGGTAAATTGATTGAACTGGAGATTATCATGCTAAATGAAATAAGCCAGTCCCTTAAACTCAAAGGTCAAATGTTCTCTCTGATATGTGAATGCTGACACACAGTAAGCATTGGGGGAGGGAAAAATAGAATTTCATTGGATAAGACAAAAGGGAATGAATGGAAGAGAGGGGAAATGGGAATAGGAAAGATAGTAGAATGAATCAGACATACCTTTTCTATGTTCAGATATGAATACATCACCATTGAAACTCCGCATTATGTACAACCACAAGAACGTGACCGTAATTGGAATAATTTGTACTCCATGTATGTATATTATATCAAAATATGTTCTACTGTCATGTATATATAAAAAGAGCAAATAAATTTTAAAAATCATCCAAGCAAACCAATCAAAAAAGAAAGAAATGTGAACATTAACAATGTAGTAGCTCATGAAGTAATTAAATAAGAATAAATCTTAAACAGACAACAATAAAAAAACAAAATAAATCTGAAAAAATCATAAAGCAGGAGTCACCTGCATACACCCTCAATAAAGCATGAATAATCATGTGCAAACATACACACACTGTCAAAAAAGTATACACACACACACAAAATGAAGCAACAACAGAAAGAAAAGTTTGTGGGCGTGGGATAGAGGTCAAAAATAGAAAGAGGAAAAGTGATGTGCAAGAAAAGAGAAGATTAGAATATAAGATAACTAAAGAGAATTAAAAGAGAAAAAGAATACACAGATCTAGTTGTTATATAATTTTTCATGAATTTAAAAAAACTTTTTAAAAAGAAACAAAACAATATTAAAATGAAGGAGAAAGTCACTATTTGGAATCTGAGCTGTTTAGAGGGCTGACATTAGCACCATTGAACTGAGTGTCTCCCTGGTTACCTAGCAAGAACCTGTCTCAACATTAAAGCAAGAATAGTCTGGGAATATGGCTTATTAACTTCTGCTTTATGATCTTTTCAGTTTTAATGGTTTAAATCAGTTTCTTATGTTCAATCTGCTCCTCCACAATAAACAAAATGAAAACAAAACATAATCATTATCATAAAGCAAATACAGAGAAAAAACATTAAAGGAAATAGGGAAAAGGTAGACAGGACTGATATTAGCAAGGAGAGAGAAGAAAGGGAAAGAGTGTCATAAAAATAGAGAAGACGAGTGAGGTACTAGATTGGATCCTCAGCACCACATAAAACTAAATGAATAAAATAAAGGTATTATGTCCACCTACAACTAAAAATAATTTAAAAAATAAAGAGTATTGTGATTATCTTCAATTAGTATAACTATCAATAAAAAGGCATAAGAATTAATTAAGGAATATAATTTCCAGTAGAGTGCAGGACTTTATCAAATCAATACATAAAATGATACCAGTAAAATAAAAAAAAAAACAGTAACATTAAAGAGTCAAAATATCTCTTGTTAATTTTCTGAGATGTAGAAAATGTTTATGGAGACTCCCTGTTTTGGATTACGTCTGATATTGTGAGGTGTAGCAGACATTGAAGCCTCCACAGTGTAAACTCACAATGTTTGTGGGTGTGTTAGCAGCATGTGTACGCGTCCACTCAGCAGTATGCTTATTATTAGATATTTATAGTCAAACTTTTGCTTCAAAGCCTTCCCTACACTAATGTTCCTGTGCGTCTGACATGCCAATCTCTACCTATCTTTCTCTCATATGAGTTTATGTGGCTAAAGACATTTTATGGTGTTCTTGGTCACCTAGAATTCTTAGAATGGTTTGATAGAAATTCCCTAGTGACTTCAGCCTTGGAAATGGCTTATCCTAGTAGCCAACTGTAAATACAAACCCTTTTGCTTCTTAGGGGTGGTTCTACTGGGTCTGAGAGACCCATCTTATTGAATTACTTCAGCTGAAGAATGTGCCTTGTTCTGCTCCTGAATGTGGTTTCTGGAGATGAGTTGTTCTGGAAGACATGGTGAATCCCATCAGGTGCAATGGGTGTGCTAACTTTCTCATTTCACCAGGGCAAACAGCCTGAAGATTTCACCCTGTTAGCCTTGCTTACTAATTCTTTGGAGTTGCAGCTTTCTGCTCTATGCAGCTACAGGGCTTTCTCTAAACAGAGTATAAACTTTCATGACTTCAACACTGTACAAATATTGTTCCTTTGTTTTCAGTATCATCTCCAGAATATTCTCCTGTGGAGAAATCCAAGTTTCTTCAAGTGTCTTCTTGAAACTGACAATGTTCAGATACTCAAACGATGTCCAACTCATGCCTAGCTTTTATGTTCAAAATGCAAAATTAAATTTTGTATATTACTTTACTATACCTTAGGTTTACTTATGTAAAAGGAAAGTTAAAATTAGAACCTGATTTATTAAGTAGTTATGAGGATTAAAAGAGAAATGGAGTTAAAATGTTTACAAAAGTATTTGATACATACTGAGCTTTTAGTAAGTGATTAATATTATGGATTCTTATTGCTTTAAGATAACCATGCATTTAAGTTGTATATATAAATATGCATATGCACATTTTCATCTCTGAATTTCCCACTGAAAAATGCAAATAGGTATTTATTTAACAGAATGAAATGTCTGGATATATAAAAATTTCTGTTCAAAAATATCTATTTACCAATAATCACATTATTTTCTGCATGAAACTCTTACCTTCAAGAAAAATCATATTCAAATTCTGTGTTTATTCATATTGCTATATTTGCATAAGGAATAAACTTTGTTTATTCATTAGGTACCCCCTGTTTGCTCCTTATTTAGAGGCCTGAACAACATTGTTACACAGGTATTTTATAGTTCAGTCATAGTCATGTAATGTACTTTAAAAAATCATTTTTCAAAAATTTGATGTTCAGGCTGTGTAACCATTATCATTTCAATTAATAATCTGTAGGTTGATCACTGAGCAGAATAATTTTGGGGTTCAACATAATAATTTAATAGAATTGAGCCTTTGGTAGACAAGTTACTGATTGATAACGGATCATTTAGCACTTAGAAAGGAGAAACATGTACTTTGATTTTGGTCACATTTAGTATACTATAAATAAATTATCTTTGTCATAATTTTAGACAATAATTAGAAGAATGGTTATAAATCAGTTTCTTAATTTTTAGTTTACTGCTTTTTTCTTATAATTAATTTTAATTCATTTATAGTGTAGTACTGTAAACTTTAAATACATTTTTAAAATGTAATTTATAGAAATTATTGTCACCAAGCTAAACAAAGATAAGAGTGTTGCAATTTTGTCATTCATTTTTTGTAACAAGCTTTGGATCATAGAATTGTATATCAAATAAATGTAGTTTGTGATATTAAATTGCCTATGAAATACAACTAGCCAAAAGACTAATTTTGTATTAGTTGATAGGGTCAACTGCTTTAAAAATGCAGATTAAAGAACTATTGGTAGATTGCATTACATCATTTAAATAAATAGTGGCAATTTGTCAATGTCATCTTAGTTTCTATATTTTCTTTGAAACATCAGGAAACAGTAATTCTGACTAAACTGACCCTTTCCTTCTTAAAATGTGATGACCTGTATCTTTTTATTCTTAGTAGATTAAGAGGAGACAGCCAACATCTCCATGAGGGGTTCTTTTTCCTGATGAGGATGTAAGCCACATGAGAAATTAGTCTAGAAAAATCAGTAAAAAGCAAAAGACGAAGTCAGAAAGGTAGTTTCAAAAGTTAGAGCCCCTAATAGGTATATTCCACACAGGAGCTGGAACTAGACAATAAGAAAATGTCTCCCATGGTTTATTTAAGGGTGTACATCAAAGGCAGGGATAAGATTTCAAGGGCAGAGTTTTGCTTCCTGCTATCTTGCAGTCAGCAGGTTGATTGGCCACTTGGCAGTTCTCACCTGTCTCAGAGGGGCTGTGCAGCTAGAGCAAGTCAGCTCATCTCCAGTGCTGTATGTGATCTTTAGCAGAGCTGAGGTGGAAGTTCAACTGCATCAGGTGGTCTATCCCTGTGGAGGTGCCATGGGAGTTCCCAATGTCAGACCTAACCCTTCACTGGCTGCAATGCCAATAGTCCACATACAGCCCAGTGATGGCTCTCTACAGTAGATAATGTTCATAAGTATTGTATTAATTATTACATTTATGCAACATTTTGAGAAAGTGGAATAAAATAGAAAATTTGAAAGCAATGAAGAGTTTATTGATGTAATCTAAACTATATTTAATACTGAAATGATATATTATAAAGATAAGACTTAATGACTGGATAAAAAATGAGTAATTTTAATAACTGATGTGGTATTACTCAGACGTTCTAAAATAGGAAGGAAATGGATTTTGTGGCAGACCTGTAAAATGGCCATTGTTACATGAATTTAGTACAAAGGGGTTAGTGACCTGAAAGGAGGATATGGAAGTGGTCTAGTTGAATTTGGATAAGTTACATAATAATTTAATTTTTTAAATTAGTAAATATGGAGGATAATAACAATACTGAGGTCTTATAGGCATTTGTGTGAACCAGATGAGATCATGAATATAAAACACTTATCAGAGTATCTCACAAATAAGTGCTCAAGAAGCATTAGTTTTAACTATTAGCATGTTTGAGAAGCAATGTAGCCTAATCTTTAGGTTTCATGGTCATGCTAAACTCGGCAAATTATTTAACCTCTTGTAAACTTAGTTTCTGATATGTAAAACATAGTAATGGTATCATATCTGCTTCATGGGATGCTTCTGAGGTTCAACTGATATGAATAACTTGACACATAAGCAAATACCAAAAAAATGTTAACCATTATAGGAAATGAGTAGTTATTTGATGTTGTTTAAGGAACACTGCTAACTTTGAGATTGTTATCAAAGGGAACTCTCACTTTAAACACCACATTCCTTGGCACTCTGAGCTTAAGAGTAATCATGGGTCTAGTTTATATGGCTTTTTATCAAAAGTGAGGAAGTACGTTGGAAACTCACAGACTGATAACATTGATAATTGTAAGAGAAACTCCCTTCTCATCCATCTATCCATACATTCACTGATTCACCATTACTGAGTACCTACTATGTAGCAAGGGGTATGATAACTTCTGGGACTACTGAAACAAATAATATTGTAGTTTCTGCCTTGAAATTGTAGTTTCATGTCCTAGAAGTTTTTACCTGTATATTTCAGTAAATGAGTTAGCAGAGAGCTTTACCTGGGAACATGGACAGGTAAGTTTTCATTGAACTGGTGGTGATTTCCATTCTAAAAAAATAAATGCAGGGAGACAAGTTTCATGTATGGCATTTCTTGTTTTATCTAAATTTCAAGACTTTGCCTTAAACTGTAGTGAAGTTTTAGGTGTCATTCAGGGACCTGAAGTGTGACTAAAAGAGGAGCTCATAGCCATTTCCCAGTAATATGTGGTTATTGGAGGGGGAGTGCACTAAATAATTAACTTCTTTAACTGGGTGATCCCAAGTGTGTTATTTATCTTCCTTTAATCTCAGCTTTATATTTAGGAAAATGAAGGTATTGATGCTAGTAAAATCTCATATGGTTGCTGTTATTATTGAATGAAATTATATAATAGTTCTTTATCCAGAAAGAATATTGAGATTAACTAAGGACCTTTTACAAAAATGTCAGTGACTGCTACTCATTCTCAAAGATTTTATTTAATTTTCTACTTGGGCTTTGAATATTTCGTAAAAAACATTTTTGTAATTCTAATAGGAAATCAGTGTTGAGAACACTTGAAATAGTGCAAAGAATGTGTTTAGTACTGAACCTGGAATCCATTAAATAATGTGTTAGGTGCCAATATTGCTAATATTATTTTTGTTTTGCTTTGATCAGTTTTGCTGGGGACTTATCAACTGTATCATTCTTTCTAAAAGATTGGACTTTTAACCTATCTTGATTTTGTATAACATATTCATTTCTACTTAATTATTTTGGTTTTTATATTTAATACTTATTTATACTTAATTTGCTCTGACTTAATTTTCTACAATTCTTCTTATCTAATATATACATTTAAGGTCAGAAATTTATTTCAGGGTATGACTTTAGATATATTCACACATTTTTATTACAATTATGCTGTCATTCAGTTCAAAACATTCCTTAATTTCCAGTACAATTTCTTACTTTATTGTATATTACTGAGAAGAATAATGTTTCAATTACAGTGATTTGGTGATGTTCTAACTTTTTTCTTATTGATTTCTGCCTTAATTCTTCTGTGGTTAAAAGCCAGTTTGTATGATTTTTATACTCTGAAATGGGTTGATGCTTTCTTTAATATTCAGAATGTGGTTGCAATTTATATTTGTTGGGTACACAGTTTGCTTATATTCAATCAAATATTTGATCATGTTGTTCAAAACTTCTGCATATTTCTTAATTTTTAGTCTGCCAATTATACCAGTTACTGAGAGAAATGTGTTAAATTATATGTTTTCCTTTTTTAAGTCACACATTTATGTTTTTTCTGTCTTTATTATTTTTGTTTTTTATTTGTTCCTATTAGTTATATGTGACAGTGCAATGTATTTTGATATATTATACTATATATATTTTATATACATATGTATGTGTATATATATGTATTTATATGTATATATATATATTTATTTATTTATATTGTATTTATATTGGTGCTTGGAATTGATCCCACTGGTGTTTCACCACTTAGCCACATCCACAACCCTTTTTTAAAAAATGGTTTTTAGTCATAGACAAACACAATACCATTATTTTATTTATTTATTTTTATGTGGTGCTGAGGATGGAACCCAGTGCCTCACATGTGCCAGGCATGCACTCTACTACTGAGCCACAAACTTGCCCCTCCTCAGCCCTTTTTTTTAATGCTTATTTTTTAGTTGTAGGTGGGCAGAATATCTTTATTTATTTATTATTATTTTTTTTATGTGGTGCTGAGGATCGAACCCAGGGCCTCACGTGTGCTAGGCGGGCATGCTACCACTGCACCATAACCCCAGCCCCCCTCCTCAACCCTTTGTAAAACAATATTTAGTGGCTGGGGTTGTGGCTCAGTGGTAGAGTGCTTGCCTAGCACGTATGAGGCACTGGGTTCAATCCCCTGCACCTCATAGAAAAACTAAATAAACAAAATAAAGATACTGTGACCATCTACAATTAAAATATTTAAAAGAATATTTAGAGACAAGTTCTCACTTGCATATATCTTAACTCCATGATGTAGGTACTATTTCCATTCTCATTTTATGAATGAAAAAATAAAGTTTAATTTTATTCGTACAATCTTAAAGTGGTCAATGTAAACTCAAACCATAGTGTTTCTTAATTCAAAACCCACCCTATTAACAACTATTTGTTACTTTGTGAAATTTAGTAAGTTAGTATAGATTTTAAAGGCGAGAACACCTGATTAGAAAGTAATCTAGACCTCAGACACTTACAAATTTGGGGTTTCGTAGCATCTGAGCTATAGTTTTTCTCTTAGTATTTCTTTGGTTCTCAAAAGCTCAGTTCACGTTTTGTATCTTTCATGGGGTTTTCTATACTGCCAGCTTAGGCAAAGTATGAATAAAATTGAAGGAAATAACAGAGGCAGTGGTGCACCAGAGAAAAATGTCAGTGGAGGCAAATATTTCAGTTTGCCTTTGATTGTAATATTTCTAATTTAAAATCTTTAGCAAGTAACTTCTCCATAAGTCTCCTTATATGTAAAATGGTAAGGAAAAATGAAAGGTTACCAGAATAATTAAATACATTAATACACAACATGATTTTTAAGAAGAATTCCTGGCTGAGAAAAATATTCACTAATATTGTTTTCTTTTAATTTTCTCTCCCATGGTGTTCATTGAGATTAAGATCTTTAGGAGCAATGTCTGTGGTTTAAGTGTTATATACATTTCCAACACTTAATTTCTTTATTGGACCTAAGGGAGCATTCATTAATTTTGGTTGAAAGTTATGATATAGAGCAGGAATAAACAAATCATTAAAAACATAACTGGATTTCAAAAGAGAATGAGTCTGTTATTAGGTTCATATTATACATTTTGTTAAATAATAATTTATGCCAGAAACTCAAGTAGAGAATAGCTAAAGTTATAAATTATTGACCTTTAATATTTTCTAAGAGTTTCCATATTCATTGACACTTCAATGTTCAGTACAACCATGTGTGGAAAGTGCAGAAGTAGTTGTTATATCCATTCTATATATGAGAGAAATTGAGGAACATTGCAATTTTATGATTTTTCCTTAAGAATACATTGTAGCAAAGCAAGACTTGAAACCAGATATTATTTTCCATTCACTCCTCACATTTACTATCTTATCAACTTTTACAAATTTAAAAATAATCAAATAATTTATCTCTCAGATGCTATGTTCTGCACTCTTATCTTTGTCATGTATTTTTTAAAATGAGGAATACATGACATAGAGTAAAATCCACCCTTTACATTATACAGTTGTATGAATTTTGACTAATGTATATACTTATGTAAACACCAACACAAGAAAGAAGTAGAGCATTTTTGGAATCACAGAGTCCCACATACTGCCACTTCACAGTTAATAATCTTTTCTCTCTCACTCATAAGTGGAATCAAACAGTGTACAGTCTTTTCAGTATGGCTTCTTTCACTCAATATAATGCATGTAAAATTTATTCATGCTGCCATGTGTATCAAAAACTAATGTACTTTATTGTTAGTGAAGTGTCTCTTTGGTCCTTCCCTGGATTTTTTTTTCAGATTATTGAGCTCAGAGTATTATTTATACATCCAGGATAAAAGTATTTTGTCAAATATATTTTTGCTAATATTTGCATCTAGACTGACTTGTCTTTTCACTCCCTTAATGGCATGTTTTGCAGAAAACATAATTTGTTTTGTTAAGACCATTTGATCATTTTTTCTTTTATGGATGATTCTAAATTTCTATGCAAGTATCTTTGATTAATTAAAGGTCCTAAATATTTATTCTTAAACATCTTTTTAAAGTAATAAATGCTTTAGGTAACTAAGAATATTTCTGTTCTTTTAAATTTATTTAACAGGTATCCTAGTTAGGTTACATCATTTCAGAAGATATGAAAAAAATTAACCAGGCATAAAGGATTGAATTCAATGGCAAAAGAATGACTTATCTGTTTACAACTACTTGGCAATTCCCATATGAATCTGTGGCAGAGATCTCTGTAAATTTTACTAGGATAGTCAAGAAGCTTATGAAGTCACTTAAAATAAGCTAGTATGTTTATTGAGTTGTTTGAGTAATTAGTTTGTTTCAAGCAATGTGTACATGCACACTTTGATTTGATTTCTAGTCAACATAAATGACTAAATAAATATGAGTACTTAGATACAAATCTGATCAAAATATTTAATTTTATAGCTGCAAGTAAACAATATATATCTTATAATAAATACCAATTTTCTTTCAGAAATAACTTTAGTTTTATGTGATTTTTGGTTGTATATGTAACTGAATATCAAAAGATATAGACTAGGCTCACTAAATATGTTTTTCCATATTTCTGCAAAGTTATCCTTTCTTCTCCCTAAAACTTACCCTCTCCACTTACCTTAGGCTACAGAGAAAAGTGAATCATGGTTAATTGACTTCAAAGTGTTTACAGAGGTTGGAACAGGAAAACTAATCCCTAGCTGTATAACTCTATTTCTCCACTTCTGACTAGAGAATGACCCTCCTTTATCAAGGGTGGTCATGCACTTCCAACAGAGAAAGTTTTGTGAGATTTGTACCTGGGGCAAAAATTTGTGGAGGGGTTACCTGCTTCACCAGCATGATCATTCCAATCAGCTCTGGAGATCAGTATAGAGACAGATGCCCCAGCTAGATCAACTGCATATCCAGGCAGTCTTTCAGAAGGCTGAAATTATCAATTCCATAATAAATTTGTGATCTGTGATATGTACGTACATTATCATAGCATTAGCTACATAATTAAGGTTGGATTTAACAAAAGACATGTAAAGTATCTCACAAAGTAAATATATATATACATATGTATGTGTGTGTGTGTGTGTGTGTGTGTGTGTGTGTAAAAAAGTCAAAGAATTTTGAGTGATTGGCACCTGGTGAAAATTGTCAGTGAGACAAAGGAATGTCAGTTGTTATTGTTGCTCATTTGAGGAAAACTAAATCTCCGAATATTCTGCTTTTAACCATGAACATGAGGAGTTCTAGGAGTTCCACTCCATTTTCCTAGAATAATTAAATAACAGAGAAAAATGTGACTTGGTGATCAACCTCACATCCTAAGATTTTTTTTACGTGTACAATCTAAGACTTGAGAAGGGAATTGAAGTCAGGTCTAAAATCTAGCCCTTCCCATTGTCCATTATATGTACTCCTACCTTTATCATCCTGCCTTACTACTGCTATGAAATATCATGTTACTGAACTTAGTAAGTGCTGGCTGAGTGATAATCACTTTTGAATGCAACTTCAATGTTTCTTGAAGTGAAAAAAAGATACATGTCTCAGCTGAGCATGGTGGTGCACACCTGTAATCCCAGCAGCTTGGGAGGATGAGGCAGGAGGATTGAGAGTTCAAAGCCAGCATCAACAAAAGCAAGGCACTACGCAACTCAGTGAGACACTGTCTCTAAATAAAATATAAAATGGGGCTGGGGATATTGCTCAGTGGTCTAGTGCCCCTGAGTTCAATTCCCCACACCCATAAAAAAATACATGTTTCAGAAATGTTTATTTTTTAATGCTATGCTCACAGACATAGCAAAGTGCTTAAAAACTGAGTTAAAGTTACATTTCTGCCTTTCTGGAACACAGTGCAGCTTGATACTGTGCATCAACCATTGAAACAAAAATTATGGCAAAGATTTTAACAAGCAAAACCAATTTTGTGTTGTTAATTGGATTATTTCAGACAAGATCTCTTAAATGATGCAGCAACCAAGAAGCAGAAAATCAGATTATAAGGGCCAACTCATCCTACACACATACAGAATATTTCTGCTTCTAGTAGGATGTAAATATCTTGTCTAGTGTTTTTCAACATATCTTGTACAAAACAGTAATTCTTTGGAAATTTAATAATTATTTTTGGAATGGTAAAAATTTTTTCAAGTCAAATAAACAGTGGAAATATTGTGTTATTCAAAGCTAATAAGGATTCTTTATCATAACATCTCTCAAAAATGTTCCCTAAAGTAGCTATAATCTAGGTGAATATGGTATGGATTATATTCATCAAGTATTATGAAAAATTATGGAGAGGTCTAAGCAAGGGAATAATTTCAGGGAGACCAATTAAGAGAATATTAAAATAGTATAAGCAAGAGTTAATGGTGGTGTGGATAATGGCAATATAAATGTTAAGATGTGGTCAATCCTTAGGTATTTATTGAAGCAATATCCAACAAAATTCACTACAGAAAAAGGTATAAGGTATGACTGCCAAAATCACAAAGATTCATTAGGCTTTATACCTAAGCTATTGGTGAATGGTGATGTTGTTGGTACAGGGAAGATTAGAGTAGGTATGAAAATTTTTATTAGAAGGGAGAATCAGAATCAAAATTTTATATTTGTACATGTTTAATTTGAGATTTCTATTAGACGTCCAGGTACTAAGGCCAAATAGGCATTTGGAAATATAAGTCTGAAGGTCAGAAGAGACTTGAAGTTGGAAATAGACATTTTGGAATAACTATTGTATAAGTGGATTTTAAAAGGCATGGCATTATAATGAATCACCTAAGGAGAGAGTATAAACAAAAAGATTAAAATATTAATCATTGAAATACTCCAACATTCAGAAATCATGGAGGGGAAGATGTGTCAATAAATTATAGGAAATATAGTGGACAATAAAATTATACAAAGACAAAGAAAGTTTAGTGTGTCAAACTTTAGTCAAAGTGTTTTTTTTAGAGAGAACCATTTGATCCTTTTATACAAATGCTGCTGAAACATTTATGAACATGAGGGCTGATATTTGATCATTTGTGATTTGTAATTCCATGGTTTTTGAGAAGTACAGTCTTGATGAGAGAACAAAATCCTGATTATAGTATGTTTGAGATAGATGAGAAGATGAGTAAAATGAGATTGTGAATATAATCCACAAATTTAAATTTTTTTCTGTAAAAAGGAGATACATCAGATTAGAAGGAGCTAAGGACAATAACAAAATTACAACAATTTTGTTTGCTTATGAGAAATATCATCCAGAGGAAAAGTGATACAGAAAGAACAAAACAAAAAGTGACAGCCTTGAACAATACTGAAGAGTTGGCTTTAGTCAGAAAACTAGTTTTATCCTAGCTACCAGGAAGTGACCCAGAGTACATATTTACATATGCAAGTAAGTAGGTATACTTAAAGGTAAAAAAGGTTAGTGCTCTTTTGATGTCGTGTATCTCCTCAGAATTATAGGTCAGAAGACAGAAATGGGAGAAGAGTAGGATGTACTGGAGTACTGAAAAGAAAAAAAAAAGTGAAAAAACCATCTTTGGAGTGGGAAGATACATTTTCTTGGGCAGGATTTGGTATGGTGTGGCTTGTGGACCTATATGGCCACTACCCATTTTGTAAAAGTTTTATGGGCAATCAGTGGCTGCTTTACAATAGCAAATCTGAATATTTTTAACAGAGACTACTGACTTATAACCCTTAAAATATTTCTTATTAGATCCTAAATAAAGTCTTTGCTAACTCCTAGGGTAGTGACATGTAGTAGAAGCTTTAAGAAGTGATTTCACTTATAATCAAAAGTAGTCAAAATTATAGAAACAGCAATTACAATGGTGGTTTCCTGGGGCTAAGGGGAGGTATTGATGTGAATTTGCTGGGGCACAATGGGTATTGTATTTTAGTCACAAAGGATGTAAAAGTACTAGAAATCTATTGTTCAATAATGTACATGCAGGGAATAATACTGAGCTATGCATGTTAAAAGTTGTTAAGATTGCAGATATGTTATATATATATATATATATATATATATATATATATATATATATATATATATATATTTTTTTTTTTTACCACAATTGAAATAATAAAAACACAAAAGCGTGGTACAGTTAAATGGGATTAGATATCCTTATTTGATTTAAGAATTGCATAGAAGGCATAAGTGTAGGTAAACTGAAAATAATTTCAATGATTTAAATTTGATAAATTGTATATAGGACAAGGAGAATGAATGGCTATATATGAAGTAAATAAATAGATTTTTGGCAGAAAAATGTTAAAAAGCTTAGAGTCCATGGTATTGGAATGGTAGTATTAATCTTAGAAGGGACCCCCTTTGTGATACTTCAAAAATGACACAGCATACAGATAAATTTTGTAAGCGTTGTTAATCAATAGATAATTGAATAAAGATATATGGATATTTGGTAGAGACAAGTAGCACTTCTCTTTTTGTTTTTAGATAATGTTTTAAGGTTATACATATCTATGGTGTGCAATGTGATGTTTTAATATATGTACACATTGTGTAATGTTCAAATCAGAATAAGCATATCTTTATCCTCATTTACCATTTTTGTATGAAAACATTTGAGATTCTTCCTTTCACCATATATAGATAGATATAGATACATCTTGTATAATTATCTATAACATATATACATATATATAATATATACATATAATTATTAGCATTACTCTACTATGCAAAAGAACATTTAAATGAAATTATAGTGTTGAATCACAGGAATCTGTCTTCAGTTCTGTACCATTTGGCACTGTTTTCAAATACTTTAAGATAAGTCTGAGGGTCATATAAAACTAAAGGATTCAGTGTTTTTCTGGAATCATGCCTGGTAAACTCAATCTGAAGAAAATAAAATCACTTTCAGTTATATATGGATTTCTGAAAATACCATATTTGTTATCTTTTCATAAAAACAAGTAGGTATATATGATAACATATGCCAATTGAGAAAAAAAATTAGTTTAGAAAATTCTGTATGGATACTATCATTTCAATTATTTAATTTAAATTGAAGTGACTAGACTAAGAAGAACAATGTAACCTTGAAAACTAAAATGATATCATTTAAAGCTTTATCTTTATCTATGCAACATGGGTTTTGTGGGCTTCTTTCTTGAAGGATTTGTTTTTTTTCCACATAACAAATGTTCTTTGAAAATCCTACTTAATTGTTCCTACTGATACAGCTATCTGGGTATCTCAGTAGTGTGAAGAGGAAATGACTCATAGAACAAATTAAAATTGGAGTTCAATGGGCAGACTTTAATCATTCCATGAACTTCCTCTATAGGATTCAAAATTCTGTATATTCTTGTTGTGGAAAAGTCTGTGAATTTTATAAGAATTTTAGATGACACTTCTCCACCTCTCACACAAAATTATATAAAAGCATAACTGCTCCAAACATATTGGTAGTTATTTCTTTGTAGCCTATTTGTGTCTAGCACTCAAAATTTTTCACATAGATTAAGAAAAATATAGAAAACTGTATATGTGAATTTTTATGGAATGTTTCTGATGGTCTTTGAAATATCGTTTGTAAGTTTATTTTTATATTACATAATGTCATTTTGAAATATAGAAAATATTGTACTTCCAGGAATAAAAAAAAGCTGTTATGCATTGCTTTGGGATACCAGCATGGTCTTAAGTTATCAAGATTAAATCAGAATTTGAGTATCCTTGCCAATCAGTCCTATATTCATTTAGGAACTGCTGTAGAAAAAAACAAAAAGGAGAAAGGGAATTTTAACTTCTCATACATGAACAACAATGTATCCTGCAATGTCTTTCACATGGAGTGGAAAGAGAAGATCCAAGGAGCAAAAGGGAAAAGGGCAGGAGTTCTGGAAGTTATTATACAGTACTTTGTTTTATAAGAAAGTAATATCAGGTTACCATGGAGCACTGTTGATAAAACATGGAGGAAGGGGACACCCCTTTAAAACTAAATTGGTTCAATCAATCCTGGCAGTAATCAGTGTAACAGATGTCACAGCCCTATCACCCACATATCCCAGGAGTGACTAGGCTTTTTTTCCCATACAAAGCTTATAGTCCCAGTCATCTGACTAGACTAGATATGTTTAATAGGTCCTGACAGGAGCATCCCTGATAGCTTTATAATCAACTCTAACCATATACTGAATGTTATTAGTGTTTTAATTGATTACCATTAAGAGTTTTAAGCTTTATTTTCAGCAAAATATTTCTAATGTGTTGATGTGGCTTCATGGGTGGTTTACAGAGAAAATTAGCTGAAATTATTTTATCTTTTCAATCTTAATATCTGCTCAGTTTGCCTAGTATTTTACATTGTAACTCTCAGAGAGCTGTTCTTCAGAGTCTCTATTTCCAAAAAGGTAATACTAATCACAGTCTTTTAAATTTTATTTTAATTGTATTAAATTTTAGTTTAATGCAGTTAAGTTCATATGAATCCAAATTAATCATTGAAACAAAAATGAGCTAATTCATAATACTAAAAGCAACAACAAACTATAATAATATGTAGATTATAGGGATAACTTCAAAAAGATTACAAGATATGGGTCATTTATAAATGAGTTGTGGAAAGCAAAATATAAACTTGACTTTAACTTCTACTTCACTGCTTGAGCAACCACTCATTGTATTTATATGCATTTTTTGTAATCAGCAAAGTACAACATCTCCTCATAAGAGGCCCATGAAGGAAGTAGAATGAGAATTAAATGTCCTTAAGGTCAGTTCTGGCATGGTTTCCGGAACATAAAAAGAATTTGGTAATTGTTTGATAAAATAATAATTAGGTAACAATAATAACGTTACCAGAAGACATACATTCTGTGTCTTTGCAGAAGGATATCTTGAAAGCTATTGCTTCTGAATTAATTTCTTACTTCTTATGTATGTTTATACCAGATTTGAAATAAATTCCATTAGAACAAAAATGATGTCTACTATCTGGGTGTCTCTCCAACAGATTCTATGACAATGCTTTGAATAGGATGAGCACTCAGTAGACCTTGCTGATCTTACTTAAGATAGTCTATAAAGACAACACCCTTTTATGTGGTTTTCAATAAACATAAGTAGTTGAAACTTGGGGCTGGAGTTGTGGCTCCGTGGAAGAGCACTTACCTCACACGTGTGAGGCACTGGGTTCAATCCTCAGCACTACATAAAAATAAATAAGTAAAATAAAGGTATTATGTTTATCTATAACTAAAAATATTTTTAAAACTAAGTAGTTGAATCTTGTAAAATGTAAGATAAAGATGTGACAAATATATTTATGAATTAAGGTCATTTGATTCTTTCATCAAGAGTTAAAATTATTTCTTCTCCTTTAGAAGTAAACATTTGACATCTTTGCCTTTTAACTGGCTTCGGATGATAAAAAAATCCTTACAATGAATTGTCAGAGGCAATGATTTTTATATTGTTATTGCCTAAAATTAATAGCAGTATTTATATATAAATTTCAAAACCTTAATTTTGTCATTCATCATCTATTTCAGATACTTCCATATTAAAATACACATTTACTTGAATATGAATACTGATATAGAGGTGGTGTTTAAATACCACACTGATACAGCAAAGTTACTCCAAAACGAGCTTTTAATGTAAACCATTGAATTTTAACATTGAGACTCTTTAGCATAAATACATATTAAGTTTCACAGTAGAAGCAAGGACTGCTTTTCTTAATGTGACTTACAATAAATCATTTGAATCCAAAATAAATTAAAATGATGGTATTTTCTGAACAAGCTGCTCTATAAATTCATCCATATGTAAAAATGCAACTGCCATTGCTAGAAAAAGAGTATGCTTTATTATTTTCTCCTCTTTGGCCCTAAAAGGAAGAAAGAGGAAAAAAAATCTTTATTGTATTAAAAAAAAAAACCCTTTGCACTTTGACATAAGTCCTTCAAGCCAAACTTCTTTTAGATTGAAACAAACTTAAACCATATTTAATTTCACAAAAGCAAAATGTGCTGAACATGTGGTTTTTAAAATAGAAGCATGTGCATCAACTGTTCTACGCGAAGATTCTTTCTGAGAAAGGTCTCTGGGGAAAGTTCATTACCCAAAGCCAGGGAGCACAGGAAAAGGGTGAAACAAACTCAGATCAAGCTTTCCCAAAGTGGATGGCCCAGGCGGAGGCATAAGTGATATTTAATATGCACGCCCAGGGGCTCCTGTTGAGTGCCCTGTTTGGTAACCCGGATCAGGATGCTTGTTTAGTGGATAAAAGTGAAACTTTAGAAATTGGCAGGAACTCTTTTGCTTGGCCACCTGTATTCTCAGCCAGAGATGGTAGAAGGGATTTTAAACAAGCACACATTTCAAACTTTGTTCTGTTTTGCTTTCTTAAAACTTTCTAGTTTCAAAGGAGCCATTTATAAAGGTGCCACTTTAGTGATGTGTTGACAATACTTAATAGTCATTTTGGTATAGTTCATATTTTTTCTTTGCATTGCTAAGAAAATACGTTTATAAAGATGTAAATACAAACTGAGGGGAAAGTATACGTTATCTTTTCTTCAATAGCTGAGGTGAATTGCCATATGAATGGATGTCATTGTTGCAGACTTTTGACTATCAATAATACTATTTACATCTAAAATAAATACTGTGAACTATGAAAGTCTGCAGAGTCAATCAACAGCGGATATTAGCACTTCAAGGAAGCCATCTCTTTCAGCCTGGAAAAAAAAAAGATTGGTCTGCGAATTTTGACCTAAGAATATAATAACATCTTTCTAGATCTCATTATTCCTAGATCTCATTATGCCCATTTAAGGCCATCTGAGGCCCAGTATGATGAAAGAGTAGTACAAATTTATGACCCTGTAGATCTAGAAATAGCTCTTTGGATATTGATTTGGATTAGTAGATTTACTGCTAATCTAAATATTGTGGGCCAAATTCTGCCTGACATATCTGTATTGTGAGTCTCTGAAAATTGTAGCAAATTGAGCTTTTGAAGGGCTGATAGAAACTTTTATGCTCTAAGCGTAGTCTGCATTGCATTTTGCCATCAAGTATATTTCTTCAGATATATTTTCCTCCACATTTGTAATGTCAGCCTCCCTGCTGAACATACACACACACCCCATGGTAATGAGCATTGTCATCAATAAACATAAATAGGTCATATATCCTATTCTAAAAAAAAGCAAATTTTTAGACAAATTTGTGTGTAAAGATAGCATAAGCTCTTTTTATCGATTAAATGAGACAGAAAACTATTTAGACAAAGAGCAAAGGAAAAGTGGAAAAAATATTAAATAACACACTACTCGTGGTCTTACCTATTCTAAAAGATAATTTGGACTGTTTGTTAGTTTTTTTTCCTTACACATTTTTATTGGTATATTGTAGTTGTATAAAATGATGGGATTTGTTGTTACATATTTTTACATTCATGATAACTTCATTTTATTACAAACTATACTCGCACTTTATCCCAGATGAAACTGTGTTATCTCAACAAAGAATATTTCAGTAGAAACAATGGAAGTTTGCATTATAAGGTAATAAATTGTTCAGTGCCCAGGTAGAGAAATCTAAAAAAATAATATGTATGGTATGAAGCAAGCATTTTCACTTTTGATACTTGTCAAAGGTTTATCCATGAGGAAACTATCTAGAAACAATATTTTGCATGGATTTCTATTAAATCACATGCAACTGCAAATTTGTACACTGGCAGTCAATTATTTGAGAATACTCTTTGGAGTTGTGATTTTTTTTAAATTAGTGTGTCCCTGATATGAAAATCTATGTGACACTATATTTACCTGTTATGTGATAAGTTACATTTCACGATATAATAATATGGAGAAATTAGAAGACAAATGTCAGTAACCATTAAATATGGCATATAAAATGATTCAGAAATTATGTGTATCATTTAAAATTGGATGACACTAATTCTGGTAAATATAACCCTGTCAGCAACTTATCTGACAAATGAATCTTGCACTAATATTAATAATGGTATCATGATTTGAATCCTCTACTATGTGCCATGCTTTTTACATAAATTAGTATTTATCTTCACAAAACAGGAAGAGATAAGTATACTTATCTCCATTTGCCATATAAGGAAATTAGGCTCAGAGAAAATAACTTACTCAGGGATCAAAGTGGAAAAAATTTAAACCTAGATATATCTATTTCTAAATACACACACATACACACACACACACACACACATATATATATATGTATATATTTTGATACTGGGGATTGAACTCAGGGTTACTCGAACACTGAGCCACATCCCCAGCCTTATTTTGTGTTTTATTTATTTTTAATTTTATTTTATATTATTTTTTGACAGCAGAATGCATCTTCACTTATTGTACACAAAAGCAACACAACTTTTCATTTCTCTGGTTTTACACAAGGTTGCATCACACCATATTTTCAGTCATATACGTACCTAGGGTAATGATATCCATCTCATTCCACCATCTTCCTGCCACAATGGCCCCTCTCCTCCTCACTTTCCCCTTTGCCCAAAGTTTCTTCATTATCCTCCCCATTATGGATCAGCATCAACTTATTAGAGAAAACATTTTTGCCTTTGTTTTTTTGGGGGGTTAGCTTACTTTGCTTAGCATGATATTCTCCAACTCCATCCATTTACCTGCAAATGCTGTAATTGTATTCTCTCATTGCTGAGTAATATTCCATTGTGTATATATACCATAGTTTCTTTATCCATTCATCTATTGAAGGGCATCTAGGTTGCTTCCACAGTTTAGCAATTGGGAAGTGTGCTGCTATAAACATTAAAGTGGTTGCATCACTATTGTACGCTGTTTTTAAATCTTTAGGGTATAGACCAAGGAGTAGGGGTCAAATGGTGGTTCCATTCCAAGTTTTCTAAGGAATCTCCATACTGCTTTCCAGATTGGTTGCACCAAATTGCAGTCCCACCAGCAGTGTAGGAGTGTGCGTTTTCCCTCAAATCCTTGCCAGCACAAAATGTTGTTTGTTTTCTTGATAACTGCCATTCTGACTGGCGTGAGATGAAATCTTAGAGTAGTTTTGATTTGCATTTCCCTAATTACAAGAGAGGTTGAACATTTCTTCATATATATTTTTTGATTGATTGTATATCTTCTGAAAGGTGTGTGTTCAGCTCCGTAGCACATTTATTAATTGGATTGTTTTTTTTTCTTGGTGTTGTTTTTTGAGTTCCATATATATCCTGGAGATTAGTGCTCTATCTGATGTGTATGTGCCAAAAATTTGCTTCCAAATTGTAGACTCTCTATTTACCTCACTGATTGTTTCTTTTGCTGAGAAGCTTTTTAGTTTGAGTCCATCTCATTTGTTGATTCTTGATTTTATACCTTGAACTTTAGGAGTCTTCTTAAGGAAGTCAAGACCAAATTCAACATAATGAAGATTTGGACCTACTTTCTCCTCTGTGAGGGTCTAATTCCTAGGACCTTGATTCACTTTGAGTTGAGTTTTGTGCATGGTGAAAGATAGGAGTTTAGTTTAATTTTGCTGCATATGGATTTCCAGTTTTCCCAGCACAATTTGTTGAAGATGCTATCTTTTCTCCAATGTATATTTTTGGCACCTTTGTCTAGTATAAGATAGCTGTATTTATGTGGATTTGTCTATGTGTCATCTATTCTGCACCATGGGTCTACATGTCTATTTTGGTGCCAATACTATGCCATTTTTGTTGCTATAGCTTTGTAGTATAATTTAAGGTCTGGTATTTTGATGACTCCTGATTCACTCTTCTTGCTATGTATTGCTTTGGCTATTTTGGGTCTGTTATTTTCCAAATGAATTTCATGATTGATTTTTTCTATTTCTATAAGGAATGACATTGAGATTTTAAATGGAATCATATTGAATCTGTATAGCACATTGGGTAGTATGGCCATGTTGACAACATTGATTCTGCTTATCCAAGAGCATGGGAAGTCTTTCCATCTTCTTAGGTCTTCTTCAATATCTTTCTTTAGTGTTCTGTAGTTTTCATTGTAGAGGTATTTCATATCTCTTTCTAGATTGATTCCCAAGTATTTTACTTTTTGAAGCTATTGTGAATGGGGTAGTTTTTCTAATTTCTCTTCCAGAGGATTCACCACTGATGTATAGAAATGCATTTGATTTATGGATATTGATTTTATATCCTCCTACTTTGGTGAATTCAATTATTAATTCTAGAAGTTTTCTGGGAAATTTTTTGAATCCCCTTAATATAGAATCATGTTGTTGGCAAATAATGATAGTTTAAATTCTTCTTTTCCTATTTGTATCGCTTTAATTTCTTCCAGCAATGTTTAAGTGTACCTTTTTCTCCACATCCTTGCCAGCACTTATTGTTGCTGGTATTTTGGATAGCTGCCATTCTGACTGGGGTGAGATGAAATCTGAGGGTAGTTTTGATTTGCATTTCTCTAAATGCAGATTTTTATTGTTGTTTTTCATTTCCTCCGTGTGAAATATTTTGCCAAGAATGTTCTATAGTGCAGGGTTTCTTGCTGTAACTTCTTTTAGCTTTTATTTATCATGGAAAGTTTTTATTTGTCATCAAATATGAAGCTTAATTTTGCTGGATATAGGATTCTTTGTTGGCATCTATTTTCTTTCAGAGCTTGTTATATATTGTTCCAGTATCTCCTGGCTTTGAGGATTTTGGTTGAAATAATTGGTTGAGATACAAATTGGTCTTCCCCTATATGTAATCTGTTTCTTCTCTTTTGCAGCCCTTAAAATTCTACCCTTATTCTGTATGCTAGACATTTTCATTACAGTGTGTCTTGTAGATCTGTTGTAATTCTTTACTTTGGTGTCCTGTAAGGCTCATATATTTGATTTTCCAATTCATTCTTCATGTTTGGAAATTTTTCTGATATTATTTTATTGAAGAGGTTGTGCATTTCTTTGGTTTGTATCTCTGTGCCTTCCTCTATCCCAATAAATCTCAGGTTTGGTCTTTTGATGTTATTCTATTGTTCTTGGATGTTCAATTCATGGTTTCTTAACATCTTCACTGTGTAGTCAACTTTATTTTCAGGATTATATATTTCAACTTCATTGTCTGAGGCTCTGTTATCCATGTGATCTAATCTGTTGGTGATGTTTTCTATTGAGTTTTTTATTTTGTTTATTGTTTCCTTCATTTCAAGGATTTCTGTTTACTTGTTTTTTCCACACTGATGTATGGGAGATTTAGCTTTAAAATGATTTTTGACAAAAACACAAAATATTTTAATCATGACATACTATACTTTAACATGTTATGTTGCCAGTATGTCACCATTCTATGTTCTTGATATGGGATGTAATGCCTTGTTCAATTTTAGTACATTTCCTAACAAAAGTATTTTAAATAAAAACTAATAATTGAATTACCTTGACCTCCATCGCTTATTCTATAAAAAACATCAAGTCATGATTAATGCAACATTTAAATGTTTAAGACTTGAAGTTCTGAAATACAAGAAAACATAGGGGCACACTTCAAGAAATGGTACAGACAATGATTTACTGATTAGGGTGTGAAAAGTGCAGGAAGCATCATCTGCACAACAAAGGAAACAAAAGAGAGAAGAGATTATCTACAGCATGGGAGAAAATATTTTCCAACTATGCATCTGATGTAAGATTAATATTCATAATATATGAGGAACTCAATGAACTTAACAAAAATAAAGTGATCCAATTAAAATGGGAAATTATTTTAATATACACTTTGCAAAAGGAGAAATATGTGAAACATGCTCAATATCACATCAAGGAAATGCAAACCAAATCTACAATAAGAAACCAGCTCAACTTAGATATAATGGCTATCATTTCTAAAATGCTAGAAAGGATAGGGAGGAAAAAAGAAACTATACAGTGTTAGCAGTAATGTGAATTAGCATAGTCATTATGGAGAACAGTATGGAGTTTCCTCAAAAAAATAGAAAAAGATATACTGTATGATCCAGTTAATTATCTGTGAATATCTAAAGAAAATAAAATATGCATATCAAAGTTATACCTGTATGCCCATATTTATTTCAGCATTATTTATTATATTTATTTCAGCATTATTCAGCTAGCTTAAGATATAAAATTAAACTTGATACCCATCAACTGATGAAAGGATAAAAGAATTGTGATATATATACACAATGGAGTATTATCAGCCATAAAGAAGAATATAATCTTATCTTTTGTTTCAAAGGAAGGAACTGGAGTACTTTATATTAAGTGAAATAATCTAGATAGAAAAAGACAAACATTGCATGTTGGCTCTCATGTAGATCTCAAAAATGTCAATGAAAAGGTAGGATAGTGATTGGGAGGGAGTATGGGAAAAATTCTTGTGAGTTAGAAGATTTTGTTTTAATTAGTGCATGTTTATACTTATATGGAAATATCAGACTGAATCCTGTTAATATGTATAATCGATATGTTTTAACAAAACATTTTAAAATGAACCAAGAAAGTACTAATGACAAATACTATAGCAGATTTTCCTCAGCAATATAAACTAAATAAAATTGAGATAAAATTGAGATATTGTTACAATTTTCACGATAAGTATTTGCCTGTGAATTCAAAATTTATGATGTAATAAATACATTCACATGACTTGGGACTGTTTATATAATAATTATTCATGAAATAAATGTTAAATAAATGTTTTTTAAACTGAATCCATTAATTTCCATGAAATTGAGAAAGTGAAAATAAAAATGAATAATGCAATTTTAAGTATATATATATTTGTGTGAATTGAGTTTGTCATTATTTTATCATTAATGAGAACATATAACTCCCCTGAATGTTAGATTCTTTACTGATAAAATTAAAATGACATTATCACCTACACTAGAATCATTATAAAATTTACTTGAAATAATATATATAAAGCACCAAAACATTGTATAATGAAGTTCTATGAATATAGCAAAAATGATGACCCTTGCTCCTTGTAAGCTTTTAGGTTATATGAGTTTTCCTATATTTGAAAAATTCTCTCAACTCTTAGTATACATTGAAGGAAATTTTAAATTGAAACTCATGCCAGATATAAGTTAAGTGTCTTTTCAATATAAATAAGAAGAAGAGAAATTGGAAAGAAGAAGAAAGGAAAGCAAGGAGAATGGAAAACACAAGAAGGGTGTATTAGTAAGCTCTTCTTCACTGTGACCAAAATACCTGACCAGAACAACTTAGAAGAGGAAAAGTTTATTATGAGTTAACAGTTTCAAATATTCAGTCCATGGTTGGCCAATTCCATCACTGTGTGCCCATGATGAGGCAGAACATCATGGCAGAAAGGGGATGGCAGAGGGAAGATGCACAATTCACATTAGTGAAGGGAGAGAAAGGAAGAACACAAGGAGCCAGGGATAAAATAAAAATCTCAGTCACCAGCCCCCAGTGACCTAACATCCTCCAGCCATGTCCCACCTGCTTACAGTTACCACCCAACCCAGTTAGTCCATTCAACCTATTAATATATCAAATAAATCATTCCACTAATTGGCTTATAACTTGCATAATCTAATCATTTAACCTGTGAATATTCCTGCATTTTCTCATGAGCTTTCAGGAGATGCCTCATATTTAAACCATAACACTTCACCCTGGGCCCCTAAAAGCTTATGCCTATATCAAAATAAAAAATAATCTTAGTCTATTTCCAAAAGACTCCATAGTACTAAGAATTTCAGCATCACTCAAAAAACCCAAGTCCAAATTCTTTCAAGATTCACCATAACTCTTGGCTATGAGTCCATGCAAAGATCAAAAGCAAATTATATATATTCATTCCACATTTTCAGAGTAAACATTTCCATTCAAAACAGAAGAAAAAAGAGGGAGATGTAAATGAATACGTTAAAGGAAGAACTTTTCCTGTCAGTGTAGCACCTGAAACCAGTCAATCTTAGAGATTCTTACAATATCACTGTTTACAACAACCTAGCAAAACTCGAACTCTAATAGACGTCATCTCAGACGGGGCTGAGAGAATTATATAATTTTACCATCTCAGTAAAACCAAGTTTATGGCAAATAAGTTTTGACTTTCAATCAGTTTTAGTTGATAACACTGATTTTTAATTTCTTCACAAGTAAAGCCAAGTAAAAATGCTTTGAGTTTGCTAAACTGCTAATATTATATTCTGCAATCAAAACATTAGGAAGGGAAATGTAGCATTATAATATTCCCTTCTCATATGCACTATTTTTGTCAGCTCTTATAAAGCAAAAATTTACTAAATGATCAGAGTAAGCAATGAGCTTCTTTAGCTGCCAAGTTTCCTTTTCAGGAATGCAGGATGTTGAGGGACTGGGGTTGTGGCTCAGTGGAGGAGCACCACCTAGCTTATGTGAGGCACTGGCTTCAATTCTCAGCACCATATATAAATAAATAAAATAAAGATATATTGATAACTAAAAAAAATTTCAAAAAAAAGAATGCAAGGTGTTGAAAAATGATTGGCATGTATTTCTTGTTCAAAACAGCCTTTAGTGTATATAAGGAAGTCTCCCCTTACATACAAAAGAGAATAATACTTATTTGAATTGGAATATATGTATTCACTCTTAAATTCATTAATGTAACTTTTTGCTGAAAGCATCATATATAGACATTGGACCAGGGACAACATCGAACACTAATTGTAAGTCAAATCTACTGTAAGGCTATTCTTGCCAAATCTACTGTAAGGCTATTCTTATATGAATAAGTAGCCACATCTATTTCTTTCATCTCCTAAATCTCAATATTTTCTTCCCTTCTTCATTTATCTGTTTACATAAACATTTTTCTGTAAAACTCTAATAGCTATTTGAAATATATAGTACATAGTTGTTTTCTATACTCATTATAATGTATGATATTATCCAAGATCTTCTTATTCCTGCTTTTAATATCCATTAATAAACCTTTCCCCACCCCTGCCAACTGTCCCTACTTGTGATAATCACCATTTGACTCTTACATTCTATGAGATTACTTATGTGAGATTCCATATATGAGGGAGATCATGAAGTATTTGTCATTTTGTGTCAGACATATTTTACTTAACAGAATTTTATACAGTTCCATTCACGTTGTCAAATGTTAAGATTTTATTCTTTTTATGGCTCAATAGCATTATCTATCCATCTGTACATTTAGTTTATTTCTTTTTCTTTTGCAGTACTGGGGACAAACCCAATGGAACTCTACCACTGAGTCATTCCAGGTGTAGGTATATGTATACGTATATACCTATACATTTTCATAGTTTATTTAGATACAGGGTCTTGAAAAATTTCCCTGGCTTGCTTCAAACTTGAGATCATCCAGCCTCAGCTTCCAAAGTCACTGCCATTAGAAGCATGTAATAGTGTGCCCAAATACTCCATTTCTTGACTATTGTGAGCAGTGCTGCAATTGACAATAGAAGTGCAGAAATTTGGACATTTTGATTTCATTTCATTTGGATATACACACAAGGAGTGAGATTACTGGATTATATGGTAGTCCTATTTTACATTTGTTGATGAATCCCAATATCACTACGCATTATGGTTTTAATAATTTACATTCCTACTAACATTGTGTAAGAGTTAGCTTTTTTTCTACATCTTCAAAAGCAATGGTTCAGTGATTTTGATATTAGCCATTTTGTATTGGTGTGAAATTAAATCTTGCATTTTTAATTTACATTTATTTGATGCAGCTACTGATTTGGTCATTTGTTTTTGATGTATGTGATCATCATTTGTATGTATTATTTTGATAAATATCTATTTAGATCTACAGCCCAATATTTAATTCAGTTATTCGTATTTTCTTCTGTGTTTTTATTCTTTATATATACTGTATATCAAATTCTTCTTAGATATATACCTTGAAAAGATTTCTTTTCCCATTATGTAAGCAGGCTCAGCACTCTGTTGGATATTTCTTTTGCTGTGAAGAAGCTCTTTAGTTTTATATAATTCAATTTTCTATTGATGCTTTTATTCCCTACGCTTCTGGGGTATGCTCCCATAAAACATTGCCTATTCCCATGTTCTGTGGGACTTCTGTTTTCTTCTTTGAAACTTCTTTGAAACTTCTGCTTTCAAAGTTTCAGGTCTTACATTGAAATCCTTAATGCATTTTTATTTGATAACCGTATCTAGTGAGAGAAAATGTTTTAACTTCATTATTCTGCAAAAGTATCTATTTTTTGCAGCACCATTTATTAAAAAGTCTATCCTTTCTCCAATGTGTTTTCTTAACCAATTTTGTTGAAAATAAGTTTTCAGCAGATGTGTAGATTTACTTGTAGCCTCTATGTTCTGTTATGTTGATCTATGTGTCTCTCTTTATGCCAACCCCATGTTTTTTGTCTTCATAAAGCTTTTTTCTTTTTTTCTAATTTATTACTATAGCTTTGTACTATATATTGAAGTCAGATAGCATAATAGCTTTTTTTTTTTTTGGTACTGGAGATTGAACTCGGGCACTCGACCACTGAGCCACATCCCCAGCCCTATTTTGTGTTTTATGTAGAGACAGGGTCTCACTGAGTTCCTTAGTGCCTCGCCGTTGCTGAGGCTGGCTTTGAACTCGCGATTCTCTTGTCTCAGCCTCCCTAAGTGCTGGGATTACAGGCTTGTGCCACCACGCCGGATGCATAATAGCTTTTCCTTTATTTTTTTTTTTAATTTTTGCTCGAAGTTGATTTCAGGTTTTTTTATATTCCATATAGACTTTAGAATTTTTTCCTAGAACTGTGAAGAATATCATTGGTATTTTGATAGGTATTTCGCTGACTCCATCAATGACTTATGGGAATATGGATATTTTAACAGTTTTGAATGGAATGCCTATGGAATGCCTTTCCTTTTTTTCTGTCCTCTTCAATTTCTTTTATTAATGTTTTAAACTTTCATTGCGGCAATCTTTCATCCCTTTGATTGCACTTATTTCTGTGTATTTTAAATTTTGGAGCTATTATAAATGGAATTGATTTCTTGATTTCTAGTTCAGATGATTCTCATTTGGCACATAGCAACAATACTTATTTTTGCATGTATGTTGATTTTGTATTCTACAATATTTCTAAATTCATTTCTGAATCTTGTTTGATTGAGGTTTGGGGTTTGATAAACTTATGGTCATGTTATCTGTAAAGAGTTGTAATTTGACATCTTCATTTCCAGTTTAGATGTTACTTTTTTTTTCACTGTTCCAGTTGTTCACATCAGAACTTTCAACATTATATTAATTAAAGTGGTGAAAATAGTCATCATTTTCTTATTCCAGATCTTAGACAGCTTTTATGTTTTATCCATTTAATATAATAATGGCTGACAGCATATATAGTAATGGCTATTATTATGATTAGTTATGTTCCTATTATGGCTAGTTTATTCAGCATTTTTATCATGAAGTGATGCTGAATTTCATCAAATGCCTTTTCTCATCAATTGAGATGAAAGCATGTTCTTCATTCTGTTGCTCTGATTTCTCATTTATGGATTTGCATATAGTGGACCACTCTTGTATCCGTGGGATGAATCTCAGTTGATAATGATTAATAATCATTTTTCTGTGTTGTTGCATTTGATTGCTAGTATTTTTGAAGATTTTTGCATTCATGTTCATGAAGGGTATTGTTCTATAGTTTTCTTTTGTGTGTGTGTGTGTGTGTCCTTTCTGGTTTTGTTATCAAGGTAATTCTGGCCTTCTAGAATAAATTTGGTAAAACTTTTTCTCTTCTCTTTTTTTGTAATAACTTAAGGGGAATTGGTATTATTTCTTTATATATTTGTCAGAATTCAGAGTGAGAGTGTCATCTGAATCTGGGCTTTTCTTTGATGGGATAATTTTTAACTAATTCAATCTCATTACTTGTTATTGTTTTACTCAGGTTTTTGTTTCTTCGTGATTTGGACTGGGTAAAGTGCATGTTCAGGCATCTATCTTTTGATCATCAATTTTTTGATTATAGGTATTCATAATAGTCTCCTGTATTTCCATGGTGACCATTGAAATGTATATCTTTTCGTTTTTTATTTTACTTATATGGCTCTTCTGTCTCTTTTATTTTTGGTCAAGCTACTGGAGGATTATTTGCTTCAAAGAATCAGTTCTAGGTTTCATTGATGCTTGCATTCCTTTTTAGTTTCCATTTATTTAATTTTGCTATGATCTGTATTACTTTTTTTTCCCTTCTACCACTTCTTAGTTTGTTGTGTTCTTGTTTTCACAATTCACTGAAGTGTAGTAAGTGATAGATTTTTTTTAACCTAGGATCTTAATACTTTTTCTTATATGGGCATTGACTGCTGTAAATTTCCATCTTCATATTGCTTTTGATGCATCCCATGGGTTTTGATATATCATGTCTTCATTTTCATTTGTCTCAAAATTTTTAAAAAGTCATTCTTGATTTCTTCCCTGATTCATTTTTTTGTTAAAAATAATGGTTTAATTTCTATGTTTTTGTAGATTGTCTAAAGTGTATCTTTTTTATTGATTTCTAACTTTATTGCACAGTGGCCAGAGAAGATACTAAATATGATTTCCATTTTTTAAATATGTTGAGATTTGTTTTGAGGCCTATCTCATGAGCTCTTCTGGAGAATGTGCCCTGCACTGATGTCAAGAATATGTATATAGTATATGTTGAGTGAAATTTTCCATAGATATATTAGGTCTATTTAATTTAGGGTACAATTTCTGTCTGATTTATTGCTTAAAGTGAGGTTTTTAAATTCCCCAAATCATTATATTTAAGTGTATCTTTCCCTTTATATATATCAGTATTTGCTTTATAAATTTGGATTCTCTGATATTGGGTGCATACATATTTAGAATTGTTTTTCCTCTTGTTGAATTGACCCATAATCATTATGTAATAACATCCCTTGCCTTTGTTTACTGCTTTTGATTTAAAAGCTATCTTACCTGATATTAGTATGGATATTTATTTCCATGGATTATTTTATACTACCCCTTCTCTTTTAGTCTAACTATATACTTAGAAGTGAAGTGAGTTTTAAGCATCATATATTTGGGTGACTGTATAAATGAAGTCACTTTATTCCTTTTAATTGTACATTCAATGCAATTTTATGGAAATGTTATTCCTACAACCATTATGTAACTTTATTTCTATTTTCATTGTAGCTCTTCTATCTTATAGTGTTATTTGGTAGTTAATAAAATATTAGTGTGTTTTGATTTTTTTGGACCAGTGATTGAAACCAGGGATGCCTAACCACTGAGCCACATACCTAGCCCTTTTTAAATATATATTTAATTAGATACAGGGTCTTGCTAAGTTACTGATAGTCTTACTAATTTGCTGAGGCTGGCTTTGAACTTCCAATCCTACTGCCTCAACCTCACAAACCAATTGATTTCTTGATTATTATTTTTGGTTTATCTGTTATAGTTTTATATTTTCTGCTTTCCATGAGTCTTACCAAAGCATGTTTTTCAATAATAAGCTGTTTTGAAATAATAATAACAATATAATTATAAGAATAGAAACAGAAATGTACAAATGAACTAAAGAAGAGAATATATGTTTGAACCAAAATTTTCAGTTGTGTCCCATTCCTCTCCACATTTAAAAATTTTAGTACTATATTTTATATAGCTTAGCTTATTAATATAGTTATTATTTTTAATTTCTTTGTTTTTTTCTTCATACTAAATATAAAAATGGTTATACCTTGAAATATTAGAGCATTCTGAATTTGTTAGTGTAATTACTCTTACCAGTAAGTTTTATGCCTCCTTTGCTTTTTTCTTACTCATTAATATCTCATACTTTCAGTTTAAAGAACATTCTTTAGCATTTTTTTTTTGTGGAACATGTATGAAGAAGACATAATCATTCAGCTTCTGTTCTCTGGGAAAGTCTTTATCTTTTCTTTATTTATAAGGGCAGATTTGCTGGGTACAGTATTCTCAGTTGATAGTTTTTTTTTTTTTAATTTTCTTCAATATTGGGAAAATCTCACACATCTCTCTCCTAACACAAAAATTTTATGATAAGATGTTAACTGTCAGGTAAATTGGGTACCCTTATTGTTTTTTTTTTTTTCTTTTCTTTTAAAGCCTCAAGAATCTTCTCTTTATTTTTCACCTTTGAGAGCTTGACAGTAACATGTCTCTGGGTAGACTTAATTAAGTAAAATATGACTGGTGACCTTTGACCTTCATTTACCTGCATGTTTTGGATTGTGTTTATGGGTTGAGATGATTTCTTTTAGTGATTTTTTGAATGAACTTTTAACCCTTTTGTCACTCTCATTATCCTTGTATCACAATAACCCAAATATTTGCTATTTTACCTGTCCTATTACTAGAAATTGTGTGGGTTTTAATCCTCTGGGGATTCACCATATGTGGTTCAGCCCCATGCCTTTATATCACAACTGTGGCCACCAAATTGGCCAAATTGTAATATTGAGACTATGGCCCACCATGACCAGAATAATCCTACGTTATAACCAAGGGCTATACTTCCATGGGCTATTACTGAGTTTGACTCATGACCTACGACAGGTTCAACCAGACACAGGTAATGTTAGCTGAATAGAAGTATAAGCAAGTAGGGATGCATATGTTCCCCTCACACCATAGCTATTACTGAGACTGTATCCACAGGCAGGCCTGAGGATATGGGCAACTAGGATCTGCCAAGTGTTAGGTTTTACCAACTCAGTATGAAGTTCCAGGTCAAAGTCTTATGCTTATTGCACTTTCCTATTCCCTGTGACTCAGGTCTTCCTCCATGCTATGCTGAATGATGTTGGGGTAGTGATGGCAAAGACAGACCCTTGGCAACCTGTGTTGATGAGACAATGTGTTATGTCTAGGTCTCACAACTGCAAGAATATGCATAGTCTGAGGGTCACATTGAAATTCATGCTACAAATACCGGTCTGTACCAATGGAGTATAAGACTTTGCCTGGTGTTGAGGCAGCTTCTAAGACATCCATGTGTGATGATTAGCCTGGCAATGGCTATGTTTCCCCAGGTTGGGAGAGTGGATGGTGGAGAAAGTCCCTTGGACACACTACCTGTTTTTAAGCTGTGTTACATCTGAGTCTCATAGCTATAGGGGCTTGTACAGTCTCAGCAGGAGGGTGTCTATTCCCCAGTCTCACTACAAGATTGTAAAGATTACTGTTAAAAATTTGTTCTATACTATGGGTACTTTAATTTCTGCTTGATGACAGAGATGGTCAAGCTTTCTGTGAGCTCTGGCCTGTGTACCGGACCTTCAGATTCTATTGGTTGCTGGGTCTTACCATGGGAAGCATGGTACTTGGCTTTGAGAAAGTAGAGCTTGCTCACTTTTGTGCCATGCTCCCGAGTGAATGGATTCCTGCTCCCTGCTCTGCTGAAATAGCTGAAGGAAGAGTGGTAGAGGAAATCAGCATCCTGTTCTAACATGGTTTCAGCAGCTCAGTTCATAGGCTGATGATAGGTGTGGGGCTTTGCCACGCTCTGTGTTTTATCATGGTGAGCCTTGTACTGGATTTTAGGTCTTAGGCCAAAAATTAATTATTTCTTCTTCCCCTACATTGGAATTATCAACCTTGCTTCTATGCTCCCTGGATTTTTTTTTTTGGTACTGGAGATTGAACTCAGGGGCACTCGACCACTGAGCCACATCCCTAGCCCTATTTTGTGTTTTATGTAGAGACAGGGTCTCACTGAGTTGCTTAGTGCCTCGCTGTTGCTGAGGCTGGCTTTGAACTTGAGATTCTCCTGTCTCAGCCTCCCTAAGTGCTGGGATTACAGACTTGCGCCACCACGCCCGGCTGCTCCCTGGATTTTAGTGATGGTTAACACAGAGAACTCTTTCATTCCTGACTTCTTGTCGATTTCTTATACTCAAAGCAGTCATAATGTTGTTTCACCAGATTGCCTTAGTTCTTCTGCTGAATTTGGTTTTTAAATTGCTGTTGTACTTAAAGTGTCTGTGGGGAGATACCACTGGAAGATTTAGCTATCATGTTGCTTCACCAATCAAGGATTTCTACATAAACTTATTACTTTATTTTTAGATTTACATAAAAGTTACAAAGATAGTAAATCTCCAATTTACTAAGATATTAAATCTCCAATTTTGCTAGTATACTATACTTGTATGGTAAATTTGCTAGAAATGGTGATCCCACATTGATAAATTATTTATTATTACTCATTTTTTTTAACAGATACTTTAAAAAAAAACAATACTCCATCCAGGATATGAAATTACTTTTCATCATTTTTTTCTCTTAGGATCCATTTAACTGAGAAAATGTCATTTCTTTTTGGGGGTATACTGGGAACTCAGGGGCACTTGACCACTGGGCCAAATCCTCAGCCTAATTTTGTATTTTATTTAGAGACAGGGTCTCAATGAGTTGCTTATCACCTCACCTTTGCTGAGTCTGGAGTTGCTTATCACCTTTGAATTTGTGATCCTCCTGCCTCAACCTCCAGAGTTCCTAGGCTTACAGGTATGTGCCACCATGCCTGGCTTATTTCTGTTTATATGATAGAGATTAATGGATTTTTATTTTTTACTTTGGGATAAAATCCATTGGTGTTTTATTATCTTGCTGCTTAAATTATTGCATCTTTGGCCATTAAGAGCTCTTTCCATTAGCTCCTTTGTCCTTACATTCCCATCATCATAAATCTATATATCATTTACCTATGAATCCTCTATGTATCATCTATCAACATTTTCTTATATTCTCACACTTTAAGTTTCTCTAGGCTCATCTTGTATGAGTTTTGCCTAGTCCATGATTCTAATTCAGTCATTTTCTCAAGCAGCCTATGCTCCTTTAATTTAAAAAATTGTATTAAGAAACAATCTATTTTGTTATGTGTGCTTATATTTAGTGGAGTGCAGATTATTCTAGACCTTCTCAGTTGACAGAGAAAGAAAATATATATGTGTGCTAACCTATGTATGTACACAAATCTGTAAATATTTGCATGTATATACATCTGTATCTATGGTAAATTAAACGTGAATTCATTCTATGTCTAGTATTTTTAGTCATTACCTTATAGACTGTTCTAGCAATATTTGTTTTTTTGTCTAAACTTTTCACTCCCACAGTGATAGATATATATCCTACCACACACTATACATTCATATTATTATTCAATTATAATACATTGTATAGTGGTTTAACAATTGTTAACAATTGTTAACTCAAATCCCATTGAAATTTATTGAGTAATATTTATTTATATTTTATTTTATGTCTAATATTAGTCTCTAATAAACTACAAAATTATTTAAGCTGACAAAATTTTCTACCATTCTCTTCATTCAGGATATTACATCCATTTTTAATATAGTTTGATAATTTATTCCATAATTTCTATTCAATTTTATGATGTGCCATCATCAAAAGTTTTGTTTGTTTGACTTTTAGAATATTTATAGTCACTCTTTGTGCTGTAAGTTCTGGAGGAACTGACAAATGCATGGTGTCATATATTCACCACAATAGAATCATAAGTAATAGTTTCACTTCCCTAAAATTTATACCAATAGTTGACAAATTTATCCATCATCCCTTCTAGGGCTTATGACAATAGCAAATCCAGCTTCTTTTTTTTATGGATTTACATATCTAAGAGTGTCATATGGATGGAATCATGTAGTATTTAGCCTTTCAGTCTGGCTTCTTCACTTAATAATATGCATTTTTATTAGTCATCCTCAATTTATGGATATAATACAGATTATTTCCTTAATTCATCTGTTAAAAAATACTTTGCTGCTGTTAATGACAAATAAAACTGTTCTCAGAGTTCATGGGCAAATATTTGATTGGATATAAATTTTCAAATAATTTGGATAAATACCTAATATAATCTCTGGATCATATGGTTAGATTATATTTAGTTTAATAAAATTTGACAAAGTGGAAGTGAGAGATCTGGAATGATGAAATAACAAGATCAGTAGATCCTCTTCTTTGTAAAGCTATTTAACTATGAAAACTGTAATAAAATTTAAGGAACTTGTCCTAAGGGAATGCAGTGAAAATAGAAATATGTACGCAACAGTATCTCTGAAATCTTAGAATCTAACAAGAGTATTAGCCTCTTTCTTACAAATTGTACCCTGAGTGTGTGAAGCAAATATGACTGGCCATTATTATCCCCAAGCTTCCTATATGGCCTACAATTTTATTTTGGGAGAGGAAGATTGCTGTCATTGCTTATCTTCCCTAGCCATGTATTGCCAGAGATCTATTCCAGGAAATTTCATAGAGCCTGATTTCCTTTCAACAACATTTCATGGGGTAGAAGTGCTAAACATGATGCTCATGGTCAGGATGTCTGTGGCTCTGAATATCATTGTCCCAGGTCACTCACAGGATTAAATTTTCACATCAAAAGTAGCAAACCAAGAAGATCACATGTTGCTGTGACCCCCAACTACCCATGCATAGGATGGAAATATTGTTTTGGGAAAAAGGGACTGCCACCACCAGCTATTGTGCAGCCTCCCAAAGGATTTTCCATGGGTAAAGAAAATCTGTAAGTATGAAGAGGTTTGAAGTTCTGTATAATGAAAATGGTATTTTTAAAATTTAGTGCAGAACTCCTTGCTAAGAGTATGATAAAATTAATGGAGAACTTTATAGAGGAAAAACAAAAGATATCTAGTATTTATAACATAAACAAAATGTCAGATATTCTGAAGTTAAAAACAGAATCAAAAGCAAACACAATACAAGAAGAGCCTCTCAGGTGCAAAAGCAATACTAGGAAAGCTCTCAATATGTCTTAGCCTGTACCTACTTAGACACAGTCACAGCCAAATGTGGAAGAAACCTGAAGGCATACCCAAAGTTATGAACAACCCAACAAAACAAGGCTGAAACTTCACTGGAAAATGGATTTAGACACTTACCCTGAATAATTTGAAACATAAATTACTCAGACACAGATGTGACTCCTAGAAAGTGAATCTTAAATGTAATAGCACAATAATACCTGGAACTGTAGAAGACTGGGTGAAGCCTTCGCTCACTCAGAAGTAATCAGAGAAGGTACAATGAAGTTATTGGTACCTGGTTGAATGTGGAAAAAAAGGAATATTAACATCACTTATCATAATATTAAGCCTCTATGCAAGCAACCATTCAATAGTAAAGGATAAAAATCTTATTGCCCAATGTGATTTAAACAAATTTTATCAATAATTGGCTTCTGAAAATCAGGGGCCATCTCTAGATAGTAAAGCTAAAAATAAGAGAAAGAATTAAAACATATAAGTTAGAACAAGAGTCTGTACATTGAAGGAGAAAAAGACTTCACATAATTATATCAGAATACAAATACATAAATGACCCACAGAAATAACAATATGTCTGAGCTGAACGCAGTGGCACATGCCTGTAATCTCAGCAGCTTGGGAGGGTGAAGCAGGAAGATCATGAGTTCGAAGCCAGCTTCAGCAACTTAGTGAGGCCCTAAGCAACTCAGTGAAACCCTATCTCTATACAAAATACAAAATAGGGCAGGGGATGTGACTCAGTGTTCAAGTGCCCTGAGTTCAATCCCTGGTACCCCCCACCCTGCAAAAAAAAAAGAAATAACAATACTTCTGGAAGAGGTAAAATAGGCATCCACAACTGCTATAATAGATTGCTCAAATGTTAAATTTTCAAAAAAAGTCAAGAATTAATTTTAAAAAAACCAGAAATTTGATGCCTGTTCACAAAGTAAAAGAGCACATAGTAGAACCTGCACATAATTGAAACCAGATGGTAAACTTGGTACACTTAAAATTGGCTATTTTAAATATGTTCAAATAACTAAAAATGTGCTTAAATAAATGATTGATAGTATGATGACATCAAATAAAGCAGCAGCATTTAAACTAATGAAAAGAAAAAACTTGAGATTAAAATACAATAAGTGAAATAAAAATTTCACTACAGATTGATACTAGCAAAGGAAATTATCAAGAATATTAAAAATGAGATGATAGAAATTATATAATCTGAGGAATATAAAGCAAACAGAACAAATAAACAATCTCAAAGATGTGGGGGATCTCAGTAACCAAAACAACATACATGTAATTAAAATAGAAGAAGCAGCAGAGAAAATTTGCTTAAAATTTTTAAAAGTGTCAATTAATCAATATAAAAAAACAATTGAACAAATATAAATTCAGACCACTTAAATATATGAAGCAAGCATGAAAATATCAGAATGGAGAAAAAGAGAGCAACACAATAACAGCAGAGTGTTTAAATGTCTCAATTTCAAACTTGGACCTATCATCCATAAAAAAAAATTCACTGTAGAAGCAATGAACTTGAATTAATCTTGACATGAAACATTCATGACAGAGATACAAAGCATATTCAGTCAATAGCAACAGAACACAAATTCATATGTATGCGAAACACTCTCTGGGATGTATCACATTTGAGGCTACAAGACAAGTCTTAATAAATTTAAGAAAATAAAAATAATATCATGTATTTTTTTCCAAACAGGGCAAAGAAATAAGTAATGAATAGAAGAAATAAGGAAAAATTGACAGATATGTGGAAATTAAACAAATTACTCCTGAAAAACTAATGTATTGAAGAAGAAATTAACTAGAAATTTTAAAAATGTTTTGAGAAAAATAAAAATAATAAGGTAACAAAGCAAAACTTATGGGACATGGGCTGGTTTTGTGGCTCAGTGGTTGAATGCTTGCCTGGCATGTGTGAGGCACTGGGTTCGATCCTCAGCACCACATAAAAGAAACAAAGACATTGTGTTCATCTACAACTAGAAAAAATATTTAAAAAACCTTATGAGATTCAACAAATAATAGTAAGAGATTTAGAGCAATGAATACCCACATCAAAGGAGAAATATCTCATAATAAATATTATGGCTCAAAGTGCTAAAAAGGAAAGAATAAACTATCTGCAAATCAGTAAAAAGGAAATAAATGATAAAGATCAAGGCATAATTAAATTTACACTAGAAAGATCATAAAAATATTAATTAAACTAAAAGTTAGTTTACTGAGAAGCTGAATGAAATTGAAAAACAAAACTGATTTACACAAAGAAAAAAGGAAGTAGACTCAAATAATTAAAATCAAGAGTAGAAGAGGAGGCATTACATCCAATAGCATATAAATGCATAGGATAATAGAAGACAATTAGGAACGATTATGTAATAATAAATTAGACAATCTAGAGAAAATAAATGCATTCCTGGAAACACATAATCTATCCAGACTAAACCATTAAAGACCAGGAAATCTGAAAAGATAAACAAGAGATTAAATCTGTAATTAAAAGCATTCCCCCAAGGAATAGAGGAGACGCCTTCCATGTTGAATGATTACATACAAAGAACCATTACCAATTATTTCAAATTTCCTTCAAACATATAAAAAGAAAATAATACAGTATTTCTCAATTTATGAGGCCAACATCACTATGACATCAAAGTCATCCAAAGACACTATGAAAAAAGAAAACTTCAGGTAAATATCACAAATGAAATTAGATGCATAAATAACCAAGATTAATAATGGCAAACCATATTCAACAGTAACATTAAAGGGGTTGCAGCGACCTGCATGGCTGAACCCAAGAAACTGGTGAGGGGTGATGGGGGATTAAAGAAAGAAAACCACATACACAGATATAAAGAAAGCTTGGGGGCTGGGACTGTAGATCAGCGGTAGAGCGCTTGCCTTGCATGGGTGAGGCCCTGGGTTCGATCCTCAGCACCACATACAAAGCAATAAAATACATTGTGTCCATCTACAACTAAAAAAAAAAAATATTTAAAAAAAAAGCTTGGATCAGGTGGAACACTGCACTCTGATGGAGAAACAGTGACACAGAACTTGTCCAGCAAGTTTATTATATGGGATCTTATAATCAGGAAGTTATAGACTATAGAGGCATTGTTCTTTGTGTACTAGAAAGTTACAGGGCTAGAAACATTCTTGTAGCCATTTCACTGTTGCCATATTTGGGCTTCCTGTGGCACCTAGGAAGCATATTTAAAGTTTCTACTAAGCAGACAAGCTTGAAGATTATAGCACTGGTGAAACATTGTAGTTATCTTGCTATGCTCAGAATCCTCTATCCACAGTGAGCTGGCATCTGACATCTAGGCCAAGATTGCTTTGCACAGAGCCTTTTATGGTGAGGGCACCACTGTAGTAAACTGGGCTATCTTGACTCATAGATTTTGTACAGGAATTTCCCAGTGTTTGAAGGCACACCACAGTCGTGAGACGATCAAGGGTTCTGATCTAGATCACCACACTCCACAGGAGTTGTTAATCATGATAAAATGAGATATATTTCTATAATTCCACAGTTTGTTCAGCATTTGCAAATCAACAAATATGATTCATTATGTTAAAAGAATGAAATGCCAAATTCATATAATTATTTCAATAGATTCAGAAGAAGCATTCATCTAATTTCAACATTCCTTCATTATTACGAAAACCCTGAAGAAATTAGATATAGAAGGAATATACATTGACTTTACAATAAAGAGTAAAGATTACAAGTTCAGATGTAACATCATTCTCAAGAGTAAAAAGGTGAAATATTTTCTTCAAAAATTTTGTACAAGATGAGTATGTCCACTCTTAGACTTCTGTTCAACATAATACTGGGATCCTTGACAGAACAATCAGGCAACAGAAATTTCCTATTTCCTATCCAAATAGGAAATGATAAATTAAAACTATGCTTTTGCTGAAGAAATTCTCTTTTGATACAAAATACTAAAGACTCCATCAAAAAACCGTTATAACTCATATATAAATCAGTAAAGTTGTAGAACGTAAAATCGACTTATAAGAACTAGTAACATATATGCTAACAATGATCTATCTGAAGAAAAAATTAAGGAAACAACTACATTGTGATAGTATAAAATACTTAAAAGTAAATTCACACAATGGAGTAAAATATATGTATACTGAGAAATATCAAACATTCATGAAAGAAATTAAAGATGACAGAAAAATGGAAATTATTATATGTTAATTGACTGGAAAATTTAATATTGTTTTAACATTCATAATACCCAAAACAATCTACAGATGTAATGTAGTCCTTATCAAAATTCCAGTGTCATTTTTTACAGAAGTAGAAAAATAAAGTCATCGAAAATTTCTCAACATTATGTACAATTATAATGCACCAACAAAAATATGGAAAAAATATGGAAAGAGTCAAAATTCAAATATAAATAAAATATATTAACTAGTCAAACAAATATTGATTAAAAACAAGAAATCTGGAGATATTACATTACCTGATTTCAAAAATATATTGTAAGGCTATAGTAGTCAAAACATCACATGGTAGGGCTGAGGTTATGACTCAGTACTAGGCTGCTCGCCTAGCATATGTGAGGCACTGGGTTCAATCCATAGCAACAAATAAAAATAAAATAAACATATTCTGTCCACCCACAACTAAAAAATAATTATTAAAAAAATCATGGGCGCTGGAGTTGTGGCACAGTGGTAGAGTGCTTGCCTGGCATGTGTGAAGCCCTGGGTTCGATTCTCAGCACTGCATAAAAATAAATAAAATAAAAAGAGCTATTAACATCTAAAAAATATTTAAAAAAAAATCATGGTACTGGAACAGGGAAAACATGTGCTGATCAATAGAATAAGGTATAGAGCCCATGGGGTAGGGGAGGGACACACAAATCAACAATCAATTCTCTGTTGAGAAATGTACCAAGAACACAAATTACAAACATTTTCTTCAATAAATTATGTTACATAAATTGTTTATCCAAATGCAAATTTGAAAATAGTACTTATGTCACTATTTGCACAATAATCAACTCAAAATAAGGACTGAAATGTAATAATTGAAACCTTAAATCTACTAGAAGAGAAATTGACATATGATTTCATGCATTTGGTCTGGACAGAGGTTACTTATGTATGAACAAGATAATCACATATATGGATAAAGAGAAATAATGAAAGCCAATTTTTTAAATGGTATTTTACTAGTCTAAAAAGCTTTTCCACAACCAAGGAATAATTAATAATATGAAAAAATGGTCTACGCATTGAAAGAAAATATTTTCAAACTATACATTGAATAGTGGACTAATATCCAAAGTGTAGAAGCAATTAAAAATAATCAATAACCATAAAAAAGCCCACTATAATGCACAAAGTGAGGATCAAATTAGTAGATCAGTAGAACCCACAGTGTCATAGAATCTCCCTCTGAGTGAATCAAAACAATAGTTTTATAGCAGCGAACTGAAGTTGGAAAATGGGAAAAAGCTGAGAGGGAACTCAATGACCCAGAAGAAAGTGTAGCTGTTGTCATACACAATAAAGATTTCAAGCAAAAAAATAATAATAAAATCCAAACGAGGTTACTTGATATTGGTAAAGGGAAAATTCCAACAGGAAGATAAAATGGAATAAACATTAATGCCCCAATGTTAGTTCAACTAATTCTGTTAATTCTTTTAAAAATAAAGACTGAGACATACTCTAACAAAATGATACTATTTTCAACACACTTCTACCACTACTAGGTCATTCAGATATAAAATGAGTAAAGATATTTCACACTTAAAAATACCATAAATCAAATAGAACTAAGAGGCATTTATAGAATATTTTATCTAACAACACCCATCACTTACTTCTCAGATGCTCATGGAACAATTCACAAAATGAATACATTTTAGGCCAAAAATTAAATTATATCAAATGCAATGAATCAATATAATGCTGTGAATCTTATCAGATCATTATGGAATGAAATTAGAAATTAACAGCAGGAAAAACTATGGAAAACACATTAAAATATGGCAATTGAGCAGTGCACTTTTGAATGATAAATGCATCATAGAAGAAATAAGAAAAATATTTAAAAATTCTAACACTCAAATGAGAATAGTGATAAAGGGTAGAAGAATTTCTGGAATACTCTGAAGGTATATCTAAGAGAAAGTTTATAGCACAGAGTTCTTCCATAAAAAAAAGAATATTCAAAGAAAACATTGTGTTACATATCAAAACCTAAAAAGCAGAAACTAATTTCAAAAGCAGTAGAAGACTGAAATATTTAAGAAATGAGTCAAATTAATAAAATAGACAACTAAAAACAAAACATAATTCAGCAAAGAGATAGTTTATTGAAAAATTAAACAAGATTGACAAACCCTTATACAAAATAAAAAAAAAAAAACAGGTAATTTACCTAAATCAATAAAATTAGAGAAAAATAAGGATATATAACCACAGATAATTTCTGAAATTCAGAGAATTATTGGAGAATATTTGAAAACTCATATTGTAATAAACTGGAAAATGTAGAATATATTGATAAATATCTAGACATTTGTGACCTACAGTAATTAAAATAAGAGAATATAGAAAACTGAAATCAGACCAATAACAAGCAAAATTATTTAAGCAATAATAAAATTATTTCCAAAAATAAATAAATAAATAAAATCTCAGGACTGGATAGATTTTCACCTAAATTCTACTCTAACATTAAAAATAATTTTAAAAAGAAATAAAGGATCATCCCGCTCTCATATCTCTGCTCACTGCTACATGGCCATTTAAAAATAGTTCCTGCTGCCATGTCTCTGGTTGATCCTCCTCAATGTATTATCTGAAATAAAAAGTGCTGTAGGAATAAGGGAGGAAAAATGGAATATTAAGTAAGGGTGTACTCCTCACTAGTTCCTCAGCTCGATATTTAAAAGGCATCAACACTGTTACTCAGTGAGGTAGGTAACAGAAGGAATACATTTAAATTCAACATTGGACAGTAAAATAGTCATAGAAACACAGGAATAATACGTTAGAGTCATGCCATCTTGGCTGGTGGTGGCATGAACATCATCATCCCACTACTAAAGAGAAGAACACAGGCAGAGAGAGAGGAAAGTGTAGTGAATAAAATTGGTTTTATCCACTGTGAAATAAAGAGGGAGGCTGATCTTAGCTGACTCAGATGTGTTGGAAAGATAAAGTTGTTGAACAATGTAGTATGGAGATTCCTCAGAAAACTTGGAATGAAATCACCATTTGATGCAGCTATCTCACTCCTGAGTTTATACCCAAAGGACTTAAAATCAGCATACTACAGTGACACAGCCACATCAATGTTTATAGCACCTCAATTCACAATAGCTAAACTATGGAACCAACCTAGATGTCCTTCAACAGATGAATTAATAGAGAAAATGTGGTACATATACACAATACTCAGCCTTAAAAAATAATGAAATTATGGCATTTACACGTAAATGGCTGGAACTAGAAAATATTTTGCCAAGTGAAATAAGCCAAACTCCAAAAAACAAAGGCCAAGTGTTTTCTCTGATGAGGAGATGTTGATCCATAGTTGGTGGGTGGGGAAAAATGAAGGACCTTTGGATTGTGCAGAGGAGTGTTAGGGGAGGAGGGGCCATGGTGATTAAAAGGATGGTAGAATGAGACAGATATTATTACCCTATATATATGTATGATTACACAACTCGTGTGACTCTGCACCATGTTCAGCCAGAGATATAAGAAGTTGTGCTCCATTTGTGTACAATATGTCAAAATACATTCTACCATCATGTATAACTAATAAGAACAATTTTTTTTTTAAAAAAGTCCAGGAGGAACCAGAGACATGGCAGCAGGAACTATTTTTAAATGGCCATGTAGCAGTGAGCAGAGATATGAGACTGGGAACTCATAAAGGATGTTGCCAACCTGACTCAGTAGTCACCTGTTTTGGAAGCCAGAGTGTGCCTGATTCATCATGATAGAAATGATCATCCTGATGCAGAGAGGACTGTGCCTAGGGCAAGCTTGACTGAAGAAATTGAGGAGCGAGATTTTACTTTGTTGCTGGGATCCCATATAAGCAACTGGGAAAACACAAGGAACTGGTCAATAAAGGCATTCTGTGCTCTAAGACTGACCCTGGGTCATTTACGTACATTGTGGTGGAATATGTGAAACCTGTGAAGATTTAGACTCCTCATCGTAAAAGTAAAATTTTCAGCACACTCTTAAAACCCAGAAATACAGCAGAGATCTGCATCTCCTCAACAACTTGGGTGAGGATCAAATCTCAGATAACCACTGACAGAGTTCCAAAGGTCAGCCAAGACTAAGTCCTAACTGCTGGAAGTTTCAATTTAGAACTCTGCACCCAACTTGCAATGGGAGTACATAATCTGTCAGCACGCCCCAGTTTATCCCATACAATATCGTGAGACAGGAAGCTGAGTGCTACTACAACAAGCTTTGGCTGCTGCTCCAACAGCTGGCAGGTTGGTAACAAACACAAACCTTAGCCCTTCACCTAAGTGCTACAGAATCCAAAAATAAATACACAGAGTGTCACAACAGCATACACAATGAAAATTCATCTGTGCCAACAGTTTTAACCTCTTCAACAGAAATAGGCACTTTATTTCTCATTAAGAATATTTTTCCATTTGATTTCTTTTTTTCTTCTTTCTTAATTTTATTTTTAAATGTAATTTATTTTGTCTTAAATTTTGAACTGTTTTTCATTCTGCATGATTATGAGTATGTGTGTGTGTATGTTCTCACTGCAGAGACAGGTTTGAAATATATATATATATGATATATATGGAATATGTATACATATATATCACATAAAATATATAATTATAATTATAATTTTATGAATGTATATTTGTATATAATGAATATATATATATATAATCATATCATTTTACTCACACTTTGTTTTCTTCTTCACACTTTTACTAAATGGTCCTGGTTTGACATTGGTAGAGTAAAATTTTATGTGGTATTGAGTTGTTTTGATTGATCTCATATTTGATTGTGTGTTTATATCTTGGTTTGTGTTTTTCTTAACACCCCTTCTTCACTCTCTTTCCCCATTAACAGCCACATTTTTCTGTTCTTTATTTCTCTCTTTATTTTATAACTTTCAGTGTTTTTTGTTCCTCCTTCTTCATAGCCATCATAAGTTATCTATCCCCTGCCTCTCCTCTGTGCACATTTTAAATATTCCAAACTTCCCCTTGCTTTCCTATTTTCTCTTATTCCATGAAATTGAAAGAAAGATAACACTTAAAAATACATTCTTTGAAGCCAATACAAAATCCAGACAAAGAGGAATCAAGGAAAAAAAATACAGAACCATATGTCTGAAGCACATGTATGCAAAAATTCTTGATAAAATGTTGAAAGTGCATATAAAGGTGTTTAATATGAAGAATTTAATCTGCTTATAATTTTGTGCAAAGTTAGAAAAATTATGATTGTGACAATTTTTTCTATTTGCCTCAACAAATGTTTTCAGTGAACAGTGTGTACAGCTTCTGAAAATTTGTTTTTTTGTTATGTTTGATAACATGTATTAAAATGCAATTTTTGAGAAAAAGTAAAAAAAAAATTTAAAAAAAATGTTAGCAAAGCACATTTAAAAACACATCAAGAAGACAATACACCATTATTAAACGACTTTCTTCAGAGGTTTTCAGAGTTGTTTCAAGATATGCAAAACTATTTGTAGTTTATCACAAAAATACAACTAAAGACAAGAGTTGTATGCACATTTCCTTAGATATAGAAAATTATTTCATAGTTATATAAAGGCCTTTGCTAAAAGCCAGCAATAATTCATGTTAAAATACTGAAGTTTCTGGCATTAGAAGGAATTTACCTCCATATTACAAAGGCTATTATGACAAACACGAAGTTAACATTATACTAACTGAAGAAAAATGGGAAGTATTTTTGCTAAAATTAGGACTGAGTCAAGGATGTCCTCTGTCACCATTCCTATTAAAATTTTCTCTTGAAATTCTAGCCAAGACAATCAGGCAAGAGAATGAAATTAAATGGATACAAATTGAAAATAAGAAATCAAATGATCTGTTTTCTGATGACATTATCCTATATCTAGAAAAACCCAAAACTCCACCAGAAGTATTCTTCGGCTAATAAATAATTTCCATAAAGTAGCATGATAAAAGGTAAATTTCATCAATAGCTTTTCTATACTCCAATAGTATTTCTGCTGAGAAATGAATCAGAAAAACTATCCCACTAACACTAACCATAATGAAAATGATAAAACATATAAAAAATTGAAGATGATCTTAGAAGATGGAAAAACCTTCCATGTTCTTGTATTGGCATAATTATTATTGTCAAAATGTCATATTACCAGCAGCAATATAAAGATTCAAGGAAACCCCATTGAAATATCAACCACACACTTCACATAACTAGAAAAATTAGCACAAAAATTCATTTGCAAGTACAAAAGATCCAGAATAGTCAAAGCAATCTTGAGTTAGTAGAGTGATGCTGGATACATTATAATATCTGATCTCAAATTATACTAAAGAGCTACAGTAACAAAAAGATCATCATACAAGCATCAAAATAGACATGGAGTCCAATAGAATAGAACAGAAGGCAGAAAGACAATCCCACATAGATAATCATCTGATACATGAAAAGGTGTCAAAACATATATATTTAAGAAAGCGTAGCCTTTTTGACAAATAGTACTGGGGAAACTGAATATCCATATGTAGAATTATGAAACCAGGTCCCTCTCTCACTCTGTATAAAAGTCAAATCAAAGTACATCAAAGACATAGGAATTAGACCAGAAATTTTGCAACTGCCATAAGAAATCACAGGGTCAACAATCTTAACACATCGGTACGGACACAAACTTTATAAAAAAGACCCCTAAAGTCCAAAAAAAAAAAAAAATGAGAATCAAGAAGCTAGGCCTGGTGGGACATATCTGTAATCCTAGTGACTTGGGAGGCTGAGGTAGAAGGATCTTGAGTTCAAAGCCAGGCTCAGCAACTTAGTAAGGCCCTAAGCAATTTACTGAGACCTTTTTTCAAAATAAAAAAATATAAAATAAAAATGGCTTGGGATGTGGCTCAATGGTTAAGTGAATTGCCTCTGGCTTTAAACCCTGGTTTAAAAAAGGAAGAAACAAAAAATGAAACAAAACAAAACAAAAAGAACCCACAAAAATCAATAAATATGACAGTATTAAATTAAAAATCTTCACACTGGGCTGGGGTTGTGGCGCAGTGGTAGCGTGCTCGCCTGGCACGCGGGAGGCACTGGGTTCGATCCTCAGCACCACATAAAAATAAAATAGAGCTATTGTGTCCACCTACAACTAAAAAATAAATAAAAAAAAATCTTCACACTAATTAAAAATCACTAAGAGTGTGAAGAGAGAACCTATGCAATGAAAAATAAAAGAATTATTTGACAGTTACAACTACTCTTTTGAAAGGTGATTAATATCCAGAACACACACACACACACACAATTGGAAAAGCTTATTACAAAAAACACCCAATCAATAAATGTGAAAAAGAATTCAAGACATTTCTCAAAAAATAAACAAAAATGACTGAAAATATATGAAAATTGTTCAGGTTACCTAACAATCATGGAATGATAAAACTATAGTGAGGTTTCATCTCATACCAGTCATAGTGACAATTACCAGGAGTACAAATAATAATAAATGCTGATGAGGATATGGGGGTAAAGGTACACTTATATATTTTTGGTTGGATTGTAAATTAGCATGACCACTCTGGACAGCAGAATGAAGATTCTTCTAAAAATTAGGAATGGAACCACTATATGACCCAGCTATCTCAAAGATCAATGTTTATCCAAAATAATTGAAATCAGCATACAATAGAGATATATAGCCACATGCATGTTTATAGCTAAGTTATTGACCATCAATAAATTAATTGATTAAGAAATTGTGGTATATATACAGAATGGAATTTCACTACACCATAAAGGATTAAATTATGGCATTTGTAAGTAAAAGGATTAAACTGCAGAACATCATGCTATGTAAAATAAGCCAGACTCAGAAAATCAAGAATAAAATATTTTCTTAGTTAGAAGCTAGAAGAAAATAAGAGAAACAAAGCAGGATCAGGTATCATGAACATAGAGTAAAAATCAGGGTAATATAAGAAGGAGATTGAGAGGGAGGGAGGTAGGATGGAAAAAAAGCAGGAAATGAGAAATAAATTTGAAAAAATTATGCCATACACATATATAAATATGCCACAATGAATTGTACCTTCATATGAGTGTGAATATATATATATATATACATATATATACACACACATATATACATATATCACCAATTAAAATTTAAAAGAATACTAGTGAAATGAAGACCCATACAATAGAGTAAGACATACAGGTAGAGGGAGGATGGGTGAGAAAATGAGGGTGCCGGATACTTAAAGTTAGTGAATTGTATTCCATGTGTATTTGATTATATCAAAATTAACCCAATTATTATATATAACTAAAATGTACTAATACAAGCATTAAAGTGTTGTGGAACACTCCTAAATTTATTCTATGAAACTAGTATCACTCTTACAACAAAATTTGTACAGACATATCTGGGAAAGAAAATTGTGTTATTCTTCAACCATTCTAACCATAGATTCAAATATAAATGCAAACCTCATGAATAAAATATTAGCAATACAGCTTCAAAAATACTTTAAGAAGATAGTATATAATGATCAAGCTGGCTTCATTTCAGGGATGTGAGGTTGTTCATCACACATGTATCAATAATATTGTGTTTTAGATATTAGAAGTGCCCAAATCTCATGTGAGATAATGGAAGAAACTTCAAAGGTGAAATGAGTGGATCAACTTTACAGGAACTAAATGCAGATAGGTTGTGGCTGCAGTAGGTGGGGCACTGGCAGTTTATCTTTGAGAATTGTATTTTATTGCTTTTGAGACAAGCCTCTCTCTTTGCTTCCTCATGTATGTCCTGAGTTTCTTTCTTCCCCCTATACTCTTCCACCTTGATATACAGTCCTACTTCAGGCCCAGAGTAATGAAGTTGGCTGTCTATATACTGAGACGTCTGGAACAATGATCACCAAATAAAGTTTTTCTTCTTTACATTGTTCTTATCAAGTATTTGGTTATAGTATTTGGAAAAGATGGGTAAAATGAATACATAATTTATCACATAAATAATGTTCAGGACAAAAATCACATGATCATCTCAATAGATACAGAGGAGGACTTCAAAAATTCAGTACTTTCTCACTTTAAAAGCAATGAGGAGTCAGGTGTGGTGGTGCATGCCTGTAATCCCAGCACTTTGGGAGGCTGACGTAGGAGAATCATAAGTTTAAAGCCAGCCTCAGCAACAGTGAGGCACTAAGCAACTTGGTGAGACCTTGTCTTTAAATAAAACACAAAATAGGGCTGAGGATGTGGCTCAATGATCAAGTACCCCTGAGTTCAATACCTGGTACCAAATAAAGAAAAAATAAAAGAAAGAAAAAACAATTAAGAACGGCTGGGGATACAGATCAGTTGGTAGAGTGTTTGCCTCACATGCACAAGGCCCTGGATTCAATCTCTAGCACCACAAAAAAAATGAGGAAACTAGAAATAGTACATATCCTTACATCACAGGCTGTATATGACAAATCCAAGCATGGAATGTGGCAAAAATGCAATCATGTTGAGGAAAAGTTAAGGATAACCATTCTCACCACACTTTTTTAGTATTTTACCTAAAAATGTAATCAAAGTAGTTAGTCCAGGAAAGAAAATTAAAGGGTAAAAATAAGAATGGGAAAAATAAGATTATTTCTCTTTGAAGATGTTATGCTACTATATCTCCACCAGAACACATTTACAGCTTAGGAACAAAATCAGCAAAATAATAAGATATAACATGGACATTCAAAGATCAATAGCTTTTCAGTAAACCAAAAAAAGTGTCACTGAAAAAGAAATCAGGAAAATAATTCCCTTAACAGTAGGCTAAAAAACATTCTGAGGTCCCAGCACTTTGGGAGGCTGAGACAGGAGAATCACGAGTTCAAAGCCAGCCTCAGCAATGTCGAGGCACTAAGCACCTCAGTGAGACCCTGTCTCTACATAAAACACAAAATAGGGCTGAGGATGTGGCTCAGTGTTGAGTGCCCCTGAGTTCAATCTCCAGTACAAAAAAAAATTGTTCTGAGTAATAAATTTATTCAAAGAGGTGAAGGATACATAGAATAAAAACTATAGATCATTGAAAAAATAAATAGAAGTAGACTCTAGAAAATGGAAATACCTCCCATGTTCTTGGAGAGACGGACTTAATATGGTTAAAATGGCAATATTATCAAAAGTGAAATGAAGATTCAAGGCAATCCCCATCAAAATACAAATGATCTTCAAAGAACTACAAAGAAGGAGGAAGAAAAGGAAGAGAAGAAGAAACAGTCATAAAATTCACATGAAACGATTAATGACCAAAGAATAATTAAGAAATTCTGCACAAGGGTGACACCCAAAGCATCAAAATACTCACTTTCCAATTATACTACCTAGATATACTATCAAGAGCATGGTATCTGTATAAAAACAGACATGAACTCCAATAGAGTAGAATGGAAGACACAGAGACAAGCCACACGGACACCACTTTCTGATTTTTGACAGAAGTTCCAAACACATACACAGCTTTTTAAAAAAACGGTGCTGGAAAAAACTACTCTCCACATGTGGAAGAATAAAATTAGATCTACATACCTCACTATGCACAAGAGTTAATTGAACATGGATCACGAGCCTAGGAAATACACTAGAATCTTTGCAACTGCTAGAAGAAAGCAGGATCAACCGTACAACATATATACACAGGCATTGACTTCCTTAAAATGCCTCCTAAAACTTAAGAAAATCAAAAACCAATATGTGGGGTGGAATTAATTAAAAGGATCTTGCACAATGATGGAAAAAATAAGTATAAAGAGAGAGCCAACAGAATGGAAAAACACATTTACAGGTACTCTCCTGACATAAAATTATTACTTAGAATATATATTCACAAAACTTAAAAGAAACACATATAACTCAATGAATTGGTAGATGAACCAAACTGACATATCTCAAAATGGCCAATAAAATATATGAAATATGTGTTCAATATACTTAGCAATCAGTTGTAAGCAAATGAAAACTTACACTGAAATTTCATCTCACCCCAGTTATTTGGCAGTCAGCAAGAATACAAATAATAATGATGGTGAGTTTGCAGAGGTATGGGCTGGGGGATGAATATTTGCATGCCATTGGTATTATTTAAATTAATACAAACTCTATGGAGATCAGTACTGAAGTTTCCTAAAAGACTAGCAATAGAACAACCCTATAATACAGCTATACCATTCCTTGATATTATCCAAATGAATTAAAGTTAGCACAATATAATGGTACATGCACACCCATGTTTATAGTGCCACAATTCACAATAGCCAAGTTATGCAATAATTTTAGATGTCAATCAACAGATAAATATGTAAAGAAAATGAGGTTTATACATGCAGTGGAACTTTTATTCAGCCCTAAAGAAGACATATTATGTCATTGCTGGTCAATGGATGAGTATGGAAAATATCATGGTAAAATGGCAAAAGGCACACTCAGAAAGGAATGCACTGAATGTTCCCTCTCATATGTGGAAACTACAGAGGTTAAAAAAAGGATAAGATAGTTGTAGGAAAATAAAATATATACTGGTATTGTAAAGGAGAGTAATTGAGGGGCAGTAGAAGGGTGGAGAGAAGTAGAAGTCATGGGATTTGAAGTCAACAAAATTATGCTATGTGCATATATGAGTATATCACAATGAATCACACTTTTATGTGTAACTATAATGCACCAATTTAAAAAAATTAGAAGTGAGGCCAGTAGAATAGAGAAAGAAAAAATAGAATAAAAAATAGAAGTAAAAATAGGCCTGGGAGGAGAGGAAGGAAAGGGGAGGTACTGCAAAATGAAACTTAACAGTTTATGTTATGTGCTTGTTCATATATATCACAATAAATCACATCATTATGCATAATTATAATGCACAACTCAAAGAATTAAAATTGCATGAAGAACTTGAATTTACTTTTTTTTAAATAGGAGATAGCAAATAACCAACAGATATAAGATAAAACATTCAATATCTCCAGTTAACAGAAAAAATGAAAAATAAATCCAAAATAAGATACCACCTCATACCCTCATACTTTCTTATATTGTCCCTTAACAAATACATGAAACATAATGTATGTTGGCAAGTACTTGGAGTAAAGGGAATCCCTATAAGCTGTTGATATTGGTATAAATTGGAACAATCATTTTAGAAAATATTATGGAGTTTATGCAAAGCACTAAAAATAGAATTACCATGGGATCCTGCAATCCTATTACAGAGTATGTACTGATAGGACATTTAATCACTATGTTGAAATGATGCCTGCACTCTCATGTTCAAAATCACTTTATTCACAATAGTCCAGATATGGAAATGATATGTTTCTATCAAATGATGAGTGGCTTTAAAAAATTGTGCTATATATATTTTTAAATGTTTTAGCAAAAGAGAGACATGTAGATTAGAGGACAATGGATGTTTCAGTCACCATTTTCATCACTGTGTCCAAAAGACCTGAAAAGAACAATTTTGGAGAAGGAAAAGTTTATTTGGGACTCCTCAAAGTTTCAGAGGTATCAATTCATAGAAGGCCCACTCCATTGCTCTCAGCCTAAGGTGAGGCAGGACATCTAGGTGGATGATGTCGAAAAGAAAAGCAGCTTAGGACATAACAATCAGGAATCAGAGAGAGATAACCTCACCATGGACAAAATATAAATCCCACAGGCACACCCCTAGTGACCTACTTCCTGCAGCCATGCCCTACTTTTCTACAGTTACTACACAATCCCTGTCAGTCAATTAATAAACTGATGGTTAAGGCTCTAAAACTTCTTGCACTTTCTCACACATGAGTTTTAAGTGACATATTCTGTCTAAACCTTAACAGTGAATTAGAGCAAAGAAGGAGGGAAGGGCAAAGTGAGAGTATTGCAGAAGGAAATAGAAGATGTTATATTATGTGCATGTATTACTATGTCACAATTATCCCCTCTACTACATACAATTAAAATGCACTAATGAAAATACAATAAAATGTTGTATGTATACACATGGGATACTATTCAACCTTAACATTAAACAGGTTATTCTTACATTTACAACAGCATAGATCAATCTAGATGGCAACTTATTATTGAAATGACAGGTACAAAAATATAAGCATTATATAATTTCACTTGTTATGGAATATAAAAAAGGCACAGTCATAGTAGGAGATAGTGGAATGGTGGTTACTAGAGAGCAGAGGATGTATAGATAGGAAAAGGGCTAGTGTTAGTCAATGGGCTCAAAATTACACTTTGATAGCAGGAATATTGAATACCAATAAGAATACCAAAGATATTCCTCCTATCTCATTAATAATAATATATATCAATACACCTAAAGGAATGACTTTTAAGGTTAATCTTCAGAGAATTATTTGATCATTATATAATATATAATGTATAAAAATATAAATTTGTAATAAGTATATATAATTTTTATTTGTAAATTAAAAATAAATAGAAACAAAAATTTGAATGTAAGTGGTCATAAAATTTTCAAATTTTTGTCTACATATCCATAATATATCTACCCATAATAAATGTGTTATTGAACAATATCTTCTATTTCTTCCTCCTATTTCTTATGATAATGGTTGTCATTCATTCCACTTCTTCATTTTGTTAATATTATTTCATGAAAAAAATCCCTATTTCAATTAAGAAGAAAAAGAATAAAGAACTTATTTTATTTTCAAATATGACTTCTCTGATGTCTTTCAGTATTTATGTAGATAGATGTTATTTCCTTTTTTCTGGTAAAACTGTATATTAAGTATTTTTCCTCTTGACAGTTCAGCTTTTTTGCTTCAAAAACTTCAAACAATTTGTGTCAAGGAATCTATCTATAAAGAGATCATTTGAGGGCTGGGGTTGTGGCTCAGTGGCAGAGCACTTGCCTAGCATGCATGAGGCACTGGGTTCGATTCTCAGCACCACATATAAATAAATAAAATAAAGATCCATTGGCAACTAAAAAATATTAAAAAAAAGAGATCATTTGACTTATCTGTGATGGAAACAGAGGTTGTTTTTTTGTTGTTTGGTGTGTCTGGGCAACTTGTAGCCTTCTGGAGGGTCAATGTAAATGTCTATTAATTGTCTATGGCATAAGACCATTCTCCTTTGTTGGAGTTGTTATTGTATACCCACATTTAGAAATGCTTTGTCAGCAAAAAGCTGTCAAAATAGTTATATTTTGGGCTTCATGAGGTATGATGTCCATGGCAGCTGTGTGTTGACCCAGTGTCAGGGATTCATTTTGCTTTTGCTGACATCTAGGGTAGGCAGGTGGCTGTTCAGTTGCACACACAAGTGGCCAGTGTCTGGGGAATCTGTATCTGTGGACTGTTTCTTGTGTATATGCAGCTCTTATGGCACATGGTTTTTTTCTGCCCATTGCTAGGGTTTCTAGAGCTTCAGCAAATGGCCAAGTTACATGTCTCAGCATATGCTTCATCATCACAATGTTTTAACAATTTTTTGATCATAAAACAATTTGGCAATGCCTTTCTTCCTTCAGTCTCAACAAGTCACCTAATCACTGCAAAACAAATTGATCTCTGATTTTGCAAATTTTGTAGACATAATTTATGCTTAGTCCACTATTGTTAATTGATATTTTGGACATGCTTACCACATTTGATATCTTTTTTCCAATTATTTATTTGTTCTAGGTAATTATACATAACTGTAGAATGTATTTTGACATATTGTATACAAATGGAGCAAAACTTCTTATTCCCCTGGCTGTACATGGTGCAGAATCACACCAGTAGTGTAATCATACATATATATAGAGTAGTGATGTCTGTCTCATTCTACCATCCTTCCCATCCCCACAGGCCCACCTCTCCTCTTACATCCCTCTCCACAATCAAAAGTTCCCTCATTCTTGCCTACTCCACCTACTCCTCTATGGATCAGCATCCATTTATCAGAGAAAACTTTCAGCTTTTGGTTTTTTGGGGATTGGCTTATTTCACTTAGCAAGATATTCTCTAGTTCCATCCATTTACCTGCAAATGCCATAATTTTATTCTTCTTTAAGTCTGAGCAATAATCTATTGTGTATATGTACCATATTTTCTTTATATATTCATTTGTTGAAGGGAATCTTGATTGGTTCCATAGTTTAGCTTATTGTGATTTGAGCTGCTATAAACATGGATGTGGCTGTATCACTGTAGCATACTGATTTTAAATCCTTTGGGTATAAACTGAGGAGTGGGAAAACTGGGTCAAATGGTTGTTCCATTCCAAGTTTTCTGAGGTATCTGCATACTGCTTTCTATAGTGGTTGCACCAAATAGCAGTCCCACCAGCAATATCTGATTGTACCTTTTCTTTCACATCCTCATCAACACTTATTGCTTGTATTTTTGATAATTGCCATTCTGACTGGAGTGAGATGAAATCTTAGAGTAGTTTTGATTTGCATTTCTCTAATCGATAGAGTCATATTTTATATATTGATATCTAAAGTTACTATTGAAGAAATAAGGTAAATAAAACATTTTAGCATGTAATTTTCTGCTTTCAAGCATAAACATAATTGATTTTTGATTGATTAAATTTGAACAATGAGATACTTTTTTCTCTAGTCTTATCTATACTGAAAAATTACCAATTATTCCAAATTTCCATGAGGTATTTATAAGCCACCCAGAGTCAACCCTCCAAATAGAATTCTATGAATTGCAAACAATTGCTTACTTATACTTCTGGATGAGAGCAACTGGAATCGTGCTTGCCTTCTCAAAACTCACTAATTTATTGTTCAGCCTGAAAATAAAATCTTAATTTGGTTCAAGTATCAGAAAATTTAGGCTTTGTGGGGATCTCCATAAAGTTTGTATTTGATTAATCTAAGTGATTTATGGTAATAACATGACCAGGGGTTAGTTTAGACATTGGAATATAAGACATAAAATACATCATTTAGGGTGAAGTATAGAGGAAACACAAAATATGATTTTGACTTCCTGCATTTTGATACTATTGTGTGAGGAAATAATATTCAGCACTAAAGCAAAATATATTTTATACATGAAAAAATATCAAGACAATCATGTTAAATTTCTTTCAACATTTGCTGATTTCCATGCTATTCATTAGGCTATCCAGTAATGGAGGAATCTAGGACCTTTTCTCAAGGAGCTCCCAATTGAGATGGTAAATAACAGACTAGGTTTTCATGCAAGAAAGAAGACCTAAAGAGTAGATATACATTTTCTCATCTAAGAAATAGATATCAAAAGACTCCTTGGATAAAGTCATCTTTGAATAGTTGAAATATTTAATAATAAGAAAAAATATATGATGGCATTCCCAGATGAAGGCAACCAGAGCACTAAGATACTTCATTTCTTCATTTTGAAATTATGTACCTTGAGAATTCTTGTGTAAGTTACTTTTCCTGTTTTTCCTTTGACTTTTAGTTGGGTCATATTTGATATGGTGACATTAGTATATATATTTTTTGTACCAGGAATTGAACCCAGAGGCACTTACCACTGAGCTCCATACACATCCCTTCTTGCTTTTATTTTAAGACAGGGTCTAAGTTACCTAGAGACTTGCTAAGTTGCTGAGGCTGACTGTGAACTTTTTCTTCTCCTGCCTCAGCCTCCAGGGCTAATGGGATTACAGGCATGCATCACCATATCTGGTTGGCATAGTATTTCTAACAGGTAATGACTGAAAATAATTAGTTTGTTGTAATCTCCTTGCTTGAATTATTCAAGAAACATGAATTTGGGAATCATAAATAATAATATAATAAATAATATAATAAAATATAATTGATATATGAGTCACTGGATTATAAATTATTATTTATTAATAATAACAGTATGACTTTGGGAAAGCCTATGAATCACCTGGATATTAGTGATCTCATGTATTTCATTCTTTTCATTTCTAAATGACTAAATATTCATTCTAGTATTTCCTTTTTAAAATTTTTAGTTGTTTATGGACCTTATTTTATTAATTTATTTATATGTGGTGCTCAGAATTGAACACAGTGCCTCACCCATGTCAGGAAAGTGCTCTACCACTGAGCCACAACCCCAGCCCTCCTAGTATTTCTTTGTACTTATTTTCCCTAAAATTAATTGCAGAATACCAAATGTATTTTAAACATTGATTTATTTTAAACACTCACATCTTGCACTGAATAAATATTGAGTCTATGATATTGCTAAAAATATAGATGCTAATTTTTAATTCTATATATTCATATAAAATGTGATCTCACACTGTTAAATATTTGGTGAAATTCCTTTTCTTTAATAGTAAATACATCAGCAAGTCTTCCAGCACTGTTCCTTCTAACACATAAATTACCTTATATTCCAGCTTTCCAAGTTCTATCAACAGAACTTAGAACACTGAACTGGCAAAGAAAATACCCTTTACTCTATCTATACAATGACAATTGTTGAACTGGTGAATTTCAATTAATTCTACCTTCCTATAAACCCTAACATGCTTATTGATTCCACAATAACCGTATCTATGTTGTATCTTCAAATCGAAAATATTTCAATAGCCCAGAGTGGCAACCTGTCTGGCAAAGCTGTCCAATGCCATGATACTGATATTATATAGCATCATGTTAGTTTGTGGAGCCATACACCACTGAGCAACATTGACAAAAAAGGGGCAAGTGACAATTTTGACAGTGTTTTGTTGTAATTATACTATGTAATTAATACTAAAATCATCATAACTTTGTCTATTTTTTCCTTTACTAGGTGATCTTCAAGCATTATGAGATATTAAACCAGCAATGACAAAGATTTTATCCTGAAAATTATGAATAGCATTAGTTTAAGAAAAATGCAGTGATATTGTCATTTCCTTAGTGTAAAATGTGTGTCACTATTGTAATAGTGGTATTATTATGTAACCAATAACATTGTATTTTGGTAGATTACCATAGAAGCAAAGCCATTGTGACAATTGCTGTATCACTTGGCATGAGTGTATTCATGTTTTGAGTGATGGATTTCTATACTATAAGAAAATAACAAAAAGCAGGTAGTTAATAAATATTTATTGAAGAAGTTGACCAATATGCATGATTTTATCCTTGACAAAATGTCTAACTTATCTGTATTGATACCACCTAATACATAATCAGAATATATATTTTTTCTTCCCTCTCTCCCTCATTCAGTTTCTCCTTTATTTTTTCTTCTTTCCTCACTGATTCTACTGATTGAAGTAGTGTAAGTACAGTGCTAGCTTATTGAAAATTAAAAATACAAATTTTCAAATGAAAAATGCACAACTGTTTCATGAATACATGGCATTATTTTCAAGCAAACATTTTGTGAAGTTTCTATACAATATATTCCAAATACTGCCATCATTTTAATTAAGTTCTTCAGATTATAAAGTTGAGTAGATGTATTGCATGACACATTATGTAATAATTATTAAAGTTATTGGTTAACAATAATATAAGAAAATATAATTGATATATGAGATGTAGTTACCTTCTGATTTTAAGTGATACCATTTGTTATGGCAGGAATTTCATTGTGACCAAATTTTTTGGTCTTCATTTTTACTGGTAAAAATCATATTTCAAACAAGTTGGCAGTCAATGACATTAGAAAAGTGACAAGTTCAAATACCTTTCCTCAACAAAAACCTTAAAAAATCAGGAACTGTCAGGAACAAATTCAGAATATAAAAAAAAAATCAAATATTTATAATAACCTAGAAAATACTGACTTTAAAAGGACAACTTTAAAATTGTAGGAAATCTTTGTAAAGATTTTATCTTTCCTTGATACACTTACTACCCAGCTTGGAAAAGATTTTGAGGACAGCAATTTATGTTTCCAGTGTTAGATTCTGCTTTCAGGTACAAAATAAAGACACAAACAGTATTAAAATTATTATGTTTATTTTAACCTGACTGGAGGCTACCAGAAGAAATAATACAAGGTAGGTATCTATTTCAAAAACTTTCAATTCACCTAAATATTGCTTTGAACATTATTAGATAAAGGAAAACTCCAAACATCTGAAGCAAATTATTATGTATGAGACCCTAAAATAGGTACTACCAAATATATACAGTCTAAATCATGGACAGAAAATCTGAAGAGAGTGTTTATTTGGATACCAAAGGCATTAAAACTTATCTGTAATTAATGGGTATATAGAAATCTATGTGCATGCCAGGGACAGAATGTCCCTGAACAAAAAAAGACCTAAGAATACCTTCAGCTTTTACCTATGGCTGATATTTAATCTCAGTGTAAGGAATTAAAAGCTAAAACAGCAAGGTAAATGGTTTGGATAAATGGAGAAATGCCCAGAACATAACTACTCTACAAAGGATTTTGCAATTATTCATTGTTTATTTTGAGTTTGACTTTCAAGGTGATATCTGTTATAAGAGCCAGTATAAAAATATGAACAAATATTTACTAAAAATATTTAAACCAAGAAGAAGTGGGTAAATTCATGGATGCACATACCCCACCAATATTTAGTCAAGAACAAATAGAAAATCTATCGATCTAGAAATAGACCAATAATAATAAACATGATATAAACAGTTAATAAAGTCTTCCTCAAAGAAAAGCCAATGACCTGAAGCTTGAATTCTACAAAGTTTTTAATAACTATTAATTCCAATTTTCAAATGATTTAAATAATTGATAAAGAGGGAAATCAGTATATTAAGCCAACATAGCAAATTAACAAAGCTATTTGGATGAACATAGATGTAAAACTTCTCAGAAAAAAATAACAAACAAAATCTAACAGCACATCAAGAAGATTATATTAACATTATCAACTGTGATTTATCTTGGGAATGCAAAGATGGTTCACTATATAAATCAATAAGGAATAGAAAATATATAATTAACAAAGATCAACAATACAATTAAGAATAAAACGATATCTTTACCTGAATAAATGTTGAAAAAAGATTTGGTAATGTTTGACATCCTACTGTGATTAAACCCTCAAACAATTTAGGTTTTCAAGGAACACTCATCAACAGAATGAAGGCTATATATGACAAAATCACAGCCAACATTATACTAAATGGGGAAAAGTTTAAAGCATTTATTCTTAGATATTGGGCAAGATAAGAATCTAAAATTTCATCAGTCTTATTCAACACAGTATTGTAAGTCTTAGAGACAATACCAAAAAGAAAGAAAGAAAGAAAGAAAAAAAGAAAGAAAGAAGAAGGAAAGAAAGTAAGAAAGAAAGAAAGAAAGAAAGGGCATTCAAAATGCATAGGGTGAATATAAATTATTTTCTTCTGTATGATATGATTTTTGTATGTGGAGAGAAATTTAAAGACTCCATCAAAAATTGTTATGTCTGATGAGCAAATTAAATGAAGTTGCAAGATACAAAATCACTATTAAGTAGCATTTTATTTATTTTTAAACTTATTATGCATAATTTATTAATATAAGTTTTTCAGGCAGAAGACTTAAAATATTAGACAAAAATGTGGATCTATTCAAGGACTACAAATACACTGGAAATTATTACAATGAAAATAAAAACAAAGAGAGTTTTCCTCTTATGTAGTTTAAGAACCTTACAACTATAATTCCAGTTCTATTGTCTCATACTTTGTGTTGTTATTGTCATGTATATTAGAGAACCAATACATTGATACTTTTACTTTATATAATCTTTAAGTAGCATTTTATACACTAATAATGAACTTGCTGAAAGAAAAGTCAAGAAAGCAATGCCATTAATAATAGCTATAGAATAAGATATTTATTAGTAAATTTAATCAAGTGAAAAGATCTCAAAGAAAAGTAAAAATACACTGATACAATTAACAAGGGCAGAAAAAATGGAAAGACATTCCATATTCATTTGTTGGAAACCCTGAATATACTTATTACTTCATGTGCCCAAAGATATCTACAGATTCTATGCAACTATAATCAAAATTTCAATGACATTCATCACAGAAATAGGAAAAATATTAAAATTCATAAAGGAGCACAAAAGATGCAGAAAAGGAAAGCAATCCTGAGGGAAAAAGAACAAAGTTGGAGACATTCCCATACCTGCCTTCAAAACATACTAAAAAGCTAGAACAATTAAAAAAGCATAAAAACAACCACATAGCCAAATCAAACAGGATAGGGAACTCAGAAGTTAATTCATGTATATATGGCTAACTCATTTTCAATGAAGATACTAAGAGCATGCACTGTAGAAAATAGTCTCTTCAATTAATAGCACTGTGAAAACTGGATATGTATATGTGAAAAAATAAACTAGATTTATACCTCTCACCCCATATAAATATCAACTTAAAATGGATTAACTGCTTAAAACTCTGAGAGTTATGCAACTACTAGAATAAAACAGGTGATACACTTTGACACATTGGTACGGAGAAGCTTTTATATGAATTAGACTTCAAAAGCAAAGGAAAATCGAAAGTAAAAATGGAATTATATCAAACAAAGAGGCTTCTACATAGCAAAAAAAAAAAAAAAACAATATGGGAGGGGGTAGATAGTGGAGCGGAGCTAAGCAGCAATCCTGAATCTCTCCACAAGACAGAAAGCAGGCAGTGAAGAAGCAGCTCAATAGAGAGAAACTTACTACAAGTTTTTACCTGTATTAGAGGAACTGTGGATAATGGTATCAACAAGTTTTTTTTATTTTTCATAAGATTGAGTAGAATGTATAGGCTATAGTGTGATTGTAGTAAATAAGACTCCGTGTCTTCTCTCAAAGACTTGCTGATTAGTGTCTTGCTGATACTGGGAACAGCAAGTGACAAATTTCAAGTTAAAAAATCAATAATTGTATATTTCCCAAACCCAGGGATCCTAAGAGGAAGAAGCTAATGAAATACACACTTTCACGAAAATGGAAGCAATAATCATTTCAATAAACGGGTAGACATAGAAGCAAAAGGAAAATGCAAGAAACAAAACACCCTACACAGGACGCAACATTTCAACAACTGATTCCATTGAAAGAAGTGTAGGGCATGTCAAAGAAAGAATTTAGAAAGTTCATAGGTAAAATGTTTTATAAACAAAAAGATGTAAACAGTGAAATTAGAAAAAACAGGATTTGAATGATCAATTCAATTGTGAGATTCTGAAATAGAACTAAATGGAAATCTTGGAAAAATGAAAATTCAAGAAATCAAACTAAATATTCAATGGAAAGCATTTCTTTTTTTATTAGTTTATTTAATTGCATTTCAAGTCATAGCACATATATAGAGCTCAGTTTTTCCATTTCTCTGGTTGCAAACCAGATAAAGTTACAACAATTGTGTTTTCATACATGCACCAAGGGTAGTGATGACGATCTCAATCAACCATCTTTACTATACCCATTCCCCTTTCCTGCCCCCCACCTCCCCCATGTCGTGTCCAGTGTTCCTCTATTTCTCTTATGTTTCCCATTCCCACCTCCCTTATTCATCAGCATCCACTAATCAGAGAGACCATTCGGCATTTGGTTTTTCGGGATTGGCTTACTTCATTTAGCATAATGCTTTAATGGAAAGCATTTCTAATAGATTAAATCACTTTGACAATTGATGTTTAGGCCTTGAAGACAGAGTATATAATTTTGAAACTAAAGTTGGAAATAAAGAAAAGATGTTAAGAGACCATGATCACAATAATCAAGAAATCTGGGATAACATTAGAAGATAAACTTTAAGAATCTTTTGGGTAGATAAAGGCTCCAAAATACAAACAAAAGGAATACTAGATTCCACCATAAGCAAAGAAAAGATGGAAGTGCAGACAAAAGAGACACTTGGCTGGTGGATAAAGAAATTAAAAAAAAAATAGCCAGGCACAATGACACATGCCTATAATCCCAGAAGTTGGAGAAGCTGAGGCAGGAAGATCACAAGTTCAAAACCAGCCTCAGCAACTTGGTGAGGTGCTAAGTAACTGAGCAAGATCCTATCTCCAAATAAAATATGTAAATAAATTTAAAAGTCTGGGGATATGTCTCAAGAGTTGAGTGCCCTTAAGTTCAATTCTTGTTTAAAAAAAGAATAAAAATAAAAAGTAAAAATAATGTTGACCTAGGGAAAGCCATGGTTTACAGAGAAAGGCTGATTTTAATGGACACATGTTGGTAGGCAAGAGGCAGCCCTTCAGGAGTGTGGAACATGGTAGCAGGTGAGGAAAACATTCCCAGGAGCTGAATGTTGTTCCCACACAGCTGGCAGCTGTGATCAGAGACAGTGTAGGTTGGTAAATCACAAAAGAAGTTACTAGCAGCCACAAAAAATTCCAAGAGGTTACCACAACCAGAGAGACTGAAATAAGCACCAAGAATATTTTACCTGGATCATTCAGCCTCTGTTCCCCAATGGACAAAAATCCTATAATAGCTGGTATTCCATAGGAGCTATTGCAAAGATGTACAATGTGGCCATGCAAGTATATCTGTACTATAGGGTAGATACTCTAATTTCACAATTCATTGGCACTCCCTTATTTTACACCATTCAATATTGAGAAATTGAAAACTGAGTGCTACTACACCTAGTTGGTATCTAGGCAAGAAACACAAGGACCATGTCAAAAATACAAAACCAAAAATAAACATAAAGCCTGAAAATCCATCACTGCCAACAGATTTGACAACTACAGAAGAAACAATTCCTTTATGATGATTATTAATGATTTATCTATCATTAATATTGTTTTATTTTTTTCTTATTTCTTTTCCTCCATATTCTCATTTTGTCATTCTTCTGAAATTTTTACTTTTTAAATGCTCCTCTTTTTAAGTTTTTTCAGCCATCATTTTATTGTATTATTCACCTTTTTATTATGTGTGATTTTGTATGTATGTGAGTCTGCATGTGTGGTTGTGTATGTGTTGATTATTTAACTAGATTTGGCTTAGGTAGCATAAAATTATATGAGAGTTTGAGTTGTATCAATTTTACATTTTTTGAATCATGTATTCCTTGGTTCTGGGCCTTCCTATCTCCCACTCTTAATACTCTTCCCCAGTAAAACCTCAAATTTCCTATTTCCTCCTCCTTTCTTTTTTATTACTTTCAGTGAACTTATTACTCCTTCTTCTTTATAGCTGACACCTGCTTCCTATCTCTTGCCTCCTATGATAAATTTTATAAGTATTTCAAACATTCTTTTGCCTTCCTAACCTGTTGTATTGTACTTAGGAAACTGTTACCCCACTAAATAATGTGAAGTATACATATTATGTAATTCTTACCTCATTAAAATTGTGATTATTAATATAGTAGATAACATAGTAGACACCTCAAATAGACTTAATCAAATGAGAATCTCTTAAAAGACACATCAAAATCAATATGTCTAACACATAAAATAAGGAAAGAATTTTAGAAGTTGCAAGAGAGAATTATTAACTCACATATAAAGACAAACCAAAAAGGCTGACTTCTTATTTCTCAATTTAGACCCTAAAATCAAGAAGGGCCTATAAGGAGATACTTCAAGCTATAAAAGAAAAGAAATGCTGCCAAGTTTACCATAATTCACAAAGCTCAGTTTCAAATTTGAAGGGGAAATAATACCTTTCCATCTCAAAAAGAGACTAAAAAAATTCATGACAATCAAGCCAGTAGTACAAATACTCAAAGATAAACTGCACATATAGGAACTCAATAACAAATTCCAAAGCTCCCAAATAGAAGAAAATCAATAGAAGTGGTATCCATGAAATGAGAATCAAGGCTATATTAAATATAGCTAAAAAGTAAAATGGCAGGAAACCACAAACACATAACCATACTAACACTATGTTGATGGTTTCAACATCCCAATTAAAAGGCACAGATTGGCAGAATGCAAGAAAAAAAATCTAACTGTATACTGATTATAAGAGACTCACCTTGTAGGTAAAGACATCCAGAGGCTGAGGGTTTTAAAAATATTTCAAGCATATAAACTGCAAAAACATGCAGGAGTAATAATTTTAATATCTGACAAAGTAGATTTTAAGAAAAATTAATCAAAAGAGACAAAGAAGGTCATTACATCGTGGTAAAGAAAACAATTAAAAAAGAAGATATAACAACAGTAAATGCTTATGCCCAAAATGTCAGCATGCTCAATTATATAAAAAAATTCTCCATGACCTTAAATCCCAGGTATACCACAACACTGAAATCCTGGGTGATTTCAACACACTGTTATCACCAGTTGACAGATCATTGAAACATAAAATCAATAACACATCTCCAACCTAACTTATACAATAAATCAAATGGACCTAACCATATATCTGCAGAATATTTCACACTCCTCCTGAAAAATGAATTTACCTGGGGCTGGGGTTATGGCACAGCGGTAGCGTGCTTGCCTAGCATGCGTGAGGCACTGGATTCGATCCTCAGCACAACATAAAAATAAAATAAAGATATTCTGTCCACCTACAACTAAAAATTAAATATTAAAAAAATGAATTTACCTTATTTTCAGTGGCTCAGGAAACTTTTTCCAAAATAGACTATTTCTGTTGTGGTCTCATAACTAGAAATAAACAGCAAGAAAAATAAAAGTACATAAACACATGAAGATTGGACAATACTGTTTTAAATGAAGAGGGAATCAAATAAGAAAAGAGACTAGGCATCAAACAAATCTTAGAAATGAAGGAAAACAGAGATACAACATATCAAAATATTTGGGACAATATGAAGGTGGTTTTAAGAGGAAAATTTGTAGAACTGAGAGCCTATACCAAAACAAATAAAGTAATTCCAAATCAATAAGTTTGTGCTCTAACTGAAGTCCTTAGAAAACTAACAAACTAGTTCCAAAATCAGTAGAGGAGAGGAAATAATGAATCAAAAACTTAGGAATTTGACCAAAATTAATAAAATTGAGACTAAAAAGCAGAGGACCAATGAAGTGTTTGTTCTTTGAAAAGATAAATAAGATCGATAAATACTTAGTCAAACTAACAAAAGAGAGAGAAGACCCAAATCAATAAAATTGAGACGAAAAAGGATCTTACCACATATCCTTCTGAAACCCGGAGGATCATCAGAATCTATTTTGAAAATTTTTACACCAGTAAAATGGAAAATATAGAAGACATTAACAAATATCTAGACACATAGGATGTGCCCAAATTGAACCCAGAAGATATAGAAAATCTAAACAGTACAATACCAATATATAAAATTGAAGCAGAATTTGAAAGTCTTCCACAAAAATCCAGGAACAGAAAGATTTTCAGCTAAGTTCTACCAGACCACAAAACAAGAACTAAAACTAGATTTTCTCAAATTACTCCATCAAATTGAAAGGGAGGAAACACTACCAAATACTTATTATACCAAAACAAGACAAAGACACATAAAGAAAACTACAGATCAATAGATGCAAGAAATCCTTAATAAAATATTGGAAAAACACAGTCAAAATTGTATGAAGAAGATACCGCATCTCAAACAAGTGGATTTCATTCCAGGGATGCAAGATTGTTTTAATATACACAAATCAATAAATGTAATTCACACGTAAACAGAATTAAGAACAGAATTAAGAATAAAATTCAGTACCCACTCAGGTTTAAAACTGTGGAGAAAGCAAGTACAGAAGTAACATCTCAACATCATAAACATGACAAACCCTAAGACAGCATAATGCTGAAATGAGAAAATCAAAGAACATTCCATCTACAATCAGGAACAAGACAAAGCAATCTACTGTTGCCATTCGTTAAATATATTTCTCTAAACTTTAGTCAGAGTGCTCAAACAAGAGAAGGAAGTCAAAAGGGCACATATAAAAAAACCAAGAAGTTAAACAAACTGTTTTCTTTCTTTCTTTCTTTCTTTCTTTCTTTCTTTCTTTCTTTCTTTCTTTCTTTCTTTCTTTCTTTCTTTCTTTCTTTTTCTTTTTTTCTTTTCTTTTTTTTTTGGTACAGAGAATTGAACTCAAGAGCAATCGACCACTGAGCCACGCCCCCAGAAATATTTTGTATTTTATGTAGAGACTCATTGAGTTGCTTAGCGCCTAGCGTTTTGCTGAGGCTGGCTTTGAACTCGTGATTCTCCTGTCTCAGCTTCCCGAAATGCTGAGATTAGAGGCATGCACCACCGCGCCTAAACAAAAGTTTTTCTAATGACATGATGTTATACCTAGAAGACCCCCAAGCAACTTCAACAGAAGACTTCTACAGCTTATAAATGAGTTCAGCAAAGTATCAGGATACACAATAACACCCTTAAATCAATAGTTTCCTTATATTTCAAAAGTGATTCATCTGGGGAAGAAATCAGTAAAAACATCCCATGAACAATAACCTAAAAGAAATACTTGGGAATTACCCTAACCAAAGAGATAAAATGTTAACTAATAAAAATTACAGAACATGGAAAAAAGAATTTGAAGAAGAGCTTAGAAGATGGAAATATATCTCATTATCTTGGAAAAGCAGAATTAATATTTTCAAAATGACCATACTACCAAAAACAATGTGCAGATCAGTGCAATCCTTATAAAAATACCAAATAACTTCATAGAATCAGAAAAAAATTAAATTCATTTGGAAGAATAAGACATCTAGGCTATCTAAAGCAACACTGAGCAAGAAAATTGAAGCAGGAGGCATCACAAAACCTGATCTAAAACCGTACTATAGAACTGTAGTAACAAAACTGTACTATAGAACTGTAGGACTTAGAACTGTTTGTAGTAGCAAACAGCATGGTATTGGCATTAAAATAGACATGAAGACTAAAGGAACAGAATAGAAGACACAGAGACAACCCCACATAATTATAGCTACTTAGTACCTGACAAAGGTGCCAAAATATACGTGAAACAAAAGACAGTCTTTTTTTTTTTACAAACAAAGCTGAGAATATTGGATAGTGATTTAGAAAGATAAAAATAGATCCTTATGTCTCAATCTGCAAAAAGGTCAGATTGAAATGGATCAAAAACTTTGGAATTAGACCAAAAACCTTGCAAGTGCTAGAAGAAACTGAAGGGTGAGCACTACACCATATTGTTTCAAGCACTGAATTCTTCAACAGTACCTTAAAAGAAAAAGGAACAAAACCAAAAAATCAATAAGTCAGATGCCATCAAATTAATAAGTTTCTGCACAGCAAAATTAATGTTTGAGAGCATGATAAAATAGTCTACAGAATGCGGGGGGAAACTTGGCCAAATACCCCTCCAATAGCGGATTAATATGCAGAATATATAAAGAACTTATAAAACTTAACACACACACACACACACACACACACGGGGTGGAGGGAGAGAGAAAACAAATAAACCAATCAAGAAATTACAAAAAGAACTAAGCCAAAATTCCTAAAAGAATAAAAAATAAATGGCCAATAAATATGTGAAAAATGTTCAACATATTTAGCAATCAAAAAATGCAAATCAAAAATGCATTAAGACTTCATCTTACTCCAGTTAGAATGGCAATGATCAAGAATATAAACAATAATAAATGATGTTTAGGATGTGGGGGAAAAGGTACACTTGTACAGTGTTGGTGAGATTGTAGACTAGTATGACCACTCTGGAAAGTATTGTGGAGATTCCTCAAAAAATAGGGATGGAACTTCCATGAACAAACTACTCTACTTCTTGATAATAGCAACCTATCATCATTATAGCCACCTCAATGTTTATAGTAGCACAATTCATAAGAGCTAAATTGTGATATCAACCCAGGTGCTTGTCAATAAATTAATGAATTAAGAAATTGTTGTATATATACACAAGGGTGTTCTACTCAGCTATAAAGAATAATGAAATGATGTGATTTGATGGTAAATGTACGGAAACATACATCATGCTAAGTAAAATAATCTACTCAAAAATTCAAAGGTCAAATGTTTTCTCCCATATGTGGAAAGTAGAGTAAAATAATGGAAGTGAAGAAGAAAGGACAGAATATCATAAAAATATAAAGATGATCAATAGTATAGAAGGAGGTGATTTAGATGCAAAGAGTATGGATGGGAAAGAAAAATCAATGCAATATGAATTCTTAAAATAGTATTATGTGTATATAAAAATATACATTAGAGGATTTCATGTTTATGTATAAGTAAAAAGCACTAATCAAATATAAATAAATAGTTGAGTGATAGGAAGTCTATCAGAGTACAGAAAGTACAATGTGGAGGGATGGAGGATAAGAGGGAAAATAGGGATGGAAAAGGAGAGTATTATTAACTGAAATCAAATTACATGCATGTATAATTTGTCAGGATGAACCCCAGTATGATGTATAACTATAAAGCTCTAATAAAAGTATTCTTAGAAAAAATGAGAATAATAATACAATATTTTAAAAATCTCTGGGATAGTATAAAGTTAGTTCTAAGAGGAAAGCTTGTAGCACTGAGTTTCTATATTAAATTATTGAAAGATACTAAATAAATAATCTAATTGAGCACCTTATGGCCCTAGAAAAATAATTAATTTCAAAATCATTAATTAATTCCAAAACCAGTAAAAGACAGGAAATATTTAAAATCAGAGCCTAAATAAATAAAATGAAGAATAAAATATATAAAGGATCAATGAAATAAAGAATCAATTCTTTCAATGGAAAAAAAGAGTATAAACAATTATCCAAAATAATCAAAAGACAATGAAGACTCAAATTAACAAAGGATCATTAAAATAAATTTTGTAAATATACACTCCAATAGGGTAGAAAAATCACAAAGATATTGACAAATTCTAGAAACATATGACTATGGAAATTGAACAATGAGGATATAAAAACTTAAACAGAACAATATCAAGTAATGAAAGTGGAGCATATATTGAAAGATTTCCAACAAAATAGAGCCCAAGATCAGACAGATTACCAGCTGAGTTCTAATAGACCTTTAGAAAAGAATTAATCTCAATACTTTTCAAATTTTTCCAAGAAACAGGAAAGGAAGAAATATTGCCAACTTTATTCTATGATGCCAGTATCACCCCAATATAAAATCCAGACAAAAACTTTCAAGGAAAGAAAACTTCAGGTTAATATCCTTGACAAACATAGATTCAAAATTTCTTAACAAAATATTGACACACTCCATTAAAAGACAAATTAAGAAGATAGTGCACCAAGGTTGAGTGTTTCATCCCAGGAATGCAAGGTTATTTCTACATATGCAAATCAATAAATGTAACTAACTTCATCACTACAGTTAAGGAAAAGAATTACATGATTATGTCAATCAGTGCATACAAACATTTGACAAAATTCAGCACCAATTAATGTTTTAAAACTAGAGAAACTGGGGATTTCAGAAACTTACATAAATATTGCAAAGTCTATATATGACAAACCCATGTCCAATATAATATTGAATAGAGAAAAGCTGAAATAATTCCCCATAAAACACATACAAAACAATGAGACAGATGCTCACCTCTCCTATTTTCTATAATCCTTAATATTATAGCCAGAGCCATAAATCAAGAGAAGAAAATTAAAGGGATATGAATAGGAAAATTAGGAGACAAATTATATTTGTTTGCTGATCATATGATTTTATATTTAGAAGACCTACAAATCTCCATCAGAACAATTTGAGATATTGAAAAATATCAAAGTAGCAATATACCACATGAACATGCATAACTCAATTTTTTTCAGATACTCAAATAATTAATCTGCTGACAAAGAAATTAAGAAATCTATATCTTCAAAATATCTTCAATAAACTACTTGATAGTTAACCTAATGAAAAAGGTAAAGCATCTTTACAAGGATAACTACAGAACACTGAAGAAAGCTAATTCCGAAAGTTCTTAAAAGATGGAAAGACTTCTTATGTTTTTGGATAGACAGAATTAATTTTGTCATTATGGCCATAATACCAAAAACTTTATACAGGTTCAATGCAACCTCCATTAATATTTCAATGAAATTCTACAAAGAACTAGAAAAAAAAAAACTATTCTACAGTTTATTTGGTAAAATGAGAGACTCAGATTAGCCAAAGAAATAATGGACACAGAAAGCAATGCTGGGGGCATCACAGCATCAGACCTCAAATTACATTACAGAGCTATACTAACAAAAGAAACATGATACAGGCATCAAAAGAGACATGAAGAACAATGGAATAGAAAAGAAGGTACAAGACAAACTCACATAAATACAGTTATATGACACTAGACAAAGTTGCCAAAAATATACATTGGAGAAAAGATAGCTTTTTAAACAAATGATGCTAAGAAAACAAGATGTCCATATGAAAAAGTATGCACCTTGACTCTTATCTCTCATCCTGCCCAATAATAAACACAAAATGAACTAAAAACCTAGGAATTATACCAGAAACTGCAACTTCTAGAAGAAATTGTAGATCCCACACTCCAACGAGTTGTCATAGGGATGTACTTCCTTAAGACAAGTCCTAAAGTACAACAAAGAAAAGCAAGAAATAGTAAGTTCATCAGCATCAAATTCAGAAGGTTCTGTACAGCAAAGGAAACAAGAGTGTGAAAAGAGAACCTACAGAATGAGAGAAGATCTTTACCAAGTGCTTCTTAGGGGATTGATGTACATAATATATAAAGAAATAAAAAAGTTAACACACACACAAATAACCCAATTCATAAATGGAAAAAACTAATTAAACAGACACAGTGATTCAGAAACTACAAACATAATACAAAAAATAATAGAGACCAGTTTGTATGACAAAGATGGTGGCAGCACTGGTAGCAGCTACTATGGGGAGGAAGAGCACTGTCAGAGAAGAAAGAACAACAACAAAATAATGGCTTGAGGAACCCAGTGGAATAGAAAAGGAAGCTGATCTTAATAAATGTGTGTGTGTGTGTGTGTGTGTTCTCACCACATAGAAAATTATATATATATATATCGTGGTTTAACATAGGTGAGATGAAATTATAAGTGGGTTTGCACTGTTCTTATTTTATGTGGTTTTTGTACCTTAGTTTTTTATTTCTATTCTCTCTCTCCCTAACAACAAATTTCTGTGTTCCCTCTTCTTTTCTTATTTTTTACATTTAGTTATTCTTACTCCTTCTTTCAGACATCATGCTATCTCCTTCAACTCCTCTGTTTACTTTTTAAATATATCAAACATTCCCTGGCCTTCCTTTTCTCTTCAATTAAATACTGCAATTCCACTACCTGTTAAAATAATATAGTTTATGTAATTCCTTTTAAATTCATATTTTGGGGATTATTGATGCAGTGGATGATTTAGTAGATACATCCTGTTTTATAACTGATAGAGTTCATGTTTGTTTATTGTTGGTGCTGAGTTAAATGCTGACCCAAGCATTCCTGAACAAATGTTAATTAGTGTTACAGATGTCAAAGTAGATACCAGACATTGATCTTAAGGCTGTACTTCTGTACTTTTGTTGCTAATCCTGAATTCTGCTTCTTCTAAGAGTGACTAGAAAGTGATTGGGACACAGAATTCCTAATCACTCAGAATTCCCATCCAGAGCTCCCTCTGTGAACACAAGTTCACTCTGTGAACACAGAGTATTAATTCTGTTGCTGAGCAATACTCACAACTCGTCAAAGTAACAAAGGGAACCTCACTCCACACACGATCTAGCCTCAGTTAAGCATTAACAATACTTTGACATGTAGCATAGTGGAGGCAAAAAAGCTCCAAATCAACAACCAGGCTCCAAGGAAGAACAACCAGAGAGGTATCTCAAGATAAATTTCTGGACATTCACTCATATATCAAATACAGAGAATAACAGAATAAAAGTGATAACTACACACAAAATAACATGCACATACAGAAGAAAGGGAAATCCATATAAAATAATGCACAAGTCCAACACCTCTGAATACATAATAAAATAGGCCAACAAATCTTCCCTCTCAAAATTCAACATCTATGAAGACTCTAATGGTGTGACTTTATCTGGTTTGCAATCAGAGAAATGGAAAAACAGAGCTCTGGTTATGTACTATGACTTGAAATGCATTTAAATAAAATAACTAAATTAAAAAAAAATTCAGCATTCCCCAACAAAGGAAACAGATATGGAAGTACATGAAATTCAAGAGAAAGATTATAAAAATTGATTATTAAAATTTCCAAAAAACTAAAAGAAAATCTAAGAAACAAATTAAGAGAGCAAATGTTGGAGAGGAAAGACCATTTTAGTAAATAAATAGGGATATTGAAAATAAATCAAGCAGGACTGGGGCTGTAGCTCAGTGGTAGAGCGCTTGCCTAGCATATGTTGAGGCACTGGGTTCGATCCTCAGCACCACATATAAATAATAATTGAATAAAATAAAGATCCATCAACAACTAAAAGAATATTTAAAAAAATAAATAAATAAATAAATCAAGCAGAACTCCTGGTAATGAAAGACATAATCAATCAAATTAAAAGTTCACTGGAAACTAAAATCAACAGTCTAGATTGCCTAGAAATAGTACTTCAGAATTTGAAGACAGAACTTTACACATTGAATACAGTGCATATGAACATGAATATTATGTATTATGAAATACATAAAAATACCATGATCATTATATACAAGAATTCTGGAACAGCATCAGGAAAACAAATCTAAGAGCCATTGAAAACAGGCTAAAGACATTATGAAAATTTGTATGGTGATAGTAATAGATAAAATCAAAACAGAAACTATTCAAGATACATGATAATCAAAATGCCTAACAGATAAAATAAGGAAAGTATATTAAAAGATAAAGGAGAAAAATGTAAGGTCACATGTAGAGGAAAACCAAGAAAGCTTAATACAGACTTCTCAGCTCAGAAGATAAAATTATGGAGGTCCTAGAATTAGATACACCAAGCTCCAAATTAAGTAACTGCCATCCAAGATTTCTATATCTACAAAATTATGTTTCAAAATTGTTGAAAAGACAAAACCTCTCTGTGAAAAATATAAATGAAAATAATTTATGATCATTATGCTGGCACTGCAAAAATATTTAAAGATGAGCAGCACACTAGGGAACCCCCAAACAAACCACAAAACATCCAAATAGATGGAGATCACTAGATAAGAAACCATAGTTATATTATATTCTGGCAAATAACTTGTCTACATTCCATTCTTTTCCTAAAATTTTCTGTGATACTGAAGTAAAAGTTGAAGGACTAATTAACCTGACAGAGGTAATTTCAAAGTAGAACAGCATTCAGGCAGTGGTGTTGGTATTCATGTTGGCTTTTAGCCAGATTTGCTATGAAAAACAAGAAAAAAAGCAAAGCAGAAAACACATAAAAATCTTGCATTTGGCCTGAAAATCCCATGCAGAATTGAGACAAGGAAGGTGTTATTGCTGAAGAGAGAAGCACTATTAAAGAAAAACCCAGTATTTTATGCAAAGACAATAGGAAAGATATCTTTGGTCACTACACAAATCATCAAGGCTGTAATAGTGAAAAATTTTTGGCAAGATGAGATTTGAAGAAGAGACCATGGGAGCACTTGCTCATGCAAGAAAGTTGTTTCTCCAGTATTCTTTTCATTATGATCAACCATTAGGACACTTAGAGAGAGCTGCAGCCATTATTATAGGGGACCAAGCTACTGCTCTTGCTGGTGGCATCCCTTGGCATCATCCACCTGGTGATGGTTTTGTAGAAATACAAAATGGGGTAGTGATGAGGTCATGGAGATTTCCACATAGATTTCAAAGAAAGGCCTGGGAGGCTAGGCAACTATGTCATGGTCCAAACCCATGTAGGCAATCATTAAAAGTTTAATGTATAAGGTCATAAGGGTAAACTGAAGCTGAAGTGAGGACCATAGGAATTTAGAAATGCTAGGAATATGAAAAATTGCCTGAGGAAATCTTCAGGCAAAGATAAAAAGCAGTCTAAGAGAGAGGCCATGTGAGCTATACTCACCAAGGGTGAAGGGGCAGGGCTATTCAAGGTGCCCTGAATATTGGATATGAAGCCACAGAAATTAATGTTTGTCATGCTGAGTTTTAGTGTTGGTTTTGTCCATCCCTTTTTTCCCATGCTCCCTACCTTACCTTTGGAATGGGTGTGTTTAATTTTCAACATTATTATTATTATTTTTTTTTGGTACTGGGGATTGAACTCAGGGGCACTTGACCACTGAGCCACATCCCCAGCCCTATTTTTGTGTTTTATGTAGAGACAGGGTCTCACTGAGTTGCTTAGCGCCTCGCCTTTGCTGAGGCTGGCTTTGAACTCGCGATTCTCCTGTCTCAGCCTCCCTAAGTGCAGGGATTACAGGCTTGAGCCACCGCGCCCGGCTCAACATTATTTTTTGATTAAAAAACTCAATTTTGGAATTTTGTAGGGACTTACAGAGAAGAGTCTGCCTTGAGCCTCAGAGAATACTTTAGATTTAGACTTTTGAGAAAAGTTGAATATATTAAGACTTAAGGACTATGGAAAGTAGACTAAATGCATTTTTCAGTGTGAGATAGTCAAGTATCTTTGGAGGTCAGGGATGGATTATTATGGTTTGAATGTGGAATATTCCCCAAAGCCTCGTGTTTTAAGCATACTCTCAAATATAGAAAGGTTCAGAGGTGATATTTTAAGGCAAATGAGAGTTTAATGTATGGATCATGAAGGCTCCGTCTTCATCTGAATACCTGGATTAATCCATTGATAGCTGAATGAACTACTGGGGTTTGAGATGTGGCTGGGAAAGTATGTCGTAAGTCATCGGTTATGTGACCTGGAAATATTTTACCTTCTTACAAGATCCTACCTTTCTTGCACTCTCAGCTTCCTGAATGCCATGAATTGAACAGTTTTCCTCTGTCATACCCTTCCACCATAATGTTCTGCTTTTCCTCAAGCATAGAACATGGAATTATGAACTGAATCCCTTAAAGTCATGAGCTAATAAAATATTTTCTCCTATAAGTCAGGAGGAAATTGTCAGTTATTTGATCACAGAAACAAAAACTGATCAACATATCATCTATGTTTAGTTACTGGTTTTAGAGGAAATTATTTCATGTTTCCCATTCAGTATGATTTTGGATTTGGGTATGTCATATAAAGTCTATATGAAGTTGAAATAAGTTCTTTCTATCCCTAGTTTCTTCAATGTTTTTATCTTGCATTTTTGCCAATTTTTGTAAAGGCTTTTACTTCATCAATTGAGATGATCTTTTGATTTTTGTCTTTAATTCTACTTATGAAGTACATTATGATTATTAATTTGAATATGTTGAAACATCCTTGCATCTCTTGAATATAAACAATTTGGTAATGATGTACAAATTTCTTATTGTAGGTTGTCATATAAATTGCTAATTTATTAAATGTTTCACATCTGTGTTCACTAGTAATATTTGTCAATATTTTTATTACCTTGATATGTCCTTATCTGATTTTGGTATCATGGCATTGAATTTATAGAATAAGTTTGAAGTGTTACTTAGACTTTTATTTCATGGTACCATTTGAGGAGGTTTGCCAATATTTCTTCATTAAAAGTCTGTTAGAATTCAGCAGAGAATCTATCTGGTTCTGATATTTTCTTTGTTGGAAATTTTTTCATTACTGCACCAATGTCATTGCTTATAATTGATCTATTCAGGTTTTCACTATCCTTTTCTTTCCATTTTGGTGGGGCATATGTGTATAGAAAATGATCATTTCACTTATATTTTCCAATTTATTCTAATGTAGATTTTAGAAATAATTCCTAATGATTCTCTGGATACATAGAGATATCTATGGTACTATGTCCTCATTAATGTCTGATTGTATTAACTTCTATTTTCTTTCTTTTTCTTTTGGTTAGTTTGGCTAGGGATTTATCATCTTGTTCATCTTTTCAAAGAATCAACATTTTGTTATGACTATTTAACCACCTGCTGGCTTAACTGATAATTTCTCAATTTAGTTTGACTTTCTCTTCTAATGTTCTTTTGAGGTAAACTTGTCAGCTTTGTCTCTCATTCTTTTTCACTTTGTTGAACCTCCTCATAGGCCTGCCCTAATTGTACAAATGCTGGTTCCAGGTTAAGAAATTACTCACTGTTTTGTATTTCAGGAACCAGAATATCTGAATTACTTTAAGTATCTAAATTTTTAATATTGTGAATTAGTACACTCCCTCAGTTATCCACTTTTCTAATGAGCTGTACTCACTTTTTTATTATAAATTCTAGAGGAATAAAGAGATAAATAGTCTATTTCATCATTACCATCTTCTCTATTCCTCTATTTCATTTATTATGCTTCTGATTTTGTTATTTCTTTCCTTCTACTATTTTTTTCTAAATTTTTAAAATTCTTTATATGCATGGCTTCATTGTTTAATTTCAATCATTTTTGTTTTTGATGTAGGCACTTAATGTCATAAATTTAATTGTTTTTACAACTTTAAATTTATCCCATGAATTTTTGTACATTTTGTTTTTATTTTTATTTTTAAAACTTATATTGTACTTATAGATAGACAGTGTGCCTTTATTGTATTTCTTTATTTATATGTGGACCTAAAGACCAAACCCAGTACCTCACATGTGCTAAGCAAGCGCTCTGCCTCTGAGTTACATCACAAGCCCTCCATTTTCATATGCTTATAGAAATTTTTAAATTTCCATTTTTTATTTTTGATAACCATATTTTCATTCAAAAGCTTATTAGTAGATGCAAGTATGTTTCAGCATACACAAAACAATAAATGTAATAAATCATATGAGCTCAATGAAAAGTTAAAATATATGATAATCTCAAAGATGCAGAAAAAACTTTTCATTAAATTCAATACAAATTCTTAATAAATTTTCTGAATAAATTGAGCATTGCATGATCATAGCTCAACATATATTTGTTAAATTTTATTTATTTATTCTACTTAGATATACATGATAGCAGAATGCATTTTGATTCATTGTACACAGATGGAGCACAATTTTTCATTTCTCTGGTTATATGTGATGTAGAATAACAACATATATTCAGTCATACATAAAGCTAGGGCTATGATGTCCATCATATTCTACCATTATAGTGTCTCCCTGGCCCTGCCCCCCCCTGACCCTTTGACCAAAATTTCTCCATTCTTCCCATGTCCTCCCCCACATTATGGATCGGCATCTGCTTATCAGAGATTGGCATTTATTTTATTTTTTGAGATTGGCTTACTTCAATAGCATGATATTCTCCATCTCTATTTACCTGCAAATACCATAATTTTATTCTCTTTTATTGCTGAGTAATATTCCATTGTACATATATACCACAGTTTCTTTATCCATTCATTGGTCAAAGGGCATCTAGGTTGGTTCCATAGTTTAGCTATTGTGCATTGAGCTGCTATAAACATTGAAGTGGCTGTGTCACTGTAGTATGCTATTTTTAAGTCTTCTGGGTATAGACCAAGGAATAGGATAGCTGGGTCAAATGGTGGTTCCATTCCAAGTTTTCTAAGGAATCTCCTTACTGCCTTCCAGATTGCTTGCACCAATTTGCAGTCCCACCAGCAATGTATGAGTGTGCCTTTTCCCTCACAACCTCTGCAACACTTATTGTTGTTTGTATTCTTGATAATTGCCATTCTGACTGGAATGAGATGAAACCTTAGGGTAGTTTTGATTTGCATTTCTCTAATTGCTAGAGATGTTGAATATTTTTTCATATGTCTGTTGATTGACTGTATATCTTCTTCTGTGAAGTTTCTGTTCAGCTCCTTGGCTCACTTATTGATTGAGTTGTTTGGTTTTTTGGTGTTAGGGTTTTTTTGAGTTCCTTATATATCCTGGAGATGTGCTGTATCAGATGTGCGTGTGGCAAAAATTTGTTCCCAGAATGTCGGCTCTCTGTTCACTTCATTGATTGTTTATTTTGCTGAGAGGAAGCTTTTTAGTTTGAATCCATCCCATTTATTGATTCTTGATTTTACTTCTTGTGCTATAGAAGTCTTGTTAAGGAAGTAAGGTCCTAATCCGACATGATAAATATTTGGGTCTATTGTTTCTTCTATTAGGTGTTGGGTCTCTGGTCTAATTGCTAGGTCCTTGATCCACTTTGAGTTGAATTTTGTGCATGGTGAGAGTGAGGAATTTAGTATCACTTTGCTGCATATGGATTTCCAGTTTTCCCAGCAACATTTGTTGAAGAGGCTATGTTTTCTCCCATGTACATTCTTGGCTCCTTTGTCTAGTATAAGATAGCCATATTTAAATGGGTTCATCTCTGTGTTGTCTATTCTATACTATTGGTCTACATGTCTATTTTGGTGCCAGTACCATGCCGTTTTTGTTACTATAGCTTTGTAGTATAATTTAAGGTCTGGTATTGTGATGCCTCCTGCTTCATTCTTCTTGCTAAGGATTGCTTTGGCTATTCTGGGCCTTTCAAATTCATTCTATGAGGCAAGTATCACTCTGATTCTGAAACCAAATGGAGACACATCAAAGAAAGAAAATTTCAGACCTATATCCCTGATGAACATAGATGCAAAAATTCTCAATAAAATTTTGGAAAATTGCATACAAAAACTTATAAAAAATAGTGCACCATGATCAAGTGTGGTTGATTCTAGGGATGCAAGGTTGGTTCAACATATGGAAATCAATTAATGTAATCCATCACATCAATACACTTAAAGATAAGAGTCATATGATTCCATCAATTGATGCAGAGAAAGCATTTGAAAAAATATAGCACCCTTTTATGTTCAAAACAATAGAAAAACTAGGGATAGTAGGAACATACCTCAACTTTTTAAAAGCTATCTATGCTAAACCCAAGGCCAGCATCAACCTAAATGGACAAAAATTGGAAGCATTCCCTCTAAAAATGGGAATAAGACAGGGATGCGTCTTTCACCACTGCTATTCAACATAGTCCTTGAAACACTAGCCAGAGCAGTTAGACAGATGAAAGAAATTAAAGGGATATGAATAGGGAAAGAAGAACTCAAACTATCATTATTTGCATATGACATAATTCTATACTTAGAGGATCTTAAAAAATTCTACTCAAAAACTTCTAGAATTGATAAATGATTTCATCAAAGTAGCAGGATATAAAATCAACCCCCATAAATCAATTGCATTTATATACATCAGTGATAAACGCTCTGAAAGAGAAATTAGGAAAACTATCCCATTCACAATGGCTTCAAACAAAATAAAATATTTGGGATCAATTTAACAAAAGAGGTGATAGACCTCTACAATGCAAACTACAAGACAATGAAAAAAGAAATTAAAGAAGACCTTAGAAGATGGAAAAATCTCCCATGCACCTGGATAGGCAGAATCGATATTGTCAAAATGGCCATACTACCCAAAGCACTATATAGATTCAGTGTGATTCCAATTAAAATCCCAACATCATTCCTTATAGAAATAGAAAAGGCAATTATAAAATTCATTTGGAAGAATAAGACACCCAGAGTAGCTCAACATAATAACAGCCCTTTATAATAAGTCAACAGCTACTATTATACTCAGTGCGGAACAATTGAAAGTATTTTCTGTAAGATCAGGAAGAAGTCAGGAATATTCACTCTCACCACTCATAGTACTGGAAATTTTTCCAAGGAAATTAGACAAGAGATAAATTAACAAAAGGCATGTCAATTTGATGGGAGGAAGTCTAGTTATCTCCATTTTTTAAAATCCAATTTTCTTTAAAGTATAGAAAAACCTAAAGGCTACACCAATAGAATATTAGAACTGATGAATAAATTCATGATATCACTAAATTATAAAATCAACACACAAAAATCTCTACTTTTTCTATACTTTAAAAATGAACTTGCTGAAAAAGAACTCAGGAAAACAATTCCATTGAAAATGATTCCAAAAATTAAAATATCTAGGAATAAAATTAACTAAGGTTGGGAGACACTTTTGCAATGGAAATTACAAAACATTGATAAATTAAATTGAATAAGATGCAAAAAGAAAGAATGATCTTTAGTGTTCATGGTAGAAAACATTAATAATATTAAAATGTTTGTATTACCCAAAACAAATTCAAAGGTTCTATTAATTCTGATCAAGCTACCAATGACACTACTTACAAAAATAGATAAAACAATTCTAAAATTTATATGGAATAACAAAATACCCCCAAATATGCAAAGCAAAAGAAACTTTAGCAAAAAGAAAAAAAACTGATATCTCTATATATAATTTCAAGTCAAACTACAAGAACATAAGACCCCAAAAACATATTAGCATAAAAACAAGACAAAATTGAGTAAAGATCTCAGAAATAATTTTTTCCATCTACAGAAAACTAATTCTTTTTTTTTTTTTTGGTACCAGGGGTTGAACTCTGGGGTACTCAACCACTGAGTCACATCCCCAGCCCTATTTTGTGTTTTATGTGGAGATAGGGTCTCACTGAGTTGCTTAGCACCTCGCCATTGCTGAGGCTGGCTTTGAACTTGTGATTCTCCTGTCTCAGCCTCCCAATAGAAAACTGATTCTTTTTTTTTTTTAATTG
>CM053417.1:62494822-62568474 GCA_028644305.1 Xerus rutilus
TACATGTTGGCAAACATAACAGAAAAAAACAAATTATCAGAAGCTGTACACACTATTCACTGAAAACATTTGTTGAGGCAAATAGAAAAAAATTGTTACAATCATAATTTTTCTAACTTTGCACAAAATTATAAGCAGATTACATTCTTCATATTAAACATCTTTATATGCACTTTCAATGAACAGTATATATATATAGCCTCTTCAACAAATTGTATTGGAAAAACTGGAAATGCATACACAAAATACTAATACTTGACACTTATCCCTCACCATGTTAAAAACCACATCAAGATTGATCAAATAATTAGGTAAAATACCTGAAGCACTGCAACTACTGTCAGAAAACATAAGAGAAACATTTCAATACATTGTTACATTAAAAATGTTTAGCAAAGTAAAAAAAAAGTTAAAGAAACAATCAACAAGGTGAAAAGACAAACTACAGAATGGGATAACATATTTACCAACTGTCCAACTAATATAGAATTAATATAAAGAATACATACAAAAGAAAAAAAACTAATGCAATTAAAAATAGGCAAATGATTTGTATATTCACTTGTCAAAAGAACAAACACTAATGGCCAAGGAATATGTGAAAATGCTCAATATCTTAAGCCATGAGGGAAATGCATATTGAAACCTTTCCTTCAACATAAGCCACAAGCACAGTGCCCTCTACCACAAATTATGCAGTCTAGTTTGCAACATTTGGGGAAATCACAGTGAACAATACACCCATAGTGTAATGGATGCTGCTTACCCTGCAAAAACTACATTTTTTTGTGTCTCTACATAAAACACAAAGTATGGGGATGAGCCACGGGGGATGTGCCTCAGTGGTCAAGTGTCCCTGAGTTCAATCCCCTGGTATAAATAAATAAATAAAAATTAAATCATCTGCGAACTTCTTCCATTCTCCCATGGCCTTATTGTGTGTCAGCATCTATATATCAGAGAGAACATTATGTCTTTGGTTTTCGGAAATACACTAGGATGAATCAGATATAACTTTCCTATGTTCATATATGAATACATGACCAGTGAAACTCCACATCACGTATAGCCATAAGAATATGATCTTAATTAGAATAAGTTATACTTCATATATGTATATATACATATATATATATATACTTCATATATGTATATGTCAAAATGTACTCTATTGTCAGTTATATCTAAAAGAACAAATAAATTTTAAAATCTTCAGTGACATTAACTTTCACCCTATAGAGAATGGCTATTCTTTACAAAATAACAAATAGTATAAAGAATGTGGAGAAAAAAATTATCATGTTAGTGCAGCCATTATGAATAATAATACAGTTTCCTAAAAAAAAAAAAAACTCTAAATATAGATATAACGTGATCCATTCATCCTACCTCTGAGTATATATCAAAAGGAAATGAAATCCACCTACCAAGGAGGTACTTTCATGCCCATATCTATTTTGGCATTATTTACAATAGCTAATTCAGACTAGTAGTCCATCAATAACATCCATAAGATTTAATGGGCTAGGCACAATAGCACATGCCTATAATCCTAGCTGCTTGGGAGGCTGAGTCAGGAGGATTATGAGTTCAAAGCCAGCTTTAGCAAAAGTAAGATTTCAAGAAAATAAGTGAGATTTTGTCTCTAAATAAAATACAAAATAGGGCTGGGGATGTGGCTCAGTGATTGACTGCCTCTGAGTTCAATCCTCAGTACTCAAACAAAAGAAAAAGATTTAATGGATGAGGAAGGGGTAACAGATGTGAACACTTAGCTCTATGGATAATGCAATCCCAGTGGGTCATTTGGTGGGTTTTTGGCAGAGATCAAGTGTTCCACAACTCTTTTTGACATCATGTTTCACCATGGTGATCCTAGTACTGGGTTTCACAACAAGGCCTAAACATAAATCCTTGTTTTCACAAGTGGGATGTATTTCTCTTCACACTGATTAGAGGAGAGGAGATGCTTATAACACTTTCCTTCCTATTGTCTTCAGTGTAACTTTTCTGATTACTATAGTAAAATCAAGCACTATGTTTTTCAATCACCTTCCTTAACTGTTGTGAAGAGACTATGGTGAATAAGTATATATTCATATCTGTGTGTCCATGGTTAAATTACCCCTGACATATTTTAATCTGCTGTCATTTCTCTCTGCCTTCTTATATGATATTTCAACAGGATTCAGAAATTGAAAACTGGCATTATATAAAAATTAAGGCATTCTGAATAAACTAACAACTTTTGTTATAAAGAAATAAATGAATAGTAGCTGATGTTAATATATAAAAGATTTTATTTCACAAAGCAAATGTTGACTCACAAGAAACATGTATTTAAAGTTAATTCTTAAGCCACAATTTTTTTCTTTTTTTGGTTTGGAGAACAAATAGATTCTAAACAAAATATTCTGTGTTCATAATAATTAACACAATAATAATTAATGAATTGTACCCTCAACATGATTATTTTATATTTTTCCCAACATACAGTATAGGTCAATAGTAGGATCAGTATATAAAAAAACATTTGTTTTAAAAAAGCTTGCTGTGTTTGTGGTCATTTATATCTTTAAAAATATTGAAACATATCGTCCACAGCTGATATAGGATTTGGCCCCTCCACCACACAAGTGGAACCCAGGGGAGATCTCTGGGTTGTAGTCTTCCAGCAAGGAATGGCAGTGGGCCCTGGAGGTGAGCTGATTTAAAATCTCTAGACCATTGGTTATTCATCAAAGGGCCTGGAGCCTACCTAAGCCTAAACCGCACCTCCAAAAGTTTTGCCTACATAATTACCTCTCTCAAGCTAGCAACTGCATCTGAGGGTGAAATAAGCTTTATACTCCAGACAACCCAACCTAACATTGCTGCGAAAAGAAGCTAAGAATCTTCAGAATACAACAGATGCAATTCTATAACTTTCATTGAGATCCTTTTGTTTGTCTATTTTTCTTTTCTCTGTTTAATTGTGACCTTAACAGTTCATGGACATAAATATATATTTATATTTGGTTTTTCTTATTTCTAGCATTTTTGAAGGCAGTTATTTATCGTGGATCAGTATTTTGATGACTAGGATGTTTGGTTAGTATATTTCAGTTTTGTTTTATGTTATTTTATTTTTAATTTTTTAAATTTTTACTTTATATATTTTCCCTCACTCATCTGTTTCTCTTGTTGCTCTTTCTTTCTTTCTTCTGCTAACAGCCAATCTCTATTGTTCTCTCATAAACTCTTCCTTTAAATTTTACATCTATCTTCTCTCCTCTTCCCTCATAAACATCATATCCTATATAATTTCTGTTCTCTCCCTGTTCACAATTCAAAATTGTAAGCCCTTTTGCAAACCTTTATTGTAGGCAATGGCTTATTATATCATTTTCATTTATTGTGACAATATTGTAGATGTCATATCAGAAAGTATTTGGTTTAATGTTCTATATTGTTTTCATGAGTTGTTGGTAGTATTTATCTCTTTATCAATGATGAGGTACTGGAAAATTTAAGGGACACTCTAAGGCTACAGGATAAAAATGTTTCTGCCTCAGATCCACAGTGTTGGATGGGTAGGCACAAAAACACCATGAAAAACTACAGTAAAAAATCACACCAAACAAACCAAAATACTTCAGTAAGAGAATGCATCAATACCACAGTGGAAGAAATGTCAGAAGCAATTAGAATGTACATAATTAAACTGATTGGCAAGATAAAGGATGACATAAGGAGTGAAATCAGAGAAAAAGCACAGAAAGTAAAAGATCATTTCAATAAAAAGATAGAGATTCTGAAGAAAAAACCAAGCAGAAATTCTCAAAATTAAGGAATCAACAAATCCAACTGAAAATTCAATGGAAAGCATCACCAACAGACTAGACCAATTGGAATACAGAGTTTCAGACAATGAAGATAAAATATATAATCTTGAAAATAAAGTTGACTGTGCAGAAAAGATGTTAAAAGAGCAGAAACAGAACTTTCAAGAAATATTGGATAACTTGAAAAGACCAAATTTAAGACTTATTGTGATAGATGAGGGCTCAGAGAAACAAACAAAGGAATGCACAATCTTTTCAATTAAAGAATATCAGAAAATTCCCGAATCTAAATAATGAAATGGAAGATCAGATACGGGAGGCTTATGGGATCTCAAATATACAAAATTACAACAGACTCACACTAAGGCATATTATTATGAAAATGACTTACATACAAAATAAGGATAGAATTTTAAATAGAGTTAGAGAAAAACAAAAGGTAACATTTAGCGGAAAACCAATCCAGATCTCAGCTGATTTCATAAACAAGACTCTCAAAGCTTGGAAGTCTTGGAATTATATGTAACAAACTTTGAAAGAAAATGCTTGCCAGGCAAGAATACTATGCCCAGCAAAATAACACTTCACAACTGATGATGTAACAAAAACTTCTGTGATAAATAAATCTTAAAAGAATTCACAACTAAAAGCTTGAACTACAAAACATACTCAATAAAATATGTCATAAAGAAAAAATAAAAATTACAATTGAAAATAAGCAAAGGGAGGAACTATACTAGAATAATCAATGAAAGGAGAAACTAATTCAAATTAAAGAAACAAATAAATCAAAATGACACATAATAAAAATCATTTCTCAATAACAATATTGAAAATAAGTGACTTAAACTCATCAATCAAAAGGCATAGACTGGAAACCTGGATTAAAAAACAACACCCACAATATGCTATCTCCACAAGCCTAACCTTATAGGCAAAGACATCCACACACTGAAGGTAAAAGGATGGAAAAACATATCATTCATATTAATCTCATAAACAAGTGGAGCATGTACATATATCATACAAACCTTCTCAATTTTAAAAAAAATTAATTAGACAACAACACAATAATACTGAATGTTTTTATCACACATTTTCACCTCTAGATAGATCCTCCAAGCAAAAATTAAATAAAACTATAGAAATAAAAATAATACAGTTATTAATTTATATTTAACAGATGTATACTGAATCTTTCATTCATCAATGGCATAATACACTTTCTTCTCAGCATCTCAGCAGCATGCATGTCCTTCTCTAAAATTGACTATATATTATGTGATGAAGCAATTCTTAGCAAATACAAAAAGTAGAGATAATACCTTGCTTTTTATAAGATCATCATTAAATAAAATTATAAGTTACTGATAAAATCAAAATAAAAGCTACAATAGCACCTTGAGAATAAATAACATGATATTGAATGACCAACAAAGAGGAGAAGAAATCAGAGATATAATAAAAATTCTTAGAGGTAAATGAGAATAGCAAAACAACAGATAAAAATCTCTGGGACACTATAAAGGCACTTAAAAGAGGAAAGTTCATTGCATTGAGCTCATTAATTAAGAGTACAGAAGGTCAATAAATAAATCAACTGACAATATGTGGGGAGCTAGCTCTATGCTACACCCTTATGACTAGCCATTTTGTGTAAATGGGAAAGGCACAAAGGAAGGAGGAACTATGTGATTGGTTTGCTGTTGGTTCTGCAAATGTGATCAATTCATGGAAAGAATTCAGGGAGCCTACGTGCCTTGCCACATGGACAGCTGTTGCCTACGTGCATTGTCTCTGATTGGCCGAACGGCTCTATAAGTTGAATGCTTGTTCCACAAATATATGAGTATTTGCTTTGACTTGACTCCCTGGTGTGTCTGATTGTCCTGCGGCAGAGGGCTGGGAACAGGCAACCAGTTGGCTCCAACTCTTCCCAACTTCCACTGCTAGGTGAATGTGGGGGTGCCCCTTTGACCCACTGGCTCGGGATGGACTGCTACCCCTGCATTGTGGTGCCCCATGTGAGGATGAGAAACCGAAATGGTAAGTGGCAAGTTGGGCCAATCAGGTGAGTAGATCTGCAGGTCTTCGGATTGGAGTTTCCCTAAGAATAGGTCAAGCTGATGGAAAAGAGGACCCTGCTCTGAAAGCTTTATCTGCTTAAGAGTAATGGCTTAGAGGTTTCAGATACCCAAGCTGAAAAGGTCTGGGAGATCTTCATGCGGGCAGCTCCCTGGTGCTGACTGGAATTCTGACAGAGCCTCCAATTCTGCAAATCACCCAGCCTCAACAGATAAGACTTTGGAATCACTGCCGCTATGATTGCTGCTGTGGCTGCATCTGCATCTGCCGCTGCTGCAACCGCTGCTGCCGTCGCGATCACACAAATTACTCAAACTGCCCAGAAGCTCCAAGAGCTCATTCGTGACAAGAACAACATTTGACTCTCAGCAATCACCTTGCTGGGGGTATTATGATACTCCAGCAAGAAATGGACATTCTATCAGAGCAATTGGCTGTATTATCTATACAACAGAGACACCTTTGTATTCCCTCTATGTTCACCTCTGTCAATCCTTTCTGGAGATTAATGCTACTCAAATGTTAATGTTACTCAAATGATAAAAAAAATTATTCCACCTACATCAGGGGACCTTAGAATGATAAGATGTTAAATTTGTCCTTCCAATTGTTGTCCTCCATTGTTAAGCTCAACCATACGAAGGTGGAAATTTCGCCTTCTGCCCAATTTTTATTGCCATGTGGCAAAAACTCACAAGCCTCTTCCAAATTTAGCCCTATTGGGCATTGATGGTCTCATTCTTCTTCTGTTGCCTTTCATTACCAGGTGCTGGAAACGCAAGCCCAGCTCCAAAACAAGATCACAATGCTAGCACAGGTGCTTGAAGAACACCCCCAAACCCCTCGAAACCCTTGGGTCTATGTGGCCTTGCAGGAAATCCAAAGGCCTTAAGGTATGGGCCCACCATGAGGCTGGAATGGTAGCCAATGATGAATAAGACCCCCTGAAAGATGGAGGTGACCTAAGACAGGCACATTCCCAAAGTGGACCATACAAAACAAAAAAGGGGGACTTGTGGGGAGCTAGCTCTATGCTACACCCTTATGACTAACCATTGTGTGTAAATGGTAAAGGCACAAAGGAAGGAAGAACTATGTGATTGGTTTACTGTTGGTTCTGTGAACGTGATCAGCTTGTGGACAGAATTCAGGGGGCCTACGTGCCTTGCCACATGGACAGGTGTTGCCTACGTGCATTGTCTCTGATTGGCCAAATGGCCAATTAAGTTGAATGCTTGTTCCGCAAATATAGAGTACTTGCTTTGACTTGAATCCCTGGTGTGTCTGATTGTCCTGCAGCAGAGGGCTGAGAACGGGCAAACAGTCGGCTCCAACTCTTCCCAACTTCCACTGCTAGGTGAATGTGAGGGTGCCCCTTCAACTCGCTGGCTCGGGATGGACTGCAACCCCCACAACAATACATCTCAAAGCCATAGAAAAAGAACAAATCAACACCAAAAGTAGTAAGAGAGGAAATAATTAAAATCAGAGTTGAAATAAATAAAAAACAAAAAGTTGGTTCTTTGAAAAAATAAATAAAATTGATAAATTCTTAGATAAACTTATGAACAGAAAGTGAGAGAAAACTCAAATTACCTAAATGAGTGCTGAAAAAGGAAATATTGCCACAGAAACTACTGAAATGGAGATAATATTCAGAAAATATTTTAAAAATATATACTCCAATAAAATATAAAATCATGATGATGTAGACAAATTTCTAGAAACATATAACCTAAAGTGAAGCAAGAGAATATAGAAAATTTAAACAAATAAGTTTTAAGCAATGAAATTGAAGATAATACCATCAAAAGACTACCAGAAAAGAAAAGTCCAGACAGATTCTCAGCTGAATTGTACCAGGCCTTTAAAGAAGAGCTAACACCAATCCTCCTCAAAGTATTCCATTGAAGGGAAAAAGAGGTAACCCTGCCAACCAATTCTATGAATATACTATCACCCTGATATCAAAAACAAAGACACATGATGGAATAAAAACTTTAGACCAAAATCTGTGATGAACACAATTTCAAAAATCATATACAAAAGCATATTAAAAAATAGTGCATCATGATTATGTGGAGTTACTCCCAGGAATCCAAGGTTGGTTCAACATACATAAATTAAATAAATTCATTCATCATATCAATGGACTTAAAGACAAAAATCACATGAGTATTTCAAAAGATGCAGAAAAAAGCATTTGAAAAAAAAATCAGCCATCCATTCATGTTAAGATAACAATAAATACCAGGGATAGTAGGAGCATACCTCAACATTGTTAGAGCTATATATGTTAAACATTATGCCAACATCATCTAAATGGAGAAAAATTAAAAATATTCCCTCTAAAAACTGGAACAACACAGGGATTATCTCTTTCACCACTTCTAGTTAACATAGTCCTTGAAAATTTAGCCAGATGAATTAGACAGAAGAATAAAATTAAAAAGATATTAAAAGGAAAAGAAGTACTCAAAGTAACCACACCTGCTCATGACAAGATTTTACATTTAGAAAACCAAAAAAAAAAAAAATCACCCACCAGAAAATTTTTAGAACTCATAAATTAATTCAGTAAAGTAGCAAGATATAAAATTAACACTCATAAATCAATCACATTCCTATATATCAATAGTTAATAATTTTTAAAAAATTTTTTGTAGTTGTTGATGGACCTTCATTTTATTCATTTATTTATATGTGGTGCTGAGAATTGAACCCAGGGCCTCACACATGCAAGGCAAGTGCTCTGCCACTGAGCCACAATCCCAGCCCCAATAGTGAATAAATTGAAAGGGAAATTAGGAAAATTATCTCATTCACAATAACCTCAAAAAATAAAATATTTGGAAACAATCTAACAAAAGATGTTAAATACCTCTACAATGAAAACCACAGAATACTAAAAAAAAGAAATTTCAGAAGACCTTAGAGGATAGAAATCTCTTCCATGTTCATGGATAAGGAGAATTAATATTGTCAAAATGGCCATAGTACTAAAAACTCTATACAGATTTACTGCGATTTCCATTAAAATTCCAATGATGTAATTCATAGAAATAGAAAAAGCAGTCATGAAATTCATTTGGAAAAATAAGTGTCCCAGAATAGCCAACAGTCTTCAGCTAGAAAAGTGAATCAGGAGGCATCACAATACTAGTCCTTAAATTATGCTACAGAGCTATAGCAAAAAAAATGGCATAGTATTGGCACCAAACAGACATGAAGAGCAGAAAAGAAAACAAGCTGCAAAGACAACTCACATAAATACATTTATCTCATACTAGACAAAAGTGCCATAAACATACATTGGAGAAAAAATAGTCTCTTCAACAAATGATGCTTGGAATACTGGAAATCCACATGTAGCAAAATGAAATAAACCCTGATCTCTCCTTCAGTATAAAACTCAACTCTATGTAGATCATGGACCTGGACATTAGACAAGAGACCCTATGCCTACTAGAAGAAAAAGTAATCCAAATATCCATCATATTGGTATAGGCACCAAATTCCTCAATAAGATTCTGAAAGTGCAAGAAATAAAATTAAGAATGTATAATGGGATGGTATCAAACTAAAATATTTCTTCACAGCAAAGGAAATAATCAAGAATGTGAAAAGTGAGCTTATAGAATAAGACAAATCTTTGCCCCTGCACCTTATGTAAAGCCTTAATCCTCAGGTTTTAAAGAACTCAGAAACTCAACACCCAATAAAAACAATGAAAAAAGGGCAAAAGAATTGAACAAATATTTCACAGAAGAAAAAATAGGAATGGCCAAAAACTATATGAAAAACTATTCATCATCTCTAGCAATTAGTGAAATATAAATTAAAACTACATTGAAGGGATAGGATTGTAGCTCAGTAGTGGGGTGCTTGCCTTTCGTGTGTGAGGCACTAGGTTCAATTCTCAGAACTGCATATAAGTAAATAAATAAAATAAAGGACCATTGACAACTAAAAAAAATTTACAAAAATCTACACTTATATTTATCTCACTCCAAAGAGAATGGCAATTATCAACAGTACAAGTAACAATATATTTTGGTGAGGATGTGGGGAAAAAGGAATACTCATTCATTGCTGGTGGGACTGAACTTTGATGCAAGCACTCTGGAAAGCAGTATGGAGATTCCTCAGAAAACTTGAAATGGAAATTCCATTTGACTCCATTATCCCACTCCTGCACATGCACACAATGATCTTAAAATAAGCATACTGTGGCAATGCGACCATATCAATGTTTATATCAGCCCAATTCACAATAAGTAAGCTATGTAACCAACCTAGGTGCCCTTGAACAGATGAATGTATAAAGAAAATGTGGTATATATACACAATGGAATATTACTCAGCCATAAAAAAGAATAAAATCATGGTATTTGCCAGTAAATGGGTGGAACTGGAGATTATCATGCTAAGGGAAATTAGTCAATCTACCAAAACCAAAGGTTGAATGTTCTGTCTGATGTATTTATGGTAACACATATTAATGGGCATGAGGGAAGAAAATAATTTCATTGTATTAGACAAAGGGGAGTGAAGGGAAGGGAGGGTAGATGGGAATAGTAAAGACAGTATAATGAATCAGACCTAACTTTTCTAAGTTAATATATAAATACATGACCTGTGTAACTCCATATCATATACAACTACAAAAATGGTAAGGAACAGTCCATGTATGTATAATATGTCAAAAGAAATTCTACTGTCATATATAACTAAAAAAAATCAAATAAAAATAAATTTAAAAAGACTATTGATGAAAGCAGGAAAGTGTTTCCTGAGTCACACCTCACCAAAATCAATGTATCCCAGCATAGAAAAAAATGTTTTGCTTAGGGAAGGGGGAGACAATTAAGTACAGACTTTCGACTTGAAATAATTTTCTAGGATGACCATGGAGAAAACCAGAGTAAGTCAAAGTCTCATGAACCTTACCTCCAGGAAAAATTCAAAAGATTGAGCTACTGAAAATATTTTAGGAGAGGTGACTCACTAAAGAACATTATCCTTTTTCCAAACAGTGGTGTCATAGCAAGATCAATTATCTAGATTCTTGGCTGGGAACAGCACACAAATCTAGAACAGGGCTTTGTATTGGAATCTACTGCCACATTCTATGTGCTGAGATCTAGCACCTGGTAGAAAAAAAGGCCTGATATTGAAACCTACGATCAGAGATGGAGCCACTAGATTAGCCATAGCATCAAGAGCCCTGTGTGCCCTCAGGACAGAATCCAGTTTCAACCTGAATTGAGTTTTAGCCTGAAATAATTCCAGTATTGGAGTAGGCCCAGGAAATAATACCCTGCCTCCCAAGATGATGAAGTCCTATGTAGCTGTGAGACTCAGGTGTGTCTTAGCTTAGCATGGACCTCAGTTGCCAAGGGAATGCCTTTGTCACCCATTCTCCACCCAGTCACCAAGCCAATGCTTGAAAATAGAGCTATAAAAATGTCTAGGCACAAGCTAAAAACCTGTGCCTCGGTGGAATGGACCAACGTGTTGACTGGCATAATCCTTTGTCATTGGCCTCAGTATACTGCTAAGAATAAACATGTCCTTGCTGCTATATAACTCAGGTCTGACCCATTTTATTGTCCATGTAGGTGGCAAAGGGACTGCTTTCATTAATACTTTCCCAACCTTGGGCAGCATAGAATTGTGCAAACTGTCATTCACTGGGAATAATGCAGGATGTAAGAACAAATTTTTTCCTCAAGTCAGTGATTTGCTGGAAAAAAACAAATATGAGACCAATTCTAATGCCCTTACACTGTTTATAGAGCATCTGGAATAGTTTCTGTGCCAGAGGAAGCCAAAAAATCATGTGTATTGTACTAGTATCAACTGTTAATGAGTAGATCTGCCTTCAGAAATAAGCACATCTCTGTGAAAGGAAGCACTGTTAGGCTTGGCCCTACCCAGTGTTGTGCTGTTCATGAGAGGCTATGGGCTCAGTGTATAACAGAGCTTAGTGGCATTGTTGTCCATGAGTGAGACATAGGAGCCTGATGCGGATTGCTACACTGACTGCCCGCAACAGTTACATCCTGCAGTATCTGATCACAGGTCATTAATAGTTGATTAGGCATGAGGGCCTTGCTCAGCCCTAGGGCATGGTTGCAGGGACAGACAACTTTAGGAGGTAGCTTTTGATTCTTTGAAATTACACATCAACACTGCATTTGGTATAAACAAGGTTGGTTCATTCTATAGTATTGAAATAGTGATAATATGACCATCGGAAGACTCTTGACAAATCTGGACCTAGGTATAATCCATAATATCTGCCTTTAACTTATACTACAGAGCTATGGTTATAAACATAGCATGACATTGGCACCAAAACAGGTATGAAGATCAATGTAATAGAACAGAAGAGACAAACCTATATAAATACAGTTACTTCATACTAGACAAAGGTTCCAAAAATATACATTGAAGAAGAGAGCTTCTTTAACAAATGATGCTGGAAAAATGGAAAATCCATATGTAGTAGAATGAAATTTAACCCATATCCTTCAGTCTGCACAAAAATTAGCTCTAAGTGAATCAAAGACCTAGATATTAGACCAGAAACTCTGCACTTACTGGAAGAAAATATAAGCCCAACAGCCCAACATGTGAGCATAGGAACTGATTGCCTCAATAAGACTCCTAAAGTACAAGAAATAAAGTAAAAAACAATGAATAGCATGGTATCAAACTAAAAATCACCTTCACAGCAAAGGAAACAATCAAGAAAGTGAAGAGAGAACTTACAGAATGGGAAAAAACATCTTTGCTACCAGCCCCTCAGATAATTTCCAGGATATGCAAATAATTCAAAAAGCTTAACACTTAAATAAATAAACCAATCAATAAATAGGCAAAGGAAGTAAAAATATCCATCTCAAAAGAAGTATGAGTGGTCAACAAATATGTGTTTAAAACTGTTCAACATATCTAGCAATTAGAGAAATGCAAATTAAAATTACAATGATGTTTCATCTCACTCCAGTCAGAACGTCAATCATCAAGAATACAATAACAAGGGGCTGGGATTATGGCTCAGTGGTAGAGCACTTGCCTCACATGTGTGAGGTACTGGGTTCGATCCTCAGCACCACATATAAATAAATGAATAAATAAAGGTCCATCAACAACTAAAACAAAATTACAAAAAGAATACAAATAACAAAAAAGGTTGGCAAGCATGTAGGGAAAAGAGTACACTCATACATTGCTGGTGTGATTTCAAATTGGTGCAAACCCTCTGGAAGCAGTACCATGGTTTCTCAAAAAGCTTGAAAAGGAACAACTATTTGAGACTGTTATCCTACTCCTTGATATATATCCAAAGGATTTAAAATCAGCATACTACAGTGACACAGCCACATCAATATTTATAACAGCAAAATTCACAATAGCTAAGCTATGGAGCCAACCTACGTGCCCTTCAACAAATTAATGGATAAGGAAAATGCCTCATATACACATGGAACAATTCTCAGCCAAAAAGAAAAATGACTTTATGACAGTCACCTATAAATGAATGGATCTAGAGACTATCATGCTAGGTGAAATAAACTAATATAAAAAAAACCCAAAAATTGATTGTTCTCTGTGCTATGTGAATGCTAAGGTCACAGGAAAGCAGGAAGCTGAAACTCCAAACCTCAGTTGCTGTGTTCTGATGAAAGAAAATTTAAAGTCTCAAGAGACAGAGTGGGCTCTCTCTGAGCAGAGAATGACAGAGAAAACAATGCTGTCTCCAAATTTATTACTGTTTGCTGTTTAAAAGAAGAACTGGGGACTACCTTCTATCCTCTTTGCCAATCAGGGGTTCAACTCCTCCTTCATATCGGGTGGTGGAGTTTTTCACCTTAGTTTGTCCTCTCTGGAACTGTCATGGTGGCCATCCTATTTAGTGGGGTTCATCTATAAGTCAATCCCATGCTAATCTGGGCACTTGGGTTAATAGCAGGTGAGAAGTTACCTTAGTATGCCTGAGCTACAAAAGGAATCTTCCTTCATAGACAAATAGAGACACTTCTGGATATAATTCCTAGCTTTATATCAACATCGATGGACCCCATCAAGGGTTAATACCATTCATCCTTTTCTTTTGATGTATTTTCCCATTAGGTATTTTGCTTCTTTTTATTTTTATAAATTAATTACCATTGTTTGCTTTAATGTCTACTTTGGAAGTAGTTTAAAGAAGACCATAAAGTAATTTAAATAACACTTGTAACCTGGCCATGCATTTCACTGCTCATTGCTAGCCACTACCTAACATTAACACAAAACAAAGGGAAGGCAGAATTAGAAGTTAAGTGGATTAGATAAAGGGAGGTAAAGGGAAGGAAGGAGGGATAAGAATAGGAAAGACAGCAAAATGATTCTGACCTAACTTTTGTATGTAATATATGAATACACCACAGTGAATCTCAACATCATGTACATCCACAAGACTGGGTCCCTAATTAGAATTAGATACATTCCATGTTTGTATAAATATACCAAAATAGACTCTACCATCATCGGTAACTAAAAAGAACAAATAAAATTTAAAAAAATACTCTGACAGGAAAAGTATGATACAGGTGCTACTGGTATCATAAAGAACACAAGTGGATGCCAGCCAGAAAAGCTGGGAGGGGCCTGAACCTGTGAAATGAGCTTCCGAGAATTTGGGGATTTTAAAAGATGACGAAAGATGCTAATTAAATATGTAGGTTTATTGCAATGTTTATCAAAATCCATACTAAGATTTTTGTGGGCATAGACAAGTTTATTCTAAATCTTATATGAAAAAGCACCAATATAACTTTGAAAATAACTTTGAAAATCAAGAACAGAGTGAAAGAAATGATTCTACCTGATACTAAGTGTCATTGTAGAGCTACATTCATAAAGACAATGTGGTATTACTTAAGGGGGGCAGACCAATGGAATAGAACTGAAAACTCAGAAATGCATACACAAACATAAACAAAATTTGAGAAAGTCATAAAAGCGATTCAATAGACCCATAGTGAGTAAAAAGACCAATCTCAAAATTTTCATACAATATTATTACATTTATATAAGATTTATAAAATGACACACCTATAGAAATGGAGAATAGATTAATGGATGGCAGGGTTTAAGGAGGTTGAAGGGTAGAAATTGGCTGTTTATATAGAAGGGAAGTACAGGAGATACTTGTGATGTGACTGTGCATTATTTTTATTCTGGTGATGGCCAAAAAGTATATAGATATTATAAAATTGCACAGAACTAAACACAAACACACATATGCATACGTAACTGATGAAAACTAAATAAGGCTTATGGATTATATCAATATCAAATTCCTAGTATTATTTCATTGTGGTCACACAATAAGTTACCACTGGGAAAAATCTGATTAAATAGGACATGATATCTTCTCTGCATTATTGCTAAACACTGCATGTGAATATACAGTTGCCACAAAATAAAATGTTAATAAAAAAGTAAAAAAGTGACTAGAAGCTCAAAGAATATAACCAGCTAAGCTTAAAAGTTTTTGAATGAAAGGATCAAACAATCATTGAGAAAGACTAAAATAAATACCTAATTCTAAAATTTCTAACAATGTTACATATCACCAAGCATCAATAGTTATCAGGAAAACTTCACCTCACCTGATAAAGGTGCCAGAAATTGACCAAGGAATTATCAGTATGAGAGAACTCTGAAGAAGAATTTAAAGAATTTAAAAATAGCTGTTTTAATGTCATCCAACATTTTATAAATGAAGTGAAAATTGTTTCAACACCCCAAAAGACAGTCTTAACAAGTAATTGAAAGCAATTTAAAAGGAGAAAAAACAAAACCAAAAAATATCAGATATTTTCTCCTTCAACATGGTTTTATTGGCACATTATAGTTGTACATAATAATAGGTTTTTTGTTGTATACTCATACATGCACACCAAATACCAACATACTTTGATCAATATCAATCCCCAACATATCCTCCCCCTCTCCTTCCCACCTATATCTACTCTCTCCTGATTTTTCTTTGATTTTCATGAGATTCTCATCTTCCACATTTCTCTTCTTTTTTTCCCTGACTCCCACATATAAGAGAAAACATATGATCCTAACCTTCTGACTTTGGTTTATTTTGTTTTACATAATATTCTCCAGTTCCATCCATATTCTTGCAAATGATATAATTTCATATTTCTTTATGGTTGAATAAAACTTCACTGTATATATATACCACATTTTCTTTATCCATTCATATTTGTTGGGAAATTAAGCTTGTTCCATAGTTTGGCTATTGTGAATTGTGCTGCTATAAACATGAGTATACATGTATCACTATATTATGATAAGTTAAATTCTTTAGGATAAATAGGAAGAAATAGTATAGCTGAGTCATATGGTGGTTCCATGCCTTTTATTTTGAGGAACATTCACACTGATTTCCATAGTGATTCCATTAATTTACAATCCTATCAATAGATTAAAAGTTTTCCTTTTTTTCCACTTCCTCTCCTGCATTGATTACTGTCTGTATTCTTAATCACTGCTGTTCTGACTGGTGTGAGATGAATCCTCAATGTAGTTTTGATTTTCATTTCCCAAACTGTTAATGATGCTGAACATTATTTCATATATTTCTTGTCCATTTGTATTTCTTCTTTTGAGAAGTGTCCAAAAAACAGAAATTTTTGAGCTTAAAAATTCATTCAGTGAAATTAAAGGTAAATTTGAATTTATAAATACCACGACTGATCAAACAGAAAAAAAGAATATATGCTCAAAGACAGAATATTTGGAAATATACTATTGGAATAGAAAAAGCAAAACACTGAAAAGGAAAAAAAAACATAGAACTTGAGAAAATTTTTCTAAAGAGCAAATATTCAGATGGCTGGTGTTCAAGAGATACTTAAAAATGCCAAAGAGATAGAAAGCTAATTCAAAGTAATAACAGAAAACATAAAAAAATATGGAGAAGTGTATAAAAATACATGGTGCAGGAATGTGAAAATTCATGAGTCAAGATTAACTCAAGTCTGCTCCAGAGCATCTTGTAATCAAGAACACAAGGGGGAAATAAAAAAAAAGAATATTATGTAGCATGTGAGGGAAAAGAAACAAATAACATGTAGATGTGTTGTCACTTGCCTGAGAGCAGAGTTCTCAGCCAAAACTCACTGGGCAGAAGTTAACGGCATGAGATTTCCACAGTACTTAAGGAAAAAAACTGTCAACCAAGAATATTGTGCCACACAAAACTACCCTTTAGAAATGAAGTAGAAATAAAGACATTCCTAGATAAATAAAAAAGAAGAAAATGTATTTCCACCAGACTGATCTTTAAGAAATGATAAAGAAAATCATTGAATTGGGAAAAATAAAAGATATTAATGGCATAGATTAAAACACAAGAAGGAATACAGTTAATTTGTAATAATAATTATAAAAATTCAGAAAACTCTCAAATTTAAATATGATGCATAAACCATTTTAATCTTTAGTATGTACTCATAAGAACAAAACAATTACAATAACAGTGGCTACATTAAAATATTAAAGACAGGAAATATAGAAATATGTATTGTGAGTCATGAAATGTTCAAAAGGTGTAGATGAATCAATTCCAAGTTAGAGTTCTTAGTATATATTATCTGTTTTTTTCATGTTGGTATATTTTTGTTCTTATCTGTACAATTATGTTAAATTGTTATAATTTAAGCTTATCAAAATAATTTTGTAAGACTCCTGGTATCCAGGAAGCAAATCTATAATAGTCCTCACCTATCAGTTGTCTTCACTTATCACCTTGATTGCAAATAGATTAAATTATCCTATTAAGAAACTAGACTGATTTAATTAAAAAAGAGACTCAATTACTTTTGGTTTATAAGGAACACTTTACCTCTAAGGAAAAACAGACTGAAAAACAAGATATGGAATAAGATAGTCTATGGAAATGGAAGCAAATGAAAATAGAGATAGACACAAAAATATCAGATGAAAACTACTTTAAATATAAAAAAAAGAAGGAAGGAAGATCATTACATAATGATAAAGGATTTAATTCAGCAAGAGGAAATACATTCTATAATATCTGTGTGCCCAAATTTTGGAGATACAAATAAATGCAATAAGCATTAATCAACCAAAGGGAGAGATACCTCCAGTATAATAAGAGTTGGGAATTTTCAACCTCTACTTTTACCAATGAACAAATCAGATAGAAATTAACATAGAAACTGCAGATAGAATAGCAAGGCCAAATGGATCTAAGAGATATCTAGATAATGTTTCCCTGATAACTGCTGAATACACATTCTTTTCATCAGCAAAGGAAACAATCTTCAGTATAGACTGTAAAATATGTCACAAAAAAGCTCTCAACAACTTAAAACAATTGATATTATTTTAAGTATCTATTCTGACAACAATGCAATAAAAGTAGAAATCAATAACAAGAAAATATTTGGAAACTATACAAATACATAAAAATTAGAATACTTAATTTTCAGCAACTAATGAATAAAGGAAGAAATCAAAAATAAATCAAAAGCCAAGCATGGTGGTGCATGCCTTTAAATCCCAGAAATTCAGTAGGCTGAGGCAGGAGGATGGAGAGTTCAAAGCCAGCCTCAGCAACTTAAAGAGGCCCTGTTCAACTCAGTTAGATTTTTTCTCTAATAAAATATTTTTTAAAAAAGGGCTGGTGATGTGGCTGGGTGGCTAAGTACCCCTGCGTTCAATACATGGTACCAAAAAAAAAAGAAATTAAAATTTTTATTGAAACAAATGACATTGGAGACACAAAATACTGAAACAATGTCATACAGCAAATACGCACTAAGCAGAAAGTTTATACCAATCAGATAGTCCACCATGATAAAGTGGCTTTCATTCCAGGCTTACAAGATTGGGTCATTATATACAAATCAATAAATGTAATTTACCACATGAATAGAATTAAGGATAAGAATCACACAATCATCTCAACAGATGCATAAAAAAGCATTTGACAAAACCCAACACCCATTCAAGTTAAAAGTTCTAGACCCATTAAGGATTGGGAAAACGTACCTCATCATTTAAAAGACTATGGATACTATGGATGACAAACACTAGAACAAGATCATACTGGATGGAGAAAAACTAAATGTATTTTCTCTAAAATCAGGAGAAAGAAAATGAGTTGCATTCTTACCACTGTTATTCAATATAGTTGATGAAACTAGCCAGAGCAAGAAAAGAAAATTAAAGGGATGCAAATGGGAAAAGAAATCGAAGTACCTGTTTGCAGATGAATTGATCCTATATCTAGAGATCCAAAATTTGATTAGAAGACTTCTAGAGCTAAAATAAATTTAGTACATATAAGTTTACAAGAACAACATACAAAAATAAATGACTTTCCTGTACATCAATAATTAATCTGCTGAGAAAAAAATCAGGAAACCATTCACAATATAAAATAAATAATATAAAATACTTGGTAGTTCATCTGATAAAGGAGGTGAAAGATCTTTACAAGAAAGTCTATACAAAACTGAAGAAAAAATTCAAGATCTTAAAAGATGAAACTACTTCTCATATTCTTGGACAGGCAGAATTAATGTTGTCAAAATGAACATAATATCAAATATATTATACAAATTCAATGCATGCCCTTCAAAATACAAATGACCTTCTTCACAGAAAAAAATCAAAATCTTTCAAAAAAATCCCTCTAAGTAGATAGCTGAAATATAAGTAGAGGGAAGGAATTGTGGGAAGGAGGTGGGATGAGAAAGGGGAAATACTGGGGACTGCAGTAGAGTAAATCATATTCCATGTTTTAATAATTAGGCCAAAATGAATACTAATGTTATGTATAACTAAAATGAACTAATAATAAAACAAAGCCCTAGAATTCATTTGAGCAAATACAAGACTTAGAATAATCAAAGCAATAATGAGTAAGAAGAGTGATGCTGGAGGAATCATAATACCAGATCTCAAATTATATTAAAGAATGATAGAGGGCTGGTTTTGTGGCTCAGTGGTAGAGTACTTGCCTAGCATGTGTTGAGACACTGGGCTCGATTCTTAGCACCACATAAAAAAACAAAAAATAAATAAAATAAAGGTATTGTGTCTATCTATAACTGATAAAAATATTTAAAACAAAAGTATGATAGAAACAAAAACAGCATGGTCTTGGCATCAAAACAGACAGGAATAGAATGGAAGACACTGAGAAAAATTCACATACATACAGTTATGTGGTACTTAATACAAATGTCAGAAACCAAAATAAGAGCAAAGAGAGCTTTTTAAAAACATTCTTCTGGGGAAACTGAGAAAAATGAAATTACATCCCTATCTTTCTGTTCAACAAAATCCAACTCAATGTGGATACAAATTATAGGAATTAGGTCAGAAATTTCCCAAATGCTAGAACACAGGGTCAATATTCCAACATATTAATAAGACCCCTAAAGCACAAGTAATAAAACAAAAATCAACAAGTCAGATAGAATATAATTATAAAGCTTCTGCACAATGAAGAAAACAATACCACGAATAAGAGCCTACAGAATATAAGATACGAAACAATGGCTGCATCAACAGGGTATAAATAGCCAGAATTTTTAAAGAACACAAAAATTTTAACACTAATTTAAATGACTAATTCAATTAATAAAGGGCAAAACACTAAACAGACCCTTTGCAAAAGAAGAAACACAAATGATCAATATGTAAATGAAAACAACATGTTCATCATCTGTAGCAAACAGATTAATGCAAATTAAAACTACATTGTGGGCTGGGGATATAGCTAAATTGGTAGAGGGCTTGCCTCCCCAGCAACAAAAAAGAAAGAAGAAAAAAAGAAAGAAAGAAAGAAAGAAAGAAAGAAAGAAAGAAAGAAAGAAAGAAAGAAAGAAAGAAAGAAAGAGGAAAAGAGAAAAAAAGAAACTACATTGAAATTTCATCTCACTTCAGTTAGAATGGCCATCTTGAAGAATACAAATAATAATAGATATCAGCAAAAACCTGTGGAAAAACATATATTCATACATTATTGGTCAGACTGGAAATCGATGCAACCACTCTGGAAAGCTTAATGGAGATTCTTCAAAATGCTAGACCTTGAATCACCATATGATCCAGCTGTCCCAGTCCTCAGTACTTATCCAAAAGAACGAAAATCAGCATACCATAGTGATACAGACATTTAAGTTTAATTTAAACATTTAAGTTAGTTAACATTTAAGTTACATTTAATTTAAACATTTAAGTTAGTTATGGAACTAGCTCACATGTCCATAAACAGATGAATGGGTTAAAATACGGTGCATATATAAACCACAGAGTTTTACTCAGCCACAAAGAAGAATGATTTTATGGTATTTGCTTAAATGCATAAAACTGAAGAACATCATGCTAAGTGAAATAAGCCAGACTCCAAAATTCAAGGGTCAATTCTTTTTCTCTTGTATGTTGAAACTATACCAACATAATGAAAAAGGGGGTATGAATGCTAATAAGATGGAACTGAGATCGATGGAGCAATGCAAGGGGATTGACAGAGAGGGAGGAGGGATGGGAAAACAGAGAAACAGAGCAATGAAATTTATCAAATTATGCTACCTATATGAATATAACAGTGAATTCCACCTTTATGTATGTCTATAAAGGAGTATTTTAAAAAAAAACTTAATATAAAGAAGAAAGAACAATATAGAAGAGGAACAAATACTAAATTATATTCCATGTGTTTATGATTATTTCAAAATAAAGCACTATATTATGTATAATTTTAATTAACTAATAAGATAATTTAAAAGGAAACAAAAGTAGATGTGTTGGATTACACCTTAGTGACTGTGCTTGTTTAGCATGAACAAAGCTCTGGGATTGAACCTCATTACCCTATAAAAAGGAAAGTATAAATATATGAAATAAACCAACCACCATTCTATCTGAAGAAATTAGCATATGACAAGTACAAATTATTAAAGAAACAAATAATGAATATAAACTAGAAATAAATAAAACAAATTAAGTACACAGTAGAAAAGATCAATAAAAAAGAGTTGGTTTCTAAACAATACAAATCAATATGCTGACAGAGAAAAAGAGAGGAGTTCAAGTTAATAAAATCAGAAATGAGAAGATAAATGTTATGATTGAAAAAATACAGAAACATTATTTGTGATGATTATTAATAACAATATGGCAATAATCTTGGTAATCTACAATAACTGCAAAATTTCTAGACATGTACCTTAAAAAATAATGAATCACAAAGAAACAGAAAACATGAACAAGCCAATGACAAGTAACAATATTGAATGAATGCTATAAAACCTCCATCAAAGTTAAAGTCAGGAAAAGATGGCTTCATTGCTGAATTCTACCAAACATTTAAGGAAAATTGTTTACCAATTCTCAGGTTATTACAAAAAATAAATAAGTAAAAAATACATCCAAATCATTCTATGTATTCAGAATTATTCTGATACCCTAATCAAATAAAAATACAAAAGAAAATTACACAGCAATATGCTTGTTGCTCAAGGATGCAAAAATACTTAAGAAAATATTAGCAAACCAAAGCTAGTAGAACAATAGAAGGACTAATCACTATTATTAAGTAGGATGCATTCCAATAATGTAAGGAAAATTTAATATATGCAAGTCCCAAAATTTGACATATCCTGTTGAAAGAATGAAGCAAAAATATCTCAATTGATGCAAAAAAATACATTTGATGAAATTTAATACTCACTCATGAAAATTGCTAAGTTAAATATATAAAAAAGTACCCCAATGTAATAAAGGCCATATATAATGACAACACCTAACATTATATTGAATAGGGGGAAAGGTGAAATATTTCTCTTTAACTTCTACAACAAAGCAAAGATGCCTACTTTTACCATTTTCATTCAATTTGATGCTGAAAGCTCTAACCAGAGTAATAGGTAAAAAAAATTCAATTGGAAATAGAGAAGTCAAATCGTCACATTTTCAGATGACATCTTATATGTAGAAAACCTTCAAAACTAAAAACCATAATGATTAAAATTTTTTAAAAATTTTTTTTAGTTGTAGATGGACACAATATCTTTATTTATTTTTATGTGGTGCTGAGGATCAAACCCAGTGCCTCATGCATGCAAGGCAAGCGCTTTACCCCTGAGCCACAATCCCAGCCCCTAATAATGATTAAATTTTAATAATGCATTTATAATACTTTCTGTATACAAAACAATATGCAATATGAATAGCATTTCTTTCTGCCTATGGTGAATTATCTTGAAATCAAGAAAACAATTCTACTTAAATTAGCTACCAAAAATATCTAGGGGGGCTGGGATCACAGCTCAGTAGTAGAGTGCTTGCCTAGTGTGTGTGAGGCACTGGGTTCAATTCTTGGCACCACATATAAATAAAATAAAATAAAGAAAGGTCCATAGACAACTAAAAAAGAAATTAAAAAAGTAGAATAGCAGGGCTGGGGTTGTGGCTCAGTGGTAGAGCACTCGCCTAGCATGCGTGAGGCACTGGGTTTGATCCTCAGCACCACAGTAAAAATAAACAAACAAACAAATAAATAAATAAATAAATAAGTGTATTGTGTACACTTATAGCTAAAAAATAAATATTAAAAAAAGTAGAATACCTAGGAATAAATTTAACAGAGAGGTAAAGATTACCACAAAGAAAATTATAGAATATCGGTGAAAGAAATTGAAGTGCACAGAAAAATTGGAAAGGCATGCTTTTTTCATGGATTGTAATTATTAATATTGTTAAAATGTCCATATTACCCAAAGTGAGTTACATATTCAATGTAATCATTATCAAATTATAATGGTATTATTCACAAGACTAGACAAACATTAAATTAAAATGTACCCACAAAACCTTGAATACCCAAAGCCATTTTGATAAAACATATCAAACAGGAAGGCATTATACTATATGAGTGGAAAATTTACTACAAAGCTGTAATAGTCAAAATGGTATAGTACTGACATAAAACTACATAAACAAAGTAATGGAACAAAATAGAAAGCCTAGTAGTAAACCCAACCATTGTTAGCAAACTGAGTCATGACAAAGGTGTTGAGAATATCAATGGAGCAAGGATTATTTTTTAAAAATAAATTATAATAGGAGAAATGGATGCCAACATATAGTAGAATCAAATTAAACCTCTATCTTTCATCAGTTAAACAGATTCACTGAAAATTAATTAAAGACTTAAAGATAAGACCAGAAACCATAAAACCCCTGGGTGAATATGTAGGGGAAAGGCTTCAGGACAAGGGAATGGGTAAGGATTCTTTGTACAAGACACTAAAAGCACAGGATATTAAAGTAAACATGGACATATGGGATTGTATCAAACTAAAAATCTTCTGCACAACAAAAGAAACAATAGAGTGCAGAGTTAACCTGCAACAGGGAGTCTAGTATTGGTCATATATACATGTGACAAGTGCTGATTTATAAAATATAAAATTTAACCAAAAAGAAATAAATATCAAAAGATAAGAAACAATTAAAAATGAGACATAAATATAAATATAATTTTCAAAACAAGACAATGCCACAAATATAAGATCATCCAGGAAATACATACAAAAATGACAATTAAATATCACCTCACTCCAGTCATAATGGCTAGCATCAAAAATACTAAAGATAACAAGTAGTGCTGAAGGTGCATAGGAAAGGAACTCCTTGGCAACTGTTGGTGGTAATGTAAATCATTAACACCATTACAGAAAACAGAACGGTTGGTACTCAAAAATTAAAAATATAACTATTATATTATCCAGCAATTCCATGAATGGGTATACATGCAAAGGTAATGGAATCAGTATGTCAAATAGACAATCACCCTCCCATGTTCATGGCAGCACTATTCATATCACCAAAGAAATGGTAGTATACCATTTATTCATCATTTGGTGAATAGATTAAGAAACTACTTGTGTTGTCTCAGTAATTTGCCTAAAAGAAACTTGATCACTACTAGCTGAAGGCTACCAAAACACCCTTCCATCCATCCCTTTACCTTGGGCAAGGGGAGTGTGGTAGAGCTGCTCCAAGAGGAAATCAATCCAGAAAAATGACAATAATACACAGAACCCCAAGAAACCTCCACAGAAGCTCAGGAAAAGACAGACAAACTACCACCCCACTCCCACATTGTGGTTGGTAAAACCCCAGTGACCTAGCTACACTAGCCAGTCTGAAGGATTCTATGTCATAGACAACCCAGAGAGAGCCTGCACTCACAGGCCCCACGGATTTAGACAGTCTTCTACCAAGAACTTAGATATTGTGGATACAAATAAGCCCCAGCAGAGGGGCTCAGGAGCTCATAAATTCACAACTGTCAGCTGTGAGAGTGCTGGCAAAGGAGTGCCAAATGATCTGCTACCCTAGTCACAGAGATGGTACCCTAGTGATCTCTATCAGCCAGAGTAGAAACTTCTGTGCCACAGACTGCCCACAGAGGACCGTCACTCACAGGTACCACAACTGCAGATAAATACAAACACTACGCCACTATAAGGAACACCTTATAGGGGAGAAAGCATTCCACAGAAGTAAGCAATAGCCATGAGCCCTGCATCCTGTGCCACCACACCAGAGACAAACAGCAGATGCAGCACAATCCAAGCACACAGACTCAGGCCTCTGGGATGAATAACACGTACCAGATGGAAAATAAACCACAGCAACCAGGAAAGTAGCTCCTGTTCCCCAGCACTTCTAGGGAGGTTCACAGCTATGAGTTCCAGATTTGCCAGTTAACTCAATACTCATTCAGACACATGGACACACAGAGAGCATTTCTTTTTTTATTTTCTTTTTTCTTTTTTAGTCGTCAATGGACCTTTATTTTATTTATTTATATGCAGTGCTGAGAATCGATCCAAGTGCCTCACACATGCTAGGCAAGTGCTCTGCCACTGAGCCACAACTCCAGCCCCAGAAAGCATTTCTTGAGAATCATCCCAAGCAGCTAGCAGAGAACATCATACACACACAAAGAGGCTTACAGAGTAGCACCTTAGATACCAGGCACCACCCACTGTGCTCAGAAAAAGCCAAACGACCTTAACCTCTGCACTACAGAGGGGGCAGCAGACATACACTCTCCTCAGGCCGCCCAACATTATATCAACTAAACTACAATACCTCTATTTAGATTGCCACATCTTGCACACTCTGAAATATACTCAAGGGAGCCTCCACTGGATTCCATGCCACTGGATACCTGGAGATTTACTTGAAGAGTACATGTAATATTAAAACACTAACAAGGATTGCACTGACTATTAAGTCACACATATTTAGGGATAATCCTTTCTGACCCATCAGAAAGCTAGTATATATATGGACACACCAAAGATTTGGGTCTTCTAGAATTGTATGAGAGATGAGCTGGTATGATTAAAACTTCAGCATCCAGGGAAACAGCCAAAGAGTGGTGGGAATCTTCAGAAGGTCCCAGATCCTAATAAAATCCAAATTAGGAGGACTGAATAAGAAACTTCTCACCTCAGCATGGAGTATCAAAAATAGTTCTAGTTCTTGCTTTGGCAGCACATATACTAATATTGGAACCATACAAAAATTAGCATGGCCCTGCAAAAGAATGACATGAAAATTAGTGAAGGGTTCCCTATACAAAAAGTTCTAATGTCAATTTTTATCTTATAGATATCATATTTGTATTAAATAGATGTTTCCTTATTATTCAATATTGCAGCCCTTGACCTAGTTGATAATTTATCTTCTAATGTTTCAAAACATTAACAGGAATAATTCTTTCTATCTTAGCTTTCCTAGTGCAACTTTATATTTGCTCCTCTTGATGTAACATTTTCCTCTAGCATTATAAGCTTCTCTCACAAATCCTCCCCATTTTTCTTCTTTTTATCTTAGTTTGTATTATTTTTCTATCCTAACATTTCTCTTTCTTTTATTCTTTGCCCATTTTTTCTCCTCTTCTTATCAACCCTATATAGTTTAATAGTCATTTTGTTATCTTTAATCATTAATTATGTAACCAATTAAAAACATTAAAATTTTATATTTGTATTAGAGAATCCGTGGTGAACATTTTCAATAAATCGTCTTTTCCTGAGGTTTATTAATACATAGATTTGTTCTGAAGTGATTGCTTTTAACAAGGTTTAGTATATTCTCTCAAAGTAGTGCTGATGCTGGGTACAGCAGAAGATAGATATAAATTGGGAACAATTTAATGAAAGAAAAGAAAGAAGTTACATTTGTATGTAACAGGAACTATCATTAAGGATCGCACAAACATTTAAAGGATAATAAATATTTGTATTGCTACATTGGACAACATGTAGGAAACAGACCAATTCTTTACAAAGCACAACACCATAACAAAATCAAGATAATATATGTAATCTGAATTTCCTTTTTATCTCCAAAGATATTGAATTCATAACTAAAATTTTCCAGGAATGAAATCTTCAAGACTTGATGATTTCATTGGACAACTATAACAAACATTTCAGGAAGGCTTAACACTCTTTGTACAATTACTTGCAGAAAATAAAAGAAGAAATGCTATTTTCCAACTCATTTCATGAAGGCACTATTATTATACTGATATATGGAAATGAAACCAAGACAGTAAAAAATAATAAATGTATACAATTATGTTTAAATAAAATTATTAACAAAATATTAGGGAACTAAATGAAATCATGAACAGATTTCATGACCAAGTAAACTACTGTAGCTTTTATTTTTTCGAAACTGCATTTATCCAGTTGGTTTTTACTCTTCATTATGAGTATATCAGCAGCTATTCTAATTTTATGAATTTTTGAGAAGTTAAATACACATAATTTATCACGTTCATAATTTAAATTGTACAAGTCAGTGGCATTGTGTTTACAAAGTTATATAGCCACTTCTACTACTAGCTGTGGAAAATTTCATCACTCCAAATGGAAAAACATACACACTGAGCAGTTATTTCCCATTCCCACTTCCATCATTCCCTGAAAAACTCTTATCTGTTTTGTGATTTGTGGATTTAAATCTTCTGGATATTTCATATAAAATAGTCACAATACATGTATCCATTTCAGTGTGTCATTTTACATTTAGAATAATATTCTCAAAACTTACCTATGCTGTAATATGCATCAGTACATAATTTCTTTCTATAGTGTATGGCTATACCATATTTTATTTATCCATGTATTAGTTGATAGGTACTTGAGTCATTTTAATAATTGTGAATATTACTGTTATGAACATATATCTACACTTTTTTAATAATTTTTTTCCAATTATTTTGGATTTTTACTTAAGAGTGGAATTGCTGGATTACATGGTAATTCTATTTATTTTGAGTAAATGTCAAACTATTTTCCATGCCACTTGCACTATTTTGCATTCCCACTAATAATACAAAAATCATTTGTATTTTAACCACATAGACAAACCCAAATATTTAAAAATACTTTGGAAAATATAAAGCATAATCAATGTTCTCATGGAACTTCTATATTATTTATCTGCCTAATAAATTATGAAGACTAATAAGTCAAAGATCATCATGTATATAGCTTTTATTACTTCATAGTTACTACAACAAGATTTAACATATATTATACTATTGATACCTGTTCACTCATTGCATGGCTACATATAATGGATTAAACATAATAAAAACTGAGATCTGTAAGATGCCTGAATAGGACAGCAAACATTCATCTATTCCTCTGAAAAATAAAGAATTGTATAGATGCATAGTGAGGTGAGTGACCATGGGAAATCCTGGAATAAATCAGTTGAAAACAGAAACCTTGTAAAATCCAGAGAAATGGTCAATAGCATAGGAATAAAAATAATTATCACAGCATCAGCTTCCCATGTTCCACAGCTTTGTTAGAGAGAGTGTCCCCTCTGCAGGGGTAAAGATAGAGTTTCAGAGAAGTCTATAATGACAGATATTGGGAATTCTAAATACTGGGAAAAGATTCTTCCCTAGTATGCTCATAGCCTGAGTAAATATGCCCAAATTCTATACAGTAGTCTTGATTTGGAAAACAAATTCTTTTATCTCTCAGCAAATTACCAGGGTTCTTGAGCAAGAAGCCATATTGAAATGAGACCTATTTTCTACATTTGGACTATTCTACCAGTCAGATTCTCTGAAATTCCCCTTTCCTACAAATATTCAGTTGCACTGACTCAGTATGTAGCTGCCTTACCAGTCAACCATGACTTGGTTGAGTGACATTGACACAAACATATGATCATGTTACAGTGTGGGGAATTAGTATTGAAATACAAAAGGGAGCAGAAGGCTATCATTCTCACTGGGGAATTTAGAAGTTTGCTTTCTGAAACCCAGGGTGTCATACAAAGAAGACACAGTGAGAAACTCTGCCAAGCACTGGCCATATTCTGCTCTTGCTTGCTTTGTTGAACACCTCAGCTGAGAAGAATTACATCAGAATCCAAACATAACCCTCTCTGACTCAATCTGTGGTGGGCACTACATCTGAAAAATTGGGGGAGGAAATGCCTCCAACTGATGCTCCACCCCAACATAAACACAGCTTATGTAGTCTGAGGTCCTGTTCCTAACTTTGCATATTCACTGTAGCAGCAGAGAGAAATAAAACAACACCAAAAAAAAAAAACTTGTGCTGCCACCACTACAACATAAGTCCCTTGCATTGTTTGCAACCCCACTATGAAACTTGTCTGATGATGCAGTGTTTCAAGTCCTAAGAGAAAGTAACTTCCAATCAATACTTCCACACTCAGCAAGGATTGAACAAGAAATAAAGACCTTGCAAGATAAGTGAAAATAAAGGGAATTCATGACATCCAAAATAGTTTTACAAAATATGTGTCAGGGATTTCTACGCCCAGAAGTAGAAGCAAGATAATTATTCAAATGATAGCATGTGAAAGTATAAATATTACTAGGATAGTAGATACACAAATGAGAAAGAAAAAAACAAAACTTTATCAATGAAGTAAACCATTAAAAACAAAGCTAAGAGTGGAAGAAATAGACAAACATATTCAAAATATCTAGAATAAAATTAAAAACAAACAAATGCCAATAATAATTCAGAATGCAAATTATCTTAATTCACCACTTAAAAAGTCTGGATGAATGGATTACAAAGCAATACCCAGCAATATGCTGCCTATAAACAACCCTCACCTTACCAGTAAAGACACACACTGACTTGAAATGAAAGGATGAAAATGATATGCTAAGAATTATATTCATAACATAGCATGAATTGTTCTTAACACATCTTAACATAGTATGATGATCATTACTGTTACTTAGTTCCCTCTTCAGAGCAAACAATTTTAAAGAGTTTAGTAGAAACATTAAATCAAATATAAAATTTCTTTTAAATTATTGAGTATGTTCATAGGCAGGAGTGTATTCTGAAGCATCTCTGGGTATTACAGAAACCAATATGATAAAGAAGCTTATGTTAATGATCAGTCTATGCCATTGGGGAGGAAAATCAAAGAACACATTCTCATTATTTTCCATTTATGAAAACTTATTTGATCTTTTTAACTGGTTTAACAATGTGCTGGATTTTCTTATAAGACTAAGAAGAATTTTAGCCTTTCTCTACTTCAATTGTCAAGTACAGGAACCAGTTATATTTCTTCTATGAGGACTGCTCACTCAAGAAAGAATTTGAGTTTGCCTTATTCTGAATTTCCCAAGAAAAATTATGCGGTGTTTTTAATTATTTTCTGAGAAATACCTATATTTAAGACTTTCTTATTATGGCACTGTGTTTTATTGTTTTTCAGATGGTAAAACCAACATTAAAGGACTTTATAAATAACATAAAATTCAGGAAGTTGATGGTTCTGGACAAAGATGGAAACATTTAATTTCTAAACAAAGAATATAAATGATTCTGTGTAGAATTTTAGATGATTAAAATATTACATATGGCTTCTTATTATAAATAATATGATAATCATGATATTAAAAACAGAATCAATATATTTCTCTTCAGATGCATTTGAGTTATATTTTATAAATCGTTACAATCATGTGAGAATGTTTTACCAATGAATTTCTTTCAGGAACTGATAAGAAACTAAAATGTAAAAAATACCAGGTAGGACAGTTGGTCTAATGTTAACAAGAATTACAGTGACAGCAAGTATAATAAGAAACATGAAATCCCAAAATAAAATGCAAACTGCAAAACAACATTAACCAAAAGCTTACTGTAATATATCAGGAGAAAGAAAAAGATCAAAGGAATGTTTGTCCTTTAAATGACATAGGCAAACTGATGATAAACTATTTCCTAAAGGAAATCATTCTTAATGTTTTTTTTCCTTAAAACCATCGATCTTTGCAAATAAGAAAGAAAAACAATTATACCCATAAAAGACAATTGAAAAGACAGTAACTAAACAAGGTTGAGAAGCAAAAGACAGGGAAAGAGTTATTTAATTAAGCTGAAAATAAAGACTACTTTGCGTCTTTTAAAAAAAGAAAGAAAGGAATCCAGCTACCTGCAGGCTCAATTTGCATATCTGTGAAATTTTGGTGGAAAATTTCATGAACTTAATAAGTTAAAAAAAGAGAGAAATAACAATACAAATTACTCTTGCTTAAAGTAGTCCAAATTCAATTAAATCTACACCAGTAAGGACAAAGGAAAGGTATTATGTAAGAATTAAAAAGTCACTTTTATCTTAAATTTTAGTCTAAAACTCATGTGTATCTTGGAACAGGAAGGAATTTTGAGATTTTGTGGACTTCTGTTTTCTGCTTAACTAATTTGGTATATATTTGAATTTTATTCAGTTGTAGATTGTGTGCCTCAGCAATATAATCAACAACCTAACTTTAAATCTTTAGATTATTTTCAATAGCTGCTGAACTGTTAGCATTGCATGTATGGTTTATATTCGCTAGTTTAATGAAAGCTTTTGGCTTCCTTATTATGTTCATGCTATAATTCAAGGACTTGGGGTTTAGGAAGAGGCATCACAAACATTCCTGCCTTCAAGTTTCTCAGAAAGTGGTTAATGAAGGAACACAGTCAAAGTGCAATAATCAGATTAAATATAAATAAAATGGACACATATAAAACCATCTAAAAGATCGATCCTACAACAGATTAAGGGGATTTTTATTATCTCATATATACTGTGCAAAATGATTCAAAATAATTATTCTGTCAGTAATTTCAGTGTTTCCACATTGTGTGTGAATGTTTAAAGTAACTTTGATTGAATAAGTCACCTTATAAATGTCTATTTTTCTTATATTCTACTGAATATTTTCATGTTGAATATCTCTTGAGAGACAATAGTTGGATTCCAAGTTATTCATCTTTGTTTAAGTAGAGATTATAAAAATTTATATGTAATACAATATTTGAACACTTCTCCTTATAAATGGCATGAAATTATAGGTTTTGAGAAATATAACAAAATAATCTGAAACTATAGTGATCATGAAAAATAATACATTATATCTTAAATATCCAAATATTATTGTGTTAATAGACTACAAGTGAGGAAGTTGTATGTGGACAGCAATGGTATAACCGTTGTAATCATTAACGTGTTGTCAGAATTTATACAACATTTTCAATAGGAATTAGTTTTGCAAGGAATTTTTGAAAAAAGACAAAATTAACTAACTTTGAATTGCATTTGTCCAAAAAAGAAATATTTTAAGAACAAAAATCAGGACAAAATGAAGCACTATTAGTAATATGTGACTGTAATAACACCTGTCTCATTTTCTGATGTTTCAAAATGACTGTGAGGAAAAGTTTACAGTATCCCCCCTCTGAAATGGTTAGCTATGGTAGTATCATTAGAATAAGTGAGTATCCTCCTAAAACTGATATTCTGAAGTTGTCATTGCTCATTTGCATGTCAGAAATCAGCCATCTCTCTTTATAGTCACATCTTTTATATGTGCCATTTACACACACATCCATAAATATACACAGTCATGCACATTAATTTACATATTTAAGGTTAGCATTGAGAGTATTTACCACATGCCTCATGGAATATGGATTTAAATGTGCTCAGTAATACCCTGTCTCCTTAGTTGTTTTAAGCTTAAGGCTGTGTATGAAGACACCACCACCCCGGTGCCGTGCTGTCGCATAAATATTCTCTCTTACCTCTGAAGTTTTCCACATCTACAGCAGCAGTGCTAGGGGTCAAACTCACAAAGGTGCTGTCCCCCAATTGCAGCAAACACCGCCATGTGTTGTATATTTGATGAATTAAAAGGATGCTGCCAACTTAATTACACTGTAACCCTTCAATAAAGGAAGGGCAGAGCTGATTAACTAGTGAATAATTGGGGGCTGATTGATGGCTCTCTCCCTCACTGCTGAAGGCTGTATATATAATTATTTTGCCTTTGGGCCTAATTTTGCCGCTGTTAGCTTCCACTTTTGTCATCAGTTGTAATTTATAGTTGAGGCCTGCAGCTTAAAAAAAAAAGATAGTAAATGGAATAACTCTGATCTCTAGATATGTCACCTGCAAAAGGCCAGCGGGCAGCCTTGTACATCAACATTTGCAGCCATTTAACAGTATTAACACTTCATGCTTAGATAGAAAATAATATTGTAATTTGATAATAATAATAAGATCAGTTTTTTTAGCATAAAACCATTTACATCACTGAGTAGTTCTGAATGTACTTTTAGGGAAAGATCCATTTTTTTTAAGTCAAAAGAATTTTAATATACTTCCTCCTAAAAACTTCCCTATTTTTATTGCATTAACAAAGTTGTAAACATTTTTTTTTCAAAAGCAACAGGGTATAAGTCCTTCAGAGGATTGTTTTTAAAATCAGTTATCTTCAACCATCTTAAATATTTCCAGAAAATGACCACCACAACTAAAACTCAAACCTGCAGTGTAGCTATAGAAAAATACAAAGTTTTTTTAAGCATTTACAATGTACAAGTTACCAAGCACAATTTGAAAAATATATACAAGGTAATGACAGTAATTAAAACTCTGAATATATCACTTAATTTCAAATATGTCTGTGAAACATTTCTTTCAAAATACTATTATAAAATATACTGATTCAAAGAAAACAAATCATTCATAGCAGGATGGTTTTTGACAATCCTTAAAGTTTCATGAAGAACCTAGCTTCTTAAAATAGAGGGGGGAAAGAAGACTAAAGAAACATTGTAAAGTTCACTGATTCCTTAGCCATGCTAAACCATGCAGATGGCTTTATATTCCAGATTTTTTTCCATAATAATAATAACATCTTAGACACATATATTTGTTAACCCATCCATTAAATTACTGCACCAGCAGAGCTTCTAATTTATAAGCCACTGTACACAAATTCTCTAAGATTTCCTTTGTTGTTTTGTCCTCACTGAGAGCTCCCTAGCTTATGAATCACGGATGATTTGAAGATCCTTTCAGTCAGAGCTCAGTAGTATGCCAGTGGGCACAGGCCAGGAAAAAAAAAGATTGATATTTGCCCTCTCTTCTTATCTGCACTTGATTTATAAGTCAGTGTGAGTATGCAAGAGAAATAAAGGCAAAGACCTTGATGCCTCCCCGTGGAGAATATGCACCGTTTGGATTGAAGGCATGAAAGAGGGGAAATTAATGGTAAGCTGTTCATCTGTCACTACTGCCAAGCTGATGGTTTTGCAGAAAAGGCAAGGACTATATGACATGCCCTCCAGTGAAGGGCAAGTCTGTCCGCTATTCTCCTATTATAAACACAGTGCTCTGCATTTATGAGGAATTTAAATTTAAAATAAGACTGTACTTTGTATAGATAATATTTACACTAGTTTATTCTTTATTAACTTATAGAATTCTGCTTGCTTTAAAACAAGCAAGAAATATTTTGTTTCTTCCTCTTTTTTCTCTTTTTTTTCTCTCTCTTTTTAAATTTAAGTCAAACCTTCTGCTTGACAATGTGGCTTGGCCCTTTTACATCTGGCTGCATTTTTCTTGCTGTCACATTGCAATGAAATGTAAATAGCCCATGAAGATTAGGCACATGCAAAATGAGAAGTATTTGGTTGAATTTCACTATAGAAAATGCAGAAAGTCACTGCAAAGTAGAAATTATAAGGTAATTTTTTTGCTTCATAGAAGTACATTATTAAATATTATAAAGAACAGAGATGACAGGATAAAACATCATAAATAAAAGTTTTATCTTCTGTGGAAGATCAAGAAAGCCATGTTTCCTTATTATTGAAATGATTTATGATGGTAAGTACCTCATACACTGATGAGACACTCTATGTTTGGATTGGGAAATAAAGTAGCAAAAAATTGATAGATGAAATTAAAGTTTCATATTCTTCACTCAAATTCTGAATGTAAGAAAAACTTCGATATTATTTTTATAAAAAAGAATTTCATAACTATAATTAGTTTTGCTATTGAGATTCTCTTCACTATCTGATGAATGTTTCATAGCAAACTGACCAAGAAAGAGAAAAAAAACACATTGGCATTTTTTTAAAGTAGACAAAAAATAAAATAAGTAAGAATATTTTGTTATTTGATGAATGTGTAATCTATTATTTTCTTTTAATTAAGGAAATTTTTCAATTGACCTCAAGGATACCACAACACAGAAATCAGAGATATTTCCATATTGTTACAAATGTACTTGAGATAACCACTATAATAGAAATGATTCAAGGGATGGGTATTTCCTCAGAATTAAAATGTCATCTTATATAAAAAATCATTTTTGTATCTGTTCTGAAATATGCATATTTATGTAAAATTCAGTGTGCTTCCTTTAGGGGCATTATATTCCAGTAGTGAAATGAAATAAAAACAAATTGCAAATAACTATACTAACAAAAAATAACATATTCCTCAAGACTACTAACTTCAAAAATTAAACAAGAAAATAAAAATATTCTGTGAACTCATACAGAATTACTGCTGGATATAAAGGAACAGCATGATAAAAGGCTATTGATCAAAACTTTGAAAAGATGGGAAGTTTTAAAATTAGGAAATGAGAAAGGAGCATTCAGTTGGAAGAGAATTCTGCTGGCATGAGGGTATTCCAAAAATAGCAAGTATTCTAATTTAGTTGCATTGAAAGAGATATGAAGGAGAGTAATAGGAGATAAAATTGGAAAAACAGGGTTGATTTATACTATAGAGAGGATTTAATGCTATGAAAATCAATAGCTCCTTATTTGATAAGCAGGGAAGAATACAGAAGTTTAGATAATAAGAAGGTAAACATGACTAATATCATTTATTGACATTTATTTGGTAGCAGATTACAGCAAATCATTAAGTACAGGGAAATAGAGATGAGGAGTCCACTTCAGAGACAATTTAAATTTTATATATGTACACACACACACACACACACACACACATATATACACACACATACACACACAATATGATGAGGGTCTGGTTAAGAGAAACACTAGCAAGAATGGAGAGAATGAAGTATTTTTAAGGACTCAGGTTGATGTTGAATCCATTAGGCTTTTTGTAGTTCAATAGTGGCTGGTATTGAGCTTAAGTAATAGAAGGAGCGTGTTTATTATTAATAAACAGTAAAAATTGGAATTCATGGAAATAATCTTGGAAGGAGTTAAAAATTCAGGACTGGAACTCATAGGCAAAGTAGATTGGCCGTTGAGTTTTAGGACATATCAGCACCAAAGCAAATGTATTTCAACGCCATTCCTTCCCACTTTCTAAACTCCAGAAATATTACATCACACACAGTGCCCTATGTTTAAAAGTAACTGTAGCATTCAACCATATCAGAACCCTCTTTATTCATTTCTTAATGTGATATTGACAAATCAACTCTCCTGTTGTGAATTTCAGTTTAAAAGCATAATCAACAGTTAATAGCTCCTGGCTGTTTCCTGGGGTGTAAATATTTATTCCTTTATATACAACAAATTCTACCAGACAGAAAATTGCTTGATACTTTTTGTTTTAATTGTTTTTCATTTTAAAAATCCTGTCAGCTTGTGATGCCCAATATTTGGATGAGGGGGGAAAGAGAATGAGCAAGAGTGAGACAGAGAGAGACAGAGAGGGAGAGGGAGAGAGAGAGAGAGAGAGAGAGAGAAACATGTAAAGAAAAAAATACTTTATTTGGGGATGTGTATTTTCTACTGAAATACTATTCTGGAAGATTTTTATTTTATATTTGAAGATAAGGATTTTGTAAATGTCATGAATAAACTGAGTGTGAATCTTTTTTTTTTCTTTTTTTAGAGGATAACATTTCATTTTTCTGGTTGTAAGTGACATAGAATCACAACATACATGCAGTCATACATAAACTTAGGGCTATGATGACCATCATATTCCACCACCTTTACTGTCCCCATGCTCCCTTCCGCCTTACACCCCTGTGGACAGAGTTCCTCCATTGTTCCCATGTCCTTCCCCACATTATGAATCAGCATCCACTTATCAACGAGTACATTCAGCATTTGGTTTTCTGAGATTGGCTCACTTCACTTAGCATGATATTCTCCAACTCCATCCATTTACCTGCAAATGCCATCGTTTTATTCTCTTTTATTGCTGAGTAATATTCCATTGTGTATATATACCACACCTTCTTTATCCATTCATCTATCGAAGGGCATCCAGGTTGGTTCTACAGATTAGCTATCGTGAATTGAGCTGCTATAATCATTGAAGTGCCTGTGTTACTGCAGTATGCTGTTTTTAAGTCTTCTGGGTATAGACCGAGGAGAGGGATTACAGGCTCAAATGGTGGTTCCATTCCAAGTTTTCTAAGAAATCTCCATACTGCTTTCCATATTGGTTGCACCAATTTGCAGTTCCACCAGCAATGTATGAAATAAGGATTTTGTAAATGTCATGAATAAACTGAGTGTGAATCTTTAATTCTTTTTGTATTACCTCTAAGACCACACTTGCTGATTCCTTCTAACAAGGATGAATAATACAAATTCCACTCTAATGTAAGAAATGTTGGAAACAAGGATGGTTAATAGATGTACTATCTAGTATTTCCCAGAGCTGGACCAAATGAGAAGTTTCAAAATTCTTCTAGGCATTAGTTTTTGCTATGGGGAAAACACGACACTTTCAAAGTGAGTATTAAAATTCTCGGGGCTATTTAGTGATCTGACTGTCTTTGTGGTGCTTCAGAAAGATACATTGTGTGCAGTTAAGTGACAAAGCCATTTTATGGATTGATTATCTCAGACAGTTAGAAAGTTAATGGGGCCAAAATCACAAGTTTGATCACCAAAAAAGTCAGCTTCCAGGCCTAAATTCTAGAGAATTACACCCTACACCAACTCTAAGTCTCAGTCATAATGAGAAAACACTCATAACACTGGCTCCTGCCTAAGTGAGATAAGTCAAAGAATATTAGCTACCAATATCATCGATGTACAAGGTCTATTATCAGTGTATTTCCTTTACATAAGGATGAAAACACATATGTTTCTTGGGAAGGGAAATTCTCCAGACTATTTATGCACAACAATTAGATGATTATGAATATTCAAGAAATTCAGAATGTGGTATATGTTACATGGGAGGAACTGTTGGTTAGTTTATATAATTCAAGCCATCTGTAATTCCTCATTACATATATTTTGCACATGCAAAAATCACTTTGACATATTTCAACTGATCATTTTGGAAAATGAAATTCTAGTATATTTAAGCCATATTTTTTCTTTAATGTATTTGAGTACAAGGCTAGTAGCATCATTTGTGCTCCTGATGTATAAGGACTACATTTTTCACATTTCTGTAAGTGTGATAAGTTGCTAACTAATTGATTTTATGCTATTTTAAAAATATGGAATGAACCACCTGAGAAATCAGGAGTGGGTTATTATTAATTACTGGTATAAGATTTTCAAATGACAGTATTTGGATTTATAGTGTCTTGGAGTCTCCAGAATGGCTAGAACATAGTCAGGCAAACAATAATTGTCCAATAAGAAAGAATGGATCGATGGATAAGATAATGAATGTATCTTCTACTAGGTCTAAGCCTATGCTCTTTCCTGCTCCACTCATGCTTTAAAATAGTGGTAGTTTGAATTTAGATAAATCATTTTTAATTTTTTATTAATACATTATAGTCATAGACAATATAGGGGTTCATTTTGATATAATTATAAAAGCATAGAATATAATTTGCTCTAATAGTCCCCAGGACTTCCCATCTCCCTCTCCATCTCCCTCCTCTTGTTGCTTTTCCATTGCTCTAGTGATCTTCTTTCTATTTATTTACTTTTTTAAAAAGCAAATTCTTTATAGATATATGTAAAGGTAAAATTCACTGTAGTACATTCATACATGAGCATAAGAGAGTTTGGTTGATTTCGTTCCAATGTTCCTCCCATTTATAGTCAGTTCACACTCCTCCTTCTCAATACCCTTTTTTTGCTCCACTAATCTTTCTTCTGTTTCCATAGGATTTGCACCTTCATCTTTTATTTTTCTTTATTTTGGTCTAGCTTCCACATATAGGAGATAGAATTCAACTCTTGATTTTCTGAGCTTGGCTTATTTCACTTAGTATGATATTCTCCAGCTCCATCCAGTTATAGTGAATGCCATAATTTCATTCTTCTTATGGTTCAGCAAATCTCCATTGTGTATATGTACCATAATTTCCTTGTCTATTCATCTGTTGACTCAATTTTAAAATCTCTTTCATATATATTGATTTTTTATTTATTGAAATACTTGAATCACCAAAGTAGAGATTGTCTTTATTTTAAAAATAAGAGCTTTTATGCTAAACCCAGTGTCATACTGATATGTGAAGGACTCGACTCCATACTGGCTCTCTGTTGCAGCCTCCAGGAGGGCCTTATTGACATTGGGATTGAATACTTTAGGTATATCCCACTGCCAGACTAGCCCAATCTTCAGGCTTAAAGGTGCCACACTGGCACCCAAAGACCCAGAATCAAGACCTACACTCATGGACCCAACTTGTAGGTTTACTCCAGTACTATGGCTATCTTTATCCCCCAGGTTTCTAAACTACAGGACTGACAAAACACCTGCTGAGGTCCCATATTTTAAGATACCCAAAGTCCAAATCCATCCAGTTGACTATGTGCTGACTGGCCCCAAAACCCAGCCTCTGATTTTTACTCAGCACGTAGTGGCTTCCTGTGGCCTCAGGCTCCAATAAATCTCCCACGCACTTAGACTCCAGACCAAAACCTACAGACCCATGGTCTAGACTGGTCTTCATGGATCAAAAAACCTCAGTCCTGTCCTACTTTCTGGCCAGTCTCTGTGCACTAAGATATCAATCAAACCAAGAGGACTCTCCAGACTTGAACAAATCAAACAAATTAATTACAAGAAAGAAAAGAGAAGATCCAATCAAGAGCCTTCCACCCAAGAAAAGTCCTGGACAAGACGGATTCTCAGCCGAGCTCAACAAGACCTACAAAGAAGAACTAACTCCTATACTCCTCAAATTATTCCATGAAACAGAAAGCAAGGGAACCTTTCCAAACTCATTGTATGAGGCCAGTATCAGTCTGATACCAAAACCAGACAGAGACACATCAAAAAAGGAAAATTTCAGACCAATATCCCTGGTGAATATACATGCAAAAATTCTCAATAAAATTTTGGCAAATCACATAAAAAAGCATATTAAAAAAACAGTGCACTATGATCAGATGGGGTTCATTCCAGGGGTGCAAGATTGTTTAACACACAGAAATCAATAAACATAATCCATCACATCAATATACTTAAAAATAAGAATCACATGATTTTATCAATTGGTGCAGAGAAAGTGTTTGACAAAATACAGCACCCTTTTATGTTTAAAACACTAGAAAAACTAGGGATACTAGGAACATACCTAAACATTGTTAAAGCAATCTATGCTAAACCTAAAGCCAACATCATCCTAAATGGAGAAAAATTGGAAGCATTCCCTCTAAAAACTGGAACAAGACAGAGATGCCCTCTTTCACCACTCTTATTCAACATAGTCCTTAAAACTCTAGCCAGAGCAATTAAACAGACAAAAGAAATTAAAGAGATATGAATAGGAAAAGAAGAACTCAAAATGTTCAACATCTCTAGCAATTAGAGAAATTCAAATCAAAACCACTCTAAGATTCCATCTTACCCCAGTCAGAATGGCAGCTATCCAAAATACAAGCAAAAATAAATGCTGGTAAGTATGTGGTGAAAAAGGCACACTCCAACATTGCTGGTGGGACTGCAAATTGGTGCCACCTATCTGGAAAGCAGTATGGAAATTCCTTAAAAATCTTGGAATGGAATCACCATTTGACCCAGCTAACCCACTCCTCACCCTATATCCTGAAGACTTAGAAACAGCATACTACAATAATGCAGCCACTTCAATGTTTATAGCAGCAAAATTCACAATAGCTAAACTGTGGAAGCAACCTAGATATCCTTCAATAGATGAATGGATGGAGAAACTATGGCATATATACACAATGGATTATTACTCAGCAATAAAAGAGACTGAAATTATGGCATTTGCAAGTGAATGGATGGAATTGGAGAACACCATGCTAAGTGAAGTAAGCCAAACCCAAAAAACCAAAGGCCAAATGTTCTCTCTGATTAGTGGATGCTGATACATAAGGAGGGTGAAGGTAGGGAGCATGGGAGAAATGGAGGAACTTTGGATGGAGCAGGAGGGAGGTGGGTGAGGGGAAGGTGAATGGGAGTAGCAAAAAATGGTTGAATGAGATGGACATCACTACCCGAGGTGCATGTATGAAGACACAAATAGTGTGACTCTATCTTGTTTGCAACCAGAGAGATGGAAAATTGAGCTCTGTATATGTACTATGGCTTGAAATACATTAGAATCAATAAATTTTAAAAACACCTTCAAAATTGTAAGCCATAATAATCAGCAACTCAAGAAGCTGAGGCAGGAAGATCATGAGTTCAAAGCCAGTCTCAACAAAAAAGAGGCACTAAGCAACTCAGTGAGATCCTACCTCTAAATAAAATATAAAATATGGCTTGGGATGTGGCTCAGTGATCTAGTGCCCCTGAGTTCCATCCCCGGTACTCCCTCAAAAATGTAAGCCAAAATAAACCTGTCCTTTTAATAATCCAATTATCTCAGGGGTTTGATTACAGAAAAATAAAGCTGACTAATAGAAAAAATGTTACTGTGAAGTGAGTTTATCACAGTGCCTATTTAAATTGTTATATAGAGTAGTTCTGGAATTGACTTAAATGAAGAATTTGGAAAATTTTGGAGCATGTTCTACAGAAAACCTAAAATATGATAAGCCAGAATTAAGGAGTGGTTCTGGAAGGGACTTAAAGTGAGAATACTCATATATGGACAGTAAAGGACATGCCAATGAAGTTTCTTATAGGAATGAAGATTCTATTGGGAATTGAACTGGAGCTTATTCAGCCTATATTTCTTTATGCATGCATCCATACATGAAAACCTAGGTATAATTTACCAATAGCCAAGATGTGGAATTAACCTAGGTTTTCATGTATGAATGAGTGGATAAAGAAAAAAAGACATATTTACAAAGTGTTATATTATTCAACCATAAAAGAATGAAAATTTTGTCATTTATGATAATATGAATGGAACTGGAGTATATATTGTTAAATAAAAGAAGCCAGGCCCAGAAAGAAAAATAATACATTCTCACACACACTGAAACTGAATAAGCTGATCTCATTGGTGTAGATACTGGAATAGTGATTTCTAGATGGTGACAAGGGTAAGGGATTGGTAGGGAGTTTGTTTATTGGGCACAAAATTACAGTGAAGAAGAATATGATTTGGTGTTCTGCTGCAAAATAATATATTTATAGTTATCAACTACCACTTCATACTTCATTGTACCAATAAAATATATTTTGAAAGTTCCCAGCACAAGGAAATGACAGATATATGAGGTAATGGATCTGATAGTTACCCTAATATGATCATTAAACATTGTAAATATGTATCAACTATTACACTGTACCCATAAATATGCACAGTTATTATATGTTATTTAAAAACCAAAATGCTGGAAAAATTAAATAAAACTCTCTTATTTCCGTGAAATGGATTTATTCTATTTATATCTTGTATTGAGTTCCTCAAATTTACAGGTACAAAGGACTCTACCTTAAACTTCTTAACTGTATGAATTAGGAAGGACTCAGCACATATGAATATCTCTAGATCACATTAAAAAAAAGGATTTCAAAGAATCTTACATACACTACCAGGACCTTTCCTTTCTGAGAAAAGTGAAGAAAAGGAGTGGTAGCAGTCATTTTCCATTTTATTTCCTAAAGTGGTTAATGACACATAGTTATATTGGCTCTTTATGGTCTGGCTTCTAATAAACATGCTTTGGGGAGCTAATGGGATAAATAAGGAAAAATCATCTGGCAGACAGCAATATGGCCTGGACCTTCTTATGTCTTCCCTCCAGCTTACCCCAGTGATTAATCTACAATTATCCTTAATATTTTTTTAAGTGAAAGAGTTAGGCTATGAGCCAAGTACCCCAAATTTGACTGCTGTTTTACTAACAACTTATTTTTCAGGAGTTTATGGGTCCTTATAAACTTCAGTGGTCCTAGACCACAGAAAGTAAAGAGATAAATGAAAACTGAGCCTTCTTTCAAAAGCTATTACTTCAGAACCATAGAATGCAGCCTGGATGTTAGCATAAGTATTTTCTACAGATCTTCTTTCTAGCTTAGCGCAAAAAAAGAAATAAACACCACATACAACTTTACCATGAAGAGAGAAAAACTAGAAAATGCACCTAATAATGCAAAATTTTCAATTACATCTGTACAGCCTGGCTCCTAACTGAGTGGTTATGAGGCACTGAATAACACAGGTCCTAACTTCCATTTAGACACCAAAAGAAGAAACTGCATTTTTAACAAATACAAATATTTGATAGACAACCTTAAAATTTCCATCCAGATAGATTGATGAGACAGTTTGTTACATGAAGCCAATCTTACATGACTGAGAATAGTAGTTATCTTTTCTAATATGGAGAAGACACCCCACAGAGTTAAGGAAAGTGAAGAAATGTGTTGATATATTTCAAATAAAAAGATGAAAATATTTCCAGAAACTGAAAAAAAATGGTTATAAAGATGCTTACTGAGATGATGAGATCAATACAAGAAAAAAATGTTTAAATGAAGATATATAAATTGCAAAAAAACAACAACAACAGAGAAGTTGATTCAATAGAAGTGGGTGGCATGCCCCAGCTCCACTGTAGTTCAGAATAAGAATAGCTGGAAAATGGCTATTTAGTGAAGTGGGTAAGCAAATGTACTGAGGTTCAATGTTGGACAGAGACTTGGAGAGACTGAGGGACTCTTGTTACTAGAATAGAGTGAGAACTCTTCACTGAGATCTGAACTGTACCCACTGACAGCAACAGGGCAGATGGTGGTGCCATCACACAAAGGAAATGAAAGAAAAGCATATATGAAATAACCATTGTAGAAACAGTTGCACAAAGGAAATTTAGTCTAAATTTAGCTGAAATCAGAATTATATCATAGGCAGCTGTGTTAGGAGTATTGCATTTCTCTAAATTTAGAATTAAAGAAACCTGGCAGGATCCATCTTGTTGGGACTCCCTAAAATTTATTCCTGAAGCTTTCACCTTAGGAAAACATAATCCTCTGCATCTTCATATTTCCTGGAGTTGCCAACAAATAGTACTGTGCAAGAATGACCCGGCAGAAAGCCAAATTTATAATTTACCCAGTGAGATTGTTGCAATGCTAAAGCCACCAAAACTTGTTGGTCAGCAAAGGAAATGAAGCAGGGCTCACTCCACTGCCTGGATACATGACATTTATTTCCATACACTGGAGAGTTCCAGACACACTCACAGAGCCCTGTCATGTCTGAGAGGGTTCACTTGGCTGGGCAAGAGATTCCTCAGTGATAAACCTTCTACAACACAGGTTCCTAGTGCAGCCATAAAATGTTCAGAGCCACCTGGGTCTATAACTAAGGAAGGTATGGTGATGTCTTTGGGTTTAACCCTGGCCTACAGTGCTGTACATGTGCAAGAAAACCCTAAGAGTGCTCCAAACTCCTTCCTGTATTAAAGAGGGATCCTTTTACCAAGATGGGAATAACAGAGTCCCAACGTGAACGCCAGTCTCACATGTCACAGCATAAAATCCAGAGCCACTTAAATTTACAATATATGAAGAGGTGAATGAAACAAAGAGTTGATGTATAAGCTACAGTAGCTAATATCCCACAGTTATTCATGGCAAGGGCATGATCTAAATGTGTGGAAAACAAATGCACAAAACCCCAACACAAAAGTTCAGACACAGCCCCCAAACCCAGAGATATTCAGAGGATATAGAGCCAATTTCCAAACAGAAATTGGACATATCATTGATACTTGGCTCATTTTAAAACTGGAAGTACCTGAAAGAAGTCTCTCTACATGTTAAACAGTAAGGAAAAATTTTATTGGTTTTCTTGAGTATTGCTAATTTTTCTATATTGTCTTCTCTGTTCATTTGTTTGGTTTCCTGTCACAATGTGTTATTTCATGTTTATATACAATTTTAACAATTTCTTTAGTTCATGAATTATTTCCTCTATGGTTTTTTCTCTCTTGTTTGTGTTCCAACCCCTTTTGTTTTTTTTATTCCTCTTTGTGATTTTTCTGTACCTTTCTCCTCACCACACATTTTTCATTTTCTTTCTTTTTCCTCTTCTTTTCCCCTTTCTTCCGTTTTCACTGTTTTATACATTGTTTAGTATTAATTTTAATTTCTCAAATACCTGAATTTTTTCAACCTATTTTATGTAGTCTTTCTCCCTTTCCTTGCTTTGCTTAATGGAGTGATAGAGATCATTTCAATATGTATTTATTATATGTTGATATATGATTTGCTTTCAAGCAGTAACTGTTATTAATAGATATTCTTTTCATTCAAAGTATATCTGGTGATCAAATATAACCATTTGAACATGTTGAATAGGTGGTTGAGGCTAAGATAAAGCCTCATCATGGAGGATGCTGTCAAGATTAAGCAGTTCTCCAATTCCATCCATTTACCTACATGCTAAGTGAAGTAAGCCAATCCCAAAAACGAAAGGCCAAATGTTCTCTCTGATTAGTGGATGCTGATACATAAGGGGGGTGGCCGTGTGGAGCATGGGATAAATGGAACTTTCAATGGGATGGAGGGAGGTGAGGGAGGGAAGGGAGAATGAGAGTAGCAAAAATGGTTGAATGAGACGGACATCACTACCCTAGGTACATGTATGAAGGCATGAATGGTGTGACTCTATCTTGTTTGCAACCAGAGAGATGGAAAACTGAGCTCTATATATGTAATATGACTTGAAATGCATTTAAAAATAATAAATAAATATAACAAAAAAAAAAGATTAAGCAGCTCATTAAAAATAACCTCCTAAGACCGGCACGGTGGTACACACCTGTAATCCCAGCACTTTGGGAGGCTGAGACAGAAGAATTGTGAGTTCAAAGCCAGCCTCAGCAATGGCGAGGTGCTAAGCAACTCAGTGAGACTCTGTATCTAAATAAAACACAAAAATAGGGCTGTGGATGTGTCTCAGTGGTCAAGTACCCCTGAGTTCAATTCTCAGTACAAAAAAAAAAAAAGTAGCCTCATAAGAATTACAGAGCTAATATCCCAAGAGAAGAGCCAACTTCAACACAAATGCAACTCATGGCATGAGAAAATAAGATGTGATTCCATCCAAACTTTCAAATTCCCCCAAAATTAAATCCACAGATATTGAAATTGAGGAAAATATAAAGAACTAAAAATGTTGAATGGTTTTTAAAATATATTTTTATATAGTTTTAGTTATATATATGTACTGTTGAGAAATTTTAGTTATATATAATTTTTAGTTATATATATGTACATATATGTGTGTGTATGTATATATATATATATATATATATATATATATATATATATATATAGTGTTGAGAATCAAATCCATTGCTTCACACATGCTGAGAAAGTACTCTGTAAACCCAGCCCAAAAATGCTTATATGTCAATGAATTAGAAGATTTATAGAATTAACTAAGAGAGAAAATGCAGGATATATTTTTTAAAGTATTTTATTAAAATGATAGAAATGCTGGCCTTGCTTGTGCATTTCCTTGCCCTAGGATACAAACAATGTAGCCACTATGAGGAACTTCTCGTGAAGCCTTCTTTCCCTTCCAGGTATGGAATCTCATTCTGTTCAAACAGGACTAATATTTGCCCTGCAGCACCTGCAGCATATTGTTTAAAAAATACTATTTTAGGAAGCTGAATGGAGGAAAATGAATATGACAAAGCAGATCTATACCACAGTGCTTGACTCCTCTTCAGACCAGAAAAGAAGCAATGAAAGAACAGATGAGCAGAGAAGTAGGTGAAGAGTGAATACTCTAGAATGCAATATAAGACAGCTTAAGACTTGCAATGAATTGGAATTTGGTAACTGGGACAGAAAATAGGAAATGATACTAGGAAGGAACAATAACAGAGTGAGAAAGAAGGAGAGGAGGACTTCACATGACTACTTCCATAATAACAATTTTAAATACAGGCAGAACAAGTTAAAATGGGACAAAAGCAACAAGGCCAATGCAGGAGATATACAATTCAACCTATGTTATTGCCAGAAAACTGTGCCAGGTAAGGCAGTCTATTTGTAGAGAACACAATGAGCCAGCCTCCCCAGAAGAAATTAAAACTACACAACTTCTCTCCACCTACAAATGATAACAAATAGAACCATATGGAATGCCTATGAAATGAGTTGTCTCAGTAATTCATTTAGAAGGTTTGAGTAGAAGCATTACTTCTAACTAAAGGTTACTAAAACTCCCTATTCTTCAGCCCAGATAAAGAGAGTGAGTTGGAGCTGACCCAAAAGTGAATCACTCCCAAAACACTCTGAACCTCAATCTTGTGACCCTCACAGCCGCTGTTGCAATCAACTCAGGTAAAGATGGGACAACTGACACCCTACCCTGGTGATGTAGATGGTTGAAATCCTCAGGATTTGCAACAGTCACAGTGGAGACTTCTTTGCCAAAGAACAAGCATAAATGTCCTGCATTCACAAGCCCCAAAGATCCAGAAAGCCTCCAAGAACTTAGATAGAACCACTAACAACAAGGCCTACAGGAAGAGTGCTCAGTGATTCACAGCTGAATGATGAGTGGATCATTGAAGAAATTTAGAAGGGAATTAAAAAATACTAAAAAGATGGAACCACAGTTTATCAGAATCTCTGGGCTGCAGCAAAGGCAGTGCTAAGAAGAACTTTTATAGCTATAAGTTCCTATATAAAATAAATTAATAAATAAAAAATTTAAAAGTCTTAAATAAACAATACAATGATGCATCTAAAAGCCTTAGATAAACAAGAAAAAAATCAATCCTAAAAGTAGAAGAAGGAAAAAATATAATATCACTGAAAATATATGGTCTTAATTCTCCAATTAAAAGATAAAGACTGGCAGAGTAGATTAACCAAAAAGATCCAAACATATATGCTTTACATTTTATAAAATACTCACCTTACAAAGTTATAGTAAATTTGAAGATCAAAACAATCAGAAGTAGCTACTCTCATATCTGACAAAGTAGATTATAATTCAAAATTAATCAAAATAGTTACATAGCGGGGCTGGGATTGTGGCTCAGTGGTACAGCACTTGTCTAGCATGTGTGAGGCACTGGGTTCGATTCTCAGCACCACATATGAATAAATAAAATAAAAGTCCATTGACAACTAAAAATATTAAAATAAAGAATCACAGAGGAACACTTAATGATGGTTAAGGGAACTATACAATAAGAGCATATAATAACTGTAAATATGCCCAAATTTCAATGTATCTACTTAACATAAAACAAAGTCTATTCCATATAAAGATATGCATAGACACCAATGCAATAAAAATAGGTTATTTCAACCTAATCACCAATAGGCCATCCAGACATAAATGGCATATGGCTCTTGAAACATAAGAATACTATTAATCAAATGTGGTAACAGACATCCATAAAATAATTCATCCATTGACAAACAATTTCACTTTCTACTTAGCAGTATGTGGAATTTTCTCCAAAATAGACGATAATTTGGGATACAAAGCAGATTGTAGCCAAAATAGAAAAATAAATAATTCCTTCCATCTTATCAAATCCTAATCAAATGAAAATAAAAATCAATGATAAGAAAAAAGAAAAGTAACTTTCACTAATGGAAATTGTTAGTATGCTTTTAAGTAAAGGATTAGTCATAAGAGAAATCAGGGGAGAAGACAATATGAAAATAGTTCTAAGGGAAATGATTATAGCATTGAGGGCCTACATAAAATAAAAGAAAGATCTCAAATAAATCATCTCATGTTACATCACAAGAATCCATTAAAGCAAGAACAAACTAATTACAAAACCAGAAGAATATAGGAAATATTTAAGGTCAGAGCCAAAATTAATGAAATTGAGGGAAAAAAAAGTAAAAATAATCAATGAAACATGGTATCTCCTCTTTGAAAATATAACAAGTTTGAAAAAGCATCTTAGTCAAACTAACTAAAAGAAAGAGAAGGAGAACCAAAACAAAAAGAGAAAAAGAGAGATTAAAAAGCATGTATCTGGGCTGGGACTGTGGCTTATTAGTAGAGCACTTGCCTATCATGAATGAGGCACTGGGTTCGATTCTCAGCACCACATAAAAATAAATACAAAAGAAAAAAAGATATTGTGTCCATTTACAACTAAATTTTTTTTAAAAAAGGGTGTATCCTTGCAGACGTTTCTGAAATCAAGAGCATAATTAGGAACAATTGTGAAAAATGATCTTAAAAATTAGAAAATCTGCAGGACATTGACAAATATCTAGATGCATATGACCTACTCAAATTGAATCAAGTGGATATGGAAAAGCTAAACAGAACAATATCACACAATGAGGTTGAAATGAGATAATTTAATATCTTCCAAAAAAGAAAAGTCTGGGACTCAGTAGAGTTCTACCATACCTTTAAAGAAGAGCTACATCTAATTATCCACAAATTATTCTATATAATAGAAAGGGATGGGGATACACAAAATTCATTCTAAGAAACCAGTACTAGCACCTGCTATCAAAATCAGATAGAGACATATCAAGAAAAAAAAACACTAGAGAACAATATCCCTGATGAACATAGACTCAAAAATACATAATAAAATATTAGTAATCTCCATTCAAAAATGCATTAAGAATACTGTGCAGCTTGGTCAACTTAGTTTCATTGCAGGGATGCAATATTGGTTCAATTTATGTAGATCAATAAATGCAATACACACATATATGTAATTAAGGACAACAATTACTTGATTATTTCAATAGTTGTAAAAATAAGTCTGACAAAATTCAACACCTATTCATAATTAAAACACTGACGAATCTGGGATAGAAGGAATTTACCTCAACATCAGAAAGGCTATCTGAGATAAATCTTACATAGACAACATTGTAGTGAATCAAGTAAAAATGCAATAATTTCCTCTAAAATTAGGAACAAGACAACAATATTCATTCTCATTGCTCCCATTCCATATAGTGTTGAAAAATCTAATCAGAGCAATAAGGAAGACTGGAAGAAAATAAAGGGATCACATCACAATAGGAAAATAAGTCAAATTTTCTCTATTTGATGATGACCTGATTTTATAAATATAACTCCCCACAAAAATATCCACCAGAAAACTATTAGAACTAATAAGCAAATTCATTTAAATATGAGGATACAACATCAAAATGAAAAAAAAAATCAAGTTTTCTTATACTTCAATGATGAATCTGCTGAGACTAACCAACTCGGTTTTGCACTGACCCTTTGTATTTTTATATTCACTTTTTCAATAATTTTGACTCTAGTATTAATTATTTCCAAACTTCCAGTTTTATAATTCGTTCTACCTTTTCTATAGCCTTGATATGTAATATTAAATAGTTCATTTTGGATTTTTATGTTTTTATATTTTTTTAACAAGGAGGTTTTATTTATTTATTTTAATTTTTTCTTAGTTGTAGGTGGACACAATGTCTTTATTTTATTGCTTTGTATGTGGTGCTGAGGATCAAACCCAGGGCCTCACGCAGGCAAGGCAAGCGCTCTACCGCTGAGCCACAATCCCAGCCCTATGTTTTTATATTTTTAAGTAGGCATGCAGTGCTCTAAACTTTCGTCTTAAAAAGTGCCTTCATAGTGGCCAAGAGATTTTGATAGCTGTATCTCTGTTCTCATTTGTTTCTAAATTATTTTTGTTTTCTCTTATGATTTCTTTAGTGACCTATTCTGGATTTATAAGTGTATTATACAATCTCCAACTGTTAACATGTTTTGTGGGGTTTTTTTTGCTGTTATTCTCTAATTTTATTCAATTATAATCTAATAACTTGCAAGGAATTATCCCAAAATTTTAGTATTTGCTTAGACTTTCTTTGTCTCCTAATATATTGTCTATCTTGAAGGAGGTTCCATGAACATCTGAGAAGAAAATTCTGTTGTTGATGGATGAAATATTCTATAGATGTCTGATGGATCCATTTGATAGATTTTTCATTTTAGATTTGAAGGGTATTTACTTAGTGTATGTCTGGATGACCTATCTATTGTTGAGAGAGATATGTTAAAATCACCCAGAATTACTATATTATAGTCTGTCTGCAACTTCATATCTAGTAATAGTTTTATTTTTATTTGTTTGGTTGATTCATGTAAGTAGGTGCAGTGATATTTGGGGCATAAATGTTTACAATCATTTTATCTTCTTTTTAGATGGACCACTTTATCCATATGAAGTGACTTTTCTTGCCTCTTCTGATTAATTGTGGTTTGATTTCTTTGTCACAGGAGAACAGTTACTAGTACTTGTTTTCAGTTTCAATTTACAAACTATATCTTTGTCTATCCTTTCACCTTCAGCCTATGAATGTCTTTGCTTTAAAGTAGTCTTTTGTAAACAGCATATGCCTGGGTCTGGTTTTTTTAATCTAATCTGAAAATCTATTTATTTGGAGAGTTGAAAACATTTATACTCAGTGTTATTATAGACAGCTGATTATTTCTTTTCATTTTTTAATTATTTATAATGTTTTATTAAGCGTTGGCTTTCCTTTACTAAGCTACTCTTCTAGCAAGATTCATTCATTTGATAGATTTTATATTTAGTTTATATTTCCTCTGAATAAATGTTTAAAACTTATTTTTAGTTGTTGATGGACCTTTATTTTATTCATTTATTTATATGCGGTGCTGAGAATTGAACCCAGTGCCTCACACAGTGCTCTACCACTGAGCCACAACCCCAGCCCTTCCTCTGAATAATTTTTTAAAGTATTTGTTGTAGTGCTGGTTTGGTAGTCATGGTTTGTTTTTGCTTCTCATTATGGACAGTTTTAAATCACCTTTGAATCTGAAGGATATATTTGCTGGATAAAATAATCTTAGTTGACAATTATTACCTTTCAGAGCTTAGTACCATTGGTATATTATTCCAAACCATTGTGAATTCAAAGTCTGGGCTGATAGACCAGAAATGATTCGTATTACTTTGCCTTTAAATGTGACTTGTTGATTTTCTTTTGAAGTTTTAAAAATTTTATCTTTTCTATTTATACTGGACATTTTAATTATAATGTAATTTGGAGATTCAATATTGTGATATGATTTCTTTAAAGATCTGATAAAATTCAGATGGGAATCTGTGAGGAACTGGTTTTTCCTTTGCTGGGAGTCTTTTTATTATTGCTTCATTCCCATTGCTTGTAATTTATATGTTTAGTTTTTCTATCTCCTCTTGTTTCAATTTTTGTAGGTTTTAAGCATCTATCATTTCATTTGTTTTGAGTTTCCAATGTATTTGAATATAATTTTTAAAAATGTTCCCTAATGGTCCTTTAGGTTTCAGTTGTATCTTCTATAATATCCTCGTTTTTACCTGTGCTTTTATTAATTTGCATCTTCTTTATCTTTTGTTTGTTCTGGTCTGTGCTTTATAAATATATATTTGTATTTCCAAAGAATAAACTTTTGTTTCATTGATATTTTATTCATGTTTTTTAAAAAATATTTTTTAGTTGTAAATGGAAAAAATACTTTTATTTTCTGTATTTTTATGTGGTGTTGAGGGTCAAACCCAGTGTTCATACGTGCAAAGTGAGCATTCTACCACTGAGTCATAACCCCAGCCCAATATTTTTATTCATCTTTTAGCTTATATTTTATAAGTTTCAGCCCTATCTTTTGTTATTTCTTTCCTTTCTCCTATTTTTGAGTATTGGTTTGTTCTTGTTTTTCTAAGACCTTAAATCAAATCATTAGGTTGTTATGTTGAGTTCTCTCTTTTTAAGTGTATACACTCAGGTATAAACATACCTCTCATCACTGTTTTTACTGCATACCAGAGATCGTGGTATATTGTTTCCATCCTTCCATCTTCAATTGACTCTATGTATAATTTAAGGCCCCACCTTAATGTTTTCAATTCCAATTTATTATTCAAAAGAAAGTTGTTCAGTTTTCATGAATTTGTAGAGTTTTTGTAGTTTTTTTATTGATTTCAAATTTTGTTGTATTATAATCTATAAAAAGACAATATATTATTGTACTTTTTCTATAATTAAGATTTGTATTATATATTATGATTTAATACATGATAAATTTTGGAAAAAGTTTAATGAGCTGCTGAAACAAAGTTTATTCAGTTATTGTATAAAATTATCTGTATGAGTCTGTTAAGTTCAGTTCATCTGTAGTGAGGTATTTTTTCTGATATGTTTGGGTTAATATTATATCCTTATGACCTTTCTAATAATTAGATTGGTATATAGAAATAAACCCAAATGAAAGTAGCATGATACAATATCAACATACAAAAGTCAATAGTTGGCCTATATTTCAATAATGAATCTGCTGAGAAAGAAATTTTTAAAAAATCTTTAACAATAGCCTGAAAAAATAAAACACTTTGGAATAAATCTAATGAAAGATGTAAAATGAAACAATTCTAAAATGGAAATTATAGACCACTGAAAAACTAAGTTGAAGAAGACCTCAGATGTTGGAAAGACCTACAATGCTCTTAAATAGGAAGATTATTTTAAAATGGCTATATAAACAAAATTGATGTACCAATTCAAAATACCATTGACATTCTTCACAGAACAAGGAAAAAGCAATACTAAAATCCATATGGAAAGACAAAAGACTTTAGAGTAGCAGAAGCAATAATGCATAATAAAGTTATGCTGGTGGCATCAAAAAATAGCTGATCACTAATTATACTACATAGTTATAGTTAAAAACCAGCATGGTACTATCATAAAAATGTACATGAAGACCAATTGAATAGTATAGAGGAAGAAAAATCCACATAGATAGAGTTATCTGATACTCAACAAATGTGCCAAAAATACATTGGAAAATCTAAAATACTTCTAGCAAATGGTGCTTGCAAAACTGAATATTCATAAGTAGAAAAATGAAACTAGATACTTAACTCTCACTTTGAATAAAAATCAACTCAAAGTGCAAAAGACCTAAAAATTATACCAGAAACATGGCAACTGCTGGAAAATTAACATAGGTTCAACAAACCAACGTATTGGTGGAGGAAAATACTTCCTTAATAATACTGAAAAAAACTCAATAACTAAAATCAAGAATCAATAAATGGGATGGTTTCAACTTTAAGAAAATCTTCTGCACAATAAAGGAAACTATAAAGTTTATGAAAAAAGAGGCTACAGAATGGGAGAAAAATTTTTTTCAGTTACTCTTAAGACAGGAGATTAATGACCAAAGTATATATAGAACTCAAAAATACAACACTAAAAATGAAATACAAATAACCCAATCAATAAATGAGAAAAGCCAGGCGCAGTGGCGCAAGCCTGTAATCCCAGCACTTAGGGAAGCTGAGACAGGAGAATCGTGAGTTCAAAGCCAGCCTCAGCAACAGCGAGGTGCTAAGCAACTCAGTGAGACCCTGTCTCTACGTAAAACACAAAAGAGGGCTGGGGACGTGGCTCAGTGGTCGAATGCCTCTGAGTTCAATCTTCAGTACCAAAAAAATAAAAAATAAAAAAAATGAGAAAATAAACTCCACAGACATTATCTCAAAAGTGTAAAGGCAAATGTCCAACAAATATATGAAAAAAATGTTTATGATCATTAATGATCATGGAAATGCAATTCAAAAATCATTCCACATAGAATGCCAATTTAAAAAATATGATAATAACAAATTCCTACAAGTATGTGGGGATAAGGGAACACTGATAAAATGTTGGTGGGAATGCAAATTTTACAAATTGGAAAGAAGCGTAAATCTTTCTCAAAAGCCTAAGTAAGAACCCACCATATGACCCAGCCACCCCACACCTTGCTACTTATCCAAAACAACTAAAATCAGCATACTATACTGATACAAGAATATTAAAATTTATAATAGAACAATTGACAATAGTGCAATTATGGAACCAGCCTAAGTGACCCTTCATAGACCATTGATTAAAGAAAATATGATACAAATAGACAATGGAGTTTTATTTAGGCATTAAGAAGTGAAAATATGGCATCTGCTGGTAAATGGAACTGGAGAACATTGTGTTGAATGACCTAAGTCAGGTGCCAAAAGTCAAGGGTTGAATGTTTTCTCATATACAGAAGATATAGAAAAAAAGGAACTAAAAATATGGTTGGGATCTTACGAAAATGGAAGGGAGAATAGTGTAGTAGAGGAAGGGGAAACAGGAGGAGAAATTAGTTAGGGATGAGAATGGCAAGGAAGAACAAGATAGAGTTAACCAAAATGTGTCATATACATATGTAAAAGTATTGCAAAGATTTCCACTTCTAAATAAGAGCATCAATAAAATAATGCACTTATAATGTGCCAGTAAAAACAACTAAAAAATGTCAACAGCTAGGGCTGGGATTATAGCCCAGCGGTGGAGCGCTTGCCTGGCATGCATGGGGCCCTGGGTTCGATTCTCAGCACCACATACAAAGCAATAAAATAAAGACATTGTGTCCATCTACAACTAAAGAAATATTTTAAAAAATGTTTTAAAAAAATTTCAACTGCCAAAATATTCCCATTCCAAAAATGAGCAAGTCATCTGAAGAGACACTTCTAAAAAGAAGTACTAAAGGCCAGGAGGGCAGTTGGCTCACTCCTGTAATCCCAGCACTTTGGGAGCCTGTGACAGAATTGTGAGTTCAAAGTCAGCATCAGCAACAGCGAGGTGCTAAGCAACTCAGTGAGATTCTGTCTCTAAATAAAACACAAAATAGCTCTGGGGACGTGGCTCAGTGGTGAAGTGTACCCCTGAGTTCAATCCCTGGTACCAAAAAAAAAAAGAGTACAAAAGATCAAAATATTTTTAAAAAATGATGTAAACCTTTAGCCATCATGATATGTAAATCAAAACTACTTTGTATTTCCATCTCACCACACTCACAATGGTAGTCATCAAGAACAAATATAAGCCAGGCTCGGTGGTGCATGCCTGTCATCCCCAGCAGCTTAAGAGACTGAAGCAGGAACATTTCAAGTTCAATCCAGCCTCAGAAAAAGCAAGGCAGTAAGCAACTCATTCAAATTCTGTCTCTAATTAAAATGCAAAATAGGGCTGATGATGTGGCTCAGTGGTTGAGTGTCCCTGAGTTCAATCTCTAGGACCTAGAAAAAAAAAAAAGATAGTTTTATTTCTTCCTTTTCTATCTTACACATTTATTTTCTTTTGCCTCATATTTTTCTTGTTGTCACACAATACAATGTTATTATGAAAACAAAGAACACAAATAACAATAAATGTTGGTTATGATACAGAGAAATTATCACTTATATGCAGATGGAAGAATGCCAATTTGTACAGACACTCTGGAAATCATTGTGGAAATTTCTCAAAATATTTGTAATCTTATGATCTGGGTATATCATTGCTCAATAAAAAGCTATAAGAAGTCAGCATACTTTAGAGACACATGCATATCTATGTTTATTACAGCACAATTTATAAGAGTAAAATTATGGATAAATGTAGTTGTCTGTTAACATATAAATTGATAAAGAAAATGTGATATATATGCACAAAAACCCTGGATTTTATTTATTCAGCCAAAACCAACAAAATTATTTTATTTAAAAAGAAATGGATGAAACAGTAGAACATCATATTTGAGAAAAATTATCTAATCTGAGACAACGTATCATGTATTTTCTCATATGTGGGAGTTATAAGGAGCAAAAATATTAATAAAATTATGAAAGCAGAAAGGAGACAATTAGGTGAGAGGAAGAAGATTGGGTGGAGGGAGAAGGTAAAGTTAAGGGGAGGTATTGAGGAATGAATTTGTTCAAATTATATTATAATTATGTGTAATTGGGCCACAAACAGATATCCTATATAATTAATATACACTAACAAAAAGAAAGTATAGAATTTCAAATACCAGTCTGAAAACATATGGAATTGTAGAACTCATTGGTATAATAAATGCAAATCCATAACACTATATTCTATAGTTACAATGGGAAAATCAAATTACTAATTTGATCCTAATTATAATAAGTTATACTCCATGTACATATAATATGTCAAAACATACTCTACTGTCACATATATATAAAAAGAACAAATAAAACAAGAAAAAAAATAATAAAAATCCATGCTGTTACTCTATGCCTTTTTATTGTAGAATTTAGTCCACTCAAATTGAAGGTATTTGTATAGGTTAGGACTTAATTTTATTTATACACATTTATTTACTTATATTTTCTTTGTTTCTTTGTATGTTTTGTAGATTTTTTTCTGTGTTCCTTTTTTGCCTCCTGTACTTGATTTTCCATTTCATACTTAAAGTTTGGGAAATTTTCTGATATTATTTCATTGAAAATATTGTGCATTCTTTTGGTTTATATCTTTAAGCCTTCATCTATCCCAATAGATTTTAAGTTTGGTCTTTGCATATTATCCTATATTTCTTGGAAGTTCTGTTCATGGTCTCTTAACATCTTTTTTTTATGATCAACATTGTGTTCAAGATTATGTATTTTGTCTTCGTTGCTTGAAACTATCTTCTAAGTGATCTACTCTGCTAGTGATATGTTCCAATGAATTTTTAATTTGGTTTATTGGTTCCTTTATTTCTAACATTTCAGACTCTTCTTCAGGATTTCTATCTGTTTATTGAAGTGAGGTTTATTTTTTTTTTTTGTACCAAGTGTTGAACTTGGGATTATTTGACCACTGAGCCACATCCCCAGCCATATTTTGTGTTTTATTTAGAGACAGGGTGTCATTGAGTTGCTTAGTGCCTCGCCGTTGGTTGCTGATGCTGCCTTTGAACTCGTGATTCCCCTTTCTCAGCCTCCCAAACTTCTGGGATTACAAGCATGCTCCACTGTGCCCGCCTGATGTTTCACTTCTTGTATTTGCTCCATGTTTCCATTTCTTACATAATTTTAACCTTGTAGATAATTTTAATCATAAACTTTCTGATTTTTCTTTCTGACATTTCCTCTACTATAGTGTCAATGAAGTCTATTGCTGAGGTATTTTATGTTGTCTGGGTCAATTTGTTCCCTTTATTTTTCATATTGTTTGAGTGTTTATCCATCTATATGGATTGATCTGAAGCTGTAGAGTTGCTACCTTAGGATTTCATAGTGTCCTTCTGTGTTACTAGTCCCTCACAGACTGGGGAGGAAGCCCAGTGATAGCAACAATCTGTGCAAACAATATATAGCAGTAGAATATGTACTTAGTTCCTCTTTTGATATCTACAGTGTTATTTGGTACAATATACAGAAATAGTAGGATCAGCCAGTTCCATCAATAAAAACAGTAAATAATCATTAATTATATTTGTCTTGAAATCAATCAATAGTTGTTTTCTATGTCTTCTGCCATGTTAATTACTGCTGTCCACATTGGAGTTAGGGGGAGATTAAGTATGAGGAAAGTAGAGACAGGAGGGTAGAAAAGTTTTTACAATTTCAATTGCTGAATAAGGCCAAAGCATTGGTAAATTAAGATATGTTTTAAACAAGAAAGGAGAAGAAAAATTAGGAGTAAGAATATAATGGAGGACAGAGGAAATGGAATTTGGCTGTCAGCAATAGAAAAAAGAGAGAGGGAGATAAGCAACATAGAACAGTGGCAAACACTATACAAAACATAATGAAAATGTGCTAATCTAAAACTCTATCCCTAACCTTCAAAATATAGAGTATGGAAAAACAACACCTTCAGAAAAACAAAAAGGGTAGAAATCAAGAAAGACAACCAAATATGTATATGCATCCTTGAATCAATCAGTATGCATTCAAATAAAAGAAGAATAACCAAATATAGACAAACAACAATAACAAAAAGTGAAACAAAACAAAACAACAGCAGCAAATATAATTAACAAAAATCTTGGTGAACAGTTAAGAAATTAAGGACTAGTTTCTTTTATGGTGGACAAAATAGTGAGCATATGTGTTCTCTGTCTGTGCCCAACTGATTTTCTTCCATTTTTTCTTAAGGTATGAACTAAACATGTGAGTATAAACTATTAGCTATTGAGCCCTTCCTTTTTATTGTGTTGCTCACAGAGTTGAAAGTTGTGGTTTAAGACTTCTCAATTTCCCTTTTTGGGAGTTTGGTATGGGCTTGCCAGGCTATGGGCTGGGTGGTGAAGCTACTGTCTGGGGTAGGCAGGCCTGGCAGTGAATTGACATGTCAGGCAAACTGGACTGTGGCCAGGAAATGAAGCAGATGGCTGGACCAGGCAGTGCACTGGCCTTTTGACAGGCCCAGCTGCACCAGGCTGGGGAAGCCTGGCAGCAAAGCAGCATGCAGTGTAAGCTGGGTTGCAGCCATGATGTAAAGTAGTTTGTTGGGCAGGCCTAGCTGGCCTACACCAGGTGGGCCAGGTAGTGAATGAAGCAAGGAGATGGGCAGCTGGGTGGCAAAGTGGCTGGGAGGGTCAGGTGAGCCCAGCCATAAAATGATTGGCCAGGTAGGCTGGGCTGTAACTGGGTGGAAAAGCAGCTCATCATGTCTGGTGGGCCTTGCTTACCTGTGCCAGGGGGATCAGGGCTAGACAATGGCCTATGCAGTCTGGCAGTGAAGCTGTGTGCTGGGCCGGGCAGGCCTGACTGTGAAGTGGGTGGAGAAGCTGTGGGCCTGTTAGGTGGAGTGTTGGGTCAGGTTAGGGGCCCAGGAATCTGTTTCCAGTCCAAGTGGGTCCTGGAAACCCATCAGGTTTCAGACCAGTTTATTGCCAGGACTACCTGGCCAGGCAAGCCAAGAGTCAAGTGCCCTTAGTCCCACCCTTCTAACCTTTTGACCCAATGTAGCTGGCCTGTCAGCCCTTGCAAGCCACAGGACTCACAAAGCTATGGAGAGCAGGGCCATTTTCCCTTCCTGGATTTAAAAAAAAAATAAAAAATTTCCCACTGTATGTTTTCTATAAAAGACACAATTCACCTTAAACTTTACTTATATACCAAAAGTGAAGAGATAAAACTTATATTTCAGTCAAACAGAAACTTAATGTGAACAGACATAGCTATACTTGTATTGACAAAATAGATTTTATATAAAAAGTGTGAAGAGATGAAAAATATCATTAACTGTGTTAACACTGACAATTGAAGAGGATATGACAATTATAAATGTATTTGTACTCAATATTGCAGCACCTACATACATAGACAAGATATTTTAAAAATCTGAAGGGAGCCAGGCATGGTGATGCACATCTGTATTCCCAGTGACTCAGGTAGCTAAGGCAGGAAAATTTCAAGTTTGAGACTGGCTTCTACAACTTAGTGAGACACTCAGCAACTTCAAAAGAAACTCTCTTAAAACTTAAAAAATAAAAAAATAAAATGTTCTGGGAACTTAGGTTAGTATTAAAATATCCCCATGTAAATTTCCTAATACAAAAAAAAAAAAAAAAGGAGGCATAGCCTCTCACGGTTTCTACACCATATGATAGGGCATTTCTATTTTCTATTTTTAAACTAAGGCATCTCATCCAGACAGAAAATCACTAAGTTATATTAGATTTGATTTATACTTTATAACAAATAGATCTATAGAAGTAGCAGACATAGACAGAGGATCCCAATTTATAATTGTCTGTCTTCACACATTTTCAACTTCACAATGATACTAAAATGACACATGTTCAGTAGAAATCAAGTTTCAAAGATTGAATTTTGGTATTTTCCTGAGCTGGTGATATATGGTATAACTATCTTTTATGATTCTGAAGAAAAGTAGTGAGCTGTAGTTCCCAAACGTATTGTCTTAGGAGTATATATCAGTACTATTCAGTATACAGTGTTTGTAAACTATGATGGTTGGTAGATTAGTTATGTTAAATATTTTTTTTTTCAAAATTTGTGATATGGTCAAATTATGATGGTTCTATCAGGATATATTGTAATCATAAATCAGGTATATCTATAGAGAAAATTCAAAAAAAACCCCAGAATCCACATTCTTCTCAACTACACTTAAAAAATTATCAAAATCAAAGCATGTATTAGTACACAAACAAACATTATCCTATTTAAAAAGATGGGAATATTCTTAAGCAATTATTTAACCACAATGATATGAAGCTAGAATTAAAAAACAGGAGGAATCACAGAAAATGAATGAATATATGGAAATTAAGTAATTTTCTCCTGAAGAATTACTAGGTCAAAGAAGAACTTAATGATAAAGTCTAGAAATATTTGAGACAAATAAAAATAGAACAACAACATATTAAAACTTCTGGTATGCAGTAAAAGCAGTTATATAAAGGAAGTATGCAACAATAAGCACCTACATAAAAAAAGGAGAAATATCTTTAAAAAAGAGTATTATGTTATACCTTAAGGAAATAGAAATACAGCAATAAATTAAATCAAAATTTCAGGAAGGAGGAAATAACAAAGATCAAAACATAAATAAATGAAATATAAACTAGAATAGTAATAAAAGTATTGATGAAGCAAGCATTGATTTTTTGAAAACCTTCACAAAATTGATGAAACTTTAGTTAGACTAAGGAAAAAGAAGAGACTTAAATAATATAAGAAGTTAAAGAGAAGAAATTATAGCTAACAGCTATATGAAGGAATGGGCTGCGGACGTGCCTCAGAGGTAGAGTATTTGTCTAGCATGCATGAAGCCCTGGGTTTGATCCTCAGCACCACACACAAAAAAAAAAAAGTAAAAAAAAAATAAAAAAATAAAAAACCTTACATGTGGCATTGTGCAGAAAAAAAGAGAAGGCTTATAAGAGATTTTTATAATAATATATAAGCCAATAAATTTGACAAATTAGAAAAAATGAATACATTTATACAAACCTATTAACTACCATGGCTAAACCATGAGAAAACTGAAAATATGAACAGACCAATAAGGAGTAAAAAAGTTGAAGTGGTAATTAAAAGTATCCCATTAAAGGAAAGCACAAGATCAGAAAACATCATAGCCAAATGCTACTGAACATTCAAGAAAGAAGTAATAGACTATTGAAACTACTGAAAAACTTCAGAATGAAATATATCCAAGCTCCTTTCATGAAGTCATCCTATGCTAAATCCAGACAATAACACTATAAAAAATGTAAACTACTGACTGGTGGCACAGATGAATATTCATGGAAAAGCTCTCAGCAAAATATAAGCACACTTTATTAAAAAATATTAAAATAACAATCTAATAATATTTACACCTTCAATACAAGGTTTATTCAGAATATACAAATCAATACATGTGATTTAACAGACAGAATGAGGTACAAAACTATATCATCATCTCAATAAATGGAAAAAATGACAAAATTTAATAGTATTTTATGACAAAATACTACATTTTTGAGAAAAAAGTAGGTAGAGGAGAAATATATCTCAATGCAGTAAAGGTCATATTTTAACAGTGAAAGGACCAGACTAAAGCCATTTTGTGACTCTAGGCCTCTTGTCCAGAGCCCTAGGTCCCCCACCCAGTTACTGGAAGTTGCAACACAACGGCACCCCTCCCTGGCACCAAAAAGTAGTTCTGCAACTTGAGTCAGCTAATCAGAAGGCCAGGCAATGAGCTCACTGTAGCCAGACCTATCAATAACCTAAAGGTCAACAGGGCTCATTGTAGCCAGACCTATCAGTCTAAAGGTCACTGACCACCCAGTGACTTCACCCATCCCCATCCAATCCTATTGCTGTTTCCCCTGTGCGCGCTTTCCCTTACCCAATCATGTAACGCCAAGGCATGTACTCCCCTACTTGCGATTGTAACCCATAAAAATCCCTGCTCCCCTAGACTAAGGGCCGCGCTTCCTAACCCGCTGCATCGGTGTGGGTTGGCGGACCTTACTCAAGTTTGAATTAAAGACCCTTTTGTGATTACATCGGAATCGGACTCCTGGTGGTCTCTGGTGGTCTCGAGTCTGGGCATTACAACAGCTCACTGCTAATATGCACAACTGTAAAAATTTAATTATTTTCTTCTAAGATCATAGACAAACAAGAGGTGAACATTCAGTATTTCTTTTCAATGTACTAGTGAAAATCCTAGAGCAATTAGGCAATAGAGAAAGAAAAGATGTTAAAAAAAGCAATTAACAGAACTTTGTTGCTGATGACATCATCTTATATACAGAAATCCATAGAGTCCACCAAAAATCTATTATAAAACTATTAAAGAAATTCAGTAGCTTTAGGATACAAAATCAACTTACAAAAAAGTAGTGTTTTATGTAATAAAAATAAACTATGAAAATGAAGGAGAAAACTATTCTTTTTAAAATAGCATAAAAGCACTTGAGCGAAATTTAACCAAAAAAATGAAATATCTCTATTTCAAAAAGTATAAAAAATGGATGAAAGAGATAATAATGTCACCAGTAACTGGGATGATACTCTGTGTTCCTGGAATGGGGTCCAGATTATTCTTAAAATAGCCAATTTTCCCAACGAAATCTATAGTTTCAATGTAATTTTATTTAAAAATTACAATTAAATTCTTAAAAGAAATAGAAAATATGTAAAAATCCATATGTAAATACAAAGGCCTCTGGCTGATCCAAAACATCTTGACCAAAAAAGTAGAGTGCTCTCAGTTTCAAAATATACTATAAAGCTCTTGGAACAAAGCTGCATGGAATTGCCATAAAAATGATTGTCTTGAACAATTGAATGGGAAAAAAAATCCTGTACATCTAGAATCAAATGATTTTTGACAAAGGTGCCAAGAACACACATTGGGGAAAGCCAATGTCTTCATTAAATAGTTTGGAAGAAATGGATGTTAGCATTCAGAAGAACGAGGAGCCCTTATTTCATCTGGTAAACAAGAATCAAATCAAAATATATTAAAGATTTACACATTGACTTGAAACTACAAAATTTCTAGAAGAAAACAGGACAAATGCTCCATGATATTGGTTTGGGCAGATATTTATTTTACAAGACTCCAAAACTCAAGTAACAAAAGCCAAAATATATGAATGAGATTTCAGTAAAGAGCTTTTTTACAACAAAGGGAACAATTATGAGGGTAAAATTTTATAGATTGGCAGAAAATATTTGCAAATTATGTATCAACTATGGTCCTGATATGGAAAATACACAGGAAATTGAAATGATTCAATTACAATAAAATAAATAACCCTATTAAAATGGGAAAATTACTTGAATAGTCATTTCTCCAAAAAAGATAATTAAATAGCGAACAGAATCATGACAAAAATGTTCAACATCACTAATCATCATATAAATGCAACTTAAAACCAAACTGATTTATGACTTCATACACTGTATATTTAATATTGTCAAAAAGATGAAATATAACAAGGGTTGAGGATGTGGAATAAACCATATAACACTGCCAGTATTATTGTAAATTAATACAGCCATTTTGCAAAACAATATGATGGTTCCTAAAATAACTAGAATAAAATTAACTACAGGTCACATACTAAAATAATTTAATTTACTATACTGAAAGAATCCCTTCACATCCATGTTTATAACAACACTATCCACTATAGCCAAAATATAAAAATGATCTGTGTCCATTAATGTATGAGTTGATTAAAATGTGGAATATATATAAAATAGAATATTATTTAGCCTTTGAAAAACTTTTTTTAAATTTATGACAGCATTCATTAATCTAGAAGACATTACATTCAGAAGAATAAGTTAGGCACAGACCTATCTCACTTATATGTGGAATCTAACAAAGTAGTAGTATTCACATAAGTAGAAATCAAAATAGTAGTTACCAGAGGTAATGAATGATGGTGGAGAGGAAAAGGGGGCATATTGGTAAATAGGTAAACAGTAACAGGTAGAACGAATAACTTATGGTTTCCTGTTGCACAGCAAGGTGACTATATTGATATATTACATGGTATAATATATGTGATATATATTTTGATATATTACATGGTAAAAAATAAATGAAAGATGATTTTAAATGATCTTATCCAAAGTTCAGGATAAACATTTATGATATACATATATGCTAATTAGCCTCATTCCAAAAATATGTTGAAACATCACATTTTAAACAATAATGTGCACAATTATTGTCAGAGAAAATCAAATAACTTTAAAAAAAGAAAAAAAAACAAGAAAATCAGCTGATAATGCTAAGAGAACAGATAGATGAATAAACAAAATAAGCAAAACAACAAAATTATAAATCCAATAATGTAGTAGAAGCATAATAGTTACACAGAATTTCTGAATCTACATTAAACAAATATGATATTATTTGCAAAGATTTTAAAAAATGATTCCCAACCTAAAGCAACAAAAGGAAAACCAATAACTTTCATTAGATCAAAATGAAAAGATTCTATATAGTCAAGGAATACTCAGAGTAAGGAGAAAACCTACTAATTGAGAGGATACATTTGTAAACCCATTTGTTCCCTACATATTATAAAGGTAACTCAAACAACTGAACAGCAAAAACCAAAAAAACAAATAATCTGCTTTCTGTTAATCATGTGAGCCACTTCCCTCTGCCACACACTTCTGCCATGACATTCTGTTTCATCTCGAGGCCTGAGGAATGTAGCTAGCCTTCTATGTAGCAAGACCTCTGAAACTGAGTCCCCAATGAAACTTGTCTTCCTCTACAGTTGTTCTGGTCAGGTTTTTCAGTCACAGTAGCAAAAAAGCTGACTAAAATAGTAGGCAATGCAGTAGTATTTACAGATTAAAAGATTGGATTGAAAACTGAAGTCTCATCAGTAGGTTAATCAATTTTATGGATTAATAATTCGAGTGGCCTACTGGGTGTTAATAGTAGTCATGTGGGTCATGACTGGAGGAAATAAGTCACTTATGTCATGGTCTTGGACTATACCTGCCCCTGTTCCCTTCCCTGGTCCCCTATCATCTCTCTCTGCTTCCTGGCTACCATAAACTAAAGAGTTTTCCTCTTTCATGCCTTGTTCCATGATGCTCCTGCCTCAGAGCCAGTTGACAGTTGACTGAGCCTCTGAAATCATGAGCAAAAATAAATACTTCTTTTTGTTACTTGTTTTCGTTAGGTATTTTGGTTACAGTGATGAAATGTTGACCAGAACAAGAATGTATGCATGTATTGAATGCAATGTAGTAACATGTTAATGTGTACAACTTTCATGTTTTAATATATCAGCTAAAAAGTAAAATTTTTAAAATGTGAAAAGAACCTGAATTGACATTTTTAAAAAGTAAACACAAATGGCCAACAGGAGTATTAAAAGAGGTTCACCTTTCTGAACATGGTGGTGCACACCTGTAATCCCAGTGACTCAGAAGTCTGAGGCAGCAGGGTCCCAAGTTCAAGGTCAGTCTCAGAAATTTAGTGAGGTTCTAATCACCTTAGGGAGAATGTGTCTATAAATAGATAGATAGGTAGGTAGGTAGATAGATAGATAGATAGATAGATAGATAGATAGATAGATAGATAGAACTGGGGATGTTGCTCAGTGGTTAAGAGCTCCTAGGTTCAATTCCTAGTACAAAAAGAATAAATAAATAAGAAACTCTGAACTTTTACTGCATTTATCAAGACAATGCAAATTAAAACCATAGTGAGATATAACCCTATATCAATTAGAATGGTTAGTAATAAAAAGAAAAAGATAACAAGATTTGGGGAGGACGTGGTTGTTGGAATTTTGTACACTGTTCATGGAATGTAAATTAGTATAACCATTATGGAAAACAGTACAGACTTCAAAAAATTAAAACGAACTTTCACAGTATTTAGCAATGTCACATTTGTTGATATGTCAAAAGGAAATAAAACAAAGAAACTTTTTCATTTCTATATTTATAGCAGCACTATTTGCAATAGCCAATTTATGGAAGCCACATAAATGGCCATCCAAGTAGTGAAATTGATTGTATAAAGAAAATTTGATGTATAACACACAGTGGAGTATATTTAACCTTATAGAAAGAAGAGATTCTACCCATTTTCCATAATGTGGATGAAGCAGAAGGATTATACTAAGTGAAATAAGACAGACAGAGAAAGAAAAATATTATGTGAATTCATTTTGATGTGTAATTGAAAATAGTTTACCAGTTAACAGCAGGCAGTATTATTAGAGTTGCCAGAAACTAGGGGAAGCAGTTATTGAGTGAGGAGCTATTGGTTAAAGGGTACAATTTTCGGCAGGCAATTAGGGATTGAACTCAGGGCCACTTGACCACTAAGCCACATCCCCAGTCCTAGATTGTATTTTATTTAGAGACAAGATGTCATTGAGTTGCTTAGTGCCTCACTGTTGCTGAGGCTGACTTTGAACTTGCAATCCTCCTGCCTCACCTTCCCGTCCTAAAGGGTACAATTTATCAGAATCTGGTAGATTCTGCAGATTGATTGTATAATATTTTAACTATAATTAAGGTAATTACATTTGCATATTTGAAAACCACAAAGAGATTAAATATTAAATGTTACCACAAAAATTGGGAAATACAATAATTAATTGATAAGTTAATGAGATTTTAATTATATCACAGTGCATAATTATGTTAAAACATCACAGTTCTACCCATGTTGCTAAAAATGACAGCTTTATTCTTTATGACTACATCCTATACAACTTATTGTATATGAAACAATTTCTTTATCCATCTATCTACTGATGGGCATCTAATTGAGTCCACATTTTAGTTGTTGTGAATAGTGCTGTGGTATATGAGAGAGCAAATACACTTTGATATAATGACATCATATTCTTTGGATTTATATAAATATATGTGGAATTGCTGGATAATGTGGTATACCCATTTTTAATTTTTGAGGGCTAGACATGCTATTTTCTATAATAGTTACACTAATTTTTATTCACATCAACAATGTGTAAAAGTATTCCTTTCTCCTGATCTTCATTAGTACTTGTGATTTTCTATTTTTCTCATGCTAAGCATGCTGACTGGAATGAGATAATATTTTATTGTCATTTTATTTCACATTTTCCTGATGGTTAAGAAGATTGAATATTTTTATGTGCTTTTTGGCCACATTTGTCTTCCTTTGAGAAACATCTAATTCCAATCTTTTAAAAAAATTGGATTATTTGGTTTTATTGTATTCCTTATAAATTCTGGATATTAATCTTTTATTAGATGAATAGTTTGCAATCATTTTTTCCCATTATTTTTGTTCTTATTTTGGTTGATAATTTCCTTTACTGCTCAAAAGCTTCTTAGTTTGATGTAGTTCCAGTTGATAATCTCTACCCTTATTGTCTATGCCTTTAGGGTTATAGCTAAAAAGAATCATTGCCCATACTAGTCTTAAATTGTTTGCCCTGTTTTCTTGAAATAATTTCTTATGCTTGCTTTTACATTTAGATCTTTGATCCATTTTGTCTATTTTTGTTCTAATGAGAGAAATAATCTGATTTTATCCTTCTGCATATGTATATCTAATATAGTGAATACCATTTATTGAAGATAATGGTCTTTGCTGTATATTATTGGTTCCTTGCTCAAATATCAGTTATTCATATGAATGTGGATTAATCTATAGGTTATCTATTCTGTTTCACTGGGATATGTATTTGTTTTAATGTAATTACCATGCTGTTTTGATTACTATACCTTTGCAGCATGTATTGAAGTCAGTTATTTTGATGCCTATGGAGTTTTTATTTTTAATTATTTCTTATTTTGCTTAGGATCACTGTGGCTATTCTCAGTCTTTTGTGGTTCCATGTGAATTTTAGAATTGTTTTTCTATTTCTGTGAAGAGAATCACTTGTATTTTGCTGAGAATCACATTAAAACTATAGAGTATTTTAGATAATGCCATCATTTCAACAATATTTTCTGTAATCTACCAAAAATGGGTATCCCTCCAATTTTTTTCCAAATAATTGCCTACCATCAGTATTTCACACTTTTCTTTATAGAAATCCTTTACTTCATTGATTAAAATTATTGCTTAATATTTTATGTAGCTATTGTGAAAGGGATTGTTTCTTTCTTCAGCAAGTTTACTCTTGGTGTATAACATTACTATTTTGTAGGCTGATTTTATATACTGAAACTGAAACTTATCATTTGGAACAATTTTTTGATAGAATATTTAGGATTGCTTATGTATGAAACCATTATATCTGCAAATGTGAATAATTTAACTCCTACATTACCCATTTTGATACCCTTTAATTTTTTGCTCTTGCATAATTTTCCTTGCTAATATTTCCAGTACTATCTAAAGAATGATGATATAACTATCCTTTTCTCAATTCCAAGATTTAAAAGGAAAGACTCATTTTCTTCCCATACAGTATGATTTAGGCTTTGGATTTTTTATATATCATGTTTAGTGTTTTGAGGCATGCTCCTTCCATAGCTAATAAATTGAGAGATTTGTCATGAAGAAATGAATCTTATATAATGCTTTTTATGCATCTATTAAGATGATCATATGGATTTGTCCTTCATTCCATTTAATGTATAAAATGTATTGTTTTGCATGTGTTGAATAATCTTTAAATACCTGGGATGGAACCCACTTGATGATGGGGTCAGATCTTTCTCATGTACATTTCTGTTGAATTTGTTTTGTTAGTATTTAATTGAGACTTTTTGTATCTTTTATTCAGCAGGAATGTGGATGTGTAATTTTGATTTTCTATGGTTTTCTGGTTTGTATATCAGGGTAATGCTGGCCTCATAAAAAATGAATGGTAGAGATCTTTTCATCTCAAATTTTTGAATAGTTTATGAGGAACTGGGATTAGTTCTGTATTTAATGTTTTGTAGAATTCAGCTGTAAAGCCATCATGTCATTGACATTTTTGAGGGGAGACTTTCAATCATTTTTAAATTCTTTTATTAATTATAGAATGTTTAGATTTTCTAGTTCTTCTTTGTGTAATTTTGGTAGATGTTGTGCCTTCAGAAATTTATCCATTTATTTCTTGTTTTTCCATTTTTTAGCATATAATTTTTGTTAGAAGTTTCTTATGATCCTTTGTATTTCTGTATTATCAGTTGTAATGTCTCTTTTTATAGCTGATAATTTATTTGTGTCTTCTCTCTTGGATAGTAAGATAATGGTTTATCATTATTTATCCTTTCAGAAAATCAACACTGTGTATTTGTTTAATTTATTTATTTCTGCTCTCATTATTATGACTACTTTCCTTTTACTAATGTTGGGGTTTTTTTTTCTTTGCTTTTCTAAGTCCATGTAATGCTTTATAAAGTTATTTATTTGAGATGGTTCTATTTCTTTATGTACACAGTCTTCCCTTATAGTACTGCTTTTGCAAAATCCCACAGATTTCGATATATTTTGCTATAATTTGTGTATCTTTTGAAAAAGATTTTTATCTAATTTTTTATATTCTTCAATTTTCCCTGGTCATGTGAGAGAATGTTTTGCATTTTTCATGTATTTTTATACTTTGATTCTTCTTTTGATTTGTTATTTTATTATGCTTTTATATCAGAAGGTACATGATACAATTTTAACATTTTAAAATTTGTTAGTACTTGATTTGTGGAATAGCATAAGATTTATTCTGAGGAATGTTTCATATGATTATTAGAAGAATATGTATACTGCTGCTATTGAATGAATTATTCTGTAACTGTATCTTAAATCCATTTACTCTATAGTATGTTTCAACTCAGATGATTCTTTGCTTATTTTCTCACTGCATGATCTGTCCATTGAAGATAGTGGTATGTTAAAATCCCCAACTATTATTGTCTTGGTGACTGTCTTTCCCTTTATATTCAATTGTATTTGCTTTATGTATTTGGGTGGTCCCCACTTGGGTGCATACATATTTAAAATGGTTTTGTCTTCTTTCTGAATTGATACTTTTATCAATAGAGCATGACCTTATTTGATTCTTTTTATGCTTTTTGAATTAAAACCTCCTTTGTGTCATGAAAGTATTGTTCATCCTGCTAGCTTTTGTTTTCTATCTGTGAAGGGTATATTTGTCTGATCATTCATATTTTATCATGCACCAGATTTGTTTCTGGTGTGTCATAACTTGTGAGGCAAGATTCATATTGTCCACATATAGTTGATTTTTATATTTTATCCCTTTCACCAGTTGTTTTTTTATTGATGAGTTAAAGGTCTATAAGTATTAGACTATTTTGATATGTTTGAACTTCCTCCTGTAATTTGGCTACCCCTTTTCTGCTTTCATATTATTTGTTCTTTTATAGCTCTTTTATTACTTATTTTGTATTTGAAATATTTCTGTCATGATAAGTTTTCATTCTCTTCTCTTTCTATTCTATGCACCTGCTTTTCTACTGTATTTTATATATTCATGTGCTTTCGTGATGGTGTTATCATCTTTTCATTTTTGTGTGGGAGTTTGTTAAATATTCCTTGTGGGGATAGTCTAGTAGTGATGAATTTACTCATTTTATGTCTATCTGTGAAAGATTTTATTTCTCTTTAATTTATGAAGAATAATTCTTTGAAAACACTATAATTTATTGCCAAGTTTTTTCTGTTGCTATTCAGGATTATGAACATGTAATTCTTTATCTTCCATTTTTTTTAAGATTTCTACTCATAAGTCTGCTGTAAGTCCAATGGTCATTCCCTACATATGTCTTAGCACATTATTCTTGTTGTTTTAAAAATACTCTTTGCTCTTTACTTTTGAAATTTGGCCTATAATAAGCCATGGAGAAAATCATATCTGGTTCAATCTAATTGGAGATATTTGATTTTCTTGAATATGGAATCCATGCATTTTTGAAAATTTGAGTTTTCAGCTATGATTTCTTAAAATAGGTTTTCATTATTTCTCATTTTCCTTCTGAAATTATCATAATGCAAATATTTGTTTGCTTAATAGTGTGCCATATGTCTCATAGACTTTATTCCTTTTTTTTCTTTTTTTATATCTGACAAGAGTACTTCAAAAGACCTCTACTGAAATTCAGAAATTCTTTCTTCTACTTGTTGTAGTCTGCTATATAAATTTTATTGCATTTTTTACTTCACTGCTGGAAGCTTGGAGCTCCAAGATTTCTGATTTTTTAAAATGACTATATGTATTGGATGAATTTCTCATTCAGATGCAGAATTATTTGTATTATCTGTATTCTTTTGCATTTTATGCTTTCGGTTCATTATTTTGACTTATTGTTAAGACATTTCAGAGATTTCCTTCAAATTAGGATCTTTACTTGAAAAATCATTGTTTTCTTTGGAGAGATCAAGTTAATATTTCTTATTCCCTACATTGCTATTTACAAAATCCACCTCTTAGCCGGGCGCGGTGGTGCAAGCCTGTAATCCCAGCACTTAGGGAGGCTGAGACAGGAGAATCGCGAGTTCAAAGCCAGCCTCAGCAACGGCGAGGCACTAAGCAACTCAGTGAGACCCTGTCTCTACATAAAACACAAAATAGGGCTGAGGATGTGGCTCAGTGGTCGAGTGCCCCTGAGTTCAATCCCCAATACCAAAAACAAAAAACAAATAAACAAATAAACAAAAACAAACAAAATCCACCTCTTAATATCATGGAGTACTTTTGTAGGAGCAAGTTTTTGTTTTGATTTAATATTGGAAGTCAGTTGAAAATTTGCTTTGGGATGACTATATGGAGCTCAAATTGATAGTATTTATGGAATTTATTGATATCTAATCAATGTTATCGATTTCTGTGAGTGAATCAATGGCTCTTACAGTTTGCATCTAGAATATCCACCTAAAGCACATGTCTATCTGTATTCTTTTGCATCCTATGCATTAGGTTCATTATTTTGACTTACTGTTAATACATTTCTTATATTTCCTTCAAATTGGGAACTTTATTGGAATACTCATTGTTTTCTTTTGAAATCATGGTCCTAAAAGCAGAAATATTCAAAGATGGGGCTTTTCAACAATTAGTGGATCATGGGGACTCTGAACTCATCAGTGGATTAATGCATTGATAACTAAATGGACTAATGGAATGTGAAACTTAGTTGGAGAAAGTAGGTCATTAGGAGAAATATATGTATCTCTCTCTATATATCTATATGGATATACAGGCATCCA
>CM053417.1:62568574-62662098 GCA_028644305.1 Xerus rutilus
CATTATATATATATATATATATATATATATATATATATATATATATATATATATATATATATATATCCTTAGGCCCTTCCATTCTGATATGTCTCTGCTTCTTGGCTGCCTGAAGGAACAATTGCAAAAAGCAACTGCTTTTTGCAACAGTAGCTACAATATCAAGGCCATGGGGTTTGGAGGATACTGTCCTGATTTCTCATGGAATGAGTGCAAGTGTTATGGAGTTTGAAGTGCTTGTATCCATTATTTTGTAACTTCAGGATGCATACAGAACTGTTCCCAGAACCCAAAGTATAAGGATGAATGATACTTGGGATTTTATCATCAGTAGCTGTAGTTCAAAGGCAGTATGCTGGGGAGGAGATTTCTGTGGGTCCTATAGGATTAATACAATTGGTGACAGATTCTGAGCATTAGTAGTGTTTCTGGAACTACAGAATGCACACATAACTTTCATAAGTTCATACATAACTGGCATGAGTGAATCTGGGATGTTTTGCTCTAAATTCTGTAGTTCTAGGGATATGGGCTGAAGAGGAAAGCTTCCTATGATCCATTTAAGAGAACTAAAGAAGCAAATTCGATTGGGGAACTTGTACCTATGTATCTGGAGCTGTGGGATGCAGTTAGGACCTTTCTCAGGTTTGGAAAAAAGACCAGTTGATGCCAAGCTCTTGGACGAAGTAGTCACAGTCCCAAGTCAATGGGTTGGGGAGAAAAGCTTTTTAGACTTCCCATGGTGTGAATGCGGGTTTGGTTCTGGGGATTGGGTCACAGGTAGGTACATATGAAGTTAAGCTCACTTTGAAATAAGTAGATTGATGCAATTTGGGGACAATAAAACAGGTTTTAGTTATTTTTTTCTCTTACTACTGTGATCACAACAGATAATAGGAATATACTTGGCTCAAATTGTAAACCACTCCCCCTTAAATCCTGGTGTGCACTACAATGGAAAGAACCTGGATGTAGGGGAAGAATACATCCCAACCATCACCCTTCTGGTGTGTGAAGCCTATGATGGCCTAAGAGAAACTTGTTCCAGCACCAATCAAATGCTTTCATTTGTTCCTACAGTTACTTCAGCTGAAAGTATGTTTTCCCAGCTCTAGTTGTGATGAACTCCTATCCCTGGTGAGCACTGCAACTGAAAGAATCAGGGGGTCAAAGTCTCTGGTCAGGGATGCATAGATAGAAGGGCTATCTGACCTCTCATGCAAGGACATATCCACTATAGAAAAAAGAGGAATAACAACAACTTGCTCTGATGCTGCTTCTACAGTGGTCCTCTTCATTAGTCACCCCTACACATCATCTAATCACACACTACTGACAAGATGGAGTATGAATTACAAACAGGAGGTGCTGTGATTCCAGTCATACTCTCTTCCCATTTATCACATGGACTCATACCAGAATCTAATTGGAGTAAAATTGTGTTAGCCCTATACTCATGACTGGATCAGTCAGGACCAAAGACAATTTCAAGTAACAGAGTCAATATCAACAGTACCTGAATGTACCCCATCACCAGATAGGGGCCAGGAGTTCCACTGTAGAAGTAGTCATGCAGGTTGCACCCAACACAATATTCTTTCTGCATTACATCTGCCTGATATGACTAGAATGTCCTCAATATTATACAACCCACAGATATGGTGTTTTTCTCTGACTCTGATACAGCAGGCAACAAATCTAGAGTCACTAATTAAAACCAAATTTGCTACATGAAGATTATAATATGGTGCCTGGATGAAAATAAACTGAACATTGCATAACAAAATGATACTCCAAGACAAATATTCAGGAGAAAGCTTCTTACTAGGGAGACCATCACCTAAAAGTGATAAGGATATTGTTATGGTTTAGATTAAGTGTTCCTGAAAAAATTATGTGTGAGAAAATGCAAGAAAATTCAAAGATAAAATTACTGCTTAATGGAACACTTGACCTAATTAGCAAATTTGTCCCCTGATAAGAATGAATTGAGTGTTAACCATAGAGAATTTAGGGTATGGCTGGAGAAGGTGGGTCCCTGGAGGTTTGTATTTTTAGTATATATTTTGTCCTTGTTGAGCAGAGCTCTCCCTCTCTGCTTTCTGGTATAATTTCCAGCCACTTTCCTCCACCACATTCTTCCACCATGATGTGCTGCCTCACCTCTAGTCTAGAGGAATGGAGACGGCCTTCTGTAGACTGAGATCTCTTAAAAAATGAGCCCACATGCAAACTTTTCCTCCTCAAAATTTGTTCTTGTCAGATATTTTAGACAGAGCAGTGAAAAATCTGATTATATAGACATACATTTAAACAGATGTGCAAATATCAAGACTATTATAATAAATATGTAAACATAAGATAATATTTCACCTACAAAAGATAACAACTTTTCTCTAATAACATATTTCAAAGATATTAATATATATGAAATGCCTGATAATGAAGTGCAAAGAAAAAACATAAATTTCAATGAGTTAAAAAAAATACAGATAATCAGTTAAATTAAGAAGGCAATGCAAGATACAAATTAGAAAATCAGCAAGAAGACTGAGATTTCACCGGTAATCCCAGCACTTAGTGAGGCTGAGACAGGTGAATCGCGAGTTCAAAGCCAGCCTCAGCAATGGCGAGGCGCTAAGCAGCTCAGTGAGACTCTGTCTCTACATAAAACACAAAATAGGGCTGGGGATGTGGTTCAGTGGGTTGAGTGCCCTTGAGTTCAATTCCTGGTGCCAAAAAAAAAAAAAGAAGAAGAAGATGGAGATATCTAAAAAGTCATAAATCTTTGGAATGAAGATTTCAATGTTAGATAAAATTTTAAGTGAAAGACAACTGCAAATGAGATCAAGTAAAAGAAAAATATATATTAAAGCTTGAAGGTAGTTCCTTTAAAAACTCACATTCAAACCTAAGTAAAGTCAAATAGCAAAGAATGAAGAGAATATGCATCATCATTTGAAAACCATACAAGATCAAACGTGCGTTATCAACATACCTAAAAGGGAGAAATAAAAGAGAAAGGAAAGAATAACCATTTAATGAAATTGTGGCCAAAAAATAACTTCCTTAAGTTTCAAAATAGATGGACATCTAGGTATAGGAGACATATACAACCCAAAATTGACATGAGCCACACAGATTCTAAAGCTAACAAAATACAGTAAATTCTTGAAAGTACAGGACAAGGAAAGAGTGTAAAAATCTGACATAGAAAAGCACAAAGTCAAATTTAAAACATCTAAATTAGAGTAACATAAGTTTTCTCAATAAAAACAACCTACAGAACAGAAAAGCAAATAGCAACATATTTAAAATCTTGAAATAAATAACTGCCAACCAAGAACACTATAGCCATAAAGGCTAGCCTGCAAGGCTAACTTTCAGTTTAACAAAGAATAAAATATCTTGCAATATAAATGAAAACTAAGAAAAATTTTGATCACTAAACCAACCTTACAAAAGATGCTTTAGGGAATTCTATGCTTAGAAGTTGAAGAAAGATAACTACCATCAGAAAAGCATAAAAAAGTATGAAACTTACTAGAAACTTAAATACACAAATAGAAAGATAAGTGAAACAAATATTATCAAAAGAGTAAATCAACAAATAATAATATTAAATGAGGAAAAAATGAGCAAAGAATATAAAAATAAGTAGAAGAAAATAAAAAGATGACAGAAAGATGGTCATAACTTTAAATAATAACAATGCATGTAAATTGTCTTGAATCTCCAATTAAAAGATACAAACTGCTTAAAAGAAACACATCTCATCAGTAAGAACATAAACACAGAGACTGAGTACAATAGTATGGAAAACGGTATATAAAGCAAAAGGAATCTGAAAATAAGTTGTACTTATAACTGACAAAATAGATTTTAATGAAAACAAAGTGAGAAGAAACTAAGAAGGTCAGTATATAATGATTGAGGATCAGTTAATTAAGAAAAAATGTAATGAGGACAAATACATGTCCAGATAATATCAGAGAACTCAATTTTATAAAACATATGCTATTAGAATGTAAGGAGAGGAACTCGAGTACAATAATAGTAGGGAATTTCAATAACCTACTCTATAGATCCAGTGGACGAAACAGACTTTTACAGTACATTTCCTTCAACTGCTGCAGAAAACATACATTCTTTTCATTAGCACATGGAACTTTCTCCATAGTAGATCATGTATTAGGCCACAAAACAAATCCTAAAAAATTCAAATCATTGAAATAGCATCCAATATTATTTCTATTCTGAATAAATGCAATGAATCTTGAAATAAGCAGCCAAAGAAACTTTAGAAATTATAGTAATATATAAAGATGGAACAATGTATTTTTCAATGAAGAGTGGGTCATTAAGAAAATCAGAAAGAAAATTTTAAAAATGCTTAAAACAAATGAAATTGAAAAAAAAACATACCAAGGCCTGTGGGATACCTCAAAGGTGGCATTAAGAGTGAAGTTTATAGCAATGAGTTTTATCTTACCTATATAAATAGAAATATTCAAATAAGCAACCTAATTGTGACAGTTATGATCATAAAAATAGAAAAGTCAAAACCAAAAATAGTACAAGGAAAAAATAACAAAATATGAACAGGAACAAATGTGTCTAAAAGAATAATACAATGGAATAATGAAATAAAGAGCACATTTTTGGGGGGAGAGTACTAGGGATGGAACTCAGGGGCACTCAACCACTGAGCCACATCTCCAGCCCATTTTGTATTTTATTTAGAGACAAGGACTCACAGTTGCTTAGCACCTTGCTTTGCTAAGGCTGGCTTTGAACTCAGGATATGCTTTTCTCATTCTTCCCAGCTGCTGGGAGAGAGAGAGAGAGAGAGAGAGAGAGAGAGAGAGAGAGAGAGAGACAGAGAGAGAAGACAAATAAAATATGAAAAACAATACTACTGATACTGGAGAAATTTAAAGGATTATTAAGAATTGTTTTAAAAATCTACATTTTCAACAAATTGCAAATCTAGAAGAAATGGACAAATATCTGGACACATATGACCTACTAAATTTGAAACAGGAGGATATCAGTTACCTCAATAGATAATTAATAACTAATTGGATAGAATCAATCATAAAGTTTCCCAATAAAGACACTAAATGAATAAAGCCAGGAAGGAGATTCAAACCAAAATTACACTGGGGTACCACATCATCCCACTTAGCATGGTTATTATAAAAAATCAAGAACAACAATGCTGGAGAGTATGAGGATAAAAAGGAATCTTTTTTTAAAATATTTTTTTTAGTTGTAGATGGATACAATATTTTATTTATTTTTATGTGGTGCTGAGGATCGAACCCAGTGCCTTATGCATGTGAGGCAAGCACTCTACCACTGAGCCACAATCCCAGCCCCCAAAAAGGAATCTTTATACACTGTTGGTTATCCTATATATTAGTAGAGCCACTGTGAAAAACAGTATGAAGGTTATTCCAAAACCTAAAAATAGAAGTGCAATATGATGTAGTTATCTCATTCATCAGTATATATCCAAAAGAAATGAAATCAGAGTACAAAAGTGATACTTGTACGCATATGTTATTACCATTTTATGTATAGTAGTTAAGATATAGAATCAGTCTATCTGCTCATGAATAGATAAATGAGGAAACAATGTATATATACAGAATGACTTACTATCCATAATGAGCAAAATTATGCTATTTGCAGGAAGATACATGAGAGACCTGGTGGATATTTTTAAGTGAAATAAAGCAGACACATAAATACAAGTATCACATATGCTTTCTCATATATGGAAACAAAAACAAAAAGGCAATGTGAAATTGGAAAATGATTTACTAGGGACCAGGAAAGGTGTTTAGGGGCAAGTGTAATAAAAGTGTGAATAGATATCATCAATGCATGTCTATGCATGTGTAGAAATATATTTAATTCCATTAATTTGCACAATTAAAATATGTTAATATTGAGCAATAAATACATATTTATGAGTATTGCTGAAAATATGCATAATTAAATAGGTACATATTTTGTTTCCTATTATGCAAACATGTACTTAAATATTTTAAAACTCATACTGAGAATAAACAATATAAAGCAATAAACATATTTATAAAATCTAGCTTTAATTGTTAGCAATTTAACTTCAATATCATATAAAAGCTATGAACCAAATATAGTTCTACTCCTCTTTATGATAGTTTTAATTACAAATTCCAATCCAGTACTTTTGTGTCCAATAATATAGATTTATACTTATTCTGAAAGAATTTGTATTTTAATTCATGTAGGATGTAATATAGTTACAAATCATAATTTAATAGTAAAATCTTTTATATTAGTTATTAATCATACCAGAGATTTTATTTCTTCATAATATTTTGGCTACCATATAATTTGTTTTTGTTTGTTTCATTTTAATCCATTGAACTGCATTTATATTTATTGTAGAACTAGGCTAGTGGTAATAATCTACTTCAGATTTTGTCTATTTTAAACTGTCTTAGTTTCCCCCTTGGTATTAACAGTATATTATCTTTATCTGATATAAGATCCATTGTTATCCTCCTTTATTCATCACTTTAAATAGGCCATCAGTCTGTGTTTTGGCCTCCCTCTGTTTTTTTTTTTTCGGTACTGGGGATTGAACTCAGGGGTACTCGACCACTGAGGCACATCCCCAGCCCTATTTTGTGTTTTATGTAGAGACAGGGTCTCACTGAGTTGCTTAGTGCCTCCCCGTTGCTGAGGCTGGCTTTGAACTCACGATTCTCCTGTCTGAGCCTCCCTAATGCTGGGATTACAGGCTTGAGCCACCGCGCCCGGCTCCTATTTTTCTGATAGGAAATCCACTGTAAGTCTGATTGATCATACCTTGTATAGAATGAGTTATAGTATAAGATCATACCTTGTATAGGATGAGTTATAGTATAAGATCATAAGATTTGCAGATGTACAGAATTTTGTTTTGACTTTCAATGATTTGAATATAACGTGTTACATTGTGCAAATCTAACATTAGTCTCCCAAAGAACTACACCACATATAAATAAAAAAATAAAATAATGATTCATTGACAACAAAATATATTTTAAAAATGTATTTAACTGTCACAACTGAGATATATACACATTTTGTTAGCTATCCAGCAGCAGAGAGTACAACAATGAAAAAAAATACCCTCTAGTTTTCTGCATAACTAATTGAAATATATAGAAAAATGGGTACTAGTATGGGCTCTCTCATTAGACATAAGAATGTAGATTATATTTCCATGACTGGTGGTTTAAAGTTTATTTCCTAACCATTATAAGTCTCATCTAATCTTTTTTATCTGTAAAGACAGTACTAATGTTACCTCCACTGAAATGTTCTAATTATTAAAGAAAATAGACAATGTAAATCATAATCAATTACTTAACAAATATAGCTATAGAAAAAAATGAATATAATGAAAATAGTATAAAAAATGCAATGGGAAAATATGGCAGTGGGAAGCTAAACAGGGAATTCCATTTGATCTCCTCACAACACAAATGGAGAGAGAAAAAGAAAAGCAGAATTGAGAGGTGGGTGACAAAATAAATGCTCTAAGACTCAATATTACAAAGTCTGAGAGATGGAGAAACTTGAAGCTAAGGTAGAAGAATATAAAATAAGCACAGGGTTCCCTAACCCTAAACCTGATACAGGGTAAGGGAAGGGCAGGGGTGAGTGAGAGAGCACAAAATCTTTCTTAAGCTCACCCATTTGAAACCATTTGGAAAGACAGATAAAAATCAAAGTGTGACAGCAACAGCAGGGTCTTTGCAACAGAACAAATAGCCTAAAACCTATACATATTATACTCAGGGAAAGACAACAAAAAAGAACAGGTGTGCTAGAACACATTACCTGAGTCAATTGACTGTCTGAAAAATAAACAATCCTCTCTTCAAAAAATATGTAAAAAGAAAAGTGAACTGGGGGACCTTAGTCATCTTGCAGAACACTCAGCCAACTAATTACCTACTTAAATCAACATGGCATCATCCTATGCCCAGATAGCTGCAAATTAAACCACAGAAAAGTCTCACACAGTGGGTCCTCTTAAGAATCTGTCCGGAAAGAACTTTGAAATGGACTACTACTACCTGAAAATCAATCACTCAAACACCCTCTCCCATCATGAATAACAGGAATGTGATGATGCATACCTGTGACAAGGAATGCACCTAACTTGCCACTCTGCTCAGCCTCTGCAACCGAGGCAAAGATAGAAAGGTCTGCACAGCATTCACTCCACTCATAGACAGTGCAACAAAACATCTTAGGCTCTGAACAGAGGAAAGTGGATCCAAAAGGACTGCACCAGCCCCAATCACTGACATTTGGGGAAGGTATAGTTGAGTGCCCAGGGACTATCCCTAGAGATCATGGGGAGGCCATAGGGAAGCTTTAGGGAAGCTGCCTAAACATCCAGAGACATACATATCCAATTTCCAGTTAATAATACCCTTAGACAAAAGGCTGCTGAGATATGTTCAAGGAATACCTTAGAAACTTAAAAGGAATGCATCTGCAGTGATAGCCAGAGGGAGGTGAGTTAAGGCAGAGAATTAGTAGTGTCAATGAAATAGGAGGCGGCTGTGTCAGTATGACCCATGATCACAACTGGCAAGTGAAAGGGTATTGTTTTGATGAACCTTGCATGAGACATAGTCAACAGAGAAATTCAATGCCCTTCATTCACAACCTGGGGCAATGAAATCTGGACCCCAGGTGAACCACCTCAGTTCCTTAACTACAGTACCCCAGAGACAAACACTGGACAGAGAAATACTTCCTCACCAAAGAACACTCAAGGAAAACACACAACCAATGTATCTGTGCTCACACACAGCCACCAGGATCTTCGCTACCAAGAAAAGAATCTTGTAGAGATGAGTAGGTATATGGGGATAAAGAACAATCACAGAAACAATGCAAAGCCTTTGTTCTGAGCTCCACCACACAATTGAGAGTGCCAAACTACAACACTGTACCATCCACACAGTCAGCTGCAGGCCTCTGAGCTGACAAACCAAAAGGTACTGGTGAGAGATTCATAGCAACTAGGGAATTGTCTCCTGTGCCCCTGCAACTCTGGAGAGCTCCACAACCAAAGAATGATGGACATCTGCTAAATGTCCAAACCTTAATGAAATCTAAACCAAGATTCAACAAGAGTGTTTTTCACCTGCATATGTTTTTACTATAAATAAGTGTAATGTCAAATTTGTACATATAAATAACTCTTGAAATTGAATGATAATCATTACCCCAACAACCAACATTGTACCTTCAACCTATATTAATGTATTTTATATAATGGCTTAAAGAATTAATTGGAATCAATCTTCCTGTCTTTGTTTTCATAGATCTACTATATTCTTGCTTATCTTACCCCCATTCATCTTCTTGCATTATCTAGTACTACTCCAAATACTTGCCATTAATCTATTTCTCCTTTCTAACTTGGTGTGAATTATTCACTTGTATCTTTTCTGTTCTTTATTTCTTAGTCTCCTTTTCCCTCTCCTTTTTGAACAACTTTTGTTCCTCCTGATTTTAAGTTCTTATTTAAGGTTATAGTAATTTTACTATATGATAACTAATTTTTACCTATTCTAGAAATTTATTACAACTATATATCTAGGTTTGAGGAACTGTGGGACAATAGCATCAGGTTTTTATTACTCACAAGGTTGAATAGAATGTGTATTGACTCTGCAGTAATTATAATAAATAGGTTTCATTTTCATCTCCTAAAGTGGTGCTGATATTGCTATCAGCAGAAGTCACTTGTTGACTTAAAATATCATTATATCGATATTCACCCAACTCAAGGCTCTTAAGAAAAAGAAGCTCACAGAGTACTGCCTCATTTAAAAGAAATGAGAACTATAACAATAGATGGATCAACATACAAATGATATGAAAAAGAAAAGGAGCAAACCATCCCAAACAGCACATAATCTTTCAACAAATGACTCAATTGAGCCAGGCACAGTGGCAAACACCTGTAATCCCAGTGGCTCCAGGGGCTGAGACAGGAGAATCATGAGTTCAGAGCCAGCCTCAGCAATAGCAAGGCATTAAGCAACTCAGTGAGATATTGTCTCTAAAGAGAACACAAAATAGGGTTGTGGATGTGGTTCAGTGGGCTGGGATTGTACCTTACTGGTAGTATACTTGCCTAGCATGGGTGAGGCACTGAGTTTGATCCTCAGCACTGCATATAAAACAAACTAACAAATAAATAATTATTTGTACTGAAAAATAAAGAAACTAGAAATGAACCAATATATAATCCCACTCCCAAGCATTTAACATCAACATACCACAGTGATATAGCCACATAAATGTTTATAGCAGCACAATTCATAATAGCCCAGCCATAGAACCAACCTAGGTGCTGTTCAACAGATAAATGGATAAAGAAAATGTAGTATATATACATAAGGTAGTATATTACTCAGCCACAAAGAAAAAATGACTTCCTAACATTTGCTGGTAAATGGATAGAACTGAAGACCATGACGCTAAGTGAAATAAGTTAGTCACTAAATGTCAAAGGTTGAATGTTTTCTCTGATATGCAGAAGTTAATCCAAAATAAAGAGGGTATATAAAAAATAGAAATAAAATTAATGGAGTAGATGGAGAAGATTGAAGGGGATGGAGGAGGAATGGGATTAGGAAAGAATATTGGAATTCTTTAATATTGGAATATTGGAATGACTCTGACATAATTTTCCTTGTTCATATGTGAATATGCCACAGTGAATTTCACCATCATGCATATCCATAAGAAATTAATTTAAAAAATAAAACAAAGTAAATAGAAAGTAGTAAAACAAGTAAATAGAAAGATCTATAGAGTAAAGAGAACAGGGGGAGAGGGACGGGGAGAGAAAGTGGAATTATTGGTGTCTTAAGTAGAATAAATTTTATTCCATATTATTATAATTTTGTCAAAATGAATTCTAATGTTATGTATAACTAAAAATAACCAATAAAAGGTTAAAAATAATATAAAGAGTGATTCAATGTCCTAGAACAATGACAGGAAAAAATCCTATGGAAGACTATTTTTTCTATAGAATATTTATATCATAAAAACAACAAAAATATTTGAAATAAGGAGAATACAATTGTATTCTTTCTTATCCTCACAGCATAAGTACATTATATATATATGTATATATATATATATATATATATATATACACATATATACACACACACATATACTCACACCTCTAACAGAGAAAAGTGGTGCAATAATCCCTAGGTGTTTTAACACCTCTTCAAATATAAGAGGAAAGAAATAAACGTTGTCCCAACAGGCCTCAGGCATTTTACCAGAGGCGGAGTATACATTCTCCAGTTAGGAACTCATAAACTGTTCAAAACAAAACTCTCACTTTTCCTCTACCTCTATTTCTTTCTTTGAAAATTTGAACATCACAGTGAAACAAGCAAGAACAAATAGAGTTCTACAAATTTGTATAAAAATTCTTATGCTTTTAGGTCCAATTTCCATATATGAGTAGGAATGAGGAAGCATAGTTACCTATATTGTGCCTTGTATGGCAAAGAATACTATGAAGTCCATTAATCTTTTGTAGTTTTGTTCATTGAATACTGTGGATGATTTTATTCAACTCAAATATCTAGTTCTGGGGTTAGGAACACTGACTTCTAAACTAGCTCATATCTATTCTTCTAATTTTTTAAAGCTGATTCTCCCACAACCTTTCTCAAGTTTCATGTGCTTGGACCTGATGCCTCTTTATGAATTTCATCACATTTGCTGTGTGACTTTTTGGATGACACATTGTCTGCATCTGTGTCCTTAATATGTTTTCCATAGTAGATTGCATCAATGAGGACAGAAATTAGTTCTAACTAACCTTAACCATCCCTACTCACATAATCTACTCTGGTTCTAGCCTACATAAATAATTTGTTATAGATGGAGTAAGTGAGGACAGAAGCCATGTTTATCTCATTTTAACTATCTCTAACCTTGGAATGTACTCTTAATAAACCAGAATTGTCATTTCAAATTTTGTTAAGGATAATACTGTGTATCAAGTGCTATTGGCATCCAACTACTATTGCAAAAATCCTCATTAAAATACCTTAAATAATAAATATTGTTTTCTTACTCACAGTTGTATACATTGGCTACAGCAGTCTTTCTTCTCATTGCAGATCATCTAAGTTATTTCCAGGTTTTCCAGTCAAGTTCCATTCTGTTCCACATATTTCGTTTTGGACTCCAGGCTGAGGGAGCCACCTTTTCTCACAAAGATCACAGTATAGAGGTTCATTAGAAAACTTATAATGGGACTACCATTTGATCCAGCTATCCCACTCCTTGTTTTATACACAAAGGACTTTTAAATTAGTACACTACAGTGACTTAGCCACATCAATGTTTATAGCAGCTCAATTCACAATAGCTAAACTATGGAACCAAACTAGATGCCCTTCAACAGGTGAGTGGATAAAGAAAATGTGGTACATATACACAATGCAATATCACTCACCCTTAAAGAAGAATGAAATTATGATATCTACAGGTAAATGGATGGAGTTGGAGAATATCTTGCTAAGTGAAGTAAGCCAATCCCCCCCCCAAAAAAGTCAAATTTTTTCTCTGATCTGCAAATGCTGATTCATATTTGAGGGAGGCTTAGGGAAGAATGGAAGAACTTTGGATTAGGCAGAGGGAAATGAGGAGAGGGGAAGGAGTGTGGGAGTAGGAAATATGGTGGAATGAGACAGATATTATTACCCTATGTACATGCATGATTGCATGAATGGTGTGACTCTGCATCATGTACAGCCAGAGAACTGAGAACCTGTGTTCCATTTGTGTTCAATGAGTTGAAATGCAGTCTGCTGTTGGGTATAACTAATTAGAACAAATAAATAAAAAACTCACAGTATTATGCACTATTTCTTAACATTGTGACTAGGAACTAAGATTGTTACTTTCATCCACATCTCATATGTACTTAATTTACAAAAGTTTTACTGCCACTTATAGAATTGATATTATTTTTCCTATTTTATAGGTAAAGAAACTGAAAATAACAGAAAAATAATTTTATCTAAGTTTATGAAATATTATAGTATAAATGTACCCCCAAATTTCATGTATTGAAAACTTGCTCTCCAATGCAGCAGCATTCAGATTTTGGATTGTTGGTGGTTGATTTGGTCATAAGGGTTTTGACCCAATGAATGTATTATTTCATTTCTGGAATAATGGATGCATGAGTTATCATGAGAGTGGCCTTGTTACAAAAGGGAGCTCTCTGAGGCACTCATGTTCTTTCTTTTCTTCTGATATCATCTGCCTTGTTACACTTCAGGAAGCAGGTCCTCATAAGATGCCAAGCAGATACCCATGCCTTACTTTCGGATGCCAGCCTCCATGAGCCAAGTAAATATCTATGTTTTCTAAATTGCCTGGTCCTGGAGGTATTGTTATAACAGAAGAAAACAGGCCAAAGAGATACAGTTAATAAGTAAGGAAGCCAGGACTCCAACTCAGGAAGTAAAATTTCAAACTCTATTATTTATCACTGTGGTTTACTGTCTCAGTTTTTCACTGAAAAGCAAGTCTAAGTAGAAATTACTTATTCTCATCACTACTATTACTCATGATTTCAAAACACACATATACATATGATTTCAAAACACATATACATACTTATTTACTCATGTATTAAGTACTTGTTAACAACCAACACTATGCCAGGCATCATTTTAGACCTTGAGACAATGAATATGAATATATCAAAGAAAGCAATCAGGAAGCTCATATTTTTGTACTGGGAGGCAGGAATATGACTAAAAGGAAATAACTAGATAGAAATGTAAAGTCACATGAAAACAAAAGAAAATATAGTTAAGAGGATAGAGCATAATAGGGTATATGGCAGATATTGGTATTTTATTAAGTATTACTGGATAAGACACTTCTAATTTTGAGGATATATTTTAATGAAGTGAGGCGTGTCGACATTGTGGGAGGAATTTACAAGAAGAAAAACAATTTCTGAATTTACTACCCAGTCATTCATTGAGCTTTCTGAAACCCAACTATAAATTCCAGCTCTAAACACTGGTAAAAGTGTAAATTTGGGAGGCAAGATGAACAAATATGTTTGGCTACAACTGGTCTAAAGCATGATTCCAGAATGTGCCTTGAAGATACAAGAATTTTCAGAATAACTGAACTACACTGCATATTCCTCAGAAACTCTCCTCTATGAAAGTCACTTTGCCTGGATTTTTTTCTTTTCCTTATTGCTGCTGTATATCTTGATTAGTTCCAAATAGGTTCTAGATTACAAAATAGTGTCCAGCCATTCTTTTAAAAAATATTTTTAGTTGTAGATGGACACAATACCTTTATTTTATTTATTTTTTCTTATATGGTGCTGAGTATTGAACCCAGAGCCTTGAACATGCCAGACAAGCACTCTTATCACTGAGCAACCAACCCAGCCTTATACAACCATTCTTATAATTTCTAATTTCTTATACAATCAGTCTTTCACACTTATATCAGAGTTATATTTTCAAAATATAAATTAAATACAAACATGACATCACTTCGAAAAACTTTAGTGATTCTCCATTGACTAAGAATACATTTGTAATTCTCAAGCGATAATCTAAGGTTCTCTAAGATCTGATCCCAAACTACTTCCCCAAATTTATCTTCCAATAAATCCTTTATGTTCTATATTGGACTCAACTGCCATTTTATGGATACATTCCCTGTGGACAGGAATTGCATCGCAGATACTATTTTATCCATCTATTCCTCTAAGGACTTTGCATGTAGTGAGTTTCCAAATATACATTACATTAAATTTAGACCATTTTAACTTAAAAAAATAAACATCATGGATCACCAAGTAAATAGAGAAAAAGTATTAAACTTAGAAAAAATGTCTTTTCTGCTGGATGTGGAGGTGCAACCTTGTAATCCCAGGAGCTTAAAAAGCTGAAGCAGGAGGATCATGAGTTCAAAGCCAGTCTCAGCAACTTAATGAGGCACTTAGCAACTCAGGGAGGCCTTGTCTCTAAATAAAATATAAAAAATGGCTGGGTATATGGTACAGTGGTTAAGTGCCCCTGAGTTCAATTCCTGGTATATACACACACACACACAAAAAAAAAAAAAAAAGGAAAAAAAAGAAAAGAAAAAGAAAAAAGTCTCATTGCAAATACAAATGGCCTTTTTCTAATCATTAAAAACAAAAGTATATTTTTTATCTTGTCAATATAGTTATCAACACATTTTGATAAAGATTTAATAGAGAATTGCCAGGTATAATGCCACACATCTCCAATACCAACAAGACTTTATCTCTAATTTTCTTTAAAAAAATGATAATAAAATTCAAAAGGGCTAGGGATGTTGTTCAATGGTCAAGCAGTCAAGCACTCCTGAGTCAATCCCTGGTTTTACACACACACATACACACACACAAACACACACACACACACATATATATGTATATATACATATACACGCATATATATATATATACGTATATATATATACACACACAAACATATAAACATATATTTAAATGCATATATATATTTTTTAACAGAGATGTTATTGGCACACATCTAAGAAAAGCAGGATGAAAATTAAATATTCCCCAAAAGGTGTTCAATTTCGGTTCTCTTTGTGTTATAGTAAACCAGGTATTTAAAAGTCTTTTTGCCATAGTTACTTTCATCAGTTGAACACCTTTGTTTTCAAAGTTCTGTTTCTTTTGATGTCAAATCTACAGTATATTGGTGACTGATTTGTTTTTGTGGTCTTGTCAGTCTTTTAGTTTCTGTCATATTTCCAGTGTAGTATGTCCCTGAAGATCTCCAGATCCAAATACATAAACAGTATTAACTAAAAGGTGGATGAATTTAGATAAAAATGGAGTGTACATTTCACTGACATGCTCCTTAAAATTTATTGTATGTGACTAAATACAATTGTCCTCAAATGTAAAGATACATAAAAAATATAAACTGAAGCAATAATAAACTGTAGTCCATTAAATTATCATTTTACATAAAAAAGGAAAAGGATGAGACTGGATAATTTTCACTTGTGCTCAATATAGAAATAATGAACTTTTTAAAATAACAAGATTTATTTTTATATCCTAACAACTAATACAGAAATCTCAGGACTTTATAAATTGGAGATGCTTGAATATTAAAAGTTTTGCATATTATCCTTTCTAATTTTACTGCTGGTTTACAAAATGCAAGTTTAGGCCACTCTAGAGATATATTCAAGAACTTTGCTCCTTGAGGAACTGTAACAGTCAGCAACAAAAACTCCTCAGTGCCCATGTTTGTAAGTAATTCTCAGAATGTCAGCACTAAAAATTGCTTGCTTAATGCTCGCTGTAGCTGGTGTAAGTAGGAAATAATTTAATTTTCACACAAAAAGACAACTCTATTGATATTTTTCTAACATAAATAGCTAATTTTCTGTATTTAATGATTCATCACAATTATCTTAGTTTAGGGTATCTTTCTGAGTTTAATGAATATCTTTAGTCAGAAATTCACCTTGCATTTTGAAGTTATATTAAGGAGTGGAATTAGAGCCATACCTTTATGACAGATAAAGAGCTACCATCTTTCAGGTATTGATAAGTGCAATCAAAATTTATATGTGATCAGACAGAGCTGCATCACAGCAAATAAAAACCATAAAAAAAGCCAAATTCAGAATTTTATTTTAATAGAAGAATAATTTTGATCATCTCACAGCATAAAGAGGGATAATATATAAAAAGTCTTGACCATCAAATCAAACATATCAATTATTGTATTTAATTGAAAATTATTTTATTCACAGTAAGTTGGAAATACCAATTTTTCTTGCATCTAAGAATACAAAGTGTATTGAAATGTTTAAATCAAAAACTGTTTAAAAAGAATGAACTTTGATTAAAAAATACCTGTTTTGCAGCAAAATTTAATTCATATTTTTACATTATTTTTCTGCTGAAATAAGTACTAACTTGTCTCATCCTTGCCACTTTTTTTTTAGCCAAGTATTGAAGCCAAGGTTGCTTAACTACTGAGTCACATCCCTAGCACTTTTTATTTTTTGGTTTGAGTCAGGGTCTGTCTAAGTTGCTAAGGGCCTGGCTAAATTGCTGAGTCTGGCTTTGAATGTGTGATCCTTTTGCCTCACTCTCCTGAGTTGCTGGGGTTATAGGTGTGCAACACCATACCTGACTCCTTGTCATTTTTGATACTTGTTTATTCTTTGCTATACTAATCACCTTCTACTTGACACTGTCTGCTAGTTCCTTTCTCCAATTCCCCGTAGGCAAAATGTTGTCAAGTATACCTTCCTAATGAGGAGCTCTGGTTTATATCTTTCCCTTACACAAAGCCTTCAGCTTTTCCGTAGTAGGATTTAATATTCAGTTTTGAGGATCATCCTAAAAGTTACCCATCCTTGCTTTCCTGCTTGTTTTCCTACTCTTTCTTTACAATGCATATCACATCTTCAAGCAAACTAGATGAATAGCTATTTCTCAAACCTGTAGCTTCTAATTTCTGTGTCTTGCTGAATGCCTTTCTATTTGTTTCTGGTCTTCATTATTATCAAATCTTTCTATATTTCAATAGTCAACTAAAACACCACCCTTTTTTGACTTGTCTTATCTGGTGCTAAAGTTAATCACTTCTTTAATTTCCAATTCATTTTTTGTATGTATCAGTTGGGAGGCACTATTTTTAGATTTATTATAGTTTAAAAGTTTTATAATTCCTACAGGAATAAAACTTCCTTGAGGATAAGAATTATGTGGTATGTATATATTTGTATTCTTCACAAGTGAATATGTATAAAAACTTCACTTTTTCCTTTTTTGGTTGAATAAATGAGTACAATAAAAAAATTCATGCATATTTTTATGCATGATCTCTGAGAGGATTCACTATTGATGTTCACTTTTAAAGTCCCAAGTTACTTTTTAATATCCTGAGAGTTTTTCTAAAGTGTTTTTTGGAGGACTGGGTCTATGTATCACATACTCTTAGACTTTTTAAAGAAATTCAGCACTAAATCCCTGCCTTATTTGTACATGCTCTTTGCACAATGTATTCATTTCTGTGGGTATCCTTGAAATTCTCTGATTTTTGTGTTCTCTACTGCTCAGTCTCTATCTCTTCTGCTATGTTGACTCAGCATTTAATCATGACCACTTTCTGCATTCTGCACACTCTAGCTACTGGCATTTTGCCCAGGCTCTCCTAGGAAGTCACAGTTAGCTTCACTGCTCCTGTATAAGCAATGACAGTTTGCTGTTACCTTGTAGTGCTGGTTCGCTCATACAAGACACTGTTGACTATGCTTTGTGCTTTGTGTCAGTGGCAGGCAAGCAAAAACCCAACCTAGTTTTTACTGAAGACTTGTTAGGTACTCAGCATTGTGCTTGACAATGTGGGTGGAATCAAAGAAGTAACCACCCTTCAACACAAACATATAAGTATAAACCTTAATTTGTATAGTGGCGACAACTAATTCAAAACAAATTTATAAAGGCATTATATTTTCTCTGTCCATTCACTTTTAAATATTTATGATTATTTCTCTAAATTATAGAGTATCATTTTAAAATATGCTTTTAAAATTTGTTTTATTTTTGTTTAATGTACTTAAGAACATGCTTGACCTCAAAATTCATAAAAACATTTTGTGTCTAGCATGTTAAGGAATAAGAGGGTAGACATAGGAAAGTCAGTTTACAATTACAAGTTAATGTTATTCAAGATTTTTAGTCTTTCTTTCCTAGCTCCTATTTTTTCCTAGCTCTGCAGCCTACAAGTTTGATTCTCACTTCTTGAAATATAGCTGAGAATCAAAACTAATAGAGGGGAGTATATTTGAAATTTCAGCACATTTGTGTTAAACTTACATTAAATTCAAACTTTTTATTTTCAATTTTATGTACTTTAAATACTATCAAATCATGTTTTCTATAGGCTAATGTTTGTTCTTTTTTAAACTGTTTTAACATACATGTTTTACACTCCAATATTACATATGAAAATCCTATCTACTTCAGTGTTTTATGAGCAATGTAATAGAAATTTCAATGACATTTTGGTTAAATGTGATTTTTAATTTAGCAAGTGAATTTAGAATATAATCCAATATATAACACATTTCTCTGAATAAGTAGGGTAATAGGGATTAGGAAGCAGGTTTAGGCAAGTCATAAGGCAGAAATGATAGTAATACATGCATTCATTTCATCATTTTTATGAAAACTTTCCATAACTTAAATGTGTCCAAATATTCACAAAGGCTCCAAAGAAAAGTGACTTTATAAGTAGGTTTTCAGAAATAAATCACTTGGAATTACAAGGGATTGAATGTGCTCCCACCAAATTTTTGTTTGAACTTAATGACTATTTTTATGGTGTTAAGTGGTGGAATTTGGTAAATAGACAATGAGGACTTCTACCTTGTAAATGGGATTGATGCTCTTATAAATGATGCTTCCTTCAGTGTTCAGTTATCTTGCCCTTCTGTTTTTCACCATATGATGACATAGCATTATTCTTTTCTAGAGGACAAAACAACAAGGCATAATTTTAGAAGCAGAAAGTAGCACTGATCAGACAACTGAAACTGCTGATGCTGTCCCTTGGACTTCCCAACCTGCAGAAGTGTGGAAATACAAATTTCTGTTATTTATAAGTCATCCGGTTACTGGTATTTTCTTATAGCAACACAAGTAGGCTAGGACAGAAATAGTTATCAAATGAGAGGGGAGCTGCTATAATTAACACCTGAAAATGTGGAAGTAGTTTTGGAACTGGGTCATGGGTAGAGACTGGAACAGTTCTAAAGTGAATGCTAAAAATATATGTTACTCTGATAAGAGAATTAAGGTCAATTCATGCAAGCAATGAGAAGTGAGGAAGTCTAGGAAAATCCCCATTGGTCCTAGAAATGGTGGTCATGACTATTAATGCTATTCTGATGCAGTCTCAGACAGAAATGAGCAACAATGTTCAAGAAATGGGAAGAAAAATCATCCCTGAACTAAACGAGTAAAAAGCTGGTTGAATTGAGTCCATGCCCTATGACTTTGTGTAAGGCATAATTTAATGATATTTGGTGGAAGAAATCTCTAAGAAGCATAGTGTTCAGGTTGATGCATGTTTTTTTTAACTTTTGATAAAGTGCATGAAGAGCGAAATGTAATTTATAATTAAAAAGAAAGTGAGATGTAAAGGTTTATAAAATTCTCAGCCTGGCCATCTAAAGAATGTAAAAGTATGTTTAGGAGGGGAAATCAAATATGACACCAAGTAACCATTTGTTTAGGAGAAGGAATCTATGTAGAAGGAATGTTATATAGAAAGAATCTAGGTATTATTCATTAAGACAATGGAGAATGAGCCCTGAAGGCATTTCAGAGACCTTTGAGGCTGTCAAGCGCTTTATAGTCCAAGGGTACCAGGGTATTTTTGGCAGAATAGTTTCAAGAGAGTAGCTCCATGCACCTATTGGACCCTCAAGACATACTCTGAAGGGTAGCATCAAGTGTCTATTCCTTTAATTCTGGCATAGCACTCCTCATCTTATGAGTGCCGTAGGGAAACCAAGGCATAAGTGGGGATGAAATTGTAGAAAAAACAAGCAGTGAGCATTAGCAGCATCCCTACAGTACTTATCTGCTTGATCATTTAGTATAAGAGCTGTAGAAGCATGACTTCCACCAATTAGGAGTTAAAAGATGTCTCACAGAGTGTCAGAGCCCAGGCAGATAATTTAAACAGGAATGAGACTATAGCAGATATTCTACTATGAAAATGTATAGAAGATACATTGTGCTAGGTCCAGCTGGAAAACCCAGATTTATAGAGCCAACAGCATGCAATGTCAGGCTAGGAAAGCAAGAGGGAAATGAATTCTAACTAGAGAGAGCAGTGACTTGGACTGTACCCTCTAAAATTTGGAGATAGCTGGAAGGTTTTGGAAAAAAATACTGGACATGGAATCAAAGTAGATTGTTATCAAACCTTGAGTTTGATGTAGCTAATCTGTTGTATTTTAATTTTTGACCTGTTCCATCTTACTTTTTGCCAATTTTTCTTTGGGAATAGAAATTTTGTGAAGTGCTATTTATTGCACTCAGGGCCTCACACATACTAGGCAGATCTCTACCACTGAGCAATATCCTCAAACCTGAATTTAATTTGTAGGCAAAAAATACATTTTAGAGAACCAAGGATGGAGTCCTATCATTTGAATGGATATCATCCAAAAATCAGGTATCAAAACACAATAGCCAAAGTAAAAATATTAAGGAATGAGGTTTTTAAGAGATAGTGAAGCCACAAAGGTTCCTCTCTCATATACAGAATTAAGGTCCTAGAAAGGAATTTTCCTGCAGAGTTCAGCTGACTTCTCCTTCCACTTTACACCCTGTGAGGAGCCAGAATGTAACCCCTCTGGTATAGTAATAAGAAGATGTCAGCTTAGAGGAGAGCAGTCCTCATCAGACAACTAAACCTTCCAGTGAATTTTCTATATATTTTTAAAATTTTCAAGTTTAAATTTTACTCCTAAAATACTATCAAATATGTAGGGTATTATTTTACTTAAAATAAATTTTATTTTCAAGTATTTATTAAAAATTTCAATAATTTTAATTACAAGATCTACTTAGAAAAAGATATTAAATAATTTACCAGAAAGAAGTCAAAAGTTTAAAGAAATCAATCATGGCCCAAAATAAGGAGTAGTTCAAAATTTTAAAATTCACATTTGATGAAATAGAAAACTGAAATATGTATAATATAATTTCAAATCTCCTACTAAATATCCATTTTAGGTTCTATAGAAGCACATATGTATAGATTTCATATATGTATATAATTAATGTTTATAGATTTTCTTTTGGCAAATGTGCATCTAACCATTTATATTGGATAGTTATATAGAACTATGAGTATTTCAAATAAAATATTGTACTCTTACGTAAGTATAATTTAGTACACATTAATCAACATTTCCTCAAATTGAGTGATATGTTTTTATCACTAGCAACTGCTAAGGGCCCGGCGTGGTTGGGTGGGCGCTGGAGCCAGGTACCCCATGTAGAAGCAGTCTCCACCGGGTGCAATCCCTGGGCTGGAGCCCAGAGCCACCCGCTGCTGAGCTACGCCACCGCTTGCTGCTGAAGTCACGCTGCTTGTGGCATCGGCTGCTGCCTGATGGCCCTGCTTACACACGCAAGTGAAATTCCTGCGGGGGTTGCTGTAGGATGATGGTATTTCCAAAACTTCAATCTCTGGCTCTGGAGAGACTGACCGCGGAGTCCGAGTAGGCCGCCATCTTGGAATCGCCCCGCAGTTGTGCATTCTTTAGCTTATATTATGATGACTTCTTCTGTGATAATGATTCTGAAATTTGTTTTCTTCAAATTATCCCAGATTTTTGAATATTCTGGTGATGGTCTCAACATTTTTTTCTTTATTGTCATTATTCTGAAGATTATATACTTTATGTTCACTGTCTGAGAATCTGTTTTGCATGTGCTCTAATATATTGGTGATATTTTCAAACAAATTTTTCATTTGATTTTTTTTAAGTTTTTTTAGTTGTAGATGGACAGTATCTATATTTTATTCATTTGTATGTGGTGCTGAGGATCGAACCCAGTGCCTCACCCATGTGAGGCAGGCGCTCTACCACTGAGCCACAATCCTAGCCCTTCATTTGATTTATTGAAGATAAAGATTTATTCATTTATTGAAGATAAGATTTATTTGAATATTTCTGTTTGGTCCTTTTTTAGAATCTCTCTTTAGAGAATTGATCCTTTACTTCCTGTTTTGTTCTTCTCTTAGAGCATTATCTAAATCTTCTTCTAGTTCATTGGCCATTTTAACTGTGAATTTCTAAATTCTTTATCCAGTATTCCCTTCACTATGGTGTCAATTGAGTCAGTTGTTGAAATGTTGTGATTTATATGGGTTGACTTGTTACATTCTTTTTCATATTGTTTGTATGTCTACCCATCTGCTGGGTTGATTTTCCCCATACTTTTATGCGAGAGACTAGTGATCTTCTTTCTCTTAAGTACCCCAGGCTGAATGAATATCCAAGTATTAATACACTTCCATTCAGCATGCATCTTACATTATTACTAATATTCAGCACCAATTTAAGAGAAAATAAAAACCTATTAACTGGAATCATTTCATCAAAAATTCATGTACTAATAAACCATAGGTTGGGAGGAACCAATTGGAAAGGTTCTTCACAGTTCATCTAATCCAAATATAAAGTTGTACTAATGTGCTTAACTAGATTGAAAAATTAGTTAATAAAGATAATAAAATTAATATTACACAATATAGGGGTTGAAAAAGGAAAAAGAGAAAAATCATCAGAGAAAGAGAAAATGAGATATAGAAAAACTAATACAAGCTAAGTAATGAGAAGGACAAAATGGGTACAATTTGAGACAGAAGCAGACAATACAAGAGGAAAAATTGACTAAAAAAGCAAGTGTATGTCTATACCAGCAAAGCAAAGATGGGAATTATGATTATAGACAATTTTTTAAACATTTGAGAAAATATAATCCATTGGGTTGAAGGCTTCAAATCAAATAATAGAGGAATATCTATTGATTCAATATGAAAAGTAATATCTATAAGATCAAAATTGACATTAGAGGGCTAGAGCTGTAGCTCAATGGTGGAGCACTTGCCTAGTAAGTGTGGGGTGCTGTGATTGATCCTCAGCACCACATAAAAATAAATAAAGATATTGTGTCCATCTACAACTAAAAAATTATTTTTTAAAATATTGACATTAGAGCTATGTTTTATATTCCATACCAGAGTGGGGTGGTTTGTTATTGAGCCATCCTGATTTGGATTTCATATTTTGGAAGCATTAGAAGATGCCCATCACTCATCACATCAGCTCATTTGGATGCATTGCTAGGAGGCCCCCTCTGATCTTTGTTATGTCCAGGTCCCTATTAGCTTTCTGGTGGGTCTGGGGAGATAGTCCTCAGTCCTCTCTGACTTAGGAATCAGGTTACTCACTCTCATGAGTTGCAATGATTTGTGCCCTCCTTAAGAAAAGCTACAGATATCCAGTGCTGTCAAACTTGTGTGAGCTATTCCATGTAAATCTCAGAGTGTGTGAGGTGTGGTGGTCTAAAGTAGAGGTATTGTACTCTAATTGATGTAAAACTGTGGTGTGTGGAGGATGTAGGTTTGCTGCCACCTTGGGAATGCACAGGTTGCAGGTTGGTGAGGTTTTTCAGTTCGACACAGTGGATTTTGTTTGTGTGATGCTCCTCTATAAGCCCATTTGTTTAGGCATTAGGTAATTTGCTGGTTGCTTGAGGTTATACTCAGGAAATGTCTTCTGTGTGTCTGTAGGTCTGAATGAGAACTGAATTAACTGGCAATTCTAGGACTCACCCCTGTGGACTCTCCTAGAGGTATTGGAGCATGATAGCTACTTCCATAGTTACTGTGGTATTTTTGCCAGCTGGTGATAATCATCCCAGAGGCCCCATTCTGCATGCTTGGAAGGTGTTGCATCCACTGGCTGTTTCTGTTGTGTGTGTTGGTGCAGAATTCAGGGGTCAGGGCTGTTGCTAACAGCTGTGGGATGTTGTGTCTGCACCTTTCCATAGGGCTTCTTTATGATGGCTTAAATCTTAGTGGTAGTGTGCACCTGTGTGGCCTGTGAATGCAGGCACTCTGTGGGCAGTCTTTGGAACAGAAACCTCAATGTTGGCTTATGTAGATCACTGGGACACTGTTCCCTTTACTGAAGTAGAGTGCCAGTTGGACTGTCTTCACAAGAGCTCCTAAAACCCGAGCATCCACTCCCGTACACTGGAGTTCTTTGCAGAAGTGCTATCTAAGTAGTTGGTGATTGCCTGCAATTGTGGTGCCTGAGGGGTGCAGGCTCTCTGTGGATGGTCTGTGACACAGAAGCCTCCATTCTGGCTGGGGCAGCTCAATAGGGATTTTACCAATCACCATGACTGAGGTAGGATTTTGTTTGATACATCTTAGCCTGAGCTTTAGAATTTCTTTTGTACTCTCCAGGGGTGATTTGCTAGCAGGTCACTTTCACCTCATTCTTCTTATATGAGGTAAGAGGAGAGGGTCATCCGTAAAGTTCAGCTAGCAGCAATCCCTCTGCAAGTTCCTTATAGACAGATTACTGAGACAACTCATTTCAGAGGCATTATCTATGTTTTTGTTTCTATCTGTAGGTGGGAAGAAGCTATACTGATTTAATTTCTTCTAGGAAGGCTGGCTACCTGTTAATTCTACAAAGTGACTTTCCTACTTGGCACAGCTTTCTCCTCACTTTTTGGGCCAAACTGTGTGATCTCCTTCACTGTCTTTGCCGCACCTGTACCATTTTACCTTGGTCTGTTTTTCTCTCCAATTCTTATTAAGGGAAGTGAGCTTATGATATTTCACTCTCCCTTTTTTCCTCTTTGTAACCCCTACCCCAGACCCAACCTGTCAGGGTGTGGGGTCAAGGGATTCTGTCATAATTTTCTGCTCTAGTAACCAAATTACAAACCCTCTAATTTGCAAGATGTTAGATATTGAATTTTAGAGTGTTTACTCTGTCCTCTACCTCTCTGATCAATTGTTCTTTCACCTCTCTGTATTTAGGATGTGGAAAAGTTGATGGTTGCTGTCTCAATTTGCTCTGTCATCTTTGAAAGCTCATCAAGTTCATGGAACTGCCACTTTTATCTCAATTTCTATGAGGTCAATTTTTATAGATTTCAGTTATGAGTGAAATTATAATGCTTGCTTTTCTATGCCTAACATGTTTCACTTAAAATCATGATTTCTATGTCAGTCTACATTGTCACAAATGAAAGCATTTCATTTCTTTATTTGGCCATACTATATTCAATTGTGCAAATATACCACACTTTATTTATTCATTCATCAGTAAAAGGAAGCCTAAGTGGTCCTCATACATTGGGTTCAGTTCTTCAATGAACATGAGAGTACAGAAAAATTTTGATGTACTGACTTTATGTTGTCTATATTTCCAGAAGTCTTTATTGGAACTTATGTCATTTGTAGATATTTTTTAGGACTTACCTGTTTTTCCTATTGGCTGTACCAATTTACATTCCCACAATATGAAAAGATTCCATTTTCTTCACATAATTTTCAGCATTAATTATCTTTATTTTTTATAATAGTCATTCTAAATGGGATGAAGTGAATATATCATTGTGGTTTTGATTTTCATTTCGCTGATGATTAGTTATGTTGAACATTTTTCATGTTAATATTGAACCTTGTGTGTCTTATTTTGATAAATTTGTATTTAGGAATATTGCCTGTGTTTTAATAGGGTTATTTGTTTTGTTTCATTTTGTTTGCTATTGAGTTTTTGATCTACTTATATATTCTAGATATTACTCATTGTCAAATGTCTAATTTGCAAAAATTTATCTCACGTGTTTTTGCTGTGTTATTTGAATTGTTACCTTTGTTGTCAAAAAATTTTACATTGATACAATCCCCTTTGGTATTCTCCAAAAAAAATATATATATATAAAATATATATATATCAATATATATATATATATAATATATATCATATATATTTTATATACATATAAAATATATATATAATTTGATATCTTATATATTATAAGATGATAAGGGATATATATATATATATATATATATATATATATATATCTGTTCCTGTTCCAACATACTGAAGGATTTCCCATTTTCTTATGTTCTTATATAGAGTTTCAGATCTTATTACATTTAAGTCTTTAATTCAGTTTGACTGGAACTTTTAACCAGTGAGAGATAAAAAGAAAAAACAAAAAAAATGTCTGGTTCCATTTCTTTTGCATGTGGATATCCAATTCTCCCAGCACAATCTATCAGAACTACTTTTCCTTCTCCAGTGTGTTTTCTTGGTATTTTTCCTGAGAATCAGTTTGGTTTGCTTTGTGGGTTTACTACTCACCTCTTTATTTTCTTCCATTGATTTATATATCTCTTATGCTAATGTCATGTGACTTCAATAACCATAGTCTTGGAATACACTTAGGAACAAGACACTGTAATGCCTTCTACTGTATTTTTTTTACTCAAAAAAACTTTGTCTATTCAGGATTTTGTTAATCCATTCAAATTAGTGTATGTGTGTGTGTTTTTCTGGTTAGTGAAGAATGTCATTTGTGTTTTGATTGGAATTGCATCATATCTGTTGATTGCTTTGGGTAGTATATACATTTTAACAATATTCATTCAAATGTTTGACATTTTTGTGTCCTTTTTAATTTCCTTTAGCAGTATTTATCATTAGTCTTCACTAACGAGACCTTTCAATTTTTGGATTAAATTTATTGCAAAGTATTTTATTTCTATGTAACCATTATAAATGAGTTTGCTTTCATACAGCAAAGATACTAAAATTCTGCAAGTAAGAAATCAAAATTTTCTATTACATATGAAAGCTTATGAATTAATTATAAATATTGGTCACCATGGAAAACTGACAAATGAGTGATCTCTTATATGAAAATCAATACTACCATTCAAAACTACTTACCAACTTACTACACTCTTCTGTCTCTGATTCTCTTTTGTCTCTTGTAGTATCCTGGATTAGCAGAACAAAAATTTGACTGAGAGGGTGTACTATATATTTATTTCTCAAGATTTCTAGCTAGTAAAATATTGGATGACATGACTTTTAACAATGGACTTTATGTATTGTCAACTTGAAACACAAAATACTTCTTCACCTTCCTGTCAAAGATAATTCAATATTTTGCCTTTTACCACTAAGAAAGCTAGAAGAAAGAAATTCAAATGATTTCACCATAAAGAAATGGTAAATATTTGAAGAGATAAACATATTTGAACAAATTTACAAATTACCCAATGCAATAGATATATGAAAATATGTTAGTCATGATTATGTAATATTTTTGACTTTTTGTATCAGTAAAAAGTTAAAATAAAATAAAATAAATAACAATTTAAAAACTAGATTAAAAAAGTAAAAGCATATATGTATTTATATGTATTGACATGGAATTATCTTAAACATACCCTAAAGCAAGAGTAAATTCCTTATATTTAGTATAAAATCAGGCACATGAAAATTAAAAATACAACAGTGTGTAAATTAACTCTATACAAACAATAGGGAAAGGTTCAGCTGTACAGTGAGCTATGTGAATTGGTTTGTTGTGGAGAAAAGAATAAAGATGATAAGGGATTTTACTAAATTTATTTATGTATTAATTTTACAGTGCATCTGTAATTATGCATTTGTTCTATAATTTTAAACAAAAAATTTTTCAAAAAGAAAAGCATTATGAGAAAGTAATTCAACAATAGTCAATATGTTATTTGCAACAATGCTTTTCTTCTCCAATTGCTTTGTCTCACGTTACACATTTTCATCTATATTTATACAGCTGCAAAGTGAAGTGAATTCCCTTTCTTTTGCTAAAAAACAAGCAACCAAAAGAGCTCTATCAAGAGTTCCAATCATTGACAATGGCTTGTAGGGAGCCCACGTGTAGGAAGGTCATCTGAAATGACACAAGTGTATTTATATGGGCATATTTTTCACAATAATGTCTCCATTGTTAAGTTTCATAGTTCATACTAAAGTACAAGGAAGTATTTCTTGTTGCATATCTGAAAAATGTATGTTGGTAACCAAATTCAACATTAAGTTTTGTAAACTACTTTTCAAAATAAGCCATTTGAAACATAAAAACACTGTTGATAATTAAAAAGAAAACAACATACACTGACATCTACATGCAATTATATGGCACCATTAAATTTGCCTTCCTGGGGGCTTAATCTACTATGGTTTTGAATATGCAGATACATAAATGACCTCAGAATATACTATGCCTCAATTTATTTTAGACTCTGATGTAAGGAAAGAGTGAATAATTACATGAACTTCAGTTTCCTCAACATTATAAAGAGGAGAAAAAAATCATTTCTTGCTTAAAGATTTTATGATTTTGATTAAATCTGAGACTTATGCAGACAAGTCCCTTACAACAAACAATAGATAAAACTAGAAAATAAATCAAGACTATTTTATTAAGAATTTATATTTGAGTCAAACATAATCTAGTTTAAGAATTTATGCTTAGATAAACTTCAATCTCCAAATTGCTTAGATAAGACTTCAAAAAAGAGTGTCACTATCTCTTTCTCTTCTTTGATGAGAAGACTGAAATCAGAGAAGTAAACTAATATCTGGTTCATGCCAGATAGAAGACTTTTGAATTTCTGTGATAATATTCTTTTCACTATATCTCATCTTTTAATTTACATTAATAACAAATTATTTTTTTCAGAAATTAAATATTGTGAAAAATATTTTATTCCATGAGCTTTTAGCCTCTAAGATGATTTTCAATTATTTTAAAAGCAGATAAAAGTAGATGAGGCATATTCTTTTTCTTCAAGTATAATTTTACTTTTCCCAGTACTATGAGTATCTTTACTGCATTTATGTCAGCCCATATTTAATTCAAAAAATATTCCTAATGCATTAATTAAATAACACACCTCTTGTTAGATACTTTAATCAATTCTAGAATGCAATACAATTTATTTATAAAATTGGATTAGACTTTGTGAATTTTTGCATCTTTTGAGTATTTATATGGAACATTATGAAGCAACAATTAAAATAATTAAGGAGAGTAAAAAAACTTTAGCATGCAGCAAAGATTTCTGCAAAATGTTAATTTCTGTCAAACAAGTGAATCTATGCACAGATGCCTCCTGACAGAGGCTGTGATTTTGAAATGCTTTGCATGCCAAATAACTTGTTTACTCCCTCAATGTTTGCCAAGTTTACTGTCAATTTACAAATAATTTCCATTTTGCTGTTTATTCCACTGCCTTTTGATGGATATGTCTTCCAGACTTTTATCTTGCATGTAGACAAACTAATTAATATTTTCCCTTCAGGCAAATATTTTTTTTCTTAGATCTAAATGTGGGTTAGATTCTTCCTCGTTTCCATATGCTTTGTTCTGTCAATCATTTATGTTCTGTGTTGCTAAAAATGTACCTCAGTGGATGTCAACTTCCATGTTTTATACTACACACATACACACCTTATCTATTTCATCTATACATATATACATATGGTGTGGATTCAATTGGAAAAATATCTCTGTGATATAAAAATTTTAGAAATAAACTTTCAAAGTTGAAAAGATCATTCTTGAAATCACCCTTGGACCTTCATCTCCATTATGACCCCATTTTTGGATATTCATGTATTAAAACTAGTGTACTGAGGATCCAATCAAGATTATATAATTTCTCTTAATATCTGTGGTGTTTTTACATGTCCTGAGAGATAAAGGTGAAAATGGAGTTAGGTTCATAGTTAGAATAGGTACAGACCCAAATATAGAGGAGAACACAGTGGATGTCACCAGAAAATATTTGGCCAACCATGAGATGGCAAAAGATTACTTCATTATTGGACACATCCTCTGTAAGCAAAATTCAACTAGCTCTAAAATAATTGCTATTTTAATATTTGTGTGTATGTGTATAATTCTCATGCATGCAATAGATTTTTGATAAGTGATAGAAATATCTATGTAAGAGTGCAATAATATTCTAATAAATCTCTATTCAAAGAACTAATCCTGTTTTTTTTTTGGTACAAAGAATTAAACCCAAGGTTGCTTAGAGTTTTGCTAAGTTTCTGAGGCAGGCTTTGACATTGTGATCTTCCTCTTCAGCCTCCAGAGCCTCTGAGATTATAAGCATGAACCACTTTTCCTGTGCAAAATAAAATAACTTAATATTTAGACATCCTAGGGCTGACGTATCACTCCAGGTTAAATAAATAAATCAGAATAAAACATTTGGTAAATTTGTGTTTTGCTAATTTTAGAATATTATGCACAGGAAGCAGATTATAAAAATAAAATCAATATGTGCCTAGGTGAAATTTATATAAATATTGAATATAAAACACCCAAAGTTATCTCTTATGGGAATTGCGTTTGTGCTTTACCCTACTATAAAAAAGATAGATTATCTTAACTAAAGTAACAGAAATAATATCAGGTGCAATAAACCAGGCAGCAAGCCTAATAGCAAAAAATAACTATACAAAAAATAAATTATTCTAAAAGAAATAAATTGTCCTGTTTAATTTATTTTTGTCAGATGTTGACTACTTAACAGGCTGAAATTCTGCTCCTACAGGATCTTAGACATTGATTACTTAATGTTACATTTGTTCTCATCAACTGTTTTTCTGTTGAAGTTAAATGATAGAAAGTTCTCATAATATAATTTTTCTATGAGTTTTCCCAGGAAAATATGCAACTGTCAACAAGCTAGTTTGTACCCTATCCTGCTTCAGTCTTACTTGTAGAATAAACCTGTTCAAGAAGAAAAGCTAATGTTTATGTAGTACATACTATGTGCTGGTTCTGCTCCAAGCTCTTAACGTGTATTACTTATTTAAGCCACACAATATTTCTATGAATTAGTACTGTTATTTTCACAATTTACAGATAAGTTGAATTAAGATTGAATATGTATGCTCCCTAAAATTACATATTTAATGAAAACTACAAGCAAGATTGAGAGTCAGCCTCACCTTAATGGATTGTATTTAACACTAAGAGATCTAAAAATTTGGAATGCATATGAGTAGGATTATGATATTATAAGATATATATATATAATTGTCATATTATTTATAAAGTTAAACACCTTTTTGGATCTATAGTAGTCATTTATTTAGTCAAATCTCTTTCTTTTTTTTTTGTTCTTTACAATTAGACCTGACAGTAGAATGTATTTTGATATATTGTCCATACATGGAATATAGCTTCTCATTCTTTTTATTGTACATGATGTGGTATTACACTGGTTGTATATTCATATATAAATATAAGAAAGTTATATCTAATCTATTCTACTGCCCTTCATATTACCATCCTCCCTTCCTCCCATTCTCCCCCTCCCCCACCTATTGTGAGTCACCATCCACATATCAGAGAGAAAATTGAGCCTTTGGTTTTTTGAGATTGGTTTATTTCACTTCTCATGATAATCTCCAATTTGTTCCATTTATGGGCAAATTCCATCATCTCATTCTTCTTTATGGCCAAATAATATTCCACTATGTATATATACCACATTTTATTCATTCATTTATCTCTTGAAAAGCACATAAGTTGACTCCATAGCTTAGCTATTATGAAGTGAACTTCTGTGAACATTGATGTGGTCATGTCACTATAGTATGCTAAGGAATGAGATAACTGGTTCAAACAGTGGTTCTGTTCCAAGTGTTAAAAGAAATCTCCATACTGATTTTCAGAGTGGTTACACCAATTTGCAGTCCCATCAGCAAGATATAAGTGCGCTTTTACCTTCATCCTCACCAACATATATTGTTATTGTACTCTTGATAATTGCCATTATGACTGGAATGAGATGAAATCTCAGTGTAATTTTAATTTGCATTTCTCTAATTGCTAGAGATGTTGAACATTTTTTCATATAGTTGATGACCATTTATATTTCTTCTTCCATGAAGTGTCTGGTTCCTTTGCCCATTTATTGATTGCATTTTTTTTTTGGTGTTAAGTTTTTTTGAGATTTTTAAAAATTTATTAATTGTAATGAGGTATGCATGACGATGAAATGCATTTTGATTCATTGTAAACAAATGGAGTACAATTTTTCATTTCTCAGGTTGTACATGATGTAGAGTTGCACCATATGTGCAGTCAAACATGTACCTATGATAATGATATCCATCACATTCTACCATCTATCTTGCCCCCATGACCCCTCACCTCCCCTACCACACCTTTACTCAATCAAAGTTCCTCCATTCTTCCCATGCCTCCCCCATTATGAATCATAATCCACTTATCAGAGAGAACATTCAGCCTTTGGTTTGGGGAACTGGCTTATTTCACTTAGCATGATATTCTCCAACTCCATCCATTTACCTGCAAATACCATAATTTTACTCTATTTTAATGAGTAATAGTTCATTGTGTATATATACCACAGTTTCTTTATTCATTCATATATTGAACAGTATCTAGGTTATTTCCACAGTTTAGGTATTGTGAATTGAGCTGCTATAAACATTGAAGTTGCTGTGTCACTGCAGTATGCTGTTTTTAAGTTCTTTGGGTATGGATTGAGTGGGATAGCTGGGTCAAATGGTGGTTCCATTCAAAGTTTTCTAAGAAGTCTTCATACTGCTTTCCAGATTGGTTGCACCAACTTTCAGTCTCACCAGCAATGTATAAGTGTGCCTTTTCACCCACACTCTAATCAACACATTGTTGTTTGTATTCTTGATAACTGCCATTCTGATTAGAGTGAGATGAAATCCTGGAATAGTATTGATTTGCATTTTTATTATTACTAGAGATGTTGAAAATTTTTTTATATATTTTTTGACTGATTGTATATCTCCTGAGGAGTGTCTGTGTAGCTCTTTAGTCCATTTATTGATTAAATTGTTTGTCTTCTTGGTGTTAAGTTTTTTGAGTTCTTTATATATCCTGGAGATTAGAGCTCTATTTAATGTACATGTGGCAAAAATTTGCTCCCAAAATGTAGGCTCTCTTCACTTCATTGATTACTTCTTTTGCTGAGAAGAAGATTTTCAGTTTGATTCCATCTCATTTATTGATTCTTTTAATTTTATTTCTTGCACTTTAAGAGACTTGTTAAGGAAGTTGGGGCCTAATCTGACATGATGAAGATTTGGGCCTACTTTTTTCCTATATTAAGTGCAGGGTCTCTGGTCTAATTCCTAGGACCTTGATCTACTTTGAGTTGAATTCTGTGCATAGTGAGAGATAGGGGTTTAATTTCATTTTGCTGCATATATATTTCCAGTTTTTCCAGCACCATATGTTGAAGAGGGTATCTTTTCTCCAATGTATGTTTTTGATGACTTTTTCTAGTATGAGATAACTATATTTATGTGAGTTTGTCTTAGTATCTTCTATTCTGCACCATTGGTCTACATGTCTATTTTGGTGTCAATACTATGCCATTTTTATTTCTATAGCTTTGTAGTATAGTTTAAAGTCTGGTATGGTGATGCCTCCTGTTTCACTCTTCTTGCTAAGGAATACTTTGGCTATTCTCACTCTTTTATTTTTCCAAATACATATCATGATTGTGAAGCCAGAATTAGACAGGTAGTATAGAGAGGTAAATTAATTCAGATCAGATCAAGAAGGCCAATTTGGGTCTGGGATGTTGAAAAAGTATTGAAATGCTAATGCCTCCAGAGCCCTTCCTCCACCCTTATTGCCCCTGCTCCAACTGGTTGATAAGGTAACCTTCCCCAAGGAGGTGTTAATTACACCTGGGCCCTTGCCTGTATCTGTGTGCTTTTTGGCCATCTTACCAGACATCCTGGTTTAGTCACATACACAGGAAGGAGAGAAATAAGTGGAAGAGAGAAGAAGAATAAAGGAAGCCAAGGACATATAAAAAGGCAAAACACGTGTACTTCTGACAATACTAGAATACTAGCTATGACACCCTTCTTCCTCCTGGGAGAAGTCTGTGTTACCCCTTTTAAAATAAACCATGCTTAAATGCTTGCCTTGGTGTGATTCTCTAATGTTCAAACTTTGACATGTGGAAGAGCAGAACTTGTCACCAGTAACTGGTCATATCATACATATTGGTCTAGTTGATGACTTCCTATAAGTAAGCTATGCTTTCTCCAATCATTCATTTCATTCATTTCTAGAATTTCACTCAATTGAATTATTTTCATTGACCTATCTTCAAGTTCACTGATTCCTCTTTGAATTTGTGTGCTTTTGAACTTTAGTGAATTTTTCAGTTCAGTTTTGACAGTATCCTACTCTATGATTTTCCTTGGTACTTTTAAACATTTTTCCTTCTTTTACTGAAATTTTCACTCTTTATGCATAGTTCTTTTGACCTCAGTAAGCATTTTTATGAAACACATTTTTATTTCTCTGTCAGGTGAAGCATGTAGCTGTATTACCTAGGATCAGTTTCTGGAAATTTATTTTTGTGTGGAATATTTTTGCCTGATTCTTCATTTTCTTTGAATCCTCATTTTGATGGTTCCTCATTAAACAAAATAGGCACCAGTCTCATGTTTAATAAACTCTACTGACATGATACGATTCAGGTTTCTGGAGTTTAATAGGCACATTCAACATATTTATGACTTATTTTGAGAAATTAGAGAGCAAGAGATGTTGCTAAAATGGTTGATATTAATAGAGGGCAGTGGTTGTGATTTATTACTATGAAATACATTTCATGTATTTATTAATTATGAAATGCATTTCATAAATTTATTACCATGAAATACATGTGCAATGGTCTGAAAGTTAGCATCACACAAAATTAATATGTTGAGATTTATTCCCAAAGGCAATGCTTAAGGATGTGAGTTCTCTTGGGAGATGATTAGGTCATGAGGGTGGATCTCTCACAAATTTAATCAATGGCCTTATAAAACAGGATAAAGAAAGACCTCTTCAACTTTTCAGCCATTTGAGGACACCATGAGAAGGTGACAACTTTGTGGAATGTGCCCTCACTAAACATCAAATCACCTGGCAACTGTATCATGGGATTCAAAATCTCTAAAACTACAATCAATAATTTTTTATTGTTTATAAATTACCTGGCTTAATGTTTTTTTGATAGCATCAGGAATAGGCTAACATCATATATATAAGGTTTTTATTTCCTATAAGCCATATGTGAGCCACAAGAAAAAGAACTCTTCTTCCAGAAGCCCATATAACAGACTGTTAATGTCAAACAGAAAGAAGTTAGAGTTATATACATAAGGATTAAGGAAGGATTACAACCTGTATTTAATCAGATGAAAAACTATGAGTTGAGAGAATTATAGATAAGAGGCTTTGTTTGCACAAGCATACCAAAGAACCACAAGAACCACAAAATATACACAAGTGAATTATCTTGAAATGTGTAAAAAGATAATTTCAATGATAGCTCTTGATAGTATCAATCAAGTAAACTTTCCCTAGTAAACTATTTTTTTATTCTTAGTTCTTTCTTCTAACACACACACACACACACACACACACACACCATCACCACAACCACCAACAACACCAACACCACCATCACTACTTAGTAGATAGGAAAAGAAAAATCAAATAGCAAGATTGGGAAAGTAGTTTAATCTGTACACATGAGAAAATGTAGAGCAGATCCTTCCCTTCTTTCCTACTTCAGGATCCTCTCTTGCAGCAAACATGACTATGCTAGAAAATAACAGGAAATACAATGTCATCTGTAGTATAATGGCTGATCTTTATGTACTGAATTGATAATTCTTTATGACATTTCAATTTGGACTGGGATCACATGATGGTAGCCACCTTAATGAGATGGAAGAACTAAAGAAAGGTAAGGATATCTATTTTCCTGGATACTTCCTTCTCAGTCAAGGGTTGACAAAGTTTTGTTCTTCAAACTAAAGCTAAAGTTTTTGTTGGGAGAATGTTTCCTCAGTTATGTGTCTTCTAGTTTTACTTATTACTCCTTTTCTTTGCCTATTCAGACCTACAGGTGATTATAAATCCTGTCATTCAAACTGTATATTGGAAACTTTAAAAATTTCCTTCATCCTTACCATGCCTTTATAAATAAGTCATTTGTTAAATTCTCCTTAATTACCTTGTTTAATGTTATTCTTGACTTTTCCAGATCTCTATTTACATATGCAATCTAGATTTTTAAAATTATGGCATAAGTTTAATTAAAATTGAAAATTCATAATATGCAGGTGCATATATTATTTGTTGAACTGAGGTTAAGAATTTAGTAAATGTACATTTTTCAAAATATTTTCAGAAAAAACATTGGAAGATATATTTGCATACAGTATATTTCAAAGGACATTGGAGAAAAAATATTTTCTACTGCATCTTATGAGGTGCTACTCAATGTACATGCTGGTTTCTGTATTAATTTACAAGATTCTTTAAGTAAAATATAATGAACTGTATTTTTTAATCTATCTTAAAATAAAAATTGAATTTAAAGTGAATAAATTATAATAAAACTTTTCAGAAGTGCTTCTTTAGTTCTTTCTCCTGTTTATTAATTGCTATTTTTTGGTGTTAGGATTTTTTTTTTAGTTTTTTATGTATTTTAGATATTAATCCTCTACCTGATGTTCAGGAGTGGTGGAATGCATCTGAAACAAACTTTTCTCTTTTTTTTTAAAATTTAGTTGTAGATGGACACAATGTCTTTATTTTATTGCTTTGTATGTGATGCTGAGGATCGAACCCAGGGCTTCACGCATGCGAGGCAAGCGCTCTACTGCTGAGCTACAATCCCAGCCCCAACTTTTCTCTTTTTTAATACCTTTATTTTATTTCTTTTTTTATGTGGTGTTGAGGATTGAACCCAGGGCCTCACACATGTGAGGCAAGTGCTCTATCACTGAGCTACAATCTCAGCCCCTGAAACAAACTTCTGCATACCACAGTGAATTTCATCTTTATGTATATCAATAATGCACTAATTTAAAAATCTATAAATAATAAAAGAAAGATTATTAGATAAGAGAAAAGGAAAAGGGTGAGAGAAGTGATGAAGGAAAGGGAAAGTACTAGGGACTGCATTGGAGCAAATTATATTCCATGATTGTATGATTATGTCATAATGAACCTTAATATAATGTATAACTATAATACACTAAAAGCAAGACTTAGAGGCAACAAAAGCATGACCTAGAGGAATGCTCTTTGTCTTACTAATTAGGAAAGAGAAAACTTAAAGTACATTAAGTACATAGGAAAGTTGTGTTAGATTCATTCCAGTATCCTTCCTATGTACATATATGAAGACACTACAATGAATCTCCACATCATATACATCCACAATACTTGGATACTAATTAGAATAAGATATACTCCATGTCTATGTAAATATGTGAAAATATACTCCACTGTTATATATATCTAAAAGAACAAATAAAATTTTAAAAAAGAAAATACAAGTATTCCATGTAAAGATTAAATTGAAGAATTATGAGACAATCTCTAGGATAAAAAGCAAAGCATAAATATAACAGCAAATATAAATAAAATAAGTGAATAAATAAATATAAAAGAAAGTCAACATAGACAAACATTATCTTAATCTAGTTTGTATTGCTAAAACAAAATAAATGACACTGGACAATCTATCGAAAAGGTCTATTTGGTTCATGATTTTGATAGCTACATAATCCAAACAGAATGGTGCTCACATCTGGGAAGAGAACCCTTGTTATTTCATAATATGGCAGATATCATCACAATGTAGTAGCACATTAGAGGAAGATAACATGGTGAGAGGGAAATAAAATAATGTGGAGCTACTAGGATCACTATTTTGTTAAAACTAGCTCTTTTTAGAATTAATACCATTATGCTAGAAATAATCTATTGTACATGATCAGCATGAATTTCTTCGAGAGGTAATGACCTAGTAACCTCCCACCAAGTCCATCCTCTTTAAGATCAACCACCATTCAAAAGCCTTAGTGTGAAGATAATTTTTCCATGACCTTACATATTTAGTGTATTGGTCAGCTTTTCCTTCCTATTACCAGACAAAAACAATTTAGAGAAGAAAAATTTTATTTTGTCTCACAATATCAGATATCTCAGTATGTGACCAGCCAGTTGCATTGTACTGGGCTTGAAGGAAGGCAGCACATTTTGGAAGAGAATGGCATTGGAATGCTGCCCAGGTTTTGACATCTATGAGGCAAAGTCCGACGGAGGAGTCAGGGAAAAGCTATACCCATCCTGGGCATGCCCCAAGTAAACAACTTCCTCCAAATCTATCCAAACTGTCACTAATCCATTCAGCTATTAATGGATTAATCCATCAAATGAATCCACTGGTGAAGTCAGAGTCCTCATGAGTCAATCATTCCTTAAAAGCACCAATTCAACACCTTGATAAAATGGAGACCATGCTATCAACACGAGATATATCTAGGGGAGAGTGCCTCTAGGTCTAAACCATATCAAACCATATGAGCTGTATCTAGGGGAGGGTGCCTCTAGGTCTAAACCATATCTGGGTGTAAACCATATCAAACCATAGAAAATGTGAAAACAATAGCTGGAATATGAAACAAAAAATAAATGAGAGAAATTATGAACAAATGATATTAGGAATTTTAAAAATGCAAACATATAATCAACATTTTTCAAATTAAAATTAATTTTATTCTTTCATCAAGTGTATATCAATATATTTGATACATCATATTAAAATTTTAAAATTTGAAAATTAATACACAAGTGAAGAAGAAAGAAATATAATAATCAGTAAAATAATTGGTGAAATTCTGAATTATATGATTATCTGATGTCTCCTGACTAAAATATATCACACTTTAGAGAACCTTCTAATTGTCTACCACATTTAATGAAAAATTTAAATCACCTCATAAAATCAATAAAGAACCAGCAAAATAAAGGTAAAAAATAAAATTTTTGTTTGCTAAATCTAGAAAGAACTGGTAAATTTTAGTAAAAACAATGTTGGCCATGATAATTTCTTTTCTTTTTTTTTTTTTTGGAAATTGAACCCAGGGCCATTTTACCACTGAGCTACCCTCCAAGCCCTTATTAATTTTTATTTTGAGAAAGAGTGTCACTAAGTTTCTTAAGGTCTCACTAAGTTGCTGAGACTGGCCTCAAACTTGCCATCTTCCTGCCTCAGCCTTCTAAGTTACTGAGATAACAGGATTACACCATTGTGTCTGGCTTGCCATGATACTTTAAGTTGACATATTACTATTTCCTTTTCCTCAAGTTTGCTTTGGTTTTGAAAAGTAATAGTTTCAAAACCATGATAGCTATGAAAATACTAGACTTTATGTGAGTGGAAGGTAGAGGGTGGGTTTGGAGCTTCTTAAACAGCTCCATGCAAATACCATTATCATTAGAGACACATCTTGCAATTTTTTGGAGGAACCCTATTCACATGGCATTATTGTTACCCGTCTGAATTTGGACCTCTCTTTAGAGTAAAAGCCTTAATTTCAGAGTTTTTGTTCAACACACCTGTTGGCAATTATTTTAATCATAGTTGGGTTGGTTTATGATACCACTTCAGGAAATCAAGAACCTGACCAAAAACTTCAAAGAAATATCTAAAGATTGAGAGGTACCATACAGGAATTCCAAGACCTATGCCATATTCCTATGGTAGCAGAAGGCTATGACCATGCTAAGAAAATATCAGAGGTAGCCCAGTCTGTAAAATTTGGCTGAGTTTAAGATCTTAAGAGAATAGAAATTGAACATCAAGTTAGTGGAAAATTATGAGAGTGTTGAAGTTTAGCAGTACATAATGTGAAATCTTTACCATGACAATTGAGTATATTATCTTAGGAATGCCAAATTGGCTTAAAATCTGGAATCCAATTAATGCAATATATCATATCTATGGAAAGAAAACAATACATACATTAAGTTCCTTAGAAAAGGGTAAATTTTAATGGTTCAAGTTGTACATATAATCTTAATGAGAATGCAATAGTGGAAGGTATTTAGGGTGATCACAAGTTGATTAACACATTCTTCAATAATCAATGAGACAAGGGAAAAATACAAGGGAAATCACAGAATACTATATGATGAAGTTTTAAAAATTCACCCAACAAAGCAAAACTCATGAAACATGGTACAATCAGAGCTTGTATGGAAAAATATGTCTGTAATGTCTATATTAAGACATTACAATGTATCATGTAATAATTGTTCTTAACACACTGGAGAAAGGGTAAATTAAACCTAAAACAAGCAAAAGGAAGGAAATAATAACCACTGGTGTTGAAATTCATGAAATAAAAAATAGAAAATCAATGAAAATACCAGTAAAAACAATTTTTTATTTTACAATATGAAAAACTTGACTATTAAATTAATAAAACATGAAAGAAATCTCAAATTATGTAAATTAGAAATATGATAAGGTATATTGTCATTGACCATGTAAAAGTAGAAAGTATTATAAAGAAATACTCTGAGAAATTGTATACCAGCACATTAGATAAAAATTTAAATGGAAAATTTCTGAAAAGATACAAATTTTACTAAGATTGACTCAAGAAGATATAGAAAACAGCAATAAATCTATAAAAAAAATTTAAGAACTTAGAAACGCAGGCCCATATGATGACAATGTTTACTGGATTCTACCAAACATACAAAGAATTCATACCAATTTTTTTTTCATATAATCTTCCTAAAAATGTTTTAAGGAACTTACAACCTCATTTTCTCATATCAGTATAACTCTGATAGTAAAACTGGCTAAAGACATAATAATAAAACTACAGAAAAATCTGTTAGTAATAGGAACACAAATCTAAAGAAAATAGTAGCAATCAGAATCTAGGCATACATAAAAATAATTATTTGTAATGACCAAGTAGTTATTATCCTAGAGAGTCCAAGTTGGTTCAACATCTAATTTTTATTAATGCAGTATACCATATCAATAGAAGAGAAAACAAACACAAAACATAATTATATAAGTAGATGCCAAATATTTTTTAAAAATAATATTTGTAATAATAAAATTATTTAACATATTGCAAGTAGAAAACAATGTACATATCTTCAATATGAGAGTCTATGAAAACCTCATAGGTAACATTATGATAAAAGGCAAATAACTACATATTCTTTCCCTAATATTCAAAAGAAGAAAGAATGTAAGCTTTCACATCATCTATTTAACATTCTACTGAAGATTTTAGCCAGTGCAAGTAGGCAAGAGAATGCTTATATATGATATAACATATATATATGGAAAATCTTAAGCCACTAAAATTATTAGAAATCATAAGTTAATCAGGAAGGCAGGATTTAAGTTCAATATAGAAATAATCATATATCTGAATGTTTCAAATGAATAACCCAAAATAAAATTAAGAAAAAAGTAATTTTTAGTATTATCCAAACTGATAAAATATTTAATAATATGTTTAAAAGTAATACAAATTTAATTTCAAACCTACAAAATGTTTTCAATAAAATTAAGGAATACCTAAAGCTATGGAAAAAAGGACACATGTTAATGAATCAAAAAATTTAATATTGTTAGGATAGCAATGCTCTCCAAATTGATACAGCTATTTAACAGTTCCATTAAAATTTCAGATGATTCTAACAAAAATCAACCATGTTGGGGCTGGGATTATGGCGCAGTGGTAGCATGCTCACCTAGCGTGCATAGGGCACTGGGTTCGATCCTCAGCACCACATAAAAATAAAATAAAGAAATTCTGTCACCTACAACTAAAAAATAAATTAAAAAAATGTTAAAAAAATCAACCATGTTAATAAAATTGAAATGAAAATAAAAGGACAACGGAAAACTCAAAGTAGTATTGAAAATCAATAAAGATAAAGAACTCACAATTCCTGATTTCCAAATTTATAACCAGGAATCTATAATAAAGAGAGAGTATATCTGGCCTAGAATTGATAAGCCATAAATACTTTATGTATCTGTTTGGTCAATTGATTTTGACAACAGCACCATGAAAATTAAATGAGGAATACCCAAATGTTATCAGCAAATGTTGCTAGTGTATCAGACAGCCACACATAAAATAATTATGTTTAACCCTTACATAACACCATGAAAAAATTAACTCAAAATTATTGAAGATGTAATATGAAAGCTAAAACTATAAATCTCCTAGAAAAAATTACAGTTTTAAATCTTTGTGATCTTTGCTGTGCAATGCCTTCCAAGATATGATTCACAAACAAAAAACAAAAACTACTGAAAAAGAAATTTCACTTACATCATATATTTTAGTCAGCATGTTTGTTGCTATGACTAAGATATTTAACCAGAACAATTTTAGAGAAGAAAAGTTTATTTGAGGGCTCATGGATTCAGAGGCCTTAGTCAATAAAAATCCAGCTCCATATCTTGGGGCTTGAAGTGAGGCAGTACATCATGGAGGAAGAGTGTGGCAGAGGGAACCAGCTCACATGATGATCAGAAAGCAAGAAAGACTCTATTTTCCAGTTACAAAATATGTACCCAAAAACCATGCCCCCAATGTTCACCTGCACCAGCAATACCTTGCCAGCCTTCAGTTACCACTCAGTTTATCCCTATTAAGGGATTAATTTGCATATTGGTTTAAGAATCTCACAACTCAATCATTTCTACTCTGAAACTTTTGCATTATGCCACACGTGAGCTTTTGGGGGATACCTCACATCCAAACCATAATATTCTGCCCCTGCCCCCAAAAGCTCACAATCATCTCAAAATGCAGAGCACATTTTTGTTCATTTCCATGAGTCCCTATAGTCTCAACATTTCCATGATTACCCAAAAATTCAAGTCCAAACATCTCCTCTGAGATACAGGGCAAACTCACAACGTGAATTTCTGTAAAAATCAAAAGCTATTTACAATTATTCAATATATAAAGGTACAGAATAAACATTTCCATTCACAAAAATAGGGGCATAAAAATAAGAGATAGGACCAAAGCAAGACTGAAATCCAATGGGGAAAACAAGTCCTGTAGTTCCATGCCCAGCATCAGGGCCACATGTCAATGTGATGTTCTCCCTAAATGGTTCATATAGCTCCTCTTCTGTGACCTAGTTGGTTTCAGCTCAAGTGGCCTATCTGTTGGCTTGTCTTTGCTGAGTTCTTGCAGCTTTTCCTAGAACAATGCCCCATGTTACTGGCATTTCTTAATCTCAGGGGTCTCCGCTACAGCTTTGGGTTCTCCTTCTTAAATCTCCACACTTTGCTTTCTCAAAGAGTGACTGCAGGGATCCTGACCCTTCCTCACTTTGCCTGGCTTCCAAGGCCTTCCTTAGAAATTGTTCTGGAAGCTTCCATGACTCCCTTACTCCAGCATCCTGCATTGCTGTAGAACCAGCACCATGTGGTTGATAGAAAGGTCTACTGCCATCTTAAGCAGTAGCCAAGTCTCCAAGGAACCTGGCTGTATCAGACTCTTCATGTCTGGATGGCTGTGCACATTGAAAAAACTTCCTAGGCCCCCTTGTGCAAGAAGGATTTCCCACTGGTGTCTTCTAAAGAAAATTTTAATTTTTACTACTTTGAGCATGAGATAGGTGTGGTTTTTCTAGTTCCTGAGATGCCCCCAAGCCATTTTTTTTATTGTCTATAAGCAAAGTCTTCAGGATTTCTTTAGTGGCAGTAATGTCTTTAACAACTACCACTTCCTTAGGCCCAGTATTACTCCCGCCTTTCAAGTCCAAGTTTTTAAAACTTTCTGCTCTGCTTTCTGCTACTTACTATCACAATAAATTTGGCTAACAGCCACAAGCAATATACATGCCATCACCTGAATGCTATGTTGTCTTCTGCCAGATTAAAAAAATCATTGCTTTTAAAATCAGCCTCACAGAAAGTCTCAGGATACTGGAAAAATGCAGAAAACTTCTCAGTCAGCATATAACATGAATATCCTCAAGTCCAACTACCAATAGTGTCCTCCTTTTCCTCTAAACCCTCTTGATCGCTGTCTTCACTGTCCATGGTCCTATTGGCATTCTGATCTTCTTAGCTCCCACCAGAATCTTCACTGAATTATGCTTATAACAATCTAAAGAATTTCCAGCTTGCATTGTTAAACATTTCAAAATTTCTCCCACCACTTTTACAAAGCTCAAAAACCTTCTGAACCACATGACCAATTTAGTCACAGCAATGACCTCAATTCTCAATACTCATTCTTGTTTTAGTCTGCTAATTTGCCACTGTGGCTGAAAGACTCAACCAGAGCAATTGTAGAGAAGGAAAAGTTAATTTAGGGGTACCAGGTTTAGAGGTCTCAATCCATGGATAGCAGTCTGAATTCCTTGGGGCTCGAGGTGAAGCTGAACATCATGGAGGAAGAGTGTTGCAGAGGGAAGCAGGTGACATGATGATCAAAAAGTTGAGAGAGAGAGAGAGAGAGAGAGAGAGAGAGAGAGAGAGAGAATCTACTTGCTAGATACAAAATATATACCTCAAATCCATGTTCCCAATGCCCACCATCTCTAGCCATACCTTACTACCTTAGGTTATCACTCTGTTTATCTCTATAAAGGGATTAATTCACTGATTGGATTAATACTCTCACAACCCAAACATTTCTCCTCTGAACCTTCTTATATTGTCTCACATGAACTTTTGGTGGATACCTCACATCTAAACCATAACACCCTAAAAAAGAGGAAGTATTTGCAAATCTGTAAAAAACTTGTACCTAGAATTCTAACCATACAATGAGGACAAGTCAATTGTTCTTTAAATAAAGGACAAATGACCTTGGGAAACATTTCTATAAGAAAATATAGAAAAGGTCAATAAGCACATAAAATGGTGGCTCAGCATCATTAGTCACAAGGAGAATTACAGTTAAAACTCTAGAAATACAAATTAATATCCACTTGGATGGTAAAATTTTAGATTATGCCAAATGTTGAGAAAAATATGGATAAATAAGGACACCTATGGCTTACTGGTAGAAATTTAAAATGGAACAACCACTGGAAAACAATTTGGAAGATTCTCACAAAGTTAAATGCATTTCCAGGTACATTTCCAAGAGAAATAAATGTATATGTTCACAAAATGTATACCTAGCTTCTTTTTGCATCATTATTCTGGCTATTACAAAGGAAGAACAAACTCAGATGAATAGGTGGAGAAATAAAATGTGCTACATTTACAAAATTGAATCTCACTCAATAACTAAATATAATAAAGTATTGATACATGCTGCAACATGGAATAACTTTAAAAATATTCTGGTAAGTGAGCAGAGTGTGGTGGTGTACACCTATAATCCCTGCACTTTGGGAGGCTGAGATAGGATAATCACAAGTTCAAAGCCAGCCTCAGCAACGGTGAGGTGCTAAGCAACTCAGTGAGACCCTGTCTCTACATAAAACACAAAATAGGTCTGGGGATGTGGCTCAGTGGTCGAGCATCCCTGAGTTCAATCCCCAGTTTAAAAAAAAAAAATATATATATATATATATATATATATATATATATATATATATATATATATATATATATTCTGGTAAGTAAAATAAGTCAGTTGTGAGATTACCTTGCATATGAGTCTATGTAAAATACTTAGTATATGCAAATGTGTAGAGACAAGAAGTAAAATTTGTTGTCTAGGGCTGATAGATAGTAGGGAAGAAGAAGGAAGTTTTGCTGTGGAACAGATAAGGATTGGACACTAATCGGTCTGGAGTTTTTTTTGTGTGTGTGTAACAAAATATTATAAATATTAAATATAACTAAAAATATAACTAAAAATCAATTGCACATTATAAACAGTTGTTCCTTAAATGATTGGTTTAGGGTATTAAAAATGGTAGAATAGAGGAACTTACCACATAATAGTTTTTTCCCAATACTGAATCAAAACAAGAATACCATGACTGTATGATAAGGTAGGAAAGCTGTTGGGAAAACTTTGGAATGCAACTCAGAGGGGCATCATCAAGTGAAACCTAGAAATACTGTTTTGTTTTTGTTAGGTATCAAAAGTCAAATAATAAATGAAAACTACATGAGTTTTGAGCCCATGGTGACTCAATGTAGGAAGGGAATCTCACCTCTAATGAGCTCAATGTTCTCCAGGAAGTAAAGCAGGCTCTATTTTTCAAGAAAAGAAAAAAAGAAAAAAGAAAAAGAAGATGATGATGAAGAAGCTGATTATAAACAGTGACTCAGATATCATGAAGTGAGCTGATGTGAAAGAATGACCTGGTACTTCTCACTGGTTTTAATGAAAATGGGAAAGTGGTGCCAGTTTTCAAAATCCCATTTTTTAAAAATTTTCTGCACAGGAGATTCAAAAATTTCTGCAGTTTTCTTTTTCTATCTTTCCTTCTTTTCTTTATTTTTTGTTTTTATTTTGGTCTGCTCTGTGTGTGTGTGTGTGTGTGTGTGTGTGTGTGTGTGTGTCCCTATGATCCACAGCCACTTATGCTTTGCTTCTCAATTGATTTGGCAGTAGACCCAAATGTGAGACTGTATCATCTTCACAGGGGAAGATCTTGGTTACAATGGGAGCTGAAATTGCTGTTCTGTGAGTCTGCAGAGAAAAGAACAGGGAGAAGTACAATCATGTGAAATTGGGGATCTGAGCTCTGTGACAAAAAGAAAAGTCAACGGGAAGTAGAATTAGGTCAGATCTGGGTTAAATGGAAAGTTGCTACACCCAGCATTCCATAATGGTCTAAGCTCAGAAATGTCTGGAAGATCTGCTGAAACAACTTGGGAAATTCTCACATACCTTTCTCTAGTGCAAGGACTCTCTCATAAAAGGGGGATGCAACAAAATCTTGATTACCCCATAGGCTACCCAAGTTGCACTGACCTGTGGCATGTATTAGACCATTATTCCCATCTCCAGAAACCAAAACTGCAATATTCAGGGTGAACTATTCTCTAAAATGTACAATGCTCCCAGAAAACTAACTGGCAGGCAGAGGAGTGGAGCTTACCACAGATTTCTCTAAAAACTTTGGCTGGTTTGGGCCAGAGCTGAGAATAAACAAACAGTATGCAAGTGTGGCTCACAAACCTGCTTATAGGTGAAGAAATCTAGAATTAAATTCTCAAAAACTGAATTTTTAAATACTTATTGCACTTTGCTTTTTCTTCCTTCCTTGTTATTTCATGTTTCCAATTTTATGTACTTTTCAATCAATTGGTCTTTCTTAATACCTCTTTTATATTTATATATATGTATTTACACACACATATGTTTTTCATGGGCAAAATATCTTTATTTTATGTATTGTTATGTGATGCTGAGGATCAAACCCAGTACCTCACACATGCTAGGCAAATTCTCTAATAGTGAGCTAAATCCTCATACCCTCAATACATCTTTTATTCATTCCCATATCCATTACTATCTGTTCTCTTTTAATCGTCTGGACCTCCTCATTTACTCTATTTCACTTCCTTCCATCACTTTTTTCTCTGTTTCCCTTTTTGTCCCTATTTATGTTATAATTTACAATAAGTATACTTTCATTAACATTCAACATTTTAGCTTAATCTAATTTAGTTATTCTGTATTGTTCACTTTAATATTTAGTGTAGTAGAAATCATTAATTTTTTATATGTTCTCATATATGGTTTGCTCTTTATTTAACAGAGCTCCAGCAGCTATAGTCCTCTCCCAAAGTAGGGCTGGTGGTTGAACATAGCACTTTTATCATGCTGATGTGATGTTTTGACTTTAAAATATATCCTCACCTCAAGAGATAACTGCTCACTGAAATATATTTACATAATAGATGAAGATAAATCAATCATAACAGATGCACATGCAACATACAACTTCCAAAACTGTGAGGAAAATAGACAAAAACAAAAACTCCAGAAGTTTATAATCCCCTAATAACAGAATTCAGATATATAAAAATGGGTGAATTGAGAAAGAAGACAAAAGGTTCATTATTAAATGATTAATCAATTAAAAGATATCTAAGGAGTGAACTAGGGGAGAAAATACAAAATACAATTATATTTCAATAAAGCAATAGAGATTGAAAAAAACAAAGAAAAAGAAAGCATAGAAAAGAAAGGCACAATAGTCAAATGAAAAACTCAGATAAAAGTGTAATAGATAATATGAAGTAGAAAACAGATTGATTTCAATCTAAAGTCTAAAAGCAGGTTTTCAAAATAGTCAGTACAACTCTATGATGACATGAATAGTAAAGCTGGTGATGGAGCAATATAGAAGCAGAAATACCTACTTGAAATCCTCTTCCCACATACATACCAAGGTGATGCAGACACACTAAGTTATTAATTTACCCAAGTACCATCAGAAGAGTAAGAATATCAGGTGAGAGAACACAGCACCTCCTTTTAGTATAATGATAATATAAATACTATAATGAAGGGATATTATTGAAGATGGTGAATAGAGAAGTTTGCTTTCCTGGCTGCTCCATGGCATAAAACCAAGAAAGCAGATAAGCAGCTTCTCAGAAAGGTAGGCAAACAGAAAATAAAAGTGTGGGTGACTTGACTGAAATTTAAAACTGGATATTCAAAGCAGATTTGGGACTCAAGAGCTTGGATATAATAAGGAAGAAATCTCCAGTGCCACAGTGGCTGTAATGACTGGAGGTACCAGCCAGATCAGACCCTCCATAAGCACAGTAGAGGGATAAGGGAATTAAAAGAACCATATTTGTAGGAAGCCTGATGTATGTCTGGGTATGAGAGTTTAGATATCAAAGGCATTGCCAAACTAAACTTAAAAACATGCTGTACAATATCCTTGTGCACAAAGAAGTTGAATCTGCTCCAGCTGCATGGAGAGGAAAGAGAAAAAAACCACTTCGGACCTGCAGTGAGGGGGTGGGCAGCTGAGGAAGCCAATTCCTAGAAAATCATGTTTAGCCTGAAATACATACATGGCAAAACCATACTGCATGACATAGAGTGTGCCTAAGAGACCAGGAGAAAATCAAATGAAGAGAGGTTTACACAGGGTACAAATTCACCTGGCTCTACATTCCCCTCTAATCCATCCACTTGCAGGACTGAATGGGAGAGATGCACCTGGCAAGGAATTCAGAAGAGTAGGGACAGGAGAGATTGAGTTTGGAGACAGAACCCAAAAGACCAGGAAATTTGGGGTCCACAGGTAAGCCAGAGGCCTAAGAATTGGCTCCTCCATCACATGAGTGGAACCCAGGGAAGATCATTGTGGTGCAGTCTTCCAGCATGGACTGGCAATTGCTGGGATCTGGAGGGGCACAGAATAAAAATCTTCAGACCAATCACTCTTTAATGCTGGAGGCTAACTAAGATTAACCTTGCATCCAAGAGTTCCACCTATGAGTTTTTTTTTCTCACACTTCAGTAACCACACCCTAAGGATGGAGCAAGCCCAACCCACCTAACACTGCTGAGGAGGGGAGCTCAGGATCTTTTGAACTCCAACAGAAAGAATTATTTAATTTTTCATCAAGATCTTTAAAAAAAACCTTTTTAATTTTAATTTTAATTTTTGTTTTTAATTGTGACTTGAAGGGTTCCTGGATACTTACAAATATTCATAATTTTTCTTATTCCTAGCAGTTTGAAGTCAGTTCTTTCTCAAGATCAATATTTTGAGCACTAGAATGTTTGGTTAATGTATTTCATTTTGTTTTGTATTCTTGTCTTTTTATTTTTTTTAAATTACTTTTTTCTATCACTTCTTTTTCTCTTGATTTTCTTTTTCTCTTTCATTATGGAAACAATCTCTATTGTTCTCTCTTTCATTCTTCCTTTAAACATTTACTACTATTTTCTTTTCTCCTCTCTTATAACTACACATCCTACATCAGTTCTTTTCTCTCCTTGTCCAACATTTATAATTGTAAACCCTTTCGTAAATTTACTGTCATTACTGTGGGCAATAACTAGTCACAACATTTTTTCTTTATTATAACATTCAACATTGCAAACGTCATAGCAGGAATTATTTGTTTTAATGCTGCATATTGTTTGCATTGGTTGTTGTTATTTTTTGTCTTCCCTTAAATGGTGAGGTACTAGAAACCATCAGGGACACTGTAAGTCCACAGGGTAAAATCCCTACTGCCCAATATCCATATTGTTTAATGGGTAGATGTACAAACAACATGAAAAATCAAGGAAATTAATCACCCCCAAAAAACCAGTGTGCTTCAATAACAGAATCCACTGACACCACAATGGAAGAAATTTCAGTGAAGGAGTTTAGAATGTTTAAACTGATCTGTGAGGTAAAAGACAATATATGGAGTAAAATCATAGAGAAAATACAGGATATGAAAGATCACTTCAATAAAGAGATTTTGAAAAACATCAGAAGAAATTCTTGAACTGAAGCAATCAATAAACCAAATTAAAAATTTAATGTAAATCATCACCAGTAGAATAGACCATTTGGAAGACAGAGTTTCATGGAATGAAAACCATGTATATAATCTTGAAAATAAAATTGGCCATGGAATATAGATGTCAAGAGACCATGAATAGAATGTCCAAGAAATATAGAATAACATGAAAAGACCAAACATAAGATATATCAAGATAGGGGCTGGGGTTATAGCTCAGTGGCAGAGCACTTGCCTAGTATGTGTGAGTCACTGGGTTCAATCCTTAGCACTACATAAAAATAAACACATAAAATAAAGGCATGCTGTCCATCTACAACTACAGAAAAAATTTTAAAAATAGATATATCAAGATAGATGAAGGCTCTGAGAATCACATCAAGAAAACATACAATTGTTTCAATAAAATAATATCAGAAAATTTCCCAAATACAAAAAATGAAATTAAACATCAAATACAAGAGGCTTACAGAACTGTAAACATACAAAATTATAACAAACCCCCAGCAAGGTGTATTATTATGAAAATAACAAACATACAAAATAAGGATAGAATTGTAAAGGCTTTCAAAGAAAAAAATTACTGGTCCCATTTAGAAGGAAACCAGTCTGATTTCATCTAATTTCTCAACCAAAAATCTCAAAGCTAGAAGGTCTTGGAATAATATACACAAAACTCTGAAAGATAATGGATGTCATCCAAGAATACTATATCCAGCGAAATTAAGTTTCAGAATTAATGAAATAAAAATATTCTATGATACACAAAAGTTAAAAAAAAATTACAACTAGAAAGCCTGCATTGAACAACATACTCAATAAAATACTTCACGAAGAAGAAATAAAAAATAAAAGTAAAAACAAGCAAAGAGGACCTACAAATAGAATACAAAATCAAAGGAGAAACTAATTCAAATTAGAAACCAGAAATAAATCAAAATGACAAGGAAAAAGTCATTTCTCAATAATAACATTGAATATAAAATGGACTAAACTCATCAATAAAAGACATAGACTGGCAGGTTAGATTAAAACTAAACAACAACAACCAGATGCTGTCTCCAAGAGACTCACCTCATAGGCAAAAGCATCCAAACACTGAATGTAAAAGGATGGGTAAAATACATATCATTCACATGAATCTCATAAAAAAAGTAGGGCTTTCTATTCTAATATCAGCTAAAGAGGACTTCAAGCACAAGTCAATCAGAAGACTCTCAGATTATTTTGTACTTCTTAAGGGAACTAATCATCAGCAAGACATAGTAATCATAAATTTTTGTGCCATAAACAATGGGGAATATACATATATTAAAAAAACAAACTTCTCAATTTCATAAACCAAAGAGAACACAACACAATAATGCTTGGTTACTTTAACATGTCTCTCCCTTCAATGTATAGATCCTGCAAATAAAACTAAATAAAGAAGCTAAAAAACTAAAAGATACAATTACCCTAATAACAAAATGAAGGATGCAAAAATGATTCAGATCAATATTCCTGATGAAAATAGATGTCAAAATTCTCAATAAAATGCTGTCAAAATGCATACAAAATATATTAAAGAGATAGTGCACCGTGATCAAGTTTGGTTCATCCCAGGTTTTCAAGAGTGGTTCAACATATGGAAATCAATTAACATCATTTATCATATCAATAGACATAAAGACAAGAGTCTCTTGATTATCTCAATAGATGCAAAAAAAAAGGATTTGAAAAAATTCAGCATTCATTTATGCTCAAAACACTCAACAAAACTAGGGATAGTAGGAACATACCTCAATATTTTAGAAGTTTTTATGCTAATCTCAAGGCCAACATCATACTAAATGGAGACAAACAGAAAGCATCTCCTCTATAAACTGGAATAATACAAGTATGCCCTCTTTCATCAGTTGTTTTCAACAGAGTTCTTGAAACTCTAGCCAGAGCAATTAGGCAAATGAAAGAAATTAACAGAGATACAGATAGGCAAAGAGGCATTCAAAATATTCCTATTTGCTGATGACATAATTCTATATTTAGAAGATCCAAAAATAATCCATCAGAAAACTTCTAGATCTCATAAATGAACTCATCAAAGTAGCAGGATATAAAATTGACACCCATATATCAGTTGTGTTTCTATACATAAATGATGAATCAACTGAAAGAGAAATTAGAAAAACATTCCCATTCACAATAGCCTCAAAAAATAAAATACTTGGAAATCAATCTAGCAAAACAAGTGAAAGACCTCTACAGTATAAAACTAAGGACACTAAGGAAAGAAATTGAGAAGTCATTAGGAGATGAAAAAATCTTCCATGATCTCAGATAGGCAGAATTAATTTTGCCCAAATGGCCATACTACCAAAAGCACTATGCAGACTTAAAGAAAGTCCTATCAAAATTCCAATAAAATTCTTCATAGACATAGAAAAAGCATTCATGAAGTTTATTTGGAAAAATAAGAGGCCCAAACTAAGCCAGGGGTGGTAGTTCATACCTGTAATCCCAGCACTTTGGGAGGCTGAATCAGAAGAATTATGAGTTCAAAGCCAGCCTCAGAAACCTTGAGGGGCTAAGCAACTCAGTGAGACCCTGTCTCTAAATAAAACACAAAATAGGGCTGGGGATGTGACTCAGTGGTCAAGTTCCCCTGAGTTCAATCCCTGGTACCAAAAAAATAAGGCCCAAAATACCCAAAACAATCCTTTGAAGAACAGATCTTAAATTATACTACAGAGATATATTTAAAAAAAGGACATAGTATTGGCAGCAAAACAGATATTAAGACCAATGGTACAGAAAAGAAGACACTGAGATAAATTCACATAAAAACTGTTATATCATACTAGACAAAGGTTTCATAAACATACATTGGAGAAAATAAATGTTTGTTCAACAAATGGTGTTAGGGAAACTAGAAATCCATCCATATGCAGTAAAATTGAAATGGAAAAGAACCAAACCAAAGTAATGCCATTTTGTTCTGACCTGACTCCATTTTATGCTTGCTTAAAATGTGTTCTTCTCAGCCTCCTGACAGCTGTATCTATGTTGTCAGTACAGTAGGACCCTCCTGCATCACTATGGCCCTGATGTATAACAAAAATTATTCTGAATTGTATAATCCAAACAATTATCTCATGTAGTCAAAATATCTATCTCAATAGGGTCTTTCTGACCTACATGTGCCTCAATTCTTCTTTGGGTTTTGTGGTTTTTGCCTTTATAAACTCTGTATTTCCAAAATTCAGATGCTGGGAGTTCTTTGAGCCACCAGCCTGCTCCAAGCCACTTGCCTGGCTTGCTCATTAAAGAACAATTTTTCCCTTCCAATTTGGCTCAATACAATACAATTTGGTTTGTAATTCTCGTGCACTCCATAACAGAATGAAGTGAAACCCCCATTTCCCTTTCTGCACAAAACACAATTCTCAGTGGATCAAGAATCTAGGTATTACATAACAGACCCTGCATTTACTAGAATAAAAAGTAGGCCTGACTCTCCATCATGTTGGCTTATAAATCAACTCCCTTAACAAGACTTCTAAAGTGTAAAATGCAAAATCTAGAATCAATAAATGGGATGGTATCAATATAAAAGTCTTCATCACAGAAAAGAAAAAAAAATATCAAGGTCATGAAGAATAGAGTCTGAAGAATGGGAGAAAATCTTTGCCATATTCATCTTTGGTAGATCATTAGTGTTCAGGATATATAAAGAATTTAAAAATGTTAACACCAAAAAGACAAATAACCCAATCAATAAATGGGCAAAGGAACTGAGCAGACACTTTTCAGAAAAAGAAATATGGTCAAAAATATATGAAAAAAATGTTCACCAATGCTAGAAATTAGAGAAATTTAAGTTCAAACTTCAGTAAGATTCCATCTCACTCAAGTCAGAATGGCTATTATCAAAAATACAAGTAACAATAAATGCTGGCAAGGATGTGGGGGAAAAGTTCACTCGTGTGTTCACTCATATGTTGCTAGAAGAAATGCAAATTGGTGCTACCATTTTGGAAAGCAGTATGGAGATTCCTCAGAAAATTTGGAATGGAACCACCATTTGATCCAGTAATCCCACTCCTTGGTATACACTGAAAGATTTTTAAAATCAGCATACTAAATGGATGCCGCTACCTCAGTAATTATAGCAGCTGAATTCATAATTGCTAAGCTAAGGAACCGACCTAAGTGCTGTTAAGCAGATGAATGTATAAAAAAATGTGTAATACATCCATAATGGAATATTACTGAGTAATAAAGAAGAATAGAATTATGTTATTTGCAAGCAAATGGATGGAAATAGAGACTATCATGCTCAGTAAAATAAGACAATCCCAAATAACCAAAGGCCAAATATTTTCTGTGACATGCAGATGATAACACATGATAAGGGATGGAGGATGGTAGTTGATTGGATTAGTCAAAAAGGAATGAATGGAAGGAAGGAGGGATTGGAATATGAGAGACAGAGTAAATAGGACATCATTTTCCTATGTTTATATATGGATACATTACCAGTATAATTCCATATCATGTTCAACCACAAGGATGGGAGTCTAATTAGAATATATTATACTCCATTTATATATATATATGCACATATATATGCATATATGTATATATAATGTAAAATATACTTTACTGTAATGTGTATATAAAAAGAACAAATTAAAGAAAAAAAAAAGTAGAAAACAGAATCTCAGAATTTGAAGTCTAGATACATAAACTTGAACATACATACAACATTGAAGAAAATATTATAATGATTATCAGGTTATTCAAGAACTCTGGAATATTATTAAAATATGTAATTTAAGTTCATACATTTAAGTTTATATATTGAGGAAGAAGCAGATACAGACTAATGATGTTGATAACTTATTCACTGAAATAATAGAAAATTTTCTAGTCCTTGGGAATGACAGAGAGAACAAGACACTGGTGACATTTAGAACCTCAAATGGACAAGACCAGGAATGAAACTTTCAATGACACATCATAGTTAAATGCAATAAAGTCAAGAATAGAGATAAAATAAAAAGATAGCAGAGTAGAGGAAGCTGCATTTCAAATTGCACCATGATGTGAGACCAAAGTAGTGGCTGTATAGCTTCTCAGCAAGGTGGTTGAAAGAGAGATTTTACTAAAATTTAATACTTGACACTCAAAGTGGCTTAGGGACTCAAAAATTTGTAATAAACAGAAAGGAAGGGAACCAGAAAGGAAGGGAAACATCATAGCCCACTCAGCAGCCACCTGTACAGAGTCTCCACAGACAAAGTGAGGGGGGGGCATAGTCTTAGTATAGAGTAACTTGAGATTAAAAACACTGCCTAACCTTAACTGAACCAGAGCCCAGAGTCTCTGCTACATTTTAGTACTTGAAAAAAGTGCTTGGGTGCTTAAAATGTGCACTCTGTATCTCAAGTGGCCCTGGAGATCTGAGGCAGGATCCATATTATAATGAATGCTCAGCAGCAGTGAGATCAGAAAAGGAAACACACACACATACACACACACACACACACACACACACACACACAAACAATATGCCAGCAGGTGCTTATCAAGGGATGTAGGCTTTGACTGATGGAACAGAGAGAAATGCACACAGAGTACACTGTACTCTGACAGATTCAAGATATAAGAGCAAAAGGGAGCCCCACTCGCTTCTCCCTTGTGTCTGTTGGCTTATGTGGCTAGCTGAATTGACCAAGAGTCTAAACAGGCAGGGTTGAGTGCAGGAACTAATCCAAGCAGTGAGTTGTGGATCAGAACCTCTTGTTTCAAGAATAAATTTATTGGGAGATTCTCAAGAACCAAACTTGAGGAAGAAATAGGCTACTCTCTACCCCTAGGTGCAGATCAATCTAGTCTCTCCAAAAAGGCACACACACACACAAAACCTGATTAGATCTGAGGCTTAATTAGACCTCAGTGCTGCCTGTTGGAACTCCCCTCACAGAACACTACAGAAGCATTGCCCTCGGAAGGCACCAAACTGGTATCATGGATAAAATGCCAACTAACATTATATCCTAACACATCCCTCCTTATACTGGTGAGAAGGGAACTAGATTCTTATATCAAAGGGCTTCAATCTTAAGCCATTCCACTGGTAATTCACAGAGGAACACAAAAATGAGACAAGGATAATAATTCCCACACTCTGCTCTATTGTTACATATCTCAAGAATTAGAAAGAAAGACTATTGGACATAGACAATGATGACCCATTCTGGTCAATGATTTTGACCACCTCAGTAGTCTTCACTAAGATTTTGGATTTTTTTAATTTAATTTCTTAATTTGTTGATTTTATTCCTTTCACTTGTGTGTGAATGGTTTTTTTTTTTTTTTTTGGATACTGGGGATTGAACTCAGGGGTACTCGACCACTGAGCCACATCTCCAGCCCTATTTTGTGTTTTATGTAGAGACAGGGTCTCATTGAGTTGTTTAGCACCTCGCCATTGCTGAGGCTGGCTTTGAACTTGTGATTCTCCTGTCTCAGCCTCCCTAAGTGCTGGGATTACAGGCTTGAGCCACTGTACCCGGCTTGTGTGAATGCTTGTGAATTCTGGCTATGTTGATCATTACAGGGACATAATACATACACTTACTTGTGTTTTTTTAAAATGTTCTTTCATGTTTAGCATTATTTTGGGATTTTGGGTGACTAATGGGGATCGAACCCAGGTGCTTAAGTATTGAGATCTAAAACCAGTGCTTTTTTTTGTAAGACATAGTCTTGCTAATCTGCTAAGGGCCTTGCTAAGTTGTTAAGGCTGGCTTTGAACTTGTGATCTTCCTGCCCTTGCCTCCTGATCCTCTGGGATTATAAGCATGTGCCACAGCACCAGGGCAGTATTTTTTAAATGTAATTATTTTTTTTAGTATTGCCTTTTGAGGTTTTGAGGTTTTTGAATTTTGTATTTTGGTTTGGTTTTATAATATTTTCATTTGTTTAGTTCTCATTTCTCTTTCTCTTATCTTCTGCTAATGACCAAAGTTTATCTTTTTCTCTCCCTCTCTCCCAATATCTTGCTTTTTCTATTTTCCCTCCTTCCATATAAACATCATCTGCTACATCTCTTCTGCATTTTCACTATTCACTTTCCGAAATTGTAATGTCTTTTCTAACTTGCTCACACATTTCCATTTCCCATAATTAACTTTATTTTTGCCATCATCCAGAAATAATTTGTTTATCTAATTTCTTTCCCCACCATTAATGCTAATATAATCATTGCTGCTGTGGATGATATAGTTGACACTTGCTATTTGCTTTATAGCCAAAGCTAGCTCATGGTTATTGCTTTCACTGTTGACAATTGCCAAATCTACCATTCTTCATTATTGGTGACAATGTTGAAGATATGATAGTAGGAAATGAATATTTACTTTAGCACTGTTTATTATTTTTTGTTTGCAGCAATTGTTACTATTGTTTATTTGAACCCATTCTGTGAGGTACTGGGGAACTCTGGAGACACTAAAAGTACATAGATTAGAGACTACACTGATGAAATAATACTATGACATTACTTCAACTCAAAAACATGAGGAGACAAAAGCCCCAACTAACAAGGACCCAATGAGGAAAAATCAGATAGGGAACTGAGGACCTCACTTGGCATCTACATAAATTTTAAAAACAGAGAAATGTTCCAGAACAACAAAAAAAATATATTTACACACAAAAGGGACACAGCCAAAAAAAAAAAAAAAGAAAGAGAGAAATCCATCTCAATTGATGAAAAAGACCAAGTCATCTGAAAACATAAGAAAATAGGCAAAATAAAAATCTCTCCTCAAAATCCACAATCTCCCATCAAAGGATCCAACTGATATTGAAGTATATGAAAACCCAGAGAAAGAGTATAAAAAACTGATTATCAAAATGTTCAATGAACTGAAAGAAAATATAAGAAAGGCATTAAGACAGCAATTACAAGAAATAAAAGATCACTTGAATAAATTAATAAACATACTGAAAAGAAACTGAGCAGAACTCTTAGAAATAAAAGACATGGCCAGGTGTGGTGGCACAAGCCTGCAATCCCAGCAGCTCAGGAGGCCGAGACAGGAGGATCACGAGTTCAAAGCCAGCTTCAGCAAATGCATTAAGCAACTGAATGAGATCCTCTCTCCAAATAAAATACCAAATATAAAATAGGGCTGGGGATAGGGCTCAGTGGTTGAGTGCCCCTGAGTTCAATCCCTGGCATCCCCCACCAAAAAAAAAAAGAAAGACATAATCAATTTAAATACTCACTTGAAGGCATCTCTAACAGATTAGATTGCATAGAAAATAGAGCCTGAACCATTGAAGATAGAACTTCAGGCATTGAAGAGTCCACAGAAGGACTGAAAGGGAAGACAATTACAGGACATGACCAGAATATACAAGAACTCTGGAACAACTTTAGAAAAACAAACTTGAGAACCATGGGGATGGAAGTAACATGGAGATAAAAACTAAAGGCATAAAAACTTTTTCAATAAGATAGAGAAAACTTATCCCATATCAGAAATTAGATAGACATCCACATACAGGAAACTCAAAGGACACCAAATATATCCAGTTAATTAAGAAGCTTATGGAGATATATCATAATCAAAGCCTATTATAGAAAATAAGGAAGAAACAGTAAAAGCTTCAAGAGAGAAACATCAGATTACATTTAGAAGAAAACCAATAAGGTTCATTTTTTATTTCTCAGCTCAGACTCTAAAATCAAGGAGGGTACTAAAAGAAAACAAATGCAAGCCAAGGATACTTAACCCAACAAAATTCATTTTTGAATTCAAGGGGGAAATCAAAACTTTCCATGAAAAGTTCATGAGCACCAGAATTCATGAGCACCAACCCAATAGTATAAAAATTACTCAAACTGCAGAGGAACTATAAAACAATTCTCACATCTTACAAAAAGAAGAAATTTTATAGAAGCATATTCCAATAAGTGAGAATTAAGCCAGAATAATACATAGCAAAAAAAATGGCAGAAAATCACCAACACATATCCTTACTAACACTGAATATTAATGGTTTGAACTCTGAATTTAAAAGACATAGATTAGAAGAATGGATCAAAAAGCAAGGTACAACAATTTTCTGTTTACAAGAGATTCATCTTATAGGCAAAGACATTCATAGGCTGAAGGTCAATGGATGGCAAAATATAACCTGGGCATAGGCACAAGAAAACAAGCAAGAGTAGCTATCCTCTACTCTCTTTGCTAAGCATATTTTTTTTTTTGCTTTTTGCTAAGCATATTTCTAGCAAAAATGTAATCAAAAGAGACAAAGAAAGCCACTACATCCTAGTAAAGAGAACAATCCAACAAGAAGATATAACAATAGTAAACAATTATGCCTCAAATATCAACACACCCAATTACATAAAAAAATACTCCTTGACATTAAATCTCTCATAGACTCAAGTGTACTAATACTGGGGGAATTCAATACACTTATCACCAATAGAGAGTTCATCAAAACATAAAATCAATGAAGATACCGTGAACATAAACAATGCAAAAATAAAATTAACCTAATAGATATCTACAGAATACCAAACAGCTGAATTTACCTTTTTATAAACTGTGCATGGAACTTTTTCCAAAGTATATTATATTCTATGTCACAAAGGAAGTCTTAGCAAATACAAAAAAAGTCAATATAGTGCCAGGTATCCTGTCAGGCCATAATGAAATGAAGCTAGGAATCAACATAAAGTAAATTAAGGTAAACCACATAAACAGAGATTGAAAAATAATATCTTAAATAAAAATGGATCAAAGAAGAAATAAGTATAGAAATGATGAATTTCTTAGAAACAAACAAGAACAGAGACACAACATATCAATACCTCTGGAACAGTATGTGTTATGGTTTGGTTGTGAGGTGACCCTTAAAAGCTCATGTGTGAGACAGTTCAAAAAAAATCTTAGAGGTTAAATGATTGGGTTATGAGAACCTTAACACAATCAGTGACTTAGTCTCCTAATAGGAATTGACTAAATGATAACTGAAGTCAGGTAGAATGTGACAGGAAGAGGTAGGTCATTGGGGGAGTATATTTGAGGTATATATTTTGTATTTTGTGAATGGAGTCAGTCTCTCTCTCTCTCTCTCTCTCTCTCTCTCTCTCTCTCTCTCTGTCTCTCTCTCTCTCCCCTTCCTGGTATGATGTCTTGAACCACTTCACATCACTATTCCCTTCTGCCATTCTGCCATGATGTTCTGCCTCACTTCAAACTGCAAAGAATGGATCCAGTTTTCTATGTACTGAGACCTCTGAAAGTATGAGCCCCTCCAATAAACTTTTTCTCCTCTAATTTTTCTTGTCTGATCTTTTGGTCACAGCAAAAAAAAAATTAAAACACTTTGAAAGCTTTTCTAAGAGAAAAACTACATGGAGTATTGTGTGCCTACATTAAAAAATCACAAATAACCCACATAAATAAGCTTATTCTCCACCTTAAAGCCTTAGAGAATAAACAAACTAATTCCAAACCAGTAGAAGACAGGAAATGATCAAGATCAGAGCCAAAATTAATAATATTGGGAATAAGAAAACAATGCACAATATGAATGTGATGAAGTTAGTTCTTTGAGAAAAGATTGACAAAATCTAAGCAAAATTAACTAAAAGAAAGAGTGAGAAGATGCAAATAAACAAGATCAGAGGTGAAAAATGAGATATAACCACAGACTCTTTTGATACCCAGAGGGTTATCAGAACCTATTTTGAAAATTTATATCAATAAACTATAAAATCTGGAATGCATTGACGAATTTCTAGAAAAATATGAACTTCTCAAATTGAATCAGGAAGGTATAGAATATCTAAATAGACCAATATCAAGTAAGGATATTGAAACAGCAAGTAAAAGCCTTCTAAAAATAAAAGATCAGGACCTTAGGGATTCTCAGCTGAATTCTACCAGACATTTACAGAAGAACTAATACCAGTTTTCTGAAGTTACTTTACAAAATTAAAAAGGAAGAAAATACTCCCCAAATAATTTTATGAATCTAGCATAACCCTATACCAAAACAAGACGAAGGCACATCAATGACAAAAAATATTATACACCAATATCCCTAATGAACCCATAGATGCAATATTGCTTAATAAATCTTATTAAACCACATTAAAAAATACCAAAAGGATAATACACCATGATCATGTGGGTTTTATTCCTAGGGATTCAAGTTTGGTTCAACATACGCAAATCAAAAAATATAATTTACCACTTAAACACAATTAAGTACAAAAATCACATGATCAGCTCAATAGATGCAGGAAAGACTTTTGATAAAATCCAACACCTATTAATGTTAAAAATCATAGAGAAGCTAGGGATTGAAGGAGTTAACCTCAACATCATAATGTAATTTATGAAAAACCCAAAGCCAGCATCATACTAAATGAAGAAAAAACTAAAAGCATTCCCTCTAAATTTAAGAACACAATAAGGCTTTCCACTCTCATCACTCCTATTCAATACAGTCCTCAAAATATTAGGCAGAGTGACCAGGCAAGAAAAGAAAATAAAACAGGATACAAATAGGAAAAAAATCCAACTATTTGTGTTTACCAATGATATGATCAAACATCTAAAAGATCAAAAAAATAAAAAACTCCAGAAGAGATTCTAGAGATTATAAATGAGTTTAGCAAATCAGCAGAAGACAAGATCAACACCTATAAATCATTAGCTTTCCTATACTCCAACAATGTTTCAGCTGAGGAAGAAATCAGGAAAACCATCCTATTCACAATAACCTCAAAAAACTAAATAATTGAGAAATGTCTAACTAAGGGGGTAAAATTCTCTTCAGTAAAAATTATAGAACAATGAAGAAATAAATTGAAAAAGACCTTAGAAGATAAAAAGTTATCCCATGTTTTTGATAAGTAGAATTAATATTTTCAAAATTATCATAATATCAAATGCAATAAACACACTCAATACAATAACCATCAAAACACCAGTGATATTCTTTAGAGAATGAGGAAAAACAAATCTTAAATTCATTCGGAAGAATAAGAGAACCAAAATATCCAAAGCCAAAATAAGCAAGAAAAGTGAAGCAGGAAGCATAAACTGATCTGAAATTATACTACAGAGCTGTAGTAATAAAAAACAGCATGGTGTTGTTATCAAAATGGACATGAAGACCAATGGAACAGAATAGAAGACACAGAGATATATCCATATATATATATGGCCATATGCCATTTGGCAAGAGTGCCAAAAATATATCTTGAAGAAAAGAGAGGCTTTTCAACATGTGGTGCTGGGAATACTGGATACACACACACACACACATATGTATGTATATATATATATATATATATATATATATATATATACACATACACACACATATATATATAAATGGACTTCTACTGCTCATCCTTCACAAAACACAAATCAAAATGAATCAAAGACTTAGGGATTAGACAAGAAATTCAACAGCTTGAAGAAAACAGACTCAACATTCCATCACATAGGTACTGGCACTGACTTTTGTAACACATTCTGGAAAACAGAAGAAATAAAATCAAGACTCAATAGATGAGATTACATCAAACTTAAAATCTTCTGCAAAGAAAGGGAAACAATTAATATCCAGACTACACAAAGAACTCAAAAAACTTGACCAAAATAAAAATAAACCAATCAAATAGGTAAAAGAACTAAACAGAAACTTCTCAAATGAAGAAACACAAATGGCCAGAAAATATATGAAAAAATTTTCAATATCTCTAGCAATCATGGAAATGCAAATCAAAACGACACTGAGATTTCATCTTCTCCAAACAGAATGGCAAATATTAAGAATACAAGCAAAAATAAATGCTTGTGAAGTTGTGCCAAAAAGGTACACTTGTACATGGTTTGTGGGACTGGAGAAAAATTTAACCCTGTGGAATGCAGTATGGGTATTCTTCACAAAATTAGAAATACAATATTGTATTTTATTGTGAACAGTACAATGGGATATTGATACAATTCAATGGGATATTCAACTGGGATATTTTGGCCAAAAAAGGAAAAGTTTTTCCACATAAGAGTGGGGACTGAAAATGTGTAGAAACCTCACAATTCCAATAGAAGCAACATCTAAGATAATCTTGATTCAATCACAAATTTTGTGTGTAGTTTATTAAACCCATATTATGAGTGCAAAGATTGTCAAAAAGTTCATCATCTGTGCCTTTTGGAAGCAATACTCTAATTATCTTGGACCTGTGACTATAAATTTGTATTTAGAATTCTAATAAAAATGTAATGGTGAATATGGCTAGGACAATTATTTATTGGTGAAATTCAAATATTGAACTTCTAACATAAAAATCTACTGTCTTCCAAATTCACACTCCCCATTATCAGTACTCCTTATTTTTTTCTCTAAAAAGCCTACCTATATAGATTATATCTGTGGGTTCCCTCATCCTCTGATTTGAACTTAGCTTCCATTGATGGAAAGCCCTAGTACAAAATTAGATGTAGAAAGAACAACAAAGTCAGAGTGTTAATTGCTCTTGACTCTCATTCTGCAGTTTCGTTTTTATGGAAAAGTGACCATGTCAAGAACATTGTTTCTCAGAAGATTATGTCTTCAAATGACCCATTTTCAATATCCAATAACTTGCTTTTTTGTTATTTCAGTCCTAGTGGTTGGGAGAGCTCTTCTTCTTTGGGGCTCTACCATTTGTGGTTTCCCTACATTCAGTTTATATTTTATGGAACTAATTACATGAATTAATTTCTTCAAAATATTCTGATATAATTAGAATAACTAATTAGCATGAGAAAACTTTATAATTCAGAGACTCTGATGCACATACCTGTGAATAAACACTATGTGTCTTGCTAATTCCACCCATCTCTACAGTAGTTCAAACAACAAAAAGATGTTCCTACATTACTTTTTACTGGCTAGAACATTAATCTCTTTGGCATAACTTTGCTTTAAATCCTCATTCCTTGCAAAAATTTCATTTACTCAGTGGAGAACTAAATATGTACACATGGTTTCTTCTCCTATTTCTCCTTCAACTTTTAATTTTGTCCTCTTTTCACTTACCCTCTATTTCTTCTATTAAAAAAAACTGAGGAGTGCAAAAACAGTTATATACATGAATCAAGAAAAAGGAAAGTCAAATATTTATTTTTCATCCTAGATGACTTTATTTCATGTGGAAATCTAACACTATGAAACAATCACAAAAACAACTGAAGGTAAAATAACAAAACAGCTTTCCTTTCATATTTTATTGGTCCATATTAATTCTGCAAAATATTGGGTTTCAATGTATTTCAAAATACATTTTCATTTCATGTATATTTGTACATGCAAATAGAATTTGATCAGTTTGATTTCCCAGTATCGCCTCTTGCCCTTCCTTCGTCCTTCATCTTGATTCCACTACCTAATCTAATGCTCTTCTATTTTCCTACAATCACTTTTTATTCCTTCGTTTTTCCCTCAACTGAGAACACATGGGACAAAATTAATTATACTTGACTTCTGAGTGTGGATTATTTTTCTTAACATAATCTTATCTAGGTCCATCCATCTTCCTGCAAATTACCTGGCTTTGTTCTTTGTTTTGGACTGAATAAAACTCCCGTGTGTGTGTGTGTGTGTGTGTGTGTGTGTGTGTCACATTTTCTTTATCCATTAATCTGTTGATGCACACCTGATCAGTGTCCATATTTTGGCTATGTGAATTGTGCTATTATACGTATGAGAATGCATGTACTGCTAAGGTATTCTGTCTTTAATTCTTTAGGATAGATACCAAGGAGTTGTATAGCTGGATCATATATATGGTAGTTATATTTTTAGTTTTTTGAGCAAATTCTATGCTGATATCCATAGAGGCTATACAAAGTTACATTCCCACCAACAGTGTATAAGCGTTCCCTGAATCTTGGCTAGAATTTATTATTATTTGTATTCTTAGTTGCCATTCTGATTGAAGTTATATGGAATCTCAGCATAGTATAGTTTTGCCATTCTCTATTGGCTACAGATATTGAACATTTTAAATTCTTGGCCATTTGTACTACTTTTTTTGAGAAGTGCCTGTTTAGTTCATTTGCTCATTTATTGAATGGGTTATTTGTTTTGTGGTGTTGTATTTGGTTTGTTTGTTTGTTTTAGGTATTTATATATTCTAGATATTAATCCTCTGTCAGAGAAGTAAAGATATTATCCCAATCTATGTGCTGTTTCTTCACACAATTAATTGTCCCCTGTGCTGTGTACAAGGTTTTTATTTTGATGGCACCATTTATTATTTTTTTCTCTTACGTCCTGAGCTATAGAAATTCTATTAAGTAGGTTTTTTGCTTATGCCTATATGTTAGAGTATTTCCACTATGTTCCCTCCTGGGAAATTTGCAGTCTCTTGTCTTATTCCTAGGGCTTCCAACATTTTGAGTAGACTTTTATGCAGGTGTATATCCAATTTTCCAAGCACCATTAATTAGACATATTATCGCACATATTTTTCTCACTTTGTTCAGGAATCAGATGACTATATCTGTGTGAATGTCTCTATTATATTCTATTCCATTGGTATAAACATCTTTTATAATGACATCACCAAGCAATTTTTGTTACTTTGGCTCTGTAGTATCATTTGAAGTCAGGTATTGTAGTGCCATTGGCTTTAATACTTTTCACAGACTTGATTTGGTCATTTTTGGGTCATTTTCCCATCCATATAAATTTTAGGACTAGTTTTATCGTTTTGAGAAGAATACCACTGGTATTTTCATAAGGATGCCATGGAATCTGTACATCACTTTTGGTAGTATGACCTTTTATAACAATATTAAGTTTGCCTTTCCACAATCATGAGAGACTACTAATTTGAGGATCTTCTTCAATTTATCTTTCAGCATTCACTAATTTTACTTTTGAGGTTTTTCAACACTTTGATTAGACTTATTTTTAAATATTTTTAAGACTTTGTGAATGAATTTATTTTCCTCACTTATTTTTCAGTGGTTTCATAGTGAATAAAAAGCTGTTAATATTCACATGCTAATTATTTTCCTGATATTTGGTTCAATATTTTATCTCCCCTAGAAGAATTAAGCTGGAACATTTAAGATATTCTAAATATAGGATCAAAACATGTACAAATAGGACCATTTTGACTGCATCCTCTTTTATATTTATGATTTCTTCATGTCTTATTTGACCTCTATTTCATTCTCTTGCCTAATTTCTTGGGCCTAATTTTGAAGTACTGTATTGAATAGGAATGGTGAAAGTTAACATCTTTACCTTAATCTGGATTTTATTTCACCAATAAATAATTGTCCCAGCCATCTTCACCATCACATTTTTATTAGAATTCTAAATATCCACTTATAGTCACAGGTCCCAGACAATCAGAGTATTGCTTCTAAAATGCATAGATGTGGCTGGGATTGTAGCTCAGCGGTAGAGTTCTTGCCTCGCATGCGTGAGGCCCTGGGTTCGATCCTCAGCACCACATACAAAGCAATAAAATAAAGACATTGTGTCCATCAACAACTAAAAAAAATATTTAAAAAATAATAAAATGCACAGATGATGAATTTTTGACAATCTTTGCACTCATAATATAGGTTTAATAAACTATATACAAAATTTGTGATTGAATCAATATTATCTTAGATGTTGCTTCTATTGGTATTGTGAGGTTTCTACACATTTTGCAATCTCCTATCTTATCTCTAGGTCCTTCCTTCCGGAAAGACTTTTCCTTCTTTGTCCAAAATATCCCAGTCTTTCTGTCTCTGTTAAAGTAATAGAAATTATTCAAGTGACCTCGTCATTCTATTCAGATTTATTTCACCTTCTCAGTCTTTTTAAAACTTCTGCTCATAAATGCTCATGATTCCCTAATGCCTCAAATCTTCATGCCACTTTGTAAACAAAACGCCAATATCTTACATCTTTCTATCACTTTATATTTTCCTCATATATGAAAACCCTTGTACATATCATTCTTTGTTTTTCGCAGAAGTATTTTTGGATCAGTAAAAGCACATTTTTAATATATGTCATGATAGAATAAACAAAATATAATTCAATGCTTACTCTACAAATCTCAGTTTATAATTACAAATAGATTAAATTATTCTTTGCATATTTTACATAAGGGGTCTTATATATACGTTTAGTTGCCTCTTATTGTAATATTTTTATAAACACAACATTTCTTAGTAAAACATAACTCATAACAAATTATGTTAACCTATTAGCAAGATATACTAGTTAATAATGAACTCACATCCATGACCAATGCATTATAATTGCCAGGTTATTGGCATTATTTGTATTGGTGAGTCATATTTCTAATTCAAATGCTTTGTCTGTTGTACTGTGTTCAGACTGGTTATACAAAATAAGTATCTTTGTCTTTATTTATATTAAATAAAATTTTTATGGTTTCTCCAAAAAATAGTATGGTGTTAGATTTACTAAGCACTTATCCTCAATAAAATATTAATAATATCTGATACTTCCTTTACACTAAACCATGATGTTTAAAGCAAGTGACATAAAATCTGAGACAGAAACAGTGTGAGCTAATACCTGAGAAAATCAATCATGTTTACAATGTAATCCCATAATAATTGTTTAAAAGAATATTTGTATATGAATTGATGTGCTAGTTCAAAATAATGACTTATTAAACTATGAAACTCTCACACCTGTATATCAAGTTAATTGCCATTTCTGCTACTCAGAGTCAGAAAATCTTCTTCAACATAAAATTGTACTATTCTTACAGGTTTAATATCTATAAATGAAGACATCTTTTTTTTTTGCCAAAGGCAATATTAGTCCTTAGTACAAACAGAAGTGAAGTGACTCCAAATCTACATAGCCAAGATCTGATATAACCATAAGTAATACTGTAACATGTTCTTATGTGCTAATTGGACATTCTGATTTTTAAATTTAAAAGTGTTCCACAGATTTTATTAAAATTTCTCTTAAGAAGTCTCAATAAAAAAAGAAAGAAAAAAGAGTCAAACCAGAATCTCTTGAGATCATGCTTAAGAAAGGAAACTGCTTATTCAAAAAGGAATTGTTTGCTTTAATTAATTTTAACACTTTTAGTTGTAAATTGAAATTGCAGAAAAGGCATTTGTGCTGTTCCCCTCCCAAATCTGTTTTGTTTCCTCTGCACTTTTGAACATTGTTCTTCCATTTTATCAGATTCTTACTGTCCTTCCTCATTCATTGGTTAATTTCCTGGCTTCAGATTTAATCATTACAATGGTATTTATAGCTATGAAAAATGAAATAGCCTGATATCAAGTATATTATAAAAATTCAGGTCTATTTTAGACATAGCCAATATCCTTTTGATTATTAATTCATTCTTTTTATCTCTTTCCCCAAAGTAGTGTATTGGTCAAGATATAAGACACAAAACTTTTTTCTACTTGAATTAATGATACTGAGAAATTTCTGAAATTTGCCTGGGAAGGAAAAATTTGTTTTTTGCTTTAAAGCACACTGTGAATTTTTAACATTTTAAGTGCTTTCTAAATGATTATTTCCATGAGGTAAAGGCTGGGATTAAATAAAAGAGATTTTCACTATACTTGGTCTGGTTTAGACAGTTAAAATATATTTAAAAAAAGAGGGAGAGAGACACAGAGACAGAGGCAGAGACAAAAAGAGAATACAAAACTAAAAACACAAGAAATTTGTTTAACATTTTGAGTTATATTTTATCTGGTGATGTGTCACGTTATGATCTATAAAAGAATACACATAATATGGTGGTTTGTGTTATTTAGTTGCTGTAAACAAACAGCAGAAATGTAAAACAGATGACTGAAGACAAGACATAAAGAGAAAATCTGAAATAGTAGGAGAGACAAACCTTTTCCATGGAATTTTGACATAATATTTGTAATTTCATATAAACTGAAATGCCTGCCCCTTATGGATTCCCAAAATGCCTGACTGTCTTTAGCACCTTATAGTGAGTGTTCACAATGAACTGCTTAGGTATTACTGGCACAGGATATTGGCAAGCTGGCATACTTTTTATTCTCTTTGTAGTTGGCAAATCCTATGAGGAAAATACATGGGACATTGTTGTAAAATCAATTCTGATTTCTAGAAAAACACAGAGGCCTTTGTGGGGGGATTCTCCACTTCCAAATAGGTTACAAATTAAATTGCCAGAAGCAATTCCAAATGCTTTATGTCATTTGGAATGCCAGAAGAAATCTTGGCACATATAATTCTAGTCTCCTCAAGCCAAACTCACCCAAATGAAATTTCTTTCAACATTCTTTGTGCCTTCTAACTTCCAAACACTTCTGATTCTGAGAACCATGGAATTGATATAGAATGAACTCTCGTAGTCTGTTGTTAACAAAAATCACATATCTCACGAGTTTGACATGTTTTCCATTGAAAATCTTTGCAAGTATAGATATAACAACATATACAAAGAATGTATAAAGATCTGTATAAGAAACATTACATAGAATGTAAAACACTGACATTATTTGTGAAAAAATATGTCAAAGATAGTAGTTTGCTCAAGTTCTAATAAATATTTTATAAGAAAATATTTATAAACACTTTTGAATTTTAATTGGTGTTGGTCATCAATAGAGTGGTTTTATTTTGATTTGCCAGTAGCAAAAAACTTCTTTACCTCATGCAATATCATTTTACCATTCCAAATAATTGCCCCAAAAGACTTCAGGGTAATTAAAACAAAACAATTTTCATGAAAAAAGATAAAATATCACCACCCAAAATGAAAATTTTTATTCCTTGAAAGAATTAACATTGTCAAGTATATTTTCAATTTTTAATGTTAAAATATCTCATCAGTTATAATATACTAAAAATTTTAAATATTTCTATTTAAAACATATGTTTTCAATGAATAAAGTCTTGGTTAATTTTGGTTCCTGTTTACATTGTTAAAACAAGAAAAAGTGTGACTTGTTAGCATATAATAGTATTAAGATTCATCAGCAGGTGCATTTTTATGGAAATATGCATAGTTATAATAGAAAGGTTGTCCTTATAAAGGTCAATTATACCATTATTGCTTCCAAATATATTTTGCATACAGGAAAAGGTAATTCTTTTTCAATGGTTCTAAGAATGTTTTATATCAGTGAATCAGATTTTAAAGGGTCACAATTCCAATATTATTCCCCACAAACATAAACTGATCATATAAATTTTTAACCATATTAGTAATAGTCATGTCCATTACATATTATAGTGTATAATGAACAATAAAGCTAAACAAAGGAATATACAATGTGTCAGGAAAACATGCAATGGAGAAGTTGTAATATAGTCAACTTTTTCTAGATGTTTCTGTTTGGAGAATCATTAAAACTTGGGGTAGGTGTCCAATATTTTCCTGAAAAGTTAATTTTTGTCCAAAACTGTTTTAGAGTTATGATATATAGACAAATGAGTAATTTCAGCATAGCTCTACATAGCTTCCTTATATATATTTTTTATTTCTCTGTTGTTCATATGAGTCATGATCCTGATAGACAAAGTGAAGAGAATTTCAGAATAAGCCTTGTTTGTTAAACCTCACAGAATAAAAGTTGAGGTGGCAATGGATGATTAGATTTATGAAATGTGAATGCAGGAAGAAATAAAATACATAAAGTCAAAAGTGCAACACATTTTCAGATGAGGGAGCTAAAGGATAGAGAAGCTAAATAAATGGGCCAAAATCAGGTTTAGATATGAAGAGACCATAGGGCTGATTTTAAAAAATAGAAGTTCAAAGGTAATTTCTCCTAGAAATTGACAAAATATATATAGGGTTATCAGGAAGATAATAGAATAGAAGATCAGCGGCTCACATATGCCCAAAACAAGAGCAATAATTTTGTCCATAGACAAAGTCTCTTGTGGAGCCTTGAGATTCAAGTTGGAGGTTGTGAAACAAAAAATCTAGGAAGATTATTTTGAGAATACAGACCCAAAAAGTACTTGACTGCATCATTGTTTGGCATTGAGCTCACTAATAGAAACCATCTATAAAGGGGTCCAACAGTAATATAATATATATATATATATACTAGTGCCTCAATGGGGGTTTCAGAAGTAGTTCCAAAAGTTTATCCTGCAATGAACTCCAGTCCCTCTCATGTGCAGTCCAAATTTTTTATTGTTCTAATAATTACCCAAAGGGAAAATGACACGTGTGCCACTTCTACCTCATAGCACGTTCTAAAAGGGAACTTTCTCAGATCCAGTCCCTCTGCCACAGCCAAGGAAATAGATTATTCAGGGAATTTATGAGAGACTTGCTTATCTTAAATATTAGGATACACTTGCCTGCCTCCATACCATAACATATCCTGAAGGGCTCTATCTCAACTCCAGCCCCACTCATCTGCATCCAGGAAGCTTTGCTGACTATTCAAGTAACTACTGGGAAATTTCTCTAATTTTTTGCCAACGTGACAGGCTAATTGGACTCCATTTCATGGTAGTTCCCAAAGGGGCCTTAATCTCAACTCCAGACTGTTTAAGCTACAATCTGCAAGTATTATTGCACATAAAGCATTCATGAGTGTCTAGCTTGCTTGTGCCACTGCCACTGAGTTGAGCTTCCCATAATTGATCCCTTAGTACATTCTATATTATTTTTGACACTTGGTTTTAACTCCTTAAATTGTGGTCTGATAGTTTTTCTGCTCAACCAAGATCACACTGGGAGAAAAATTTTCTGAGAACCATTGTTAGTCTTACCTACGTCTTTCCCAAAGTGAATCTTCAAATTACCCTAGATGTTGGTTCCATCCCTTTTAAGAGCTTGTTTGGAATTTCTATCAGGGGAAGATAGCTACTTGTACACCCTTGACAAAAAACCATATAGTCCTCTTCTAATGGGAAAGGTCGTCAACTTGGATCAAGAATGCAGGTACAGGAGGGATGCATGTGGAGTGGTGAGGGAGGAAGGGGACATCTGCTTAGCCAGCCAGATAAGCCAAATCAACCCTGGTGATCAATGGAGTGACAGATGATTGCAGCCAGACTGCCTTCATATGCCTATCCCCTCTAAACTGTGTACTGATTGCATATCTGCCTAACTGGATACCCAGAGAAAAGCATGTCTAATAGTGTCCTACAGGCTGATATCCTGACTTTGGCTCCATATTGGGTCTGCAGGTCAGTTCTAAACCTTATCAACTGTAGTCTCAAAGAAGGTTTGCTCATTCAGGAGCCCACTTAGAGATACACTTATCAGAAACAGGTCAGAATATTTTGATCCTGGTTGTGGGACCTGAAGCCATCCTGGGTCTCATTTGCAGCCTATCTCAGCCATAGCCTGCCATAGTACAGCCTGCTCAGAGATCCACATGTTGATTGAATGGGAGCATTTCCTAGAGATTAATAAAAAGCAACATATATAATTATACCTAGTAAGAGCCCCATTCTCTGAACACTGAAGAATATACTCATTTTAATATCAAAACTACCAGATAGGGTTATCAAAATAGTTTAGTCCCCCAAGGTACCATAAAGGACAAATACCTATTACAGTCCCTGAGAATAGGACTACCAACTGTGATCCAACTGTGGACACAGCATTAGTCAAAAGGCCAATAGGAAAGTCCATTCAACTATCGTCCCAGAAATAATCACAAGAGCCCAGAGATAAAAAAAGAAAAAAAAATGACCTTGAACTTGCTAAAATTGGTCATTTAATACTAAAAAAAGTGTTTAGTTCTTCAAATACATAGATACCAACACAAGGCTAAATGGATAAAGAAAAGAATATGTGCTTAATAAACTTAAGAAGATTTAAATCATTAAAATAGTATATTATCAATAAAACTATAAATCAGGGCTGGGGTTATGACGCAGTGGTAGCGTGCTTGCCTGGCATGCATGAGACACTGGGTTCGATCCTCAGCACCACATAAAAATAAAATAAAGATATTCTGTCCACCTACAACTAAAAAATAAATTTTTTAAAAAAACTATAAATCAATAACAGGAGGAATGTTGAAAAATTCACAAATACATGGAAATAAAGCAATATATTCCTAAACAACTAGTCATTTAAGAAATTAAGTTAAAGGATAAATAAAGGCAAAAAAAATTAGAAATACAACATACCAAAAGTTAAGAGGTACATAAAAGAAGGATTTCTGAGAAAGGCCATTGCAATAAATGCCTAAATTAAAAATTAGAAAGATCATAAATAATTAATGTAATGCTGTAGCTCAAGGAACTACAATGATAACAAACTAAGCCCACAATCAGGACAAGGAAGGAAATGATATAAATCAAAGAAGAATTGAACAAAAGATAGATTGGAAAAACAATACAAAATATTAATAATGTTAATAGTTGGTAATATGGAAAAAAATCAATGGACCACTAGCCAGAGTAAAAAAAAAATTAAAGACTCAAATAAGAAATTAAAGATATTATAAGTGAAACCTTAGAAATGTAAGATTATGAGAGAAGAACATATAACATTAAATTGTAATTGCCAACTCAGAAACAAAAAATATAGAAAATCTGAATAGACCTACAATGAATAAGATTAAATCAGTAACAAACATTCTCCCAAGGAGGGGAGAAAAAAATCTTGGTTTGTCCAAATCTTTACTACTGAATACTACTAAACACTTAGGAAAAACTAGTACCAATTATTTTCATTTTTCCCAAAACATAGAAGAGTTATAAATTCTTTAAATTTATTCTATGAGGCCAATGTTATCCTGATACTAAAAGCAGAAAAGGACACAGAATTTAGGAAACTACAGGCCAATATTTATGATAAATATAGAAGCAGAGATTCTAAACAAACTTTGAGAACTCTGAATACAACAGAATATTAAATCACCTATCATGCTCAAGGAAGATTCATTCTATGCATTCAAGGATGGTTCAATATGCATATATTATTGAACAAGGTATGCTGGATTAACAAAATAAAGGGCAAAGCCATATGATGATCTTAATTGACACAGATAAAGCGTTTGAAAATAAATTCAACATTCATTCATAATAAAAAATGCTCTCAAAAATTATATATTTGTAATTTGCTTCAATGCAATAAAGGCAACCAGTACCATAGTCAAGCTGACATCATAATGAATGAGGTAATACAAAAAGATTATCCTCTAGTATCTAACATATGACAAGGATGCCCATTTTCACCATGGCTATTCAACATAATACTGGAATTGCTAACCAGAACTGTTAGGCAAGAAAAATTTAAAAATAAAAGTAAACAAATTGGAAGTTAAATTGTCCCTGTTTGCAGACAACATAATTTTGTATGTATAAATCTCTAAGAACTGCATTAAAAAATCTTAGAATTAATGATCTAAGAAAAAATTAAGTTCTACAATACAATACAAAATCAAAGAACAAGAAACAAATCATTGTATCAACTAACAGGAAACTATTTGAAAAAATAAATTACTTGGTCTAATTTACAAAATAGGTGATTTCATTTTAAAAAATTAAAATAAATTTAGCAAGAAAATGAAAGACTTCCACAATGAAACCTATAAACTTTTCATTAAAAATTGAAGAAGAAAAAAATAAATATGATATCTAGCATTACATGAATTAAAATAATCAATATTTTTTAAATGGTCATGCTACCCAAATTAACACACAAATTCAATGCAATTTCTATCAATATACCAATGGCATTCTACACAGAGGTAAAACAATCTTTAAATTCATATGAGACAACAACAACAAAACCCAAATAACCAAAGCAATTTCCAAGCAAAATAAGATGGACAGAGCATCATATTACCTGATTTCAAAATATACTTCAAAGCTTCTGTAAACAAAGCAGCATTTCACAAGTATTAAAAAATGCATTATGGGGCCGGGGTTTGGCTCAGTGGTAGAGCACTTGCTTTGCACGCATGAGGCACTGGGTTCAATTCTCAGCACCATGTACAAAATATATAAATAAATAAGATAAAGGTTTAAAAAAATCTTTAAAAAATGCATTTAATAAAGCAGCAAAATTGAAAGTCCTCTATAAATAATTCAAGAAGTAATAATTAAGTGTACAACTACTCCACAGTTGTAAAACAGGTCAAAAATAATAAAATCTATAATTATGCACTAATATATCATACTTATCTTAAATATATATGGTATAACTACAATAATTAATGCACAGATGTTGGCAGAGTGGATTAAAAATAAGCCAACAATGCGCTGTCTACAAAAAACTAGTTTCAAACTCAATAATATAAGTAGTTTAAAAATAAAGGATGTACAAATATACACTGTGTATATTTAGTAAATAAAAGCAGAACCATCTATATTAATATCTAGAGAAAAATGTAGAGACAAAAATACTGTATAAGCATGTTGTCTCAAAGGAATACAACAAACCTGAAAATGCATTAACCAAGCAAGAGCTTCGGAATATTTGAAATAATAACTGACAGACTAAAAAGGAAAAAAAAATAAAAAGAACAGAAACCATGAATACAATTGAAGACTTCATTGTTTCCATCTCACCAATTTATGTAACTATTAAAAATACAATTATCAGTGATGTAGAAGAATGGAAGAATGTAATCAACCAATAGAGATTAGCTGACATACATAGAACTCTCTAGTCAACACGAAAATAATGCAATTTAAGTTATTTCCTTCTAATCTTGGAGAAGTCACCAATATGGATCATAATACCTAGAAACCAATAGTGTTATCCTATTTAAAATAATTAAAATTAAGGCTGGGGCAAGATGGTGAAATATAGGTAACCTACATCCAACTCCATGAGAGAAAAAATTCAAGATAACAGTGGAAAAAATACATTCTGAGAGGAGATAAAAAGAAAAAAATGAGCTCTGGGAAACAAGAAGGACATGAATGGGTAAACAGCACAGAAAATTGGAAAAGGAACTCAGAGGAAAGTACAAAGCAATTCACAACTTCACACCTGTCTCCCAAGAAGGGGAAGGAAAACCTGATTCCACAATCATAAAACAAGCCAGACAATGCAGGAAAACCAGATTAGTACTAACTCAAGAAAAAAAAAAGGTTCTTATAAACTTAAATTCAGTATGAGGATTACCTCACTCAGTAATCTCTTGCACTGACAAGAGCAATATGGAGAAGGGTTCTATAATTAGGAATTACACTCTTTTGGGAATTAGAAAAGATGGCACAATCAGTTAAGAAGCCCTGGGGATCACCTGTCATAATGACTGTGTGAGGGATGGCAAAAAGAGACAATCATAGAAAGGAGAGTATGTCACGAAACCACTGAGAGGTTTAAGAAGCAGGGAGTGCAGATTGTGAAGGGTTGGTTTGCCTGTTCTAAGTGGCAAAGAGTAAAAATATTCATATGTGTTTTCACCAGGGAACCAAATCTTAGAACACTGAAATGAGGCTTGTAGACCACTCTGTTCATGTGGCACCAATTCTAGCACAGAACTCAGCAATTTGTTTGCTTTCCCACAATAAGGTATTTGCCATGCATATGAGTGCACAGATTAAGGGTATTTTGAATGAATGTGTACCCACGTGACACCAATTTCACCCAGGCAGATCTCACCTGTATTAGCATTGTTCACATGCACATGTAAAGTCTCCTGGGTGAATACAAAACTACTGCCAACAATATATTTTTAACTCCTGCAGGGGAAGTGCAAGGTAAAATACAGACTGCACAGAGGACCAGTCTGCTTGGTGGAAGCTGAAAGAAATTACAATCAGCTTCAGCTCCAGTCCATTATGCCCCATATCTGGTGGATTCCAATATTACAGGACTTGAAAAGAAACGTCTTCAATATAAGTTCCTCAACTAGAAGGAATTTTTTCTCCTTTTTTCTCATTGAATTTTTATTACTTTTATGCAATTTTATTTTTTATCTTATTCTTCAATTAAATTTTTCTCCTTATTTCTTTCCTCCTCTTTTATATTATTCCTTTCTTAAAACCCTTTTTCATTCTTCTTCCTTTTTTTGTTTTGGTACCAGGGATTGCACTCAGTGGCACTTTACCACATTCTCAGCCCTATTTTGTATTTTATTTAGAGACAGTGTCTCACTGAGTTGCTTAGTGCTTCGCTTTTGCTGAGGCTGGCTTTGAACTTGCAATCCTCCTGTCTCAGCCTCCAGAGCTGCTGGGATTACAGTTGTGCACCACTCCATTTTTTTTAACTTTTCTCCCATTACCAATTTCATTAATAATACTTTTATTAATTTTGGGACTATTTTTTATTGTTGTTGAAACAGGGAGTCACCGTGTTGCCCAAGCTCATCTCAGGAAGGAAGGGGAGAATGAGAGAAGAGGGAGAAAGGGAAGGGAAAGATAGGGTAATAGAGAGGGTGAATATAATCAAAGCAAAATAACCGCATGCATGGAAATGTAGTAAAAGCCATTAATTTGTAGAATTTTATAGGTGTCAATAATTAAAATAATAAAAAGTCACATGGAGCAAATTATAAAGAGGAAAGGTCAAACATCAGTAATGATATTTCTACCTAAGTGGTTGAGATTTAGCTCAGTGGTAGAGCATTTGCCTAATATTTGCAATATCCTAGGTTTCATATCCAGTAATCCCCCACATCAAATGGTGCTCCTACTTCAAAAGAAAAAAAAATAGAGAAAGAGTAGCAAAATTAAGGCAATGCAAGCCCAAGGGATAAAATAATTATTAGAACACAAATAAATTAAAATAAAATAGATAAACTAAAAAAATGAATATAATTAAAGTGACTTCTAAGAAAGATTGATAAGATTGATAAATTATATAAGGATAACAGTAAATAAGATCACCAATATCAGAAATGAAACATGAGATATCACTACAGATACTAAATCCATTAAAATATAAGATACTACTACAAACAACTTTACAATCACACATTTGAGAGTTTTGAAAAAATGACATAATTCCTCAGAAACCAAAAATGAACAAATTCATGAAAAAAATCAATAGAAAACAAAGTTTTCCCTTGGTATTTATTATAGTATTTATAATCTGGCTTTGTGTTTGTCAGCCTTTCCAGGAATTTTAAGCAGCTGCATATTTTCTTTTAACTTGCACTCATTACCACTGATTCCACACTGGATGGCCCTCAGGTTCTGGTTTTCTAGGAGTGTGCTATTGGTGTATCATCACCCTTTTGGTACTAGAAGACGATCCAAGTCCAAGTTTGTCTCAAATATACTATCCACACAAACCTCTCCCTGGAGCAGAGGTAGGCCCTGATACCCCATTCAGTTACCAGCATGTGGTCAGGCATTCTGGAATTCTGCCAATGTCTTGGGAGAATCACCAGGAATGGGCAAGTCCTAGGATCTTTTGTCATGTTCATGGCCATAAATGCCACCAATCTGTGTCATACTCTGAATCCACAGCTCACCAAGATTGTGACTACTCTAGGTTAGGACCAAGCCTAACATTGTTATGGGTTGCTTATTGCTGAGGTAGAATCATGGTCATAGACCATATCAGTAAGCCAAAGATTATGTTAGCTGGAATAGCATTTCCATAAACTGAAATTTCATTTCTTCCCCTGAAACTTGAGCTATTCCACAGTCTCTGTTCACAGACAGGCTTGAATATATGCAATATTATAATCTTCCCAGTGTTATGATTCAAATGCCTAGCACAAGCATCCTGGAAAATTCTCATGCTTCTTACCTTGCCATGCTCCAAGGAAATGTATCCTTACCCCATACTATGCAATCTGAGGTTAGGGGTAGTGGTTGGAGGACACAGTCTCTTGGTCACCTAGATTGACACTAATATTGATCATGTTTGAATTTCACAGGCAGAAAGACCTACATAGTCACAGGTGTATACTGAGGCCCATTGCTATTTTGACAGTGATGTAGGCTGACACTTGAGTCCATCCCAGTATGACACAGACACAGTTTTCTACCTGGTTCCAGGGCAATTCTAGAGTCCCGTCTATGAGAACTGGTCTGGACTAGGAATTGCATGGTTTGGGAATAAGTGCTAGAGACAGTCCTTGAACTGTCAATTCTGCTGATACTCTGAGTCACATCTGAGTCACAAAATTACAGAAGGCTTGCAAGAAGGGCAGCCTTCTGTTATGCCAGGAGCTGGGTCTTAATGTAGTCAGTGGTCTTCAAATTGTGCTCTAAGACTTGGATTTCATGCCCACTTCCACAGGTGAGTTTTTGCTTCCTGATCTTTCATCTAATTGGAAGTGGGACTGTGGAGGCAGATACCTGCCTGTCCTAATGCATTTTCAGCAGTAAATTGCATAGGCATTGGCCTGGCAGTAAGGGTTGTGGAGCTCTGCTCAACACTGGGTTCTGTGGTGAGAATTTAGTAATGGGTTTTAAGTTTAAGGCCTGAACTTAATTCTTTCTCTTTCCCTAAATCAGAATGTGCCTATCTCCATATTAGGCTACTTGGAGTTGGAAGAGTGGTGATATTGGAATCTCCTGCTTTCTCTATCTTTTTTCTCTTTCTCTTTCTCTCTATCTCTCTCCTCCTCCGCCCTCCCCAAAGAGATTTTCTTATTTTTTGTAAATGTGACTTGACGTCTCTATGAGGAGATAATCTCTGGATATGTTTATTCAGCCACCATCTTTCTCTGCCACCTTATAGACATTTTGAATGGTAGCTTTTTTAATATATAATTTTTACAAGTTATGGTTGGTTCATGGGAGGGTCTGCAGAGCTCTTCACACTCCATTTTCAAGTCTTCTTATTCTGTAATGTTCTAAACATTATTATTTGGGAATACTGTATAAAGTATAGATTAAATTTATTTTAAATTGACACAGTAAAATTACTGTCAGTGGGGTAAAAACAATGTTTTGATACATGTATACATCGTTAATTTTTGATCTGGTTAACATATCTAAGTCCTCATTTATCATTTTATGTTGAAAATTTTCAATGTTCTATATTTTTAAATGTGTATTATATTAATATTATCTATAGTCACTGTACTGTGATTTAACATATCATAGCTAATTGTTCCTAACTGCATTTTTATTCACATTGATCCACATTGCTCCATCTTTTGCCCCTTCTGCATTCATTCTCACATACTCACATACTCATGATCCTCAAACAAACATACAGGTGGAATGTGTTTTTTATATATTGACAATTATAATATTTATATTTGAAAATGTTTGCTTATATATTCACCTACTTAATTCCTGCCATTTGTTAGAACATAAAACATAGATGAAACTGGAAGACATAATGATATGCAAAAAAATCCAGACACAAAAAGGAAAACACTTAATGATCTCATTTATAGTTGCAGTCTAGATGAGTTGAATTCATAAAATACGAAGGAATGGTTGTTGACATAGACTAATATTGAGAGAAATTGAGAATGTTGATAAAAAGATACAAATATTGAGTTTTGTAGGATGAATAAATTCTGGGTAACTAATGAACTTCATGGTTACTATAGTTAATAGAATTTAATTTTATACTTGAAATTTGCTAATAGAATTCATCTTCTGTATTTCATCAAAAAGATGTTTTTTGGTGGGACTGCAAATTGGTGCAACCTATCTGGAAAGCAGTATGGAGATTCCTTAAAAAACTTGAAATGGAACCACCATTTGACCCAGCTATCCCACTCCTTGGCCTACACCCTAAAGACTTAAAAACAGCATACTACAGTAATGCAGCCACTTCAATGTTTATAGCTGCACAATTCACAATTTCTGAACTGTGGAAGCAACCTAGATGCCCTTTAATAGATAAATGGATAAAGAGACTGTAGTATATATACACAATTGAATATTACTCAGCAATAAAAGAGGATGAAATTATAGCATTTGCAGGTAAATGGATGGAATTGGAGAACATCATGCTAAGTGAAGTAAGCCAAGCCCAAAAAACCAAAGGCCAAATGTTCTCTCTGATTAGTGGATGCTGATACATAAGGGGGCGTTGGGAGAATGTGAGAAATGGAGGAACGTTTGATGGTGCAGGGGGAAGGTGGGGGAGGGAGGGGAATGGGAGCAGCAAGGATGGTTGAATGAGATGGACATCACTACCCAAGGTGCCTGTGTGAAGACACAAATGGTGTGACTCTATCTTGTTTGCAACCAGAGAGATGGAAAATTGAGCTCTCTCTACATATATACTATGACTTGAAATGCATTAAAATAGATAAATAATTTTTTTAAAAAAGATGTTTTATGAAGTGATAGACTTACAAATTGGCTTGGTTTAGATAATAATTTCATGATGCATATATACATCATATATATATTCAGAAATGTCATGTTGGACACCTTAAATATATAATTTTTATTTGTCAAATATACTTCAGTAAAATTGAAAAACTTAAGAGTATTGTAAGACCAAATGACCAAAGGAGGCAAAATAAAACTGCTGGGCAAGCACCAACTGTAATGCAAAACCACTGGGGAAGCTTTTTTTGGGAAGTACACTCCTGGATGAACTCCAGCTCAACAGGGCAGAACAGGAGAAATGCACGTGTGTTCCACAGTACTGAGAATGTAAAGGATGCAGTCAGGAAGGGGAAGGCTTAAGGCAGGAAGAGAAGGGCTTGAGGCAGGAAGAGGAGGGCATCTAGAGTCCTGTACCCCCTGGTATTGCTCAGGGCATCCTGCTGACATCAGAGTCCTTTTTTTCCTGGTTCCTGCTTATGTATCAGCATTCAACCGGCTGCTCTGTTCCACGCAGTCCGCAGCATTGGGGGCGGCCATGCCACACAATCTGCACTCCTTTGTGCACGCAGGCCGCTTGCCATTTGGGTCCCTGCAGCCTGCATCTACATGGGCTATCGCTTCGTTCCCTGCAGCCCACATCTGCATGGTCTGTGAGAAGATGTGAACTCCAAAGCGGACCTAACATCCTGGCCTTTTTGATGATATAGGATGGCGAATTCTGTCTGACTATTTCCTGCATGATTGGGGGCGCCAGAGAAGGAGGAGGTGGCTCAGGTGTCAGTACAACAGGGAGGCCAATGCATAGGTGTGGGAGCATCTGGTTGTCAGTCATGTCGCTTGAATGTAGAGGCGCCACCTGTGGGTGGGAACAGAGGCTAGGGAGAGATTACTATTAGCAGAAAAAGAAGAGGGATGTCAAGAAATTTTGAATTTGGTGGGCCCAGGCATGGTGGAAGTCCAAGGCTGGGCATTGGGGTAGGTGCCGTTTTGAGGTGGGAGACATGGTACCAAGGGGTGTGGCCTAAAAGCTAGGCCACTGTTGGGGTGGTAAGTATGACTATATGGGGTCCCGTCCAGTGGGGGTCCAACAATTGAGGATGCAGCTCCCGAAGTAAGACTGCATTGCCTGGTTGAAGTGGATCCAAGTCAATCTGCAGATGTGCTGGGATAGAGGCGGCAGATGGTGAAGGAAGGCAGTGGTCTGTGTGTTCCCTTAGAAGCTTGTGTAGAAGGGTGGAATAGGGCAGGTAGGGCTCAAGGGGAGGAGGATGGATTGAGAAGCTTTGGTTGGTTAGGAAAGGGCACCCATAGAACAGCTCAAAGGGGCGAAGGCCAGAGGGGGCTCTAGAGGCTGCACAAATTCGAGTGAGGGCCAATGGCAGGAGATTGAGCCAGGACAGCCTGAGTTCAATGGCAAATTTAGTGAGGTGATCCTTGAGGATGCTATGGGCCCTTTCAACCTTACCTGAGGATTGGGTTCGGTAGGGAATGTGGAATTTCCAAGTGATGTTGAGGCCTTTGGAGACTAGTTGAACAACCTGAGAAGTGAAGGCCAGGCCATTGTCTGAGTGGATGGAGATGGGAAGTCCGATACTGGGAGTAATCTGCACAGTAAGGATGGAGGCAACAGTGTCAGCAGTTTCCCTGAAGATAGGGAAGGCTTCTATCCAACCTGAAAAAGTATCAACCAAATAAGTAGACAGTGGAGCTTTTTGTGCCTAGGCATGTGAGTGAAGTCAATCTGCCAGTCTTTGCCCAGTTGGTGACCTCTCATCTGATGTGTGGGGAGTTTGGGTTTGATGCCCCCTTGTGAGGACACGGTAGAGCAGATAGAACAATAGAGTGGACCTGCTAGAGAGTAGTTCTCATTCCTGGAAAGTAAAAGAGAGGTTGAAAAAATGGAAAAGGGATTTGGGGCCAATATGAAGAGAGTTATGAACATCCATCAGCAAACTGTAAGCTTGCTGTTAAGAGAGGGCAATTCGGTCCCCCAGAAAGATCCAGCCATCACCCCCAAGATGGCCACCTTGGGATAACAGGTCCTGTCATTCTTGTGGGGTATAATTAGGTTTAGTGGTGGTGGATAGAAACAGGATAGGGACTGTCGAGAATTTGGCTGTTAATCCTTGAGCTATAGAGTCTGCTTTGTTATTGCCTGTATGTACAGGGTCAGAGGAATTCTGATGTCCTTTGCAGTGTATGATGGCCACTCGTGATGGCAGTTGTAGTGCCTCTAAGAGTTTGGAAATTAGAGAGGCATTGACAACTGGTGATCCTTTTGTGGTCAAAAACCCACATTCTTTCCAAATAGCTGCATAAGAATGAGCAATTAGGAAAGCATATTTGAAGTCTGTGTAAGTGTTAACTTTCTTATCTTTGGATAGGGTGAGAGCTCTGATGAGTGCAAAAAGTTCAGCCTTTTGCAAGGTGGTCCCTTCAGGAAGGCAGCTGGTTTCTAAGACTGAGGCAGTGGTGACTACTGCATATGCAGCTCCGTGGTGTCCATTGTGACCCATCATTGAACTGCCATCCACAAAAATGGTTGTCAGGTGTGGAGAGTGAGTAGTCAAAGAGGTTCTCACAGGGCTATCATATGGCCTCTAATACCTGCGAACAAGAATGATTAGCATCCTAAATGGGTGAGGGTACTAGAAGGAGTGTGGCAGGATTGAGGGAAGAAGAACCACAGAAAGTAATGTTGGGGTTCTCTATAAAGAGAAGGTGGAATTCTTGAATTCTCGAAGGTCTTAGTAGAGGGAGAGCTTTGTGACTTAAGAGGTCCTGTATCTGATGGGTGTAAAATACAGTTGGAGCAAGGTGAGCTTGAAGGCTTCTTTAGTAAGTTCTGCTGCTGCTGCCAGAGCCCAGAGGCATGGTAGCCACCCACGAACTATAGCATCCAGCTGCTTGGAGAGGTATGCCACTAGTTTGTAGGAGGGTCCAATTGGTTGGGTGAGGAGGCCAGTAGCAATACCCTGTCTTTCATCCATAAAGAGGTGGAAGGGATGATTAAGGTTAGGGAGAGAGAGAATGGGAGAGGATATGAGGGCATCCCTGAGCTTATAAAAGGCATTGGCTATTGAGGTAGGAGAGGTGAGAGGCCCATGAGGGGTCTCCCTAGCTGCCTGGTATAAGGGATTGGCCAGAAGGGTAAATTTGGGGACCCAATGACTGAAAAAGCCTGCCAGACCCAGGAAGGAGTGGATGTAGTCTGCTGTTTCAGGCAGCTATAGGTAACGGAGAGCTTGAATTCTGTCAGTCGTCAGACCTTTAGAGGTTGGAGTGAGGATTATACCTAAATAGGTGACTGAAGTAGTACTAAGTTGGGCTTTAGTTGGAGAAACCCAATAGCCCTGTGACCTCAGGAAGTTGAAAAGCTGAGAAGTGTGTGCCTGGGAGGTCTTAAGGGATGGGCTGCATAGGAGAAGTTCATCCACATACTGGAGATGAGCGCTATCCCCCAAGTCACAAGCAGTTAAGTCTTGTACCAAGGCTTGCCGAAAGAGGTGAGGGCTGTCTCTGAAGCCTTGGGTTAGGACTGTCCAAGTCAGTTGTTGGGACCTAAGAGATGTAGGGTCCTCCCATGTGAAGGTAAAGTGATAATAAGAGTCAGGATGAAGAGGCACTGTTAAAAAGGCATCTTTAAGATCTAGGACAGTAAAGTGGGTGGTTGAAGGGAGAATATGAGAAAGGAGATTGTAAGGGTTGGGAACCACTGGGTGGATGGGAATAACTGACTCATTAATTACACGGAGGTCCTGAACCAAGCAATAGGCTCCTGAGGGTTTGTGTACTGGCAATATGGAAATGTTGCAAGGAGAGTCAGTAGGGATGAGGAGTCCCTGAGCAAGCAACCAGTCTATGATGGGTTTAAGTCCCTCCCTGTGACATGGTCAGGAAGGGAAGGCTTAAGGCCAGAAAAGAAGGGCTTGAGGCAGGAAGAGGAGGGCATCTAGAGTCTGGTACCCCCTGGTATTGGTGAGGGCATCCTGTTCACTTCAGAGTCCTTTTTACCTGGTTCCTGCTTATATGTCAGAATTCTGCCAGCTGCTTCTACATGCTTGTGGGCTGCTTGCTGTGCTGGTTCCCACGGTCCGCAGCATTGGGGGCAGCCATGCCACACGATCTGTGCCCCTTTGTGCATGTGGGCTGCTTGCCGCTTAGGTCCCATCAGCCCATGTTGGTACAGGCCATCTGCCACTTCATTCCCTGCAGCCTGCATTTGCATGGTCTGTCTGCCACTTTGTTCCCTGCAGCCACGTCTGCATGGGGCCATCCGCTGCTTCGTTCCCTACAGCCTGCATCTGCACGGGCCAGGAGAAGCTGCAAACTCCCGAGCAGACCTAACAAATACAACACCAGTTGGCTGTACCAGTGTCACATCTAGGTTCTCTATTCTGTTGTATTGATCTATGTATTTATTTCTTCAGCAATATTATACATATATTGTAGAGAGCCATCTGTGGGCTGTATGTGGACTATCAGCATCACAGCCAGTGAGGAGCTAGATCTGGCATTGGGAACTCCCATGGCACCCCCACAGGGATAGACTGCCTGATGTTGGTGAACTTCTCCCTCAGCTCTGCGAAAGATCCCACACAGCACAGGAGATGGACTAACCTGCTATAACCACACAGCCCCTCTGAGATGAGTGTGATCTGCCAAGATGCCAATCAACTTGCTGACTGCAAGACATCATGAAGCAAGACTCCGCCCTTGAAATCTTATCCCTACCTTTGATGTATACCCTTTAAATAAACTACAGGAGCCATTTTGTCTTGTCTAGCTGCTTTTGGACTGGACCTATCAGGAGCTCCAACTTTTGAAACTATCTTTTCTGACTTTGTCTTTTGTTCTTTACTAATTATTCTAGACTTTAATTTCTCAGGTGGCTTAGATCCTCCTCGGCAGGAAGAAGAACTCCTCAAGGAAACACTGGCTGTCTCCCCTTAAATGACACTCTAACATGTGGCCTGATAATTCAGAGTACGTAATAATTCAGGTAAGCCATCCTCTACCTCAAAATGATAAATGGTGGATTTTAATCTAGAGAGAGAGTGGGGAGGTGGGAAAGTGAATTCTTGAAAGTGAATTTTTGATACGCTGATATAAAACTGGAGCAAAACTCTTCCAGAAAAAGTCTATCCACTTAAAATCTTTGTTAAATAGAAATTAGGAAGAAAGGATGCATTTTCTACCATTTTCAGAAGTGCTTGTGCAATTTAAACTGAGCAGGTAAATTTTCCACTGCAGTCAACCACCGCACCAGAGCATCCTTACAAAATGCTGCTAGAGAGCAGCCTAGCTTGGGAGAGACAAAACCCAGCTAAGTAATCACACAAATTTAAAATACTGTGACAGACAGACTACCCTAACCACAGACTCTGACAGAATCTCTAACATGCATGATGCCACTGCTTCTAAGGACATCTTTATTTCCTAGGAATGCTGCAAAAAAATGGCCACCCTAACTAACTTGGGTACCAAATGCAACCTAGTTTGATTTTGCCTGACCTATGATTGGTTCTTCACTAGCTAAAGCCCACCTTTTTGGCAAAAATTATTAGCTATAGACCAAATACCAGTGTGAAGCAGGCAGGCTGGCCAGCGGCACAAGGCAGGGCACAAGCAGCAAGGGAAGCTCAAAGGGTGGCAATGACTCATGGGGCTGGGGCAAACAGTGCATGGACATGGCCCAAATGGCTCAGAGCATAGTATACCTACACTTCTATTTCAATCTGCATTTTTTGAAATCAAGGATTTACAGTTTTCAACACAAAAATTCTCTACAATTTTTGTTATATTTACATATAAATATTATCTTTTCTATGTTATTGTAAGTGGTATTTGCTATTCCCTGACTATCTCTATCCCTTTAATATTTATTTTTTGAACCATAATTACCAAGAAGAAAAGGATACGAACCATTTTAATGTAATATCTCATAAGGGCAGAGAAATTTTAATGGAAATACTGTCCTTGTAAGCAATAATATGAGACAGCTTATTTTCTCCTCAGCTTTTTACCAAATGTGAATACAAGATGGCTTTGCATCACTTTAAAACTGGAAGAATGCCCTTATTAGACACCAGATATATCAGTGCTTTAATCTTGGACTTTCTGGGCTTCAGAACTTTGATAAATAAATTTCTATTGTTTTTTTTTATATTGATTTTTAAATATATTTTAGTTATACATGGACACAGTGTCTTTATTTTGTTTATTTATTTTTATGTGGTGCTGAGGATCGAACCCAGTGCCTCACATGTGCAAGGCAAGTGCTCTACCACTGAGCCACAACCTCAGCACTGAATTTCTATTGTTTAACTCACCCTGATTATGGCATTCTATCACAGTAGGCCTAGCTGATCCATGGAAGAATTGAATATTTAATTTCCATTTCTAAATGGTCAATTCTCATGTATATAAATAATACATGTGATTTCAATAGACTAAATTTTGTAATTTTAAAATTTTTTTAGTTATACATGACACAGCATTTGTGTACTTTGATATATTATACATAGATGAGGTGATTCTCATTTTTCTGATTGTGCATGTTGCAGAATCACATCAGTTATGCAGTCATATATGTACATATATTTTTAGAACAGATTTAAATTCACAAAAAATAGATGAATGTACGAAGAATTCTCATATACTCTGCATTTACCTAAGTATAGGCTAATTCATTATTAATATTTCATCAGGTTGATACATTTATTACAACTGAATTAACTTTGATATATTATTATCATCCTAAACCAATGGTTTACATTCATGTTCCATTCTTACTGTTGTACACTTTATGAGTACAAAAAAGTATAATATGTGTCCATAATCATACTACCAAACATGTAAGAATCAATTCCCTGAATATTCTTTATACACTGCCTATTGACCCCTCTTCCACCATGAATCCTGTCAATGACTGAAATTTTTGTGTTTTCCATGATTTTACCTTTCCTAGAATGCTATATTTTTGAAATTACAAAGCAGGTTGTCTTTTTAGATTATCTTCTTTCACTTAGTAATTTGCATTTAAGTTACATACATATTTTCTTATGGCTTAATTGTCATTTGGTTATAAAGTTAATATTTCATTGTTTGCTTCCATAGGTTATTTATGCATTCACCTAAAATTTATTCAGTTCTCAGTTTTATCAATTATGAATAAATCTACTAGTAAGTTCCATGTGAATGTTTTTGATATTTCAACTTCTTTGGGTAAATACCAAGGACCCTGATTGGTGCTTTACATAGTATAAATGTGTTTGATTCTTTTAAGAAACTGCTAAAATACCTTTCAAATGCCCTGGATTACTTTGGCTCCACAAGTAATCAAATAAAGTAAATGTTGTTCCATATACATATCACCATTCACTGGTATCTGCTTTATGAAATTAGGCTACTCAGAGGTGGGTTTGATAGTAAATCTTTATTAATTTGTATTTTCCTGATTGCGTATGACTTGGAAAATCTTTTTAATATAATTATTTGCTATCTGTATATCTTCATTAGTGAGAAGTTTGTTAAGGCCTATAGTTCAATTAAACTGGGTTATGTGTCTTCATATTAAAAGATTTTAAGAATCTTTGTATATTTTGATAATCAACCATTATTAGATATGTTCTTTGAAAATACTTCCCCCATTTTCTGTCTCATATTTTTCTTCTTTTCACAGTGTCTTAAAAATAGCAGACTATTTTTTAAATTATTTTAATTAAGTTCAACCTATTCATTTTTTATTTTATGTATTATGCTTTTGATGTCATATCTTTAATATCATTACTGAACCAAGTTTAATCTATATTTTTTCCTATATTATTTTTTTGGAGTTTTATACTTGTTTTACATTTTATATTTAGATGTGTATTAAATTTTGAGTAAATTTTTATAAAAAGTATGTAAGTTTTGTGTCAACATTCATGTGAGAGGTTTTAATCTCTTTGTCTAATCTCTTACAAAATCATGCAAGTACTTTTTTTTTTATTTGTTCCCTCTTGGTCTTTATTGACACCTTAGGGCAGGGCTTATTTTTAAAAATATATTATATATTTAACACAGAAGAATGAATTTCAATTCACAGTACACATATGAAGTGCAATTTTTCATTTTTCTGGTTGTACAAAAGGTAGATTCACACTATTCGTGTCTTCATACATGTACCTAGGGTAATGATGTCCATCACATTCTGCCACCTTTTCTACCCTCATCCCCTTTTCCTTCTTCTCCCCCCCTTTGTCCTATCGAAAGTTCATCTATTTTTCCCATACTCACAACCCCTACCCCCATTATGGATTAGCATCCACTAATTAGAGAAAACATTTGGCTTTTGGTTCATTAGGATTGTTTTACTTCACTTGCCATGATGTTCTCCAACTCCACCAATTTACTGGCAAATTCCATGGTTTTATTCTCTTTAATGCTGAGTAATATTCCATTGTCTATACATACCACAGTTTCATTATTCATTCTTCTATTTAAGGACATCTAGGTTGCTTCCACAGTTTAGCAATTGTGAATTATGCTGCTATAAACATTGAAGTGGCTGTGTTACTGTAGTACGCTGTTTTTAAGGCTTTAGGGTATAGATTGAGGAGTAGGATAGCTGGGTCAAATGGTGGTTCCATTCCAAGTTTTCTAAGGAGTCTCCATACTGCTTTCCAAATTGGTTGCACTGATTTGCTTTCCCACCAGTATGAGCGTGCCTTTTCCCCCATAGTCTCGCCAACAATTATTGTCCCTTGTATTCTTGATAACTGCTATACTCACTGCAATTAGATAAAATCATGGAGTAGTTTTGATTTGCATTTTCCTAATTACTAGAGATGTTGAACATTTTTTCATATATATGTTGATCGATTGTATTTCTTCTGAGAAGTGTCTGTTAAACTCCTTAGCCCATTTATTGATTGGGTTGTTTGTTTTTCTGGTGTTAAGTTTTTGAGTTCTTTATATATCCTGCAGATTAGTGCTCTATATGATGCTCCCAAAATGTAGGCTCTCTTCACCTCATTGATTGTTTCTTTTGCTGAGAAGAAGCTTTTTAGTTTGAATCTATCCCATTTATTTATTCTTGATTTTATTTCTTGCACTTTATGAGTCTTGTTAAGGAAGTCAAGGCATAATCTGACATGATAAATCCTTGGGCCTACTCTTTCTTGTATTAGGCATAGGTTCTCTAGTGTAATACCTAGGTCCTTGATCCACTTTGCGTTGAGTTTTTTTCATGGAGAGAAATAGGGATTTAGTTTCATTTTGCTGCATATGGATTTCCAGCTTTCCTAGCACCATGTGTTGTAAAGGCTATCTTTTCTCCAATGTATGATTTTGGTACCTTTGTGTAGTATGAGATACGTGTATTTATGTGGGATTTTCTCTGTGTCTTCTATTCTATACCATTGGTCTACATGTCTATTTTAGTGTCAATACCATGTGATATTTTTTTTTTACTGTAGCTTCGTAGTATAGTTTAAGATCTGGTATTGTGATGCCTCCTGTTCACTCTTCTTGCTAAGTATTGCTTTGGCTATTCTGGGTCTCTTATTTTTCAAATAAATTTTATGATTCATTTTTTAAAACATATTTTTAGTTGTAGATGGACACATTTATTTATTTCATGTAGTGCTGAGGATCAAATCCAGTGACTTATGCATGCAAGGCAAGCACTTTACCACTGAGCTACAATCCCAGCATATGATTGTTTTTTTTTAAATTTCCATAAGAATGACATTGGCATTTTAATTGAAATCACATTGAATCTATATAGTGCTTTGGATAGTATGGGCATTTTGACAATACTGATTTTGCCTATCCAAGAGCATGTGAAATCTTTCCATCTTCTAAGGTCTTCTTCATTTTCTCTAGTGATCTGTAGTTTTCATTGTCGATGTCTTTCACCTCTATTGTTAGATTGATTCCCAAGTACTTAATTTATTTATTTGAGACTATTGTGAATGGGGTAGTTTTTCTAATTTTTCTTTCAGAGGATTCACCATTGATGTATATAAATACATTTGAATTGTAGGTATTGATTTTATATCCTGCTACTTTGCTGAATTTATTTACTAATTTGAGAAGTTTTCTGGTTAATTTTTTGGATCCTCTAAGTATAGTATGTCATTGGCAAATAGAGATAATTTGAATTCTTCTTTTTCTGTTTGTATCTTTTAATTTATTTTGTCTGTCAAATTGCTCTGCCTAGACTTTCAAGAACTATGGTGAATAGAAGTAATGAAAGAGGTTGTCCTTGTCTTGGTACCATTTTCAGAGAGAATGCTTCCAATTTTTCTCCACTTAGGATGATGTTGACCTTCAGTTTTGCATAGATAGCTTTTACAATGTTTAGGTATGTTCCTAGGATTGCTTTGGCTATTCTGGGTCTCTTCTTCCAAATGATTTTCATGATTGCCTTTTCTATTTCTATAAGAAAGGACTTTGGGATTTTAATTGGCATTGCATTGAATCTGTATAGCACTTTGGGTAGTATGGCCATTTTGATAATATTGATTCTGCCTATCCAAGAACATGTGAGGTCTTTCCATCTTCTAAGATCTTCTTCAATTTCTTCCTTTAGTGTCTTCTAATTTTCATTGTAGAGGTATTTCACCACTCTTGTTAGATTGATTACCAAGTAGTTTATTTTTTGTAGGCTATTGTGAATGGAGTAGTTTTTCTAATTTATCTTTCAGAGGTCTCATTGCTGTTGTATAGAAATGCATTGATTTTATATCCTGCAAATTTGCTGATTCCATTTATCAGTTCTAGAAGTTTTCTGCTGGAATTTTTTGGATCCTCTAAGTATAGAATCATGTTGTCTGCAAATAATAATTAGTTTCAGTTTTTCTTTTCCTATTTGTATCCCTTTAATTTCTTTTGTCTGTGTGATTGCTGTGGCTAGAGTTCAAGGACTATATTTAGGATGATGTTGGCTTTATGCTTAGCATGTATTGCTTTAAAAATGTTGAGGTTTGTTCGTACTATCTGTAGTTTCTCTAGTGTTTTGAAGATGAAACGATGCTGTATTTTGTCAAATGGTTTCTCTGCATCAATTGATAGAATCATGTGATTCTTATCTTTAAGTCTATTGATGCAATGAATTATATTTATTGATTTCCATATGTTGAACCATCCTTGCATCCCTGGAATGAACCCCACTTTATCATGGTGCACTAG